>CM050166.1:303666582-304266582 GCA_027410445.1 Discoglossus pictus | reverse complement strand
TATATAAATATATATATATATATATATATATATATATATATATATATATATATATATACATACATACATACACACATACATATATACAGTGGATATAAAAAGTCTACACACCCCTGTTAAAATGTCAGGTTTCTGTGCTGTAAAAAAATGAGACAGAGATAAATAATTTCAGAACTTTTTCCACCTTTATTGTGACCTATAAACTGTACAACTCAATTGAAAAACAAACTGAAATCTTTTAGGTGGAGGGAAGAAAAATGAAAAAGAAAAATAATGTGGTTGCATAAGTCTGCACACCCTCTTATAACTGGGGATGTAGCTGTGTTCAGAATTAAGCAATCACATTCCAAATCATGTTAAATAGGAGTCAGCATACACCTGCCATCATTTAAAGTGCCTCTGATTAACCCCAAATAAAGTTCAGCTGCTCTAGTTCGTCTTTCCTGAAATGCTCTTAGTCACATCCCACAGAGAGCTTTCAAAGCATCAGAGGGATCTCATTGTTAAAAGGTATCAGTCAGGAGAAGGGTACAAAATAATTTCCAAGGCATTAGATATACCATGGAACACAGTAAAGACAGTCATCATCAAGTGGAGAAAATATGGCACAATAGTGACATTACCAAGAACTGGAGCTCCCTCCAAAAGGAGCTGCAGGAATATCTGGCAAGTACTGACTGTGTGGTACATGTGACAACAATCTCCGTATTCTTCATATGTCTGGGCTATGGGGTAGAGTGGCAAGACGAAAGCCTTTTCTTAGGAAGAAAAACATCCAAGCCAGGCTACATTTTGCAAAAACACATCTGAAGTTTCCCAAAAGCATGTGGGAAAGGTGTTATGGTCTGATGAAACCAAGGTTGAACTTTTTGGCCATAATTCCAAAAGATATGTTTGGCGCAAAAGCAACACTGCACATCACCAAAAGAACACCATACCCACAGTGAAGCATGGTGGTGGCAGCATCATGCTTTGGGGCTGTTTTTCTTCAGCTGGAACTGGGCCTTAGTTAAGATAGAGGGAATTATGAACAGTTCCAAATACCAGTCAATATTGGCACAAACCCTTCAGGCTTCTGCTAGAAAGCTGAACACGAAGAGGAACTTCATCTTTCAGCATGACAACGACCCAAAGCATACATCCAAATCAACAAAGGAAAGGCTTCACCAGAAGAAGATTAAAGATTTGGAATGGCCCAGCCAGAGCCCAGACCTGAATCCGATTGAAAATCTGTGGGGTGATCTGAAGAGGGCTGTGCACTGGAGATGCCCTAGCAATCTGACAGATTTGGAGTGTTTTTGCAAAGAAGAGTGGGCAAATCCTGCCAAGTCAAAATGTTCCATGCTGATACTCATACCCAAAAAGACTGAGTGCTGTAATAAAATCAAAAGGTACTTCAACAAAGTATTTGTTTAAGGGTGTGCATACTTATGCAACCATATTATTTTAATGTTTATATTTTTTCTTCCCTCTACCTAAAATATTTCAGTATGTTTTTCAATTGAGTTGTACAGTGTTCTGCGGCACCCACGAGGACTCCCTATTGCCGGATAAGTGTAGTTGCCTCTTAATTGAGAGCTGTCACAACCGACTAGGATGATGGGATCTAGAGTATCCTAGTACTCTTATTCCCAGTAGGTTTAGACCTAAGTTTGGGTGACTCTAGACCTATGGACAGTCTTTGTTGCGCCGAAGGATCTCACACCACCAAAAAAATTAATGTCTGTGGCAAACAGCATTACCTGCCTTACAATTTTATTGCCCTGTAATTTTTTGGACGGGCAAGTCGCTAGTGTTCACATAATAATTAAAGATATATGGAAGTTTCCCTGTTCTTACCTTTCTCTAATCTAACACATGCCGCTTATATTAGAAACACACATTACATTGATTAATTCTATACACATATAAATTTACTTTATTAAAAAAAAAATTGGTTTCAACGACCACAGAGGTGCCCACATTTTTTAACCATATACAAACCTTTCAGCCAATAGCAGCACAGTACAGAAATCCAAAGCAGCACTGCCTGAAGCTGCTTCCATGTAGTGGGAACAAAAGACAACACATGAAGCTTTGCTGCAGAGACAGAATCTACAGAGTAATGCAACAATGTTGTAGCTGCCTCTGATTGGCCACAACAAATTTTGAATGTAATGCTAATTTAACTTTGATTTTCAGGGGTGTTCCTTCTCAAAATCAACTGCCAGAAAATTGAAGAAATTTGCAAATTTTATGGTAAGTTTAAACATCTACAAACCGACATTCTACTCCAAAACCCAGTCATGATACCAAAACAAAGAGGCCTCTGATTTTCTTCACTTTATTTGTACATGTGTGGATCAGCAACAGAACAGCATTCACAATGGCTGCTGCTGATAACAAATATATACAAATCATAACATTTTATAGTAGTTTCACATACAGAAAATGGTACATTCCATTATCACCTTGTAGAAAATGGTACATTCCACCACCTCCAATTTCTAGACCAGTAAGTTATTATTTATATTTTGCAATCCAATAAAAGATGGAACATGTCGTTTGCATGCATCAACCATGCCTGATACGAAACATCATCTGTGCACACCCTTAAGTTGTAAACTCTATGCATAGGTCAAGTTGTTGATCATCTTTGGCTTCGGCCTTGTGGACTCCTGGAGTACATTTTGTTTAGACTTAAGAATTGTCGACGGCTACTAGTAAGCTTGCTATATGGGACATTGCTAAATCTGGGACATGCAGAGCTAAAGTTAGCCAAATATCACAAGTGCTACAAAAGTGATGAATGCTATACTGTATATATGTTGTTTGCACGCATCAACCATGCCTGATACGTCACATTATCTATGCACAACAACCTTAAGTTGTAATCTCTATGCATAGTTCAAGTTGTTGATCATCTTTGGCTTTGGCCTTGTGAACTGCTGGAGTACATTTTCTTTAGACTTAAGAATTGTTGACGGCTTCTAGTAAGCTTGCTATATGGGACATTGCTAAATCTGGGACATGCAGAGCTAAAGTTAGCCAAATATCACAAGTGCTACAAAAAGTGATGAATGCTATACTGTATATATATATTTATAAAAAAAATAAATATGTAAAAAAATGTTTTGAAAACTAGTAGAAAATACCTCGGTGTGAGCAGTATGCAGGACTCTAGATCATATTGACAGACACTTATGACTCATACAGATATATTGCTGCACATTGGCTGCCAGGGAAAAGTCCCCAAAGACAGTTATACATTCAGAGCTGTATATTCTGCTCCAGGAGATTAATTTAAAAAAAGAAAACACACATTATCAAATGCCCTCTTTTAGATGGGACAAATGAAAACAGGCCTTCAATGTCCTTTTAAATCCTATTGTATGGGCACTACAGTAATCCTTTAACATTGTGCTAAGGCTTATGATTCATATCCATTCCTGGTGTCTGATTCTCTTAAATTGAGAAGCTTGCTCATAGTCCCACCTTTCTGTGTTATAGTCCCCCGCAGTGACTGACAGCAGCAGATATAAGGGTACGTTTACCAATTAGCTACACTCCAGCCCTGAGCGCCTCTCAGAGTGGCATAGAGAAGCCTGCAGCTGTTTCTTCCACAATGTCTTCTATTCTTTATAGCTATATCTAATATAAACACTGCAGAGCATCACTGCCACAACTGCACAAACACAGGACATAGGAACTAAATTACCTGATTAAAGGGATATGGAAGGTTCCTGGATTTTACAAGGTATATAACAGACCTACGTACCGTATATACTCGAGTATAAGCCGAGTTTTCCAGCCCTTTTTTTAAGGCTAATAAGGGCCCCCTCGGCTTATACTCGAGTCACTCTCACCCCCCCCCCCCATCTCTCTAACCCCCCCGTGTCTCTCTAACCCCCCCGTGTCTCTCTAACCCCCCGTGTCTCTTTCCCTCCCCCCTCCTCATCCTCAACCCCCCCTCCTCATTCCAAACCCCTCCTCCTCCTAAACCTCCCCTCCTAAGTGAGTGGAAAGGGAGAGGGGGAGGTATTTAGAGGGGCAAAGTGAGGAGGGTGGGGTTTAGAATGAGGGAGGGGGGTTGAGGATGAGGAGGGGGGTTGAGGTTGAGGAGGGGGTTTAGGATAGGGGGGTTGAGGATGAGGATGGGGGGGTTGAGGATGAGGATGGGGGGGTTGAGGATGAGGATGGGGGGGTTGAAGATGAGGAGGGGGGTTGAGGATGAGGAGGGAGGTTGAGGAGGGAAGTTGAGGTTGAGGAGGGAGGATGAGGAGGGAGGATGAGGAGGGAGGATGAGGAGGGAGGATGAGGAGGGAGGATGAGGAGGGTGTTGAGGAGGGGGGTTGAGGTTGAGGAGGGAGGTTGAGCATGGGGGGTTGAGCATGGGGGGTTGAGCATGGGGGGTTGAAGATGAGGATGGGGGGTTGAGGTTGGGGAGGGAGGTTGAGGAGGGGAGTTGAGGAGGGAGGTTGAGGATGAGGAGGGAGGATGAGGATGAGAAGGGAGGATGAGGTTGAGGAGGGAGGTTGAGAATGAGGAGGAGGCAGGAGGAGGGTTGAGGAGGGTGATAAGGGAGGGGGGGAAGAGACACAGGGGAGGGAGAGGGGGGAAGAGACAAAGGGAAGGGAGAGGGGGGAAGAGACACAGGGAAGGGAGAGGGGGGGAAGAGGGGTGAAGAGACACAGGGGAGAGAGAGGGGGGACACAAGAAAAGGGCACACAAGAGGGGGACACAGAGGGCACAAGAGGGACACAGGGGGCAGCACATTTCCCACCCTCGGCTTATACTCTAATCACTCATTTCTCCCAGTATTTTGTGGTAAAATAGGTGCCTCGGCTTATACTCGGGTTGGCTTATACTCAAGTATATACAGTATTTACTTGTATGTACTTTATTTGATCAATAAATGCTTATAAGATCTGTTTTGCTGCTTAAAAGCAAACAAATAGTCTGTGTATGGTTCTGCCCACTGCAGTATATGCAGACACACACTCTGTAGGGCTGGACGTGCAGTGTAGTGACTCAGCAGCATGCTGCAGATTGTTGCTGAGAGATGGTCACTGATTGGTTAGTATCAGACACAATACATTAAGTACAACAGAGTCTGTGTTTCATGAGCTGCAGAGGGCAGACCCAATCATTTCATATTTGTTTGAATTATAAGTGATTCTTAATAAAATGAATTAAATAAACTTAAGTAGATACATATAATATATTCCTAGCAAAATACAGAAACCTTCCATATCCCTTTAATAACCCCATCTACTTATAAGAGAAGAGCTGGTTCCTTATACAATATCAGTCATATATATACCGTAGGCAGTGAGATGGAGGCAGATGCTCTAATATCAGCACACAGTATTCCCTGAATACTCAATGCAAACAACACTGTGTAATTACACAAAACAAGCTGTTCAAATAATAAGCTGATTGTCAATGTGGTTATTTACTAAAGCCAGGGTGCCAAATTCTATCCCTCAAGTGCCAGTAACAGATTAGCTTATTAGGGTAGTCTTGCTTGAGCCATAAACTTGATATTTCAAGCACTGGCTATATACACAGATTACTTTTCATCCTGTAATGACTCTGTTTACGAGAAATATATATTTGATGTTCAAAAAAATAACTAAAATGTTCTTTATTCTGCAGCATTTCATTCTAAACTTGACACAGGTTTTTTATTCCCAAATTATGCAGACACCATTTTATTCTTGTATCAAGAGCCAGTGTTAAAACATAGGTAATTCTATATTGCAGATTGCTTATTTAAAGGACCAACAGCCTTATTAAATTGTGATTCGGCCAGTTGAATAGGGCTCTATTTAAGCACAGAGCATATTTTTTTACAGAAGTTTCTAGTCAGTGAACTTCTATCCAAAAGTAGGGACTTCACTAACTAAAAACTTCTGTAAAAAAATATGCTATGTGCTTATATAGAGCCCTATTCAATTGGCTAAATCGCAATTTAATAAGGCTGCAAGTGTTTAAGAAAAACGGCATGATTGTGAATTATGAAACAAACTAGCAAGTATGGCTCATGGACATAGAGACAATTACAGAAAAACAAATTTTTTCAAAAACTTTGTTTTTGTATAGAGCGTTCCATCTTGTCTTGTTCCAACACTTCCTGTCAGATTGAAACCAAAGGGGTATGCTTATCTTTATCTATGCAGACAACACTCAAATTTACCTCTCCTCTCTTCTAGCATGAGTTTCCAACTGTCTCTCAAGCATATCCTCCTGGATGTCAACCCACCATCTAAAACTCAATATGTCAAAACCTTGTTTACCCACCCTCCACTACAACATCCAGTCCTCAAATATCTCTCGTTGTTGAAAATGCATTTACCACTCCCACCTCCCAGGCCCGTTGTCTTGGGATTCTTCTTGATCCTGCCCTCTATTTCATTCCTCATATATATTCAATAACAAAATCTTGTCAACAATAATGCACTCCATTATATCTCTGCTCTCATCTCAAAATACTCCCCCACCCTCCCTCTTCGCTCTGCTAATGGCCTTCTTTTTCCTCCTCTCTTATCACCTCCTCTCATTCCCACCATCAGGACTTCTCTGGTCTTGCCCCTATAACTCCTTACTTCGCTCCACTAGACTTTCCTCCTGTCTCAAGTCACCTTCACCCTTAATATGCCCCATGTATCTATCATCTATCACCCTACTGTTTTACAACCAGATCATCAGGATTGTAAGTTTGCAATTTTTTATATGATTAGGATGCTTGAGAATGCACTTTTTATGCTAGATTCTAAACTCAAAAGACAGGGCTCTCTATTATTATTATTTAAGTTGTACTGCATTTGTTTTTATCTTGTTTTCGTCCTATGTATGGTGCTGTGGAATATGTTGGCGCATTATAAATATAAGATAATAAATAATAATATTCAGTGGGAGAAGGATGGGGAGGATGAAGAAGGAGGTGGTATGTTAAAAGAGAATGACTTTTTGACACTTGCCCTGTCTACCATACAGGCTCAGAAGCAGGTAGATGGCATCAATAAATGCAAGTCTGGAAATGTAAACACCTTCTGGCTTCCTACTGCCTAGTTAAGCTTTTAGTCAGACTATAGTACATTTTTGTGAGGTTTCCAAAACACATCTTGTTGTGGTAATTTATCACAGACTCTAGGTTTGGTACAGGATAACCACAATATTGATGTAACATGAAGAGTAAATTTTTTGTATACAATGAGGACTTTTTCATATAGTTTATATAAAACTTTTTTATTTTAATAAAACTTCCACTCAACTATTTTTTATAATAACTAGTTGTATTGAATGTATTTAAATATGTATTTTTAATTTCTGTCTTATTTTATCCACTTTTTTGTTGCTTTCTCAAACTGAGATTTACATCATTTTGTATTTATAAATGAACTAACTTCACTTCAATGTGAACAGGTTTGACAATTGTAAAACTAGAGGCAAAGATATTGAAAGAAAAAAAGAAAAGGCCAAACTATTTTGCAAAGTTACACCGGGACTCTTTTCTAGTACCTTTACTTCTCTCTAGGAGACAAGCAACAGGCTTAGCAATAAAACATAACCCAAATTTCATATAGATACCATAATATACTATTTTATCCCAGAGTTTGTTTTTTTAGTGGGCAACGGATTATCATTGGGGTCCAAATGATATTAATTGTTGTGTCATGGAAGAAATATCCCATCTCTTTTCAACCTTGTTCTGCTGAATAGCCTCACCGTTCACGGCTGTAACTGTATAAATTTACTGCATAAACGTAGACTGGTGCAGACTGGTGATCGGTTGCCATGTTTCCCTACTGATACATCTGAAACTCACTATCGATAAGGATACAGTTCAGGGATCACTACCCACTGGAGATATTTTTTTATTATTTCCAGTGGTATACAACACTGAAATCATGCAGGTCCTTCTGAAAGAGCTCCGGACTACTGCTACATTTATATATATATATATATATATATATATATATATATATATATATATATATATAGAAATATATATACATACATAAATACTATGTGTATATAAATACTATGGGCCTCATTCTATTATCGGCCGTAAATCGGCCGTAAGGCTGCGATTCCTTGCGGGGGTTCTGTTACCTCGCAATTCTATTATACGGCCCGCAAGGATCTCCCCTTACGGCCGGCCGCATATCTTGGAACCGGCCGTAAGCTCCAAAACTTTTAAAGTCAAAAATAAATTCAAGACAGCACTGTACAGCTCTGTAAATGCTAGGGATCATATTGGGGGACATGAGGATTAATAGTAACCCCCTCTCAAGCTTGCACATCAGCCCAAATCCGAGTTTACATTAACTGTTTATTTTCCGGCCGCAGCGTGGCCAGGTCTGAGGTGCTCCAAGCCCTATGGACTTTTTACATGCATATTTGACATATATAATATTTTTTTTTTTACGGATTTGAGTATAGGGGAATGTTGTGCTATTTTTGCTAACACCTACAATCACATTATAGTCTCCTCAAAGTGCAGGATGGCTTTATTTGGGCTATATTTTGTGCTTAATTGGTGCTAGCGGGACCTTTTTGCTGCAAGTAAGCTGCGGCTCGCTTTTAGCCTTGCAGAGAGGGTTCCCGGAGCAATAGAATAGCAACCGGGGCTTTCTTGCGGCTGAAACTCTTGCGGCCGTTTTAGATCAAAGGCTTTCCTCCGGCGCGTGCGGCCGCAAGAGATAGCAAGGCGCCGGCCGCAAGCCTGCCGGAATCCCCGGCCGGAGGGGAATAGAATAGCACAATAGCTTGCGGCCGGTCCTTGTGGCCCCGCAGCGCCTACGGCCGCTAATAGAATGAGGCCCTATGTGTTTCCTAGATAAACTGAGGGACTGGCTAGCATTCACTAGAAATATATATGTACTTATGTATACTGTCAGGGCTGTCCAGGTGAAACACTTCAGGGTCAAAGTAGCAGAGGGTGACAAGTCGAAATAACAAGACCAAGGCCACACAAGTCGAAATAACAAGACCAAGGATGGTCGGACAAGCCAAAGATTAGGGGCTGGTAGAAAACCAACAAAGGTCAGTAACAATCCTGGTCTGCAGCAAAAGATCAGTCCAATAGGGAACAGGAATGGAGCAGGAACTATAGCCAAACAGAACAAGACGATACAGGACCATTTAGAAGTACTTCCAGTCACAGGAACCTACAACAGGCACTGAGAGGAGGCCTGAGAAGCAATAAATAGACCCAGGTGAGATGTGATTGGATTGTAGAAAGAACCGGGCTTAACAACAACCAATCAGGAGAAAGCATTAAAAGCTAGGAGAGATATTTATGACTGACCTGTCTCTAGAACACATATCTGTAGCTGCTGTGGCACAGGACTGTCCTACATGTTGTACTCATGCAAAGCCAAGAGATTGAAAACCAGGAGTGGATCCTGACATATACGCATATATTATTTATGTGGTACTGTCTATAAATCACAATTTACAGGATTAGAAAGTAGCACAGAGAACACTTTATAGAATATAATTATGCCATTAATCGAATAGTTACATTTTTGATGTGAATGGGATAATGACTGGAACTTAGGGAACTGGAGCTAATTTAATGTTTTGCATGTTTAAGGAAGGAATTATACATGTCTAAACCAAACAATTTTTACTGTAAAGGTGAGAATTTAGGCAAACATAGGAAATTTTGGGAATTACTATAAAATGCTAAGGAGCCGAGGGGATATAACGAGCATCAAAGGAGGACAATGACATCATTCAACTAGTGGTAAAAAAACATTGGATGGTTCTGAGGAGAAAAGAAGAGACAGATGGCAGAGGAAGCACACAGGCTTCACTATTTGGATAAAATCCGTTAGATGTGGTACAAGTGACTTGCCATGCCACATATCGTACATACAAACCAAGGGTTATTCCCCAAATAAAGAACCACTGCAGTTCAAGCAAGAAGACACTTGTTTGCCAAGTATGTATCAAACTAATAATATTAGCAACTGTGTAAGCCACAGACAAAATTTTTTTTTGAAAACTCTATTTATGAGTACAGGAATCCATTTTGTGTTTCTTATATTACATCCCGAGGGCTGGATAATGGTTGTGTGTTTGTAGTTACCAATGGAGGGACGAATGTGAAAAGAGAGAATCCAGGGCCTCTGTTTGATAAGTGGATACAAGTTAAATGGATACCACACGCCTTCGACTCTCCAGACATAACTCTCCAGAATTATAAATGCCCCTCTCACACACATAACTTCTACCAGTGTATCATGGATCCCTCCAGGATATGAAGGTTTTTGGATCTAGCCACCCAAATGTGTTACCTGTGTTACCAATTGGCACGTACTCCAGGATTAATTCCTATACCACTGGATTTTTTGAGACTTTAGCCTTGGCTTGCTATATCTTGTAAGGTGCAGTTCTAAGGGAATATTGGTGGAATTAATTCAACTTTTTTACCGGTCAGTTTGGGGATTTTTATTTCTCTGTTTTATTTAGAATATTATATTATTTTACCAATATATTATCTGCATTATTTTTAAATATGTTAGAATAAAATAATGTATTATAATTTTCTTCTAATATAGGATATACATATTTATTGCTATTGAACATTATCATTTTAAGCACTTGTTTTTCTTTCATTTTTAAGCTGGAGAGTTGTACGTAACAAAACAAATCTTGTAGTTCTCATTGGGTGCAACAGTACAATACATTGTTAAAGTGCTACTGTGATGTAGACTACATAATCTGGGGATGTCTCCATTCTCTATTGCCTGGAAGAAATTATTTAGTTGATAATCTTCTATTGGTAATGGTATTTAAAAAAAAATATTTCACTTAAATAATACATTTTGGGTTCTTTCCCGCTTCCACTACGCAAAAGATTGACAGCAGCAGTGCCGCCGCCAACCGCTAGATGGTGCTGCAGATTTTCGGAATACTGCTGCACATTGCATATAAGGCACGCCAACAGAAGAGGCCTTGAGCTATGAGAGGCACGCCCGAGGCCCTAGTCCCCGCGCTGATTATATTGATGGCCTCGCTGTCGAGTTGCGTCACTTCGGAGGGGAAATAATTATAGGCCTTCCCTGAAACCGGACAGCGCCATCTAGCTACTACTTGCTGGCACTGAGGCTGTCAGTGCGCATACACAAAGGTATAGATCCGAATTTTGTGAGCTTTGGGGACCAAGATATGAGTAAACTGAATCAACGGAGGTTTTTAAATCTAAAATATTTAAAACATTTTTTCGACATGGACAGAAAGCTTTAGGAGGCAAAAATATATAGCTGTATTCCCGCACTACAGATCATGAAAATGACAAAAAAAGAGGAGAGATCATGGGAGATCAGACATGTTATTGTTGGTAGCAGAAGGAAACATGTGGTGTTGAAAAGTGGAACTTCAAAAGGAGAGAAAGTAATTAAAAATGATTATATTTAAGGACCACTGTAGTCATATATTGTAGGTAATATATTTTTAGAATGTGAAAATAATACAACCTTCACTTTATTACCCATTATTTGTAATTATTCTGCAGTAGAAGCTACCATGTTAGTTCTACTGATTTCCTTCCTGAAGTGGGAAGAAAATATGAATGCAGAGGAACAAGTACACACCTTACCAAAAACCTGCAAAAATACAGTAAAGGTAATGAAAGCTTCTCTTAATGAATTATTATTATTATTATTATCGTTTATTTGTAATACGCCAATATATCCCGTAGCGCTACACATAAGTTTAGTTCCAGGCAACGACAAATTCAAAATCAACACATTTCAAGGAATGGAGAGCTCTGTCTCTGAGCTTGGAATCTGGTGTCCATAGTGCTTTCTCCAAAGCACCTTGCATGATTGAAACTCGCAGACTTACAGTCTAAAGGTTAAGGTTTGTGTGTGGTACAGTAGGGGGAGAGAAGTGTTGTGTGTGTTAGGATGGAAGGTGATAGGCTTCTTTAAAGAGATGTGTTTTTAGTGAGGTTTTGAAGGATTTGGGGTGGGAGAATAGTCTGGTGGAGCGAGGCAAGGAGTTCCAGAGAATATAGGCAGCACGAGAAGTCCTGAAGCGAGAGTGAGAGGAGGTGACATGAGTGGTAGAAAAAAGAAGGTTGTTAGCAGAACGAAGAGTGCGTGTGGGGGAGTATTTGAAGATGAGGGCAGAGATATACAGGGGTGCGCTGTTGTTGGGGGCTTTGTAAGTTAGGGTCATCATTTTAAATTTTATTCTGGAGGCTATGCAAAAGGATATACTAGAGAGGCAGTTGGAGACGTGTTAGAAGAGAGGGGGATAGATCTGGTGCTGGGAGGTAGATTTGAGTGTCATCTGTATAGAGATGATACTGAAACCCAAAATAGTTTATTAGGGTACCAAGTGAGAATGTATAGATGGAGAAGAGGAGGGGGCCTAGAACTGTTCCTTGGGGAACGCCAACAGACGGGGTGAGGAGAAGAAGAGGTGCCAGAGATGGAGACTCTAAATGATCGATCTTGTAGGTATGATAAGAACCACGACTGAGCAGTGTCTTGAATGCCATGGTAGGAGAGGATATGGAGTAGAAATGGATGGTAAACTTTGTCAATGGCAGCAGAGAGATCCAGAAGTAGTAGAATAGAAAAGTGGCCTTTTGACTTGGCGATGAGCAGATCATTGGTGACTTTTGTGAGAGCAGTCTCAGTGGAATGTTGGGTCCAGAAGCCGGATTGCAAGGTGTCAAGAAGGGAGTTAGAGGAAATAAAACTGGTAAGGTGGTTATAGACCAGCTACTCCAGCAGTTTGGAAGCCAGGGGAAGTAGAGAGATAGGGTGATAATTAGATGCAACATCAGAGAAAGATGAGGGTTTCTTAAGAGTGGGTATAATTATGGCATGTTTTACAGAAGATGGAAATATGCCAATATTTAAGGAAAGGTTGAAGATGTGTGTGAGAGCTGGGATTAGTGTGGTAGAGAGGGGAGGAATGAGCTGAGATGGAATAGGATCCAGAGGACAGGTGGTGATGTGAGAGGATGATAATAAGCTGGAGACTTTGTGGGGATGGAGAAGACTGGCTATTTTGGGGTTGTTGAGAGGGTGGAGTGTGTGAGAGGAGAGTTAATTACGGATGATTTAATTTTATGCATAAAATGAGTGGCAAAGTCTTCAGTCATGAGACAGGAAAGGATGGGAGGAGATGATGGGCGGAGGAGAGTATTACAAGTGGCAAACAGACGTTTGGGGTTGGAGGACAGAGTTGATATTAGTGATGTGAAGTAGTGCTGTTTGGCAAGGTTGAGGGCAGAGGAGTAGGAGCGTAACATAAACTTGTAGTGGAGGAAATCTGCTGAAGTGCATGATTTCCCCCATATTAATTCAGCAGCGCTGGAGCAACACTGAATGTATCGTGTATGTGTAGGGTGCTATGGTTGTGGATTAGAGCGAGGCGTCTGCATATGGTTATGGGGGCAAGGGTGTCAAGGGTGGAGGAGACAGTAGAGTTGTGAGGTGGCAGTGTCAGGGCAGTTGAGGTTGGTGATGGTAAGAAGTTGCAAGATGGAGGGAGTCTGAGAGCTTAGGACAGTGTTTGTTGAGGTTGGTGATGGTGAGAAGCTGCAAGATGGAGGGAGTCAGAGCTGAAATGAGAGATAGAAGTAGAAATGAATAATTGCATATAACCATAAAAAAATAAAGGCCATGTTCTTTTTTTTTACTTTCTAAAAACATCTGCCCTTTAGCAGGTATAGCTATTCCAGGTACCATACAAAAAACATACCCATTGTAGCCCTTTAAATAACAGCCTTTTATTATTGCTATCACTATCAAGTGCTTGGACCACTCAGTTTTATTATTAGATGTGCTCATCTTGGAAGTGGTCATTCATGTGAATGAATATAAAGCAAGAATACAGCAATGAAAAACATGATGTATCTGCCTTTATACACTGTACAGCATAAATATAAATGAGCACATTTGCTGCTAGCACACGTCTTTGCATTGGGATTCCAGCATTTAAGGACATCTTAATGTTTAAGAGTTTAAATCTATACAACCGATTACATTTTTGATTGAAATTCAATACATATAATTTCCTTCTCACGCTATTGAGACTTAAGCAGAGGATGCAACAACTTTCTCATCGAATATCAGTTGCAGAGTCTATAATGTTTACAGTAGTAAAATATTTTTTTTAAATAACATTCAGCTGATAATGTACTTGTTATTACTTATAGGTTTCAATTATTCCAGAACTGGAACATCTGCTATATACTCCAAGAGTGAGAGTTGAATGACATTTTGCCATGTGAGTCTGTGCTGACGTAAAAGCTAAAGGATATTTTACGTGTACCAAAGACCACTCGCAAGAGGTTTTAAAACCTTTGCTGAGTCCAACTGCAGCTGTTAACCCCCCTAGCGGTAATCCCAAGCGTTGTTCAGGATTCATTTTTATTACCTAAAGCGTAACCCCGAGCAAAGCTCAGAATTAAATCGGGGAGTGCAGGGAGTGCATGGCCGGATCTAGAGGGGGCACAGTGCTGCCTACTTTGACTGGGCTCCCTCCGCACACCATTCCTCCTCATCCCTTTCCCCCTTATCCTCCTCCTTATCCTCCTTCCCCTTCTCCTCCTCACTTTCCCCTTCTACTTTCAGGAGGATAAGGGAGGAAATGGGGAAGGAGGATAAGGGAGGAAATGGAGGAGGAGGATAAGGGGGAAAGGGGGGAGGAGGAGGATAAGACGGGAAAGGGAAGAGGATAGGGGGGAAGGGGGGAAAGGGAGGAGGAGGATTAGGGGAAGGGAGGAGGATACGGGGGGAAAGGTGGAGGATAAGGGGAAAAGGGAGGAGGATAAGGGGGAAGGGGGAGAAGGGATGAGGAGGATAAGGGGCAAGGGGGGGATGGTCCAGAATATAGAAAAAGTTAAAATTAAATCAATGTTCTCCTGAGGTGACCGTCTCTCTAACGGCTGTATACTGTAATGTCTCATTTATGATATAATGCATTTGTTCCATTGCTCACACTTATACTATTCTTTCATCATTATTGATATTATTATTATTATTAATAACATTCTTGCTATAGTTACGTGTTGTAGCTGTAAAATTACAAATCCAAAAAATGCCATGGTTGTAATATTTGTGTCTAGGAGGGTTGTTTGTGTCTAGGGGTCCGGGCTTAATTAAGAACAGGTTTCCCCAGAGAGGAAACACTTGCAGAGACTTCCTGTCCTTCCACACTGGTACTACGAGACACATAATAACAAGTGATAGCAAATGATCCAGACCAAGTAGTGCCTTAAGAATATTAAAAAGTACAATGTTAGTTAACATGATAGGAACATGTATGAATAAAGTGTGAATAACGTGTGTTTGGGCTTTGCATAAGAAGTATAGTGTACAAGAGCACTGGGATTTCCAGAGCTGCTTCCTAAAGCTCCTTATGTAATATTTGCAATGTGCTAGAGGAAAGCAGTGCTGCCCTCCAAGTAAACAATGCAGCATATTATGACACACTAGAGGGGATGAGAATGAAAATACAGAGAAACTGAAAATAGACTAGCCAAACTAACAATAAAAAAGTGAGTTAAATAATTATAAATATTATTGTGAATATTTTTGTTTTACATTACATGTCTATAAAGCTTTATTAATGTTAGCCGATATTTGTAACGCGCCAACATATTCCGTAGCGCTGTACAGGGGTTAAGTACAAAGAAAAAATAAAAATTTGAAAATATTATGTACATGGTGCTTTCTTCAAAAGCACCTTACAAGATTGAAAACTCACAAGCTTACAATCTAAAGATTCACTACATGTTTGGTAGTTGGTAGGTAAGTGACTTGAGTGTCAGTGCCACTGCTGGTGCAAAGCAGCAAAGCCCATAACATAATAAGGGGGCTCTACTACTGGTTGCAACCTTTAGTAAAAGAAATTACTTTTTAGGGAAGAGGTACAGAATTATATTTTCCTAAAAAGGTGGTCTGATCACACTAATCTGACCACCTACATATATGTTTGGGCTTTTGTATTAACTCAAACAGAACCTACCTAGTACAGAGAAGTTACCAGCAGAGGCCCCAAATTATTTTGCACTGGGGCATCAAAACATTACGTGGCAAAGAAAGAAAGTACTATTTTTCTACTGTTATCTTTCCTTAAAGGGACTCTGTGACCCCCAAAACCAAGTTGTTTTAGGTTATCTTTAAAGAGCATAAAAACCAGCTATACATTATCAGATGCAAACTAGCATATTGAGACGCATAAAGGAGATGCAAAACAATACGTATGTCAGGAAGAATTTACTATAGAGAAAAGGTGCTAATACAATGAGTAACTAGTTTTTAATGGTCTAAGATGAAATCAGCTTTCTGTAAGAGTGACAATGTCCATTTAATTGTGAATAGTATTCTGTATAGAAATATTTGGATAATCAGAAGAAAATTTTATATTGTACATTTGCAAATCCTCTGATTACCATATTAAAACAGAAAAATTTCTCAATTTCATAAAGTCAGATGTCCGAAACATTACTCATTATATCAATGTCAACACTGGAATCAATAAACAGTTATGTTCCTAAGAGTATAATAAATGTACTTAATTGATGTGGGTGTACAATTCTAATTATTTTACCTTGCAGCCTTACAGAATTACAGGAAACAGGAAAAACAATCCTCCTTTCCTCTTCCCATTCAGAACAGTGTAATTGTCACTCTGCCCTATTAGCTTACTTCTGATCCTGTCATGCAGTCTGCACATGAATTATTCATCACGTGCCATGCCTCCTCGCTGCCTCCTTCAGGGAATATAGCAGGCTACGGAGCAGAGGCCATCAGATCTGCATAGTGTCAGAGGAGTATCCTTCAATTGTTCTGCAATTGTTTATAGGAATGATGTTCAAATACATAGGGTGTGTCTGTAAATATGTATAAACTAGCGACCTGCCAGTCAAAAATGACGGCAATAACATTTGAAGACTGGCTGTTTGCCACACAATGCAAGGTTCTACCCCCTCTAACTTGCGGGTCTCGCCAACCCACAATTTTTGTGCCCTGCAATGAGTGCCAAAGGCGCTCATTGCAAGCCTCCTCCCTCTACTTTTCGGGCCTCACGATGAGCCCTGCAATGAGTAGCTTTGCCTCTCATTGCAGGGGTCTGCCAACACGGAACTTTCGGGCCTCGCAATAAGCTTATCTACCTCCCCTGTGTCTTTTTCACCCCCTCTCCCCCCTGTGTCTCTTTCCACCCCACTCCCTCCCTTGTGTCTCTTTACACCCTCTACCCCCCTCTCACCCCTGTGTCTCTTTCCACCCCACTCCCTCCTTTGTGTCTCTTTACACCCTCTACCCCCTCTCACCCCTGTGTCTCTTTCCACTCCACTCCCTCCCTTGTGTCTCTTTACACCCTCTACCCCCCTCTCACCCCTGTGTCTCTTTCCACCCCACTCCCTCCCTTGTGTCTCTTTACACCCTCTACCCCCTCTCACCCCTGTGTCTCTTTCCACCCCACTCCCTCCCTTGTGTCTCTTTACACCCTCTACCCCCCCACTCCCTTCCGTGTCTCTTTCCACCCTCTCCTACTCTCCCTTTCTCCCCCTCTCTCTCCTCTATGCTCCTGCTTGCATTTACGGGTGAGAAACCATTTGCGGTCCCCGAAATTCAACCGGTTAAATATCAAATAAGCTTGCAGGCTCCCTGCCTCTTCCCCTGTGCTGTGTGTGAGGTTGTAGGTTAATCTTTTAATTAATTGGTGTCTTTTGGAGTTCTCCCAATGGCTTCAGAGTTACAGGCTTGAAAAAAAATGGAGGCCATTAAATCTGTAATTTTTTTGAAGCCTGTAACTCGTAAGCCATTTTGAGCCTTCGCCCCCCCCCCCTCAAGCCAGTCACGTACAGCCCTTGTCTCTCTCTCTCTCTGTCTTGTGTGTCTCGCTCTCATTTCTGTCTCTCCGACCTGTCTCTTTCTTTCTCTGCACTTTCTCTCTCTCTGTTTTCGCTCTCTTTCTCTGTGAGCTCTCTCTGGGCTCTCTCTCTTTCTGTGTGCTCTCTGCATTCTCTCTGTGCGCTTTCTGTCTGTGTACACTCTCTCTCTGTACACTTTCTGTATGTGCACTATTTCTCTGTGCACTCTTTCATTGTCTGTGCACTTTGTCTGTGTGCTCTCTCTCTCTGTGTGCACTCTCTCACTCTGTACCCCTCTCTCGCTCTCTGTGTTTTCTCTTTCTGTGCACTCTCTCTCTCTCACTGTGCGGTCTGTCTTTCTGTGCTCTCTCTCTCTGTCTGCTTGTGTGGGCGCTGTCTGTATGCACTCTCTCTCTTTGTACCCCTCCCTCTCTGTGTTGATCTCTGTACGCTCTCTGTGTGCGCGCTCTCTCTCTGTGCACTGTCTCTGTGGCTCTCTCTCTCTGTGTGCTCTCTGTCTCTGCTATCTGTATGTGTGCTCTCTCTTGCTCTCTTTGTGTGATCTCTCTGTCTGTGCACTCTCTCTGCTCTGTCATTGCACTCTCTCTCTCTGAGTTCTCTTTCTGTGCACTCTGTGTGCTCTATCTCACTCTCTGTGAGCTGTCCGTGTGTGCTCTGTCTCTGTACCCCTCCCTTTCTGTGTTGATTTCTGTGCGCTCTCTGTGTGTGCGTTCTCTCTATCTGTGCACTCTATGTTGCTCTCTCTGTGCTTTCTCTCTCTTTGTGTGCACTGTATGTGTGCACTCTCTCTCTGTCGATCTTTGTGTGCTCTCTGTGTGTACGCTCTCTCTCTCTGCTCTCTGTCTGTGTACTCTCTCTCTGTGCACTCTCTCTCGCTCTCTGTGTGCGCTGTCTGTGTGTGATCTCCTGTGTGCTCTTTCTCTCTCTGTACCCCTCCCTCTCTGTGTGCTCTCTCCCTCTCTTTGTACCCTCTGTCTGTCTGTGTGCTCTCTGCCTCTGCTCTCTGTCTGTGCATTCTCTCTGTGCGCTGTCTGAGCGATCTCTCTTTCTCTGTGTTCTCTCTTACTCTCTGTTTGCGTTGTCTGTGTGTGGTCTCTCTGTCTGTACTCTCTCTCTCTGTGCATGCTCGGTCTGCGCTCTCTCTTGCTCTTTGTGTGTTGTCTGTGTGCTCTCTCTCTCTGTACCCCTCTCTCTCTGTGTCAATCTCTGTGTGCTCTCTGCGTGTGCGCTCTCTATCTGCGCACTGTGTGCACTGCTGTCAGTGTGTGATCTCTGTCTGTATGTAGTCTCTGTCTCTATACCCCTCCCTCTCTTTGTCAATCTCTCTGTGCACTGTCTTTGTAAGCCCTCTCTGTCTGTGAGCGCTCTTGCTCTGTAATTCTCTCTCTCTCTCTCTCTCTCTCTGTACCTGTCTCTCTCACTCTGTACCTCTCTCCCTCCCTCTCTCTCAATTTGCTGTCTTTCTCTGAAATGCAAATGGCCACCAGCTTCTGTTAAGATCATAGTCATGCCCGCAGGATGAAGTCAGTGTTAGCAACATGTTTTTCTGCTCACAACTATATATGTCACTAGCAAACTGGCCGTCAAAAAATTGTAAGGCATGTAATGCTGTTTGCCACACAATGTAAGGCTTTTGGTCCTCTGAGTACCTTCGGCGCTCATTGCGAGCCTCTCCCCTCGTGTACTTTTGGTGGTCTGAGCACCTTCTGCACTCATTGCAAGCCCTGCGCTGAGCACCTTCGAGCCTGCAGTTTTAACATTACGTTACCAACGACTTTTGGCAAGGCAGTGCTGTTGAGAACTATATATGTGATATACAAGCTTCAAAATATAGATGCACCCTAAAATGTATAATTATTATGCATCACACTGTCAATTGTATTTTAGGGAAAAAAAACTCACATTTGTGCAAGTATGTAACAAACTAATAATATTAGTAGCTGTGTAAGCCATAAAACGTAATTTTAGAATATTATGTTTGCAACTGCCTCTCTAGCATATCCTCCTGGATGTCCACCCGTCAACTCAAACTCAACATGTCTAAAACTGAACTTCTAATCTTTCCACCCTCTACTACAGCTTCCACACCTCAAATATCTCTTACTGTTGACAACACCATTATCGCCCCTACCTCCCAGGCCCGTTGTCTTGGGGTTCTACTGGATCCCGCCCTCTCTTTTATTCCTCACATCCAAGCAATAACAAAATCATGTCAGTTTCACCTAAAAAACATCTCCAAAATTTGTCATTATCTTACAGAAGACACAGCTAAAATTCTAATTCACTCTCTCATCATCTCTCGACTCGACTACTGCAATTCCCTCCTTGCTGGCCTCCCCATCTCTCGTCTGTCTCCCCTCCAATCCATAATGAACGCCTCCGCTAGACTCATCTTCAATACCAAACGATCAGTGTCTGCAGCCCCTCTCTGTCAATCACTCCACTGGCTTCCCATAGCTTCCCGAATCAAATTTAAAATCATGACCCTAACACATAAAGCCCTCAACAACAGTGCACCCCCTTATATCTCTGCTCTTGTTTCAAAATACTCTCCCAACCGGACCCTTCGTTCTGCTAACGACCTTCTTCTTTCCTCCTCTCTCATCACCTCCTCTCACTCCCGTCTTCAAGACTTTTCTCGTGCTTCCCCATCCATTTGGAACTCCTTGCCCCGCTCCATTAGATTATCTTCCTGCCTCAAAACCTTTAAGAAATTATTAAAAACACACCTGTTTAAAAAATCTTATCACCTTCAGCCTTAACATGTACAACTGAACACTCCACAGCTTAATAACACTCACAACCACAATCTACAGTACAACACACAGACCCCTCCACTTTACTGAACCAATTGCTTTCAATTGTATTTGTCACCCTCTTGTATCACACCTAAACCCTTAGATTGTAAGTTTGCGAGTTTTCAATCTTGTGTCAGGCCTTGGAAACAAGCTCTATGTACATTTGATTTTATGCTCAAATACAGGGCCCTCCATTCTTTACAAGGTGTTTAATTTGTTTTCTGCTATGTACTCAACCCCTGTACAGCGCTACGGAATATGTTGGCGCGATATAAATAAAGATAATAATAATAATAATACAGAGTGCTACTAACTTATCTGATTTATATACTTCCTGAAAGCTTTGAGGCTGAGGGGAATATTTATCTCCTGAATCTTGGAGGGAAGGGTGCAGGAGAGGTCAGGGGATTTGTTAAATCATTGGACCATTTAGAATTTACACCTTTCCTATTCCCTGCACATGCTCAGAAGATGGCAGTTTGTACTAATAACTAAAATAGCTTGTTTGTCTAAAATATGCTTTTGACAAACTTTTCGATACATCATCTATACAGCGCTCATTACAAGGGCGGCAAGACTTTGAAAAAATGGCGGGTTGGCGTGCTCATAGCGAGGCCTGCAAGTCTTTAAAAACAAAATACGGCTATACGACAATACACCCAAATTGATTACTAAATTAGCTTACAACCACAGCAGGAGAGGCATGGAGCCTGTATGTGAGGTTGCAAGCTAATTTGATACTCAATAGGCCTTTTTTAGCATCATGAAAATGGCAATGCGGAAAAAAAAAATGGCGCCCGTAAAGACGTAATTTTTTTTAAAGCCTGTAAATCAGAAACACATTTTGGGCTTGGGGAAATTGCTCAATTTCAAAAGCCGGCAAATGGTCTCAGGGCCGCAAACAGGAGCACAGAGGAGGTAGAGGGGGGAGAAAGACACAGGGGAGAGTGTGTGTGTGTGTGTGTGGGGGGGGGGGGGGGGGGGGAGTGACACAGGGGAGGGAGATAAGGAAAAAAAGAGACAGCGGGAGTGAGGGGGAAAGAGACAGCGGGAGTGAGGGGGAAAGAGACACAGCGGTGAGAGAGTGGGGAGAGGCTGGCAATGAGGCCAGAAAGTATATATATATATATATATATATATATATATATATATATATATATATATATATATATCATACTATGTTGTGTTATTGCATTAATTGTTCTTTAACTACTGTTTTTTTATTTTATTATGTTCCTCTGTGCTTCACCCAAAAATGTTATGTCCTACAAGTCTCCATAACAAGTAAGAGGATATAATAATTTGAAATTGCCATATCATTTTTAGAATTTGAAGTGTAAACACTGCAGGGAATTCTACAGACCACTGATCCAATTGCAAAGCCATTATTTAGACTGGTACCAGCCAACACAGGGTCATAAACGATTAACATGGGAACTACAGCCCTCTTGCCCCAGATTCTACCATGGCAGATTTGCTGACCATTTCTGATTTTGGTATATGATGTTATCTCTGTCACATTAAGTGCATTTCCTGTCAACTAAGGTGATAACAAAAAGGAATATGAATGTAAAGCTTTATTCATACATTCTGAACTCTTGTTTTACAGTAAGTGATAAAAAGTTAAAAGCGTTGAGACTCTTTGTACATAATTGGTGGTTGTGAAACACTTAAAAGTCATGTCTGCTTGTAAAAAAAACTTCATTACCTCTGTACTTGATCTATAAGACAGTCTGGTTGAACAGATGACTATTGCACTGTTTGTCGAAACTGTTGGAAAGCTTGTCCTATCCGTGACATTAAGCACAAATTGAATATAGGCAACACTGTGCATCATGTCCTATAGGACGGTACCCATTCAGGGAGCAAAAAAAAGCCATCTTGATGACATGAGCTTTTTCGGAAACTGGACATCACAAATTGGCTCCTTCAACACTTGTTACTACTCTCCCCATCACTTGGGGCACTTTTTCCCCGTTGTTTTCGGCTCTCTGTGACCTTAGACCATAACACACCAGGCACATCTTGATGTCCACGGTCATGCTGACCAACTTGGTATCCATGCCTCTTTATAGATCTCTAGTCTGATCTCACCTATATTGTTTGTGTCATTCAGTCATGTCTGACTCTCTGTGACCTCATGGACCGCAAAACACACCATGCTGATCCGTTTGGTATTCATGGCAGAGATACTGGAGTGGGTTGCCATTCCTTCTCCAGTGAGCCACAGCATACAGCTCCTAGTATTCCTAGGTGGTCTCTCATCCAAGTACTGACCAGGCCCAACCCTGCTAAGCTTCAGTGTGGTTTGACCTCTTGGTTCCCTGGCTGAAATTAAACCCAGGTTGCAGCAGTGTAAGCATAGAATCCTAACCACTGGACCACAGGGGACTTGTGGCTAAACTGTTTTTGGTCACCAAATAATTCTGCACTGCTTCCAAGAGAGACATTTACTGCTTTCACACACGTTTGTTATATTGTGTCAATAAGTTGTCATGTTAAGTATGCAAGGTGATGCCTTTTTATAATATATTTCTATTTTTTCTGTTTTCTAACTATTTTTACTATTTTGAATAGTAATATGACTGGCTAAAAAGACAACCAGTTAAATACAGAATATAGTTTGCCTCCTTTTTTCTGTTTTCTCTGCAGCTCACATCACATCTCAACTCTTGGTTAAAAAAGCAGGCCCATATATCAGTATACGAAGATATGTGGAGACATTGTGCATATCTAAAAAATGATTTTGTTTTGAAACAAGTGGTTACTACGGTGTATATACTGTTTTACTATTCTGTACAAAAAAACAAACAAAAAAAAACTTTGTATGGAATATGGTTCTAATTGTTGCAGCATGGTAATCCACACATATAAATAAGCAAGTTTTACATTAATTGTTATGAGTAAAAAGTAAATCTAATGCCAGGTAGTTTGTAAATTACTGGCACACTCCTATTACGTGACTAGGAAATTGCCCGTCAAAAATTACGGGAAAAAAATTGTAAGGCTGGCAGTGCTGTTTACCATACAATGTGAGGCTTTTGCTCCTCTGAGCACCTGCGTTAGCTTTATTTTCAAAGTCCCGCGTGCCTGGCGTTGTTACTGTAAGTGATTCTGTGTTCGCTGTCGTGTACTTTCCAAGTCCCACATTGTTCGTGTGTGTTACTGTCTTCGGCGTTGTGTTTTTTCTAAGTTCTGCGTGCCTGGCGTTGCTGGGCCTCATTTTCATAATGTTTCAGAATTTTTGCGTTTTTCGTCCACCGTTTTTCCCCTCGCTTAGCTGATTTTTGTTCGACGAAAACCGCAAAATATGGCTCCAGTTAGTTTGCAACTTCACTCCCAGGCTTCCTGGATCTCCCCTTGTGCTGTTTGTGAGTGTGTTGTTATTTTTTTTAAGTATTTTGGTTGTTTTTCTGTGTCTTTGAGTTATGCGTTTGAACCAACTGAGTGCCTCAACTGCTCGCCTCGCTTCACGAGGCTCGCAGTTCAATGAGCGCCCATTGCAGACTACGTCCCGAGTGCCTCTACTGCTTCCCTCGATTTGCGAGGCTCGCAGTACAATGTGCGCCTTTGGAGCTCACTGCAGCTTAAGTCGCACATGCCTCAACTGCTCACCTTGCTTTGCCATGTCATGCATGCGTTAATGGCTCACAGCTGCGCGAGGGACGCAAAAGCAAGACCAACATCGCAAACGTTCCCAACACTGACAACTATATATGTGATTATAGATGGAAAAGGATACTACCAATTAAACAGAATACAGCTGTGATTCAAATACACTATTGTTCCCTTCTTTTTTTCTGTATTCTCTGCAGCTGACAACGCCTTCCACTTCTAATATTAAAACTTCTGTGAATAATACAAGCTGTGTTTTATAACATTTACACAAATATTTCAAACTTCTGTTTTACTATTGGGAGGAAGATATTTGCTCAGGGAACTTGATAAATCCTGGCCTTTGACGTACTCTTAACGTTAACATGGCAGCACAATACCTGAATTTCTCAGAAGGGATTAGCAGACTCCTCTGCCTTATACATGATGCTAAATGCATGATACATATCTTCAAGAAGCTCAAGCGAGTGTGATGAAGCGTATAATTGGATTGCAAATGGCATATCCTACAAACATAATAACAGTTTCCAATACTATGATTTTTAACATTAAATGAATAGTTTTAAAATCTGCTGCACATTTTTGTACGTATAAGCACTTTGTTTTTTATATTATTGTGAGCATTTTATATTCATTTTAAATCGCAACTGGCTGTATATATTCTTTTTCAACTAAAAGGGCAACTGAATTATGTCTTATTTTAATAGAAAAGTAAAATATACTATGAAACGTATCAGATTGGACCAACTTATCTTGTAAAATAAATCATACCCCACTGCTGGTTTCTAGGGGTTGCCATCTTAGCCAATACTGTCTCCTACGTTCTTCTTCTGGATCAGGGTGCCAGTCTGAGCTCTGGATTTTTTTTTTGAAGAGAATGCACGTGAGTCTTGTTACTATGACATCATGTCAATGTGTAACGGAATCATCCCCCATCACAATAAACATGGATTCTAAATGGAAAAGAGGAGACATCCTTGATGGCATTTCCATTTAGAATGCTTGTTTTTTTCTCACAGGGGTGTGAATGTGCGATGTAGTTCTTGAGCCAGATGCAAGCATGAAGAAGTGGCACTGAAAAGTGGCACTGCAGCCACTAGGAAGATATCTCCCTTCTCATTCGCAGGTGTGTACGTCTACTGAAACCTATAAACAGACATCAGGGTAACAATGAACACTTGGTTCATTCCATAATACTCCGAGACAAAGGTAAGTTACATAAAAAGCACAAGAAACATACGTTTATTACAAATATAATTAAAGATTCATTAAAACATAACACAGAGAAGCAACATCTCACTGCTTTCACATTACTGTATAAGAAAATACAATTGGATGAGATAAGGCATCCATAATCTACAAAGCAATATTTGTTGGAATACAGTAATCTCAATAGAATATAGCCAGGTCCTGCTCAGTTTTGTATTTTACAGCTTTTGGTATTTGAGTAGTGAAGACATTTATTTAATTTAAAATAAAACACCAGCTTATAAGCATTTACTACACACTAAAGTAACACTTTCAGTGACCTTTTAAATATCATGCTAATCATTACATATAGGGCTAGAAATATAAATAACCAGACATATGGCTTCAGTAATACCGACCCCCTAACTAAAAGTGTAATAACTGATTTCTTGTGGGTTTGTATGACTAAGTGCAATTATCACCATTTTTTCTTGATTCCCTGCCTTAAAATACACACACACGTATATTTTTTTTTCTTTTTAACCCTATATTTTCAGCCAATATGATTACAGTTCAACATAATACATGTAATTAGCAGTAATTCAGAGTTTTGTGCAAATATTTTGTCCTCTTTCCTTAACAGTTTTTTTTACCAGTTGATATTAGGTTTTATATCTTAGCGGGTTAACAAAATAAGGTTATGTGCACAGGACAGGAAGAAGAAAATACTAGAACAGAATAAAAGCTGACAAAAAGGAAACTGCAATGCCATATATAATTCTCACATACACCAATAACGGTTTCACATATGGCCTCTGTGGTCATACATTCCAAAAAAAAAGTTGCCTCTAGAATGCAAGCTCTCCAGTCAAGGCCACCCCAGCAGGTGTTGAGTTTGGCTTTGCCCCAGTCATTCACTGCCTGGATGTTCTCATGGGAATCCCAAATCCTCATAGATTGCAAGCTCAGAAGAGGAATATGTGCATTCCTCCCACACATCATTCTCTCGATAATGAGTAATTTTTCCATGTTTTCTTCCTTGCTTGTAAGATAATCATATTAACAAGTTCAAATCCAGGTCAGTTAATGAAATTCACCTTTATACATTTGATCTTTGAGACCAGTATTAAAACTGGCCATATATTGTTATATTAGCCTTATATATATATGCCATGCAAAAGTATTCACCCCCCTTGGCATTTTTCCTGTTTTGTTGCCTCACAACCTGGAATTAACATGTATTGTTTGAGGATTTGCATCATTTAATTTACAGAACATGCCACAACAAAACAACAGAAAAAGTCAATGTGCATAACTATTCAGCCCCCCTAAAGCCAATACTTTGTAGCCACCTTTTGCAGCAATCACGGCTCCAAGACGCTTTGGATAAGTCCCTATGAGCTTGCCACATCTTATCACTGGTATTTTTGGCCATTACTCCTTGCAAAACTGCTTAAGCTCCTTCAAGTTGGATGGTCTGCGCTTGGAAACAGCTATCCTTAAGTCTGACCACAGTTTTTTTATTTGATTAAGGTCTGGGTTTTGACTAGGCCATTCCAACACATTTACTTGTTTCCCCTTAAACCATTCAAGTGTTGCTTTAGCAGTGTGTTTGGGGTCATGGTCCTGCTGGAAGGTGAACCTCCGTCCTAGCCTCAAATCACGCACAGAGTGGAACAGGTTTTGCTCAAGAATATCCCTGTATTTGGCACCATCCATCTTTCCCTCAACTCTGACCAGTTTCCCAGTCCCAGCTGCTGAAAAGCATCCCACAGCATGATG
This sequence comes from Discoglossus pictus, assembly GCA_027410445.1. Classification (NCBI taxonomy): domain Eukaryota; kingdom Metazoa; phylum Chordata; class Amphibia; order Anura; family Alytidae; genus Discoglossus; species Discoglossus pictus. The sequence goes on along the minus strand of CM050166.1, from coordinate 304,239,339 downwards.
GTGTTCTTTGGGTGATGTGATTGGGTTTGCGCCAGACATAGCGTTTTCTTTGATGGCTGAAAAGTTCAATTTTAGTCTCATCAGACCAGAGCACCTTCCTCCATACATTTTGGGAGTCTCCCACATGCCTTTTCACCAACTCAAAACGTGCCATTTTGTTTTTTTGCTGAAAGTAATAGCTTTCTTCTGGCCACTCTGCTATAAAGCCAACTCTATGGAGCGTACTGCTCATTGTCGTCCTATGTACAGATACTCCAGTCTCTGCTGTGGAACTATGCAGCTCCTCCAGGGTTACCTTAGGTCTCTGTGCTGCCTCTCTGATTAATGCCCTCCTTTCCCAGTCCGTGAGTTTTGGTGGGCTGCCGTCGCTTGGCAGGTTTGCTGTTCTTTCCATTTGGTTATGATAGATTTGATGGGGATCATTAAAGATTTGGATATTTTTTTTATAACCTAACCCTGACTTGTACTTTCAACAACATTGTCCTTTACTTGTTTGGAGAGCTCCTTGGTCTTCATGGCAGTGTTTGGTTAGTGGTGCCTCTTGCTTAGGTGTTGCAGCCTCTGGGGCCTTTCAAAACAATGTATATATGTAATGACAGATCTTGTAACACTTAGATTCCACACAGGTGGAAATCATTTCACTAATTATGTGACTTCTGAAGGTAATTGGTTGCACCAGAGCTTTTTATGGGCTTCATAACAAAGGGAGTGAATACATAAGCACATGCCAATTTTCTGTTTTCTATTTTATTAAAATAGTTTTATGTATATATATTTCTCATTTCACTTCACCAACTTAGACTATTGTGTTCTGATCCATCACATAAAATTAAGATTAACAAAATATTGAATTTAAGTCTGTAATGTAACAAAATAGGTAAAAAGTCAAGGGTGTGAATACTTTTGCAAGGCACTGTATATAGATTTTGAGGGTAAAGAGAATACCGCACCCATCTATTATCTTTTTAACATATGAAGATTAACCAATCTTTTTTTTTCCAGAAAATAAGTTTTGAGTTTATAAAATAAACTTTTGAGTCTGATAAGCATGTTAGAACAAACGAGACTCGAGCCAATTCAAAAGACGTAACAGACCTTCAAAATGCAACTTTAAGATAATGTGTGCTAAGATATACGCATCTCACTTCAATACTCCATTGTCCCGAATAAATATTATCAAGCAGGTATTAAGTAAGCATACAATGGTCTAGTCAAATACTTGGTAGACAATATGGGACAGAGATCATACATATTGATCTTAATCCAGTTTAATATTTTGTACCAGAGCGCTCTCAAGCGGATAGAAACAGATATACACAACATATTTATCAACACATTCTAATTTATACATATAAATGCAACCAGGGAGTAACTATTTGTGATTCGTGGAACCCAACCTTGTGACGATGTGGAAAAAATAGTTTTATAATGGCAGAGATAATATTCTGGGTCTTTCTCTGGCTCTTGTTTCCTGATTTTTCCTAGGGTCGTTTGTCTCTTCCTGGGCTTTTCCTGCTTTTTCCCGTGGTCTTTCCTTCGTCTGTACTATTTTTTGTCTAGTCTTTTCTGGCTTATGTGTCCTGTCTGTGGACAAAATTGGCTGCCATCCCTTCATATCTTCCCTAAGATATATTACTATATTTGTCTATCCACATTCTATTCTATCTCTAAAATTCTTCCTAACAAACCAATAACACAAGGAGGGATTACTTCAGACTATCTTGAGAAGTGATCCTAAAAAATGACAGGTGTTATCCTGAAATTCTATACATGGTATGTATAAACCGGTTTAATAACCCACAATCCTTCTGTTACCCTTTTGGGAGTAATCACAGAACCAAGATTCATTAGCACCTTCATTCCGGACTGTAGGTGTTAATCAATATATTTCAATCTGTGCCCATATTCCCTACAACAGTCTGATTGACTATTTTCAATAATGTAACCATTTAACACTGTTACAAAACCAATTATTAAAACCCCCTATACAGCAAACCATATTAGCAATACTCCACATATGTAGACTTGTATCACACAATCAACAAAACTGTTTTACATCATTATTGATCAAATTGACCAATTTAATAAATTAAATTAAATGTAATAAATTGTGATGTAAGACCAGTAACCTAATAAAAGCTTGCCAACGCCTAAATACAAAGGTTAATTAGCTTGCAATCTCACATACAATATAACCAACTTTGATACAAATTGCTTCAGTATATATTTCTATATTCTAACTGGCATATAAATTGTTATACCATATTTTACTGCTTTCATAGAGTGACAGGTTACATTGCTAATTATTAATATTATATATATTGTAACAAATAATCAGCTGATTGTTTATATACTTTGCATATAATTTCTGTATTGTACTAACCAAATATAGACAGACTGTTAACCAAACTGTATAAGATTATATACACTGTTTATTTACTCCTATATTGAACTAACCAAATTTAGATTGTATTAAAATAGTTAATCCACGTTTGATAAGTTTATATACCCTGTTTATTGATTTGTGTATTGATCTAACCAAATATAAAGTGTGTTATCCAGTCATCCAAAAGAGATTGTAATACACGTCAGATTGTATATTATGATCTAACTAAATATCACAGCTTACAAGGGTAAACACTTATAATCGTTTATCCTTGATATTTACGGCTATACCAATAAATGCTATTTCTGCATACAACGTATACTTGTCGATAAATTGATCCTTGAACTCAATTAATATATAAACTGTAATATTCTAAGAAACTGTATTAATCTATACAGTGTAATATTTATGTCACATCAATTGCATGACAATTTTTAGTGCTACAGAATATGTTGCAAAGAAATAGAAAACAGGGTGGCTCTAGGTGCATTGATCTGGATATTGTTGAAGTATACAGGTGCTACCTGGGATCCTAAATACTTGAAGTAACTGCAGAAAAAAGGAGAGAGAAAGAAGGGTGATCCCTTGGCAATGGTGCACTCCTTTGAACCAAATGTTGAGTAGAGAGTAACCATTTAAAACTTAAGCTTTATTCATAAAAATTAAAACACTTTGTTATATTAAAGTCTTATGACAAGATTCCCTGCTACCTCTGTAATGGACACTATTGCAACTGCTAAACAGGCCATGGTATCACTTGTGTGGTTTAAATAACCATTCATATATACAACATATAAAGTGCTATTTGCTGATGTGAGAAAGGTAAAGCGGAAATAATCAGATTGTGCAAAAACGCTTAAAGTGATCAGTAGAAAAATTAATAATATTAATAAGATGCTAATATATATGATAAATAATGAAAAGTTCTGAATATTGCTTTATATTAGGTTATAACGTTTTTAGCCAAAGTTGAATTGGTCTGTGGGTGTTATTAAAGATCCAAAATATTACGGAACTCAGGAGCTGCTAATAGTATTGATCTGGAGCTAATGTATGATCAATATGTACATCTGTATAGGCCAATTAATCCACTTCCCACTTGGGTCCCTCTAATTCCATTGGGTAGGTAGGGCAGCTCGAGAAAAGTCATGAAAGCTTGAGTGAAAGGAGGTAACAAGATAGGGGGAAATAAATAGGTCATTAGCAGAACGATGATGTTTGTGGGAGTATTTTGAGACAAGGATAGAGTGCACTGTTGTTAAGGTCTTTATATGTTAGGGACATGCTTTAAAATTTTATTTTGGAGGTTATGGGATGCCAGTGGAGAAATTGACAGAGAATTGCTTTAGACACTGAGCGTCGAGTATTGAGTCTAGCGGCGGCGCACATTATGGATTGGAGTGTAGAGAGAATGCTGATGGGAAGGCCAGCAAGTAGCAAGATGGAGCAGTCGAGGCGAGATAGGATGAGAGATTGGATTAGAATTTTAGATGCGTCTTTTGTTAGATAGTGATATATTTTGGAGGCATATTTTACTTGGAAATTGCATAATTTGATTATTGTTTGTATGTGAGGAATGCGGTCTTGACCATCTCCAGTAGTATTTTCTAATAACTCTCCATATACGTGAGTATATGGCTCTTGTCAAGTAGGTAGCCTTGGATGCTGAGATTAGCTCATTACCACCAGTGAATTGCTGTTTTTTACACAACTGGCAACTTACTTTGCTTATCATCCTTCAATTAGTCTATTTCTTAAAATAGGACAATAAAAATATGGAACTTCAGCATCCCTTTAGTACTAAATCACAAACGTCTATACTTTACTGCACTGCAACAATAGGAACTATTTCTGTGTCGCTTTATGGGAAATAACATGTCTCTGTTCTCTGCTAGTAATGCACTAAGTCTACTGTTGAACATTTCAACCTACTAATAAATACAAATTAATTCATCGGCAGAGACACACAGCTCAGGCTAGAATTATCTCTGAATCTAAAACATTTCCCAGTGTACCAGAACATAGACACCTAACAGACGTGCTGTGATATTACCTATTTTCTTTGTCTGAGTCAAAGGACAGAATGATTCTCAAGTAATAAATACATAATAGGTTATACTGGCTCAGCACTTTGAGACCACATTATTTTCCAACATTAAGTGCAGCTTAATTTACCCAGCTGCTCATTAAATCTGTACTAGTGTATTCATAGGTTTGAAAGTAAGCAACAGGAATTATTTGTTGCTGCAGTGTTGAGACTTTAAAATATCAATCTTAAAGAAATATAGACATCAGCAATTGTACCATGGGATGCACGGCTGAAAAAAACGATCTGGCAGAATTTATACAGTTAGAGGTAAGGGGTTTGAATCTAGACCTGACATTTCTGTATATACAGCAAGATCTTAAGATTGTAAGTTTGCAAGTTTTTAATTTTGCAAGGTGCTTTAGTGCACTGTGCACACTAGATTCTAAGCTCAAGGACAGGGCCCTCCATTCTTTGCAATGTGTTAATATTGTTTTTGTCTTGAACGTAACCCATATATAGTGCTACGGAATATGAGCCTCATACAAAGAGCCGATAAATGTTACTGATATTCAATTGGCTACATTTAGCAACTCGCATTACAATTGTGAGTTACAGGCTCAAAAACATGAAGGGCTTGTCAAAAACGTAACTCCGTCCTATCTCCTCCATTGATTTTTCAAGCCCGCAAATATGAGCAGTGCTAACTACACAAAATCGATATTCAATTACAAATGTTCATGTTGCCCGCAATTGCCTTCTAACCTGTAAATCGCAAATGTATCAAAAATTATATGAGTATTAGATAAGACTTGCAAGTCAGTTAAACACCTGTTTGTATAACTGTGTCAGCAAATAAAAACACACTACTATACTACAAAATAATGGGAAAGCAATGAAAGACATTGGAATCAATTGGACAACAATCTCAAACTCGCAAATCTGCAATAAAAAATAATTATTTTTAACTTTTTTATTTCCGTGTTATATTGATCCCAGGAATAAAGGGGTAAATACATATGAGGCCACCCACATGGACTAGAACAGATGCTTTAATGATATTTATTGACTTCTACATTGCCGGATTGCGAGTCAGATCACAACATTTTTTTCTAAACACTAATTAATGTAGTATAAATTCCATGTTTTACTGATGTCATAATTATGGTCTCATTTACTACTGGCTGTGTCTAAAAAGTATTACGAGTGTTTAAGAAATAAATTACGGGTTTGCTTAAATATTGTCAGATCATATGATCATGCCTCCTGAAATCATACATGCATGGTTTGCGTGTGGAGGCTGTGAGAGGGCAGATGCGAGACAAACAATTGAATATATCTAAATGTTTAGAAAAACTGTAACCCAAAGCCAAAATATCTGGTTACAGGTAATAATGGGCTTGCAATTGAAATAAGCTCTATGTTGACATGTTACAAATAAACAATAATAATAAAAGCTGCATCAGCAGATACACTGGAACCTGTTGCTGTGAGATAGTTGATTGGCACAACAGTTGACTAGAGAATAACTGTTCCATGGTTTTCTCTTGTTTGTTTTTAAATATATATATGTCATTGAGTACATTAGATAAAACCAACAGAAAAAGATAAAATGTATAGGTTGTGATTAGATAACTATGGATAGTACATTTACAGTCACAGTTGCTTATTCCTTGTAAGACAGATTGAGAGGTTCACTCTTTCCACTTCTTGGTGATGAGATTGCAGACTTGTCTGGCAGTATTTATTAACCTGCAGTGGTTTGACTGTTTTCTCAGGGCCTCATTCTATTATCGGCCGTAGGAGATGCGGGGCCGCAAGGACCGTCCGCAAGCTATTCTGCTATTCTATTCCCCTCCGGCCGGGGATTCCGGCAGGCTTGCGGCCGGTGCCTTGTTATCCCTTGCGGCCGCTCGCGCCGGAGGAAAGCCTTTGATCTAAAACGGCTGCAAGAGTTTCGGCCGCAAGAAAAGCCCGGTTGCTATTCTATTACTCCGGGAACCCTCTCTGCAAGGCTAAAACCGAGCCGCAGCTTACTCGGAGCAAAAAGGTCCCGCTAGCACCAATTAAGCACATTATAAAGCTTAAATAAAGCCATCCTGCACTCTGAGGAGACTATAAAGTGATTGTAGGTGTTAGCATTAATAGCACAACATTCCCCTACGCTCAAATCCGTAAACAAATTATTTTTTAATTTATGTCACATATTCATGTAAAAAGTCCAGAGTGCTTGGAGCACCTCAGACCCGCCCACGCTGCGGCCGGAAAATTATGGATTTGGGCTGATGTGCAAGCTTGAGAGTGGGTTGATATTAATCCTCATGTCCCCCAATATGATCCCTAGCATTTACAGAGCTTTACAGTGACGTCTTGAATTTATTTTTGCATTTAAAGTTTTCTGAGCTTACGGCCGGTTGCAAGATATACGGCCGGCCGTAAGGGGAGATCCTTGCGGGGCCGTATAATTGAATTACAAGATAACGGAACCCCCGCAAGGAATCGCAGCCTTGCGGCCATTTTACGGCCGATAATAGAATGAGGACCTCAGTAAATAGTGTTTCCACTGCCGCTAAGGATTCTGGGTTGTGATATCAAATGAGACTCAAAACTTAACATGTCTGTGCCTCTAGCCACTTAACATGGGATCTATTAATGCTTAAGTGGCCTGGAGTGGGCTAGAAGCGCAAAGGTTTTGAGCCTCATTTGCATATCACTGCTGAGAAAAAATAGTGACCGTGGAAATAATGATCAGTGAGTTATTCTGTAGAAAAAAAAGTGTCTTGGTCTGCTCGAGTCATGTAGATGTACTCAGAATGGCCTTTTATTTTAATAAGTTCTATACACGCAATAACTGAAAATGTCAATACCAAGTCAATTCCTGATGATTTCAAATATTTAAACAATCTATCCTCACAAATTATAAGTTTCTATCCAAGGATGAATCCCACTTCCTGTTAAATGTCATTGAAAATATTTCAAGGCAAACATATTCTAATGGTATAAGTTATGACCACTTATACATTTGAATTATTTAAAAGAAAATCAAGGTTATATTTCCAGTATCCAACAGGGTCCCTTTTTATATAGCTAAATATACAAAACCTATTCTTTATGTTAATAGCAGAAATCAAACTGAATTTACTGGTTTGTTCTTAGTTAACATGAGTATTCCTCATATCAATAAATATTTTATTAGGGAATAATTCAGGAAGATAAAAACGGTGTCAGAAAATGTACTATTTCTCGCTTCATAAAAATGGTTCTACTGGTATCACTATTTCCAGGATATATAAATAAATTCTGTGATAAATTGTGACTATCTGATTCAACTGAAGTCCCCATCTTTCACTAGTTCCTGTGACAGTTACATAGAGAGATCTGATCAGAATGAGGCATGTACAGTCCTTGCTGAAAGCAGTGCATTCATTTTACACACTGGAAAAAAGGAAAGAAAATGAACAAGGTAAAGCCTGTGATACAGCATAGGGACTTGCTTCCTCTATCCACAATGGGCCCTTAGTTTCCTATCTTAGCACTACCAATAAGCTCCTCTCTCACACCTACTATGTAACATTTAAGGGCCAGGCTGTTGCATAGTTTTAAGGGTCAGGCTTTCATATGATCAAAGTAACCTAAGGACAGCTTTGAGCTTTAAGGGAAGAGAAAAAAACACTATATGACTCATATAGGTCAAAACCCCTGCTCCCTCAAAGAACCATTCACCAAGTATTGACACTGAAATGAAGGATTGTGGGTAGTAGCAGAGAAACTATACTCTCAGTATAATAAATTACGAGGTACAAAAATAAAAACTTATGTAAAGAAGCAAAATCTAAACAGGTTAATACATTTAGATAGGTAACACTGAGCTAGTTGGACATTTCAGTCCCTTAGTATGCAAACATGTAGAATATGTTAAAAGGCACTGATGTTTTGATCAGTTTTGAAGCTTCTCAGATGATATAAGAAATCATATTTTGTGCAAAGCAAAATTACTGCAATCCTTAGGTATTCCTTTAGTGCATCCAGTTGGTAATTGCAGCAATTGGCTCTCGTGCTTCCAAACAAGATTATGTTGCAATGTGATGGTGTTAGCACTGACATCAACAAGGGACACAGTGGTAGTAATTGCTGTGATATGAGTCTGCATATCACCCGCTATGGGCTACCTCTTTTGTGTCTGAGTAATTGCTACTACCGTGTCTACATGGTAACACCATGCTGCAGCTACCAAATACCAACTAGGCAAACTAAAGGATTATCGAAGGACTTCGAACAAAATATTGTTTAATATATGCTTCTACAAATCTATATGTTAAAATAGCAGTTTCCTAAATGAATATGTCACTACACAGTGTTTTCAACTAAGCATTCTGGGTGGTGGCATGCAAATGATCAAGCTTTTCACAAGAGATTAAACTGGAATTTGCCTCAATCTCAAGACCAGTAAGCAAATTTCAATAATACAATTTAAGGGACTCTATGCATTATTATTTTACAGTATACAGTGCCTTGCAAAAGTATTCACCCCCTTGACTTTTTACCTATTTTGTTACCTTACAACCTTAACTTCAATGTTCTGTTAATCTGAATTTAATGTGATGGATCAGAACACAATAGTTTAAGTTGGTGAAGTGAAATGAGACAAATATATACATAAAACTATTTTTTAGAAACAGAAAACAGAAAATTGGCATGTGCGTATGTATTCACCCCCTTGGTTATGCCCATAAAAAGCTCTGGTGCAACCAATTACCTTCAGAAGTCACATAATTAGTGAAATTATGTCCACCTGTGTGTAATCTAAGTGTTACATGATCTGTCATTACATATACAGATCGTTTTGAAAGGCCCCATAGGCTGCAACACCTATGCAAGAGGCACCGCTAACCAAACACTGCCATGAAGACCAAGGAACTCTCCAAACAAGTAAGGGACAATGTTGTTGAGAAGTACAAGTCAGGGTTAGGTTATAAAAACATATCCAAATCTTTGATGATCCCCAGGAGCACCATCAAATCTATCATAACCAAATGCAAAGAACATGGCACAACAGCAAACCCTCCAAGAGACGGCCGCCCACCAAAACTCACAGACCAGGCAAGGAGGGCATTAATCAGAGAGGCAGCACAGAGACCTAAGGTAACCCTGGAGGAGCTGCAGAGTTCCACAGCAGAGACTGGAGTATCTGTACTTAGGATGACAATAAGCCATGCGCTCCATAGAGTTGGGCTTTATGGCAGAGTGGCCAGAAGAAAGCCATTACTTTCAGCAAAAAACAAAATGGCACATTTTGAGTTTGCGAAAAGGCATGTGGGAGACTCCCAAAATGTATGGAGGAAGGTGCTCTGGTCTGATGAGACTAAACATGGTGGTAGCAGCATCATGCTATGGGGATGTTTATCAGCAGCTGGGACTGGGAAACTAGTCAGAGTTGAGGGAAAGATGGATGGTGCTAAATACAGGGATATTCTTGAGCAAATCCTGTACCACTCTGTGCGTGATTTGAGGCTAGGACGGAGCTTCACCTTCCAGCAGGACAATGACCCTAAACACACTGCTAAAGCAACACTGGAGTGGTTTAAGGGGAAACATGTAAATGTGTTGGAATGGCCTAGTCAGAGCCCAGACCTCAATCCAATAGAAAATCTGTGGTCAAACTTAAAGATTGCTGTTCAGAAGCCCAAACCATCCAACTTGAAGGAGCTGGAGCAGTTTTGCAAGAAGGAATGGGCAAATATCCCGGTGGTAAGATGTGGCAAGCTCATAGAGACTTATCCAAAGTGACTTGGAGCTGTGATTGCCGCAAAAGGTGGCCCTACAAAGTATTGACTTTAGGGGGGTGAATAGTTATGCACAATGACTTTTTCTGGTCTTTTGTCCTATTTGTTAAAAAAAAACATCTTCAAAGTTGTTGACATTATCTGTAAATCTAATGATGCAAATCCTCAAACAATCCATGTTAATTCCAGGTTGTGAGGCAACAAAACACGAAAAATACCAAAGGGGGGTGAATACTCTTGCAGGGCACTGTATATACTGTATTTCAAAAATATGTTTTTAAAAGATCTACTTGCTTGAAAAATATGTACCTGATACCTGCACATGCAAGATACTTCTCTCCTAAATGTCATCACACCCTTTGCTATATTTGAAGGTTTCTAACATATCAAACCTGTCTTTTCTGTCCTCTAAGCCAGTAGTTCTCAATCTTTTTGGGGGCTTTGCTAGTTACCTTCCAGTTCTGATAGGGACTGGCTTTAAGGTCAAGAACATTTGAATAGGTTGATACTACTTGTGACACCCTAAATGTTACACTGATTTGAATATGATTTGAGTGGTGTCCTGTAATAAGGGCGCACACCAAAAGTGCGCTGTCAAAATCGCACCGACAGACTAACAGCCTGACTCAAGCGTGCAGGAATAAAGTGCACAAGCAACGAAAGCGCGCGCACACGACAAATGCACAAGAGACCCTCTCCTCTGGGATCTCCTCCATCACTCACCCTCTCCCCAGTCCCTGAACCTATCCCCCACGCGCTCTCCCCATTACTAACCCTCTCCACAGCCACGGCTAACGTCACAAGCTAGCGTTCTGCCCTGTGTGTTGAACTGTGGTTCTGTTTGATGGCTGGGAACTTCTGGCAGAGCTCACATAACTAAGTGTGTGTAAATATATTTGTTTGTATATATACGTGTTCTGTCTGTCTGTATATATGTAGGCATGCGTGTGTGTGTATGTTTATGTATGTGTGTATGCATGTGTGTCTATGTTTTTCACAATCAAACACAAAGTGTTCGTATTTTGTGTATACTGTCATTTTTTCCTTATAAGGGTAGGATGGAATTCATGTCATTTAAAAAGAGAACTACAACATAAACAAATAGACAAGCATCGTAATATGTGTTAGCATAAAATACATATTACAAATATATTTACCTATAGATCAGGAACTATTTTTTGAATAATTAAAAAAAATTATTCTTTAATAAACTCTATAGTACTAAATAAAACAAAGCTCCTATTTATTTACACACAATAAGTGATACTATGTTGTACATATTATATGTGCACTTTATGGATAGATAGATAGATAGATACACAGATAGATATAGATACACAGATAGAGATAGATAGATACAGATACATGAACTTCTGGGCTTGGCAAGAGTGAGCTGTCAGCTACCTCGTTGTGCTACTTCTTAACCACACTTAAATTATTCAGGAAATGATCTGATGTTAGAGAGCAGCCTGAGGGAGGGGACAGCCTGTAACACACAGGAGGGACAAGATGAGGAGGACACAGGACAAAGTATTACCTGCCCAGCCAGGGGCGGACTGCAGGGAGATCAGCAGCCAGCTAAACAGGTGTATCCTAGTGAGGCAGGACACCAACCCTCTGGGTCCTAGCCTGAGCTCTTTTGTCGCCGCCCGACTAACAAGCTCAATTGACGTTGCGCCAATGTCGGGGCACATTTCAGATGCGTGCAATAGACAGGGTGCCGAATAGAGTACATTTAACAACAGATAAAGTAATCAGTGATCTATCTATAATAATTAACGGATGGAATGGGTATTTTAGTGTTAGACTTTCCATGTCACACTTTGTTCTTGAAATCCAGCAGGTAAGGTCTCATGGACTGGCTGTTGAGAACCACTGTTGTAAAGTATACATATTAAGGACATAAAGTTGCTTCTTATAAGTTTTGTCTATTAGACCATGCACCATTTTACTCACTCCTTCTTTGAATTGTTTCTAATTCATTAATATCCTTATGCAGATAAGGTCCCCAGAATCAAACATAGTAATATAGGTGAAAGGGTTCCTTGGTGGTCCAGTGGTTAGGATACAGTGCTTTCACCACTGCGACCTGGGTTAAATTGCAGTCAGGGAACCAAGAGGTCACACCGCCCTTAAGCCATGCAGGGTTGGGCCTGGTCAGTAGTTGGATGGAAGACCAAGTAGGAATACCAGAAGCCGTATGCTTTGGCCTACTGGAGAAGGAACTGGCAACTCACTCCAGTATATCTGCCATAAATACCAAGTGGATCAGCATGGTGTGTTGCAGTCCATGAGGTCACAAGAGTGTCAGACAAAACTGACACACACAGTATAGGTTAGGTCAGACTAGAGATCTTTGTAGAGGCATTCGTATCTCAATTTTCCGGCTGCAAATCCCTCTCTACATTTACAGGAATATTAAATACAGCCCCCACAGCTATATGATGAATGCTTTGCATATGCCACAAGACATCATCTCAGCTAAAGCTATATCCAGCTTTTATTTGATATGGTATTCTCAATTACATAAACAAGTTGATAAATGTCATTATAAAATTCAAATGAGGATCAAGAATAAAGGTCTCTTCACAATCTAATCAAGACGAGTCAATCATTTTCATCTCTGTTCATCTCAAGTGATAATTAACCTGATAACAGAAAAGTGCTGCACTTTGATTAAGTGGCAGCCCCTCAATTGAGAGGTGATGTCATAGAGCTGTAATAATACCTTCTTAATTTTTATGACAGACAATAAATAGTTTGTCTAGAACATCTGTTCCTTAATGACAGGGAGCTCACGCCTTGGAAAAGTTATGGACTTTTAATACCCCAAGGAGCACTGAAGATAAAGGCAGAGGTGTTAATTAAGTGCTAAATGGCTCATAAACATCTTAAGGTATTCCAGAGCTAGGATTAATGGCTTGTTTGCAATGAAGAATGGTGTCACAAAAAAATCAACACACCTAAAGAAAAAGCAAAACATTTTTCAGTTTCATGCATTTTACGGATGGCCTATGTCTATTTTTACTGAGTTTGTTTCTTTAAGTGTAAAAACATGTTTTTTCGTATTCCGTATTTATTTATGTCTAGCTAAAGGGTCACTGTAGTCCAAAATGATTGCATCTACTTACGTGTATTTAAAAGATTAATATCACTATCAGTTTATTGTATGAGAAACAATTAACTGATGGTGATATTATCAAGATGTCTACTAACCCTCCCCTATGCAACCTATAACTGAAAAATTCACATGCAGTGATGCATATAGGAATTATAAACTAAATATCATGTACAGGAGTAGCCACCACAGCTCGAAGAGGACATCAAGGAGTAGGAGTATATATGGGACCTGGATTCAATGCTGGGTTCCTCAACCATGGATGCTTTTGACCTCACAACCCCTTTCCTCCAACAAATCAACCCTCCTCCTATATGCTCTGTCATGATTTCAGTGTTTAAGGACTCATATTGCCAGTAATTATGAATATGGCCAAGGGAGCATGACATTGTTGCATTGGGAGTATGTGTTATTGTGTGGTTATATGTTGCCTGTACATGGTTATTATGTATCCTAGTTATACTATATTATATGAGGGAAAATGTGAAATAGAACATATGTGGAATTGGTAAAAAGGCTCTGCACAGAGGTTAGCTGCAGATCATTGCTCCCTCACCCTTGATAAACAGCAGCCAAGACAGATGCATGTACTTCATGTAGTCCTAAGAAAACACTTGAGATTAACATCAAGGTTGTTTCACTAGTCAGCTATAGATATCTGGTGAATTTGATCTCAAGAGTTTTTATATCAACCAGGGCTACAGGGCAGATGTGTGACATCACAAACATACACAAATGTACATATGGGTGTGGTATTGGAGAATATAACTATGTTGTTTTGATAATTCAATAAAAGTTCAGTTATATTTTTCACATATCCATAGTTTGGGACTATTTCTGTGTTTTGTATCTTGACTTGGGGAGTGGTCTTGTCATGGGCCACTATTAATCTGTATCCAGTATTCTCTGCCTGTACTTTTGGGCCTCGACCTCTTCAGAAGCCATCTTTTGTGCCACAGAGAACAAGAAGTACACAATTCTGCTGGGGAAGGTTTGAACTAGGTTCATATCAAATCCCCTTAAAGAAGCAGATCCTGACATGCACCTATTGGAAGGAGTTTTGGCTGCTGCCCCTAAAGCACCCAACACCAGCTCCTGACACACCACTTTGCCCGACAGCCTCTACCATTCTCCCATAGACACCCTCTCTGACAAGGGAGGTGGAAAAGGATATCAACAAGAGATGGGCTGGAGGAGGTGGAGGGCATAGAGAGAAAACTGCAAAGTTTGTAGCTCAATGTGCTTGATAAGGGCGAGGGAGGGAATCCAACTGCATAGATAACCTTAGGGGCAATGCTTTTGCCACTATTGAGACAGAAAAGCAGACTGCAATCCTAATTAGCACATCCTAGCAGTTAATATATATATTGAGCCCCAATGTTTTCATTCAGTTAGAACCTATTCCCCACCCATATCAAGTAGGCAGAGCAGCAAATCGGCATACAGACATAAAAATGCTATATAATGATTTATTGTAGAGAGAAAAGGCTAGCACAATGCATAGACAGAAACTAACTTTCTGTTAGTGTGACAGTGTCTCTTTAAAGGCTAAAACTTTATCTGAATCAAACAAGTAGTCATCAAAACCCTCCTGAATAGATAATAAAAATTAACATAACACTCCCATGCCAACAGAAAGTATGGTTGATGCAAATATGGAACCACACAGTATACAAAATAAAGGTTTTCTCTAAAAAATAGTTTTACGCTCATGATGTACCTAGCTGTTAATATTGTTAATCACATACTTCATAAATCTGCAAGTAGTTTTAAACTATGGAGATTCTTTAAGTTGAAGAAAATTGTACATTAAATGGTTCATTTATACTCAATAAGCTCATGTAGTAGAACAAATAATATGAAAGTTAGTACAATGTGAAACCTTAAAGGTAACATTTACCCTTCACATGCATTCCAGCAGCACTGCGTCACTGGCAGTATCAGGCATGCCCTTCCACTCACAATGTGTTAAAATGAATGTGTTTGGAGGAATATTCAAGATGAAAGAAAAACTGATGTCATTTCTAATAATACAAATGTTGTCACTGCCAACTTAGGGTAAAATATGTTGGTATATGAAGAATATTTTTAGAAAGGAAAAAATAGAGTAATTGATTACATTTATAGCAGTAAATTCTCAAATTCATAAAAATTAATATGGAAAATAAAAATTGTCAACAGTAGAACTAATGAATAGGGAGTCCCCAGAGGAAACCAGTTGACACCCACCACACTATTTAATTCTTTCTATTCCATTCTTTTTCCATTTTGCTCTCCCCCTCCTCTATACCATCCAAAACCCACTGAACGAAAAAATACATAAAAATTTTAATAAAAAAAGAAACATATATAATGCTAGATAAAAGGTAGTGGCAGATGGCGCAACAGTGGAGCGCCAAAACTTTGTTCAATTTGTTCTTAGGGTTAGGTTTAGCGTTCAAGGTTATGGTAGTGGCAGATGGTGCAACAGTGGAGTCCCTAGATATTGTTCAATATGTTCTTAGGGTTAGGTTTAGCGTTCAGGGTTAGGGTAGTGGCAGATGGCAAAACAGTGGAGTCCCAAGACTTTGTTCAATTAGTTCTTGGGGTTAGGTTTAGCGTTCAGGGTTATGGTAGTGGCAGATGGAGCAACAGTGGAGTCCCGAGATTTTGTTCAATTTATTCTTAGGGTTAGGTTTAGCATTTAGGGTTAGGGCAATGGCAGATGGCGCAACAGTGGAGTGCCGAGACTTTGTTCAATTTGTTCTTAGGGTTAGGTTTAGCATTCAGGGTTAGGGTAGCGGCAGATGGCACAACAGTGGAGTGCCGAGACTTTGTTCAATTTGTTCTTAGGGTTAGGTTTAGAGTTTAGGGTTAGGATAGTGGCAGGTGGCACAACAGTGGAGTGCTGAAACTTTGTTCAATTTGTTCTTAGGTTTAGGGTTCCGGGTTAGGGTAGTGGCAGATGAAGCTTTATATAGTAAAATAGTGATTCTCTGTGTAAAGCTAATTATCTGCCACTACCCTAACCCGGAACCCTAGCACCTAAAAATAACTCTAGCTCTCACTCTAAGATCAAATTGAATAAAATCTCATTGTGCCACCAACTGGCTGCTGCACGCCACTGCGCTGGCGGGGACAAAACAGGAAATATACAATTTTTTAAGCATTTAAAAGAGCACATTTTAAACAAAAACAAACAAAACCAACAAAGTTGTAGATCCACAACTATTATATCTGACTAGCGACTTGCCCGACAAAAACATTTTAAGGCAGGTAATGCTGTTTGCCACACAATGCAAGGCTTTTAGTCATCTGAGTACCTCCGGCGCTCATTGCGAGCCCCTCCCCTGATGTACTTTTGGTCGTCTGAGCATCTTTGGCGCTCATTGCAAGCACCGTGCTGAGCGCCTTTGGTGGTCATCGCGAGGCCCGCAATGAGAACGTTTGGTGCTCACGACTTGCCCGTCAAAAAATGACGGCAAATAAAATTTGCCACACAATGTAACGCTTTTAGTCCTCTGAGTACCTTTGGCGCTCATTGCGAGCCTCGCGCTGAGCACCTTTGGTGCTCATTACGAGCCTCTCCTCTGATGTATTTTTGGTCGTCTGAGCACCTTCGGCGCTCATTGCAAGCCCTGCGCTGATCGTTTTCGACGCTCATTGCGAGCCTTTCCCCTTGTGTACTTTTGCTCCTCTGAGCACCCTGGCCATTCATTGTGAGCTCCGCGCTGAGCGCCTTTGGCAAAGCGAGTCTCTCCTCTGCTTTGTTTCTTTTTATATAAATAATATTTGTTTATAATAATTAATGAAATAATAAATTAATATACTTTACCTATTTGTAGTTAATATATCCAGCAATCAATATGCTGAAGAGCTAACAATCGCTTTTGTTTTTGCTGCAGCATACAATGTACATTTGGACTGTTGGTGACCTGAGGTGTAAGTGTCAGCAATGTGGCAAGTGTGCAGTGTAAATAGGCTGCGTGTGCAAGACTAAACCGTTTGTTTAGTTGTGTAAAGCGGCATTTTAGAATGGTAATGTTATTAGTTTTAAGTTAGTGTTGTAAAATGGTGGCGATTGTCTATGTGTTATGCGGGTCTCAAGCATTTTCCGTGCTTCCTAATAGTGTATTTTGTACCTTGTACGTACCTGGGTAAAAGTCAATTGTGCCTTGCTGAGTTTTGCGTGCTTAGGGGTCGTGTAGTTTTGTTTTTTCTGGCGGACATTTTTTTTCTTGCGTAGGCGTTCGAGTGGGGAATCTTTGCAAATTCGACTTAAATTTGCATGCAACCTCACTCCCAGATGTCCTGGCTGTCCCCCCGTGCTCTGTGTGATGTTTTTTTTTTTTTTTTGTGTGTTTTCCGATGTGCATGGTTTGGCCGTTAACATATTTTTTGCAGTTTGTACTTTTTTTCCTCTAAGTGGCGGTTTCCTTTTCAAAGTGTTACGGCCCGTAATTTTTGCAGGCGATTTTTTCAAAGTGCTACGGGTCTCGCACTGTGTATTGTGTATTTGAGTATTCTGTTGATCTGTAGTCCCGCGGATTGTAGGTATGATGGTTAAGTCGTGCGGGGTCGTATGGATGAGCGCCTACGGTGCTCATCTCTACAAGCGCAAGGAGCACCTTTGGCGCTCATTTCCTTTGCTGCAACTGTGGCCCTCTCTTTGCGAGCCCGCAGTTTTAACGTTGCATTACCACCGTTTTTTGGCAAGCCCACGCTGCTGAGAACTATATATGTGATAGTGCCTATTATTGCATATAGTGATTCTTATTACAAACTAGCGAATTGCCCGTCAAAAAATTACGGCAATGAAGTTGTAAGTGAGCTAAGGGTGTTTGGTGTATATAATGTGGCTGATGTAGCGTCGTTCGTTTTCTATGTCGTGCGAGTTTTTCGGAATATCCGTAGCTGTTTGGTGGTGTTTTGCGTGTTTATGGTAGTATTTTGCGTGTTTAGGGACCTTTAGCCTCGTTTTAATTTTGTTCGGCGGACATTTTTTCTCTCGCTTAGGTGATTTTCGGGTCTCTAAACTCCGAAATTTGTGGTTAAATGGAGGTGTAACTACACTTGCAGAGGTCCTCTGTGCCCCCCCTTGCTGTGAGTAACCTTTTTATGTGTTTGTTGTTTGTATTTGTTGTGTTTGTAATGTTTTTGGGGTTCCGCGGGTTGCGTCCTTGTTTTCTAATCTCGTAGGTGTTTTTCGGCAAATACGTAGGTGTTTTGCGTCTTTAGACTGCTGTAGCCTCGTTTTCGTTTTTTTTCGGCGGCCATATTTCTCTTGCTTAGAGAAATTTTTAGTGTCTAAACTCTTTTAATTTGAGTTAAATTGAGGTGTAACTTTAGTTTTCGAGGTCCTGGATGCTCCCTCTTCCTGTAAGTAAGGTTTTTATGTATTTGTTGTGTGTATTTGTTGTATTTTTCATGTTTTGATGTGCGCGTGTTGCGGCCGTTTTTTGCAAGGTCGTAATGGGTCGTAACGTGTCTCGTATTTTGTTTGCGTTAACGTAAATTTTGCGAGGGCCGCAGGCTTGCTGCGCGAGCCCGCAAGCATGAGCAACGGCTCATATGCTGACAACTATATATGTGATAGTGCTTCTTATGACATATAGTGACTATTACGTATAGTGATTCTTATTAAATATGGTGATTCTTATAACATATAGTGCTTCTTATGACTATGATTAGTGACTATGACTATGATTGCGTGTTTAGGGTCCTGTAGCCTCATTTTCGTTTTTTTTCGGCGGCCATTTTTTCTCTCGCTTAGGAGATTTTCGTGTGTCTAAACTCTGGAATTTGGACTTAAATGGAGGTGTAACTTAATTTGCAGAGGTACTGGGTGCCCCCCCCCCTTGCTGTGGGTAAGCTTTTTATGTATTTGTTGTGTGTATTTATTGTGTTTTTAATGCTTTTATGTGCGCACGGTTCGGGCGTTAAGGTCGTATTTTTGCGGCTCGTATTTGTAGATACTAAGTCCGTAAATTTTCCGGTGTGAGTCCCGCTTGCGGCTCACTGCAGCCGACGTGGGAGCCTCCACAAATGCGGCTCCTCGCTTCGAGAGGGTCCGCATTTGCGGGCCGAAAGTCGCAGGGGGTCGTAGGGATGAGCGCCTAAGGCGCTAATCACCAGCGCAAGGAGCGCCTTCGGAGCTCCTTGCCATCAACTCCGGCCCTCGCTTCACAAGGGCTGTAGTTGCTGCGGGCTCGCATAGCGAGCCCGCAAGCGTTAGCAACAACCCGCATGCTCACAACTATATATGTGATACTACCAACTTGCCCTGCGTCTCTCCCCCCTCTTCTCTCTCCCCTGTGTGTCTACCCCCCTCCTCTCCCACCTCTGTGTGTCTACCCCCCTCCTCTCCCACCCCTTTGTGTCTACCCCTCCTCCCCTGTGTCTCTTGCCCTCCTCTCACTCCCCCTTTTCTCTCCCCCCTCCTCTCACTCCCCTGTGTCTCTCTCCCCTCACTCCTTTTTGTCTCTCCCCCCTCTCACTCCCATGTCTCTCTCCCCCTCCTATCACTCCCCTGTGTCTCCCCCCTCATTCCCCTGTGTCTCTCCCCCCCTCCTCTCCTGCCCCTGTGTGTCTCCCCCCTCCCCGTGTCTCTACCCCCTCCTCTCCTTCCCCTGTGTCTCTCCCCCTTTCTCTCACTCCCGTGTCTCTTCCTCCTCTCACTTCCCTGTGTCTCTCCCTCCCTCCTCTCACTCCCCTGTGTCTCCCCCCCTCTCACTCCTGTGTCTCACCCCCCACCTCTCGCTCCCGTGTCTCCCTCCCCTCCTCTCATTCCCCTGTGTGTCTCCCCCCTCTCCTCTGTGTCTTCCCCCTCCTTCCCTGTGTGTCTCCCCTCCTCCTCCTCTCTGGCTCCGGCGCGCAATCTGCCATGCGCAGCGCGTATATGCGGCATACGCTGCGCAATGCGCATAAGCGTCCCATTGCGTACTGCGCATGCGCAGCTTATGCCACACACTGTGCTTGCGTGACGACGAATTGCAGTTTGACAACTATTATATGTGATAGTGATTCTTATTACATATGGTGATTCTTAGTAGATATAGTGATTCTTATTGTGTAGGAAATGAGGGTACGTAGTATGTTTTATAGGATGGTAAAAATACAGGAGCATCTCAAACGCCTGTAATGGCACAAGAGGGGTAATACTTTTTTTCTTTTTACTATACTCACGAGTAGGTAACACCCAATAGAAGAGGCTGCCTTCTCAGTTGAGCATTTCTAACACCTTTTGTTTATATATGTCTGCTACATGTATAATCTTCATAAGGTTGTATGATGCTCCAGACTTGTACTCCTTGCTGTCATTAGCCTAAACCTCACTAATATAGCCCAATAAGCAGAAAGCTTAGTTAATTTTTTTTTTACTTTTTTATATTTCAGGTATGCACCATACAATCAAATCAATAGACACAAATAGCATAAAGAAGAAAAAAAAGAAAAGGAAATTCATAAAGTAAAACAAAACAAAAAAAAAAAACATTGTACATAAATATGCCTATATATTACTTAAACATATTTGGTCACTTAACTGAAAATATGTGTCATTAATCGTTTACATTAATTTCACACCTGACATTAAATATTTTTGTATATTTATTACTATAACATTACCAACAATTTCAGATGTGTTCTGTATTTCTCTAATTAGTTCAAAATATTAATTACACTTTTTTCCCTCTCTGCAATATAATTATTGATCTTGTCGCATCACTCCAAGAAGGTGGATTGTTAGTTTTAAAATAACAAGCTAATTATAATTGAATAGTATGAGTAACAAACTGCTTTTGTACTAAATTTAATGTTGGGGGATGTTACAAAGTTAGGGAGACTGACCTACCATTTTAGTGCTGGACTTCCCTTTTTGCTCAGTCAAACTAAAGAGTGCATGGAAATGTGTCCCTTAAAATGCCATAAGAGAGGTACAACTTGTTTGATGTAATTTGGAAGTAGGTCCATGTGTGGGCGAGCCCCCTCAGCGTTTGACAAGATCTGGAGCAGCACTTGTGTATATTTCTATTTAAGTGATCTCATCACTACATTTCCCAAGGATCCATATAGAGTAAGTGGCCCACGGAAAATGGAACATTTTCAAGGTTTTAGGGTGAGTTCAGTTGGATAGTTCCCCAGTATGTTGATATGAATAGAGAAAGGAATGAGTAGGAGATGAGTAACAGAACAAAGTCGAGAATGCCTGGTAGAGCCATCAAGAAAAACAATCTTAGTCATAAATCCAACAGGCTGTCAAAGGCTTTAGATTTTGCTCTTTAAAATTATTTTAATAATAAACTGTCAGTTGTCCACTTTAATCTGTTTCAGTGGATAAGTGGGGCTTGATGAGAAAAAAAGGTTCCCACATTTATATAAAACAAAGCATTAAAGGAACTCTTTAGACATTTCTTTGTTTATAATTTTATCCTCCTCAATGAGAGTTGGCGTTTGACACAGCTGTGACCTAAGCTACACTCAGGCAAGAGGTCGTTAGCAAGCAGACAGTGACATGCTTTGTGTTTGAATGCAGCAGCATTACACAGGTAGTGTAAAGTCGGAGAGATAGTTTAGGCCACAGATGTCACTATGACAACTGTCATGAGGGAGAACAGGAAGAAAAATGGGGGTTCTTAGAAGTGAAGCATTATCTTATATCAAAAGAAGAAAATATATTCAAAAACCAAAATCAGAGGGGCTTACACATAGAAGAAGCTAACCTTAATAGATAAGTTATATGGACATGATAACCCTCTCGGAGAGCAACCTCTTTTAGCTCACTTTTGCCCTTCAAGAGGCTTAAATGTACGTCTGGAGTTTGTTGTTTCTCCTGTTCTGGGTAGAATTGCCTGGTATTTTGGGTCTGGATCACTCTTTTGAGTGAGACCAGAGTGATATACTGCAGGATATTTCTCTATGTGAAGGGCACAAGTGAGCTAAAAGAGGTTGCTCTCAGAATGGCTTATCATAGAAATAATCGATTAAGTTTAGTTCAATGTCTGACTGAGCACCTCTAATTTAGTTCTTTCTTTAGTACATATATTCATATAAAACAAAATAAGTGTGTGAAGATCTGTTTTACTGACCAGGGGACTTTTGGATCCTGTAGCCATTTTGTCAAAGGACATGTAATTACAATTCTTGTCCACAAGATGTCACATCAGGACGTTGGGGTAATTAAAGGCCCTTTGTTCTGTTTTCCGCTCTGACGCCATGTGGGATTGGCCCTGTGGTCCACCCCCCTAAGGTGGGCAAGCCAAGCCCCTAGTTGCCCACTGATATTATTGTGAGATGCTAACCTGGCTGGGGAATTTGAATGTGTTCAGCCCACTGTGATATAACTGGAGGAGGGAAATCCTGTTGTCTGGGGTCAGTTGCTGTTTGGAAATGCAGCGAGAGAGTATATATTAAAACCATGCTTTCTGGAATACATAGACAATGGTGTAATTTCTTTAAGCCCATTCCTTCAACGAAGATCGCCTATTTAGTGGGGAGTTCCTGTGGCCAAAGGCAGGGATTGTCTGTAGCTAAATAGACCCCGTTTTTGGGATCTTCACAAAGTGCCCAACAAAAGAATACTTTATGGCTTGCTCATCCTCAGTTGAACCTTCACTGTTATATCCACAAACCTCCATCTATACATTTTTTATTGCCATCTCTTATCTGTATATCATCCTATTGCTTCCTGAACTTGATATAGTTCAGGAATTATATTTTATGACTGTGAATCTATTTAGAATTGGATGTTACTTTTCTCAAAAGAGAGTCAAACCATCAGTCATAAAATATTATAATAAATGCTGTGCTGCAATTTATGGTAGCAGTATTCGGTCAATAATGTATAAAATACATTTCTGATCTATATGTAAAAATAACAGTTTTTATATGCAGGAATTCAATGTTACAGCTTTATGTAGAAATGGTAATTGACAAATAGTGATTTATACACTATACTGTAATAAAATAGTAACCAGGCAATCATAGCAACAGAAATACAATTTATATGGACTAAAGTAAAATTATCAATATAGATCTAAATAAATATGCATGACATTTTACTCTGATCATGTGCTAGCCTTGCTGAGCAGCTTAACATGATCTGGTGTCTGGCGTATGATGGCAATTCCCTTTAACTGGATTAAGTATTCACTTAATGGGAAATGCCTCAAGACTCCATAGATCAATAGATACAGTATTAAATATTGGATTCTTTTTGCATAGCTTTACAGATAACTCCAGCACGGATTCCAATTATTAACTCCAATGTGATTAAGATTCCTGATTGAAGTCTTAGACCGTAGACATGAGTAGGGTGCTCATCAATCAGGTGAGAATATCCACCACATCAAATCTTTCCCGTATTCCATTCTTCTCTACCCAATTTGCTACTGAAGGACTAAGTAGTTACATAGTGGTTTAGGCTAAAGGACGACTATTAAGTCAAGTTCAACCTTTTTACAACTTTTCAGATTGTCTTATTAGGGGGAAAACATGATTGTCAATCCCCCCAAAACTGGCATTTAGATAATATCCTGGATCAATATCCTACCTATCTTGGTTAACTGACATAACCTTGTATGACCATTTTATGAATGCATCCAACCCCTTTTTAAAATTACTCTAATTATAACGTTTACCATGATCTGTAACTAGTTACATCAGATAAAATTAATAGCCGAACAGGTTTTTTTTCTTAGGTAATTTATGCTTT
Source organism: Discoglossus pictus (assembly GCA_027410445.1). Classification (NCBI taxonomy): domain Eukaryota; kingdom Metazoa; phylum Chordata; class Amphibia; order Anura; family Alytidae; genus Discoglossus; species Discoglossus pictus. The sequence goes on along the minus strand of CM050166.1, from coordinate 304,215,336 downwards.
ATTATTTATTTATTTATTATTTATTTATTTTATTTATTATGCTTAAAATACCAAACTTTTAAGTTAAATTATCTAACACTTCCACTCATAATTTTATAATACAGCAATTGCATTTATTTATATGCGTAGTTTTCATACAATAAATAATTTTTTTGTAAGTATGTAACAAACTAACAGATTAATACAGTAACTGTTTTTAAACTGGATGTGAACATAAACCATTTTAAATAAACTCTTAACTTTTTAAGTCTATGTATTTTGAAAGTTCCTATTTTTACTAACTTCAGCACTTCCTGATAGCTTGAAGTCTGAAGACAGTAGGAATAGTAGGATGGGGGATTTGTGAAAAGGTTGGCACTTATGGAAATGACACCTATCCCTTTCCTCACACATGCTCAGAATCAGACAACTTGGAACAATAACTCAGACTCCTGTCCTGCTGAAATGTAAACACCCCTCTTATACATGCAACCTTTACCAGGTACCAGGGATACCTCCAGGGACCAGAAGGGAGATCAAAATATACATTTCTACCTAAAAACTATATTTCTGAAATGTTTCCTGACTCAATATTTTCCAAATTATTTATATACATATACAGTGGTCTTTTTTGTATCAGAGATGAGAAGGATAAATAAACACAATGCATTCATATGTTTACTTTTCTCCAGTACTGCCGTCTATTTGCTTGTGATTTGCACAAAAGCAAGTAACAGCTGCTCCGGCAACGCAATTTTAAGCCTAGCTGACAGATTTGTCAAATATTAAGGCAGCACAACGTGAAATGATAGGCCTCACTCCTCATTTTCCTGAAAGCATCGTTACTTTTCAGTGGATCTCAAAGCTCTGAGTCCATTAGGGATACTGTTAGGAAGCTTCTATTAGCACAGCTCTATTTGCAGGGACACCATAATAGCCTGTCTGCAGCAGGGAAATAATGAAGAAATAAGCAGCGTAAGGGGGAAAAGCTTGCAGTAATACCTCTGCCTTTATTCTAGTGAGATCTAGCTAGACTTACATCTCACGTAAAAAAATATATAAGGTAAACCGAGAAAAATAGTTTTATATGCGGTTCATACAGCAGCTCCTTAAAAGATACACAGATAGAAAACATGGTGTGTAGTAAAGCAAACTGGCTAAGAAAATGTAATTACCCTATTCAAGTACATATATATATATACAAACATACGTACACAGTAGAGTCACATTATTATGACCAGCAGCTAATATACCAAATAACCAGACAGCAGCTAGATGGCGTGGTAGTGAGTTAATAAGATGCTGGAAGGATGGCATGGGTATCTGGAGCCATGCAGACTGCAGTGCATTCGATAGCTGCTGAAGTGTGCATGGTAGAGGATCCATGTGGCAAACATGGCGACCGAGGTGGCCCCACAGGTTCTCGATGCGGTACAAGGCCGGGGAATTTAGAGGCCAGGGAAGTACTTGGAACCACTCCCAGGCAATTCTGGCTGCATGACATGTTGCATTGTATTGCTGGAAGATCCCATCTGCTTTGAGGAAGACAGCATGCACGTCTGTACTTGATCTGCAGGGATGAATAGATAAACCAATCGGTTGAGAGTGCCTTCCATAGGTATGAGTGGACCCAGAGAATGCCGAGAAAATATTCCCCAGACCATAACGCTGCCGCCACTATCTTGTGTTCTTCCAGCAATGGTTGCAGCGTTTTTGTTCTTGGAAATTTCCTGCCTGACACGCCAACGTCCGTCCAGTCAATGGAGCAGGAAACGTGACTCATCAGAGTAGGCAACCCTTTGTCAATCAGTTACAGCAGGACAATGCAACCTGTCATATGGTCAGAATTGTCCAAGAGTGGTTGGAGGAGCACGAGGAAGACTTCCAAGTACTTCCCTGGCCTTCAAATTCCCCAGACTTGAACCCCATTGAGCACTTGTGGAACCACCTCAATAAACATGTTCACCGTATGGATCCTCCACCATGCACTCTTCAGCCACTGTTGAATGCACTGCAGTTTGCATGGCTCCAGATCCCCATGCCAACCTTCCAGCATCTTATTGACTCACTACCACACTGTCTAGCTGCTCTCCATGTAGCACACAACGATTATTCAGGATATTATGGTCATAATAATGACCATAGAGTGTCATTTCTTCAGTGCTATCACATGAAAAGATGTAATAAAATATTTACATTCAAATGTGAACACAGATGTACTATTTATTTACTATATATATATAGTGTGTTTTTTTCACTTTTAATTTGTCTCTCTTATATTTGATCCATTTTTGCCACTCTATTTTATTTTATAATATGAATTGTATTATCAACTTTGAAAAAGTGCTTTTGCTGCTCTTACATAGTTACATAATAATTGAGGTTTAAAAAAAAAAAAAAAAAAGACTTTTAGTCCATCAAGTTCAACCATTTTAGATCTCCTCTGATCTGCAATATGTGGATTAATTATTAATTAATAATTGACCCAGAGGAAGGCAAACATAAAAAAAAAAAACAGTGAAACTTAGCCAATTGAATCAAAAGGGAAAAAAATATAAAATTTCTTACTGACCTCAAATCCTGGCAATTGGATTCCTCCCTGGATCAATACTCCCTTTCTAATTATCCAGGATAACCCTGAATGCCCTTTTTATTTAAGAATATATCCATCCCCTTTTTAAAGTTATCTATCGAATCTTCAATAACATTTTGCCCAATTTTATATTTCAATTACAGTCATATGTGTTAAGGCACAGACTACTGTTAAATTAATTTATTTTATATGTAGCAAATGCAATATCACACATTATCATAAAAAAACTCTTATTTATACATACTTTACTATTCTTATAATACGGTCTGTCTGCTTCCCTTAGCTTTTCCTGTCCTGAAGCTTCACAATATTGAAGCTATACTTCTCTCATCAGATCCAATACATCTCTGAGCTCTTTATAGGGAAAAAATGGTAATTTCATCAGTACTGTAAGCTGGTAAATATGCATATTACGGATCACTACCTTGTCATAGTGAAGGGGCTTGCGTAGATGGGGAAGAAGTTGAGGATGTGACGGATTTTATCTTCCTTGGATCCAAGATCTCTTCAGCTGGTGACTGTAGCCATGAAATTAAAATACATTTGCTTCTGGGAGGAAAACTATGGCAAGCTTGGACAAGTAAAAAGTAAAGATATTAAACAATCAACAAACATTTGCATAATTAGAACTATGGTATTCCCAGTAGTAACAAATGGATGTGAGAGCTGGACCATAAAGAAGTCTGAGCACCGTAGATTTGATGCCTTTGAATTGTGGTGTTGGAGAAAATTAGTTAGAGTCCCTTGGACTGCAAGAATAAACACTTCAGGAAATAAAGCCAAACTGTTCAAGAGGCTGAAGCTCAAATATTATGGCCATATCATGAGAAGACAGAGTTCCCTAGAGAAGATTCTAATGCTGGGAAAGATTGAAGGCACAAGGAGAAGGGGACGGCAGAGGAGGAGATGGATAGATGAGGTAATTGAAGAAATGAACATGAGCTTTATGGAGCTCAGCGGGCAAGTACCTGAAACATGTGCTTGTCGTGCTGCTGTAAATAGGATCACAGGGAGTCTAACACAATGGAACGACTAAACTGCAACAACTTAGGTGTTAACCTTCTGTTTTCATTGTGTACGGTAGTTTTATGTAATAACATGACATACTAAAAATGGTCCTAATTTTATTTCATAAGTTAATAAAGAAAAATGGGATATAGTTAAATTAATATGGCTGCAATAATACGCAAGAGAATGGGCCAATATATGTCTGATGAAAAAAAGATTTCTGGTAACAACTGAATACAAGAACAAAATTAGAATGGATAAATATCATAAAGCTAGTTTTTAATAAAACAAATGCCGATGTCTCTGCTGTTTTCTAGAGGCATCTACGATATTTTTGTGAAGGTTGCATGTAAGTTGGTGGTTACATTTCTGCAGGAGTATGGTTTGTAGTTATACTAGTAAGCTGCCTTCTTCTAGGCATGTGCAGGTGAAGGTATCACATATCAAGAACTCATTTCTAACATCCCTTTCCCCCACTCATCCCTACACCGTCCAGTAGATATGAACATGCACTCAGGCTCCAAGCTATCAAGAAGTGCTCAAGTCAGACAAAGTGTAAACTTTTTATACATAATTTAGATTTCTCTAAAATGGTTTTATGTTAAAGCTGTTAATATGGTTAGTTTTATACATAATTCACAAAAGTGGGCTTTGTAGAATGGTCCTTGAAGTTATCATTGATTTCTAGCTATATAACATTGCCAGTCCTTTTCTCAACCTACTTAACACCCTACAAACTAAAAAAATATCGGATATCACAGAGTAATATTTTCCTGAAGAAGCATAAAGATTAGGTGGCAATTGTTTATTTAGTTACTTTGTAACAATAAGAGGAGTGTTTGAAGGAAATATAGCTTTATAACTTATATTTGAAAATTAGCAATGTCGTTTTCAGCAAATCGGGCTCTTTCCACCTTATATTAGGTGTCCAGGAGGTTAAAGAGGATCTTACCAGAAAGCTGTCCTAAATTGTTATATGAAAGGGTTAAGTTTGCCTGCAGTAGTTTGTGCAGGGCACTAGGCAGATAAACAGCCCTATTAAATTCCCTCTACGTGTAAAACCGTAGCCAGTAAGCCTTACAGCTATTAAATTGGCCCAGTAAAGAAAGATGCTGCCGATCTGCGGGTTTGGAATTAAAAAAGCCTATGGTATGTGGAACATGGAACGTCTCGGCCGCAAATCCTTTGTTCTCTCAAGCCCGTAACTGCTACGATTCCAATCATGCTATTAAATTGCAACAATTTCATTTGCCTACAACCCCATAACACGCAAATGGAGCCAAGAAACAAACGAGTACTAGAGAGGACCCGCAAGGGGGGTAGTCCAATCCGTAGACCTGAAATGCACATATACACACCCTACTGTACTGTTATTAACAGGGAAAGTGATGTTAGGTCTTAGAATTAATAGCACAACATTCTCAAGCTCGCAAATCGTCCCACAAAAATACTTTATTTCATGTTTCTGTTCTGTGTTATATCGATCCCGGCAATCAGTGTGTTAATACATATAATGGAACTTGCATGTAATAGAATATCATATTTACGGTTTTATCAATATTGCATTATTTCTGGAATGTGGGTCCGATTGTAACTCGTAATTGAAAAACGTAAGACTTTGAAATCCCCCCTCCATTTTTCATTGACGTAATTCTGACGATCACATTTGCCATTGACTCCGTCTAAACTCGTAACTACGGGTTTGACTAATTGATCACTCGCATCCAACGTTCAACAACTGGTTTACTTCTAAAGCCCGTAGCTCACAGCATGTTCTAATTTAATAGCTATGTAACTCGGCAAAATTTTAAGCCCGCAGCCCTTGCAAGCTTCCCAATGCTGCTATGGTCTTCAAATTTAATAAGGCTGAAAGACTCCTATCAAATGACTGATAAAGACTGTTATGAGGATGTCCCCTGGGGAGACCCCCTGGACACCTGAAAGGGGTGTAGATAATACCTGCTGTAGTCTAAAATAAACATAGGTTTATTTGTATGTCTAAAAGCTACATTGATTTTTTTCTTCAAATATAGATTTTTCTGCTAATCAGTTATTAAATAAACAAATGAATCCCTACTGCATGATCATTACAGTTACCCTTTATCTTCAAACAAGATATAGATTCCCACAGTGAAGTAAATTTATTCAGTGCTATTATTTTCCGATGCTTGTTATATTTTTTTTTATGTTCTGGCAAAGCAGGGATTGAGAAATCCAATCAAGTAAGGCTTAAAATAACAACTCACTTTTTTTTGCACCTAATACCCTGGGACAATAGAACAATCTAAAGAAAACTAAAAGTAAAACTCGAAATTGCTTTTCCTTCTGGATTGTAGTTTTTACTTATTCTTTAATATAGTTCTTTGGTCACCAGAGCCAAGAGGTAATAAGAAGCCTTTGTTCCATAGTAGTGTATCAGGCTGTAAGAAATGGTTATATTTTCTTCGGTATTGTCTACCCATAAATATGCTATACATCAAAGCTGAACACAGCTCACCTGGCTGTTCAGTTAATGTCACTTCTTGCACATCTATCTGCAGGTACAAGCTTCCATTTCCACTTGGTCACATATTTCTTTTGAAGAAGATATCAATTTCACCTTGCTGTCTCAAAGATAGAGAGATGCCATCCTATCCAGGAAATTGGATATTTCTTGACTGATTTATGTGTGCCAGAACACTGCAGGGCTTGTAGGTTATAGTTATTATCTTGGGGGAGCACTTGACCTCAAGAGGTTGTTTCACAAGCTTTTTTTTTAGGTGGAACAACGGCTTAAAAATCGTACAAGCATGATCTTTTGTTTAATGCATTCAAGGTAAAATGAATTGGTAAATGTTGTATAAAAGAAACAAATGCATATTCTAGATGCATAAAAAAAATACAACCTATGACCAGGCTGTTGTATTGGGCTTGGAGAGGTTTGCGGTAATGAACTATACGAGTGCAAAAGCTACATAACAAAAGGCCTCAATTTAATATGCTGCCAGAATAGCTGCAAGACCTATTTCAATTAAGTCGAAAGGGTAAAAGAAGAGGAGAAATATATCTTATAGTGTGTTGTGTAGGGCTCTGGCCCTCATTATTTAACTTTAGCACTGTGTTGTGAATGTAATTCATTCTGCTTTCAAATGAAGATTCTGTAGGAAAACCGCACAGAAAGTTGTGCTTAGCAAGGAGAAAGAAAATAGTTATTAAAGTAACAAGTGTTGTAGTGTATACTAAGTGAGCCAGACAAATGAGGCATAATATGGACAAGGAATATGAGAAATTGACACCTTAAAGCAAATTCATTTCCAAACAAGTCGTTTTCATCTTAAAGGATGTTTAAATAGTCTATGCATTGTACTGTTTAAATAATTCTGGAGATATTAAGCTTTTTTGTGTAGATACTTTATGCTAATGTGTGGCCCAAAGGTTTTTGGGGGATCTACCTAACTGTATGATAAACTTATGATGTCACTGTATTGCCATCGGAGAGCCAGAAAAGCAAGACTATAATCCTATTTGGCACACTAAAAACAGCCAAATTGTGTTCAGGAACCTCTAATTTGCAAAAGAATACAACAGAAACAATGCTGATTATATCAGAAATTATTCTCTTTGGGAACAAAAGTATTTAGTACAACTTAAACTGAAAAAACTTGAATTTGGGAGGAGTCCTTTAAAAAGCATTAAAATCTATCCGACTATGTTTAAAAGTGTGTAATAAAGCAACGAAATGCTTTATAAGAAATGATTTAAGAGTGAAAAAGCAGTTATGGGCTCATTTGCATGTCCCTGCTCAGTTTCCCATAGTGCAGTGCAATAACACTAATGTACTAATCATTTTCTTTCTACAGTGGAGGGCTTCTATCACTCTTTTGCCCACCATAAGAGTTATATATACAGTAAACTCCAGGTTATCCCGCACCCACGGGGATTGCCTATTGCCGGTTAAGTGTAGTTGCCTGTTGCTTTAGAGTCACTATTTTAATCGGCCTAAATAATCCTAACCCCCCTAGAAAATCTTAAATGGTCTATTAAATAGCTACTGCTAATAAATAAGAGTCACTTAAAGTTAAAAAAACAAACAGAAAAAAAGTTGATTTTAAAATAGAGTCACGGGCCGGTTGCTTGAGAATCCCCCTTTGGTTGAGTGCCGGATAATCAAGAGTTTACTGTGTGTGTATATATATAAACAGAACTAGGAAATTGCCCATCAAAAATGATGGGAACAACATTTTAAGGCTGGCAGTGCTGTTTGCCACCTTGTCTCCTTTTCCCCCTCCTTTCCCTCTCTTGTGTGTCCTTTTACCCCTCCTCTCCCTTTCTTGTGTCTCCTTTTATGCCTCCTCTCCCCTCCCTTGTGTTTTTTTCCACCCCTCTCCCTCTCCTGTACCTCCTTTCCCCCTTTCCCTTCCCTGTGTCACCTTTCTCCCCATCTCCCTCCTTTCCCCCTCTCTCCCTCTCCTTTTCCTCCTTTCCACCTCTTCCTTTCCCCCCGTTGTGTCTCCTTTCCCCTTCTCCCTCCCCTGTGTCTCCTTCCCCCCTCCCTCCTTTGTGTCTCTGTTGCCCCTCCTCGCCTTCCCCTGTGTCTCTTACCTGGATGCAACCCTGCCAGCAGCGCCACACTCACCATCTTCTCCTACACTTAGGCACCCATCCTTTGGTCAGAACTACTTTCTGTATCAAGCCGCGCATTGCGCATGCGCATCCCATCTGCGCGATGCGTGGCTTGATCCAGAAAGTATTTCCGTCCGAAGGACCGGAGCCGCAGAGGAGAAGATGGTGAGTACGGGCCGCAAGTTACTGGCAGGGTTTGGAACCAGGTATGGGCCGCAAGCTACTGGCAGGGTTTCCAGGTAAGCAGGTAAGTTCCGGGCTCTGGGGGAGGCAGAGGGGGAGATGAGAGACAGGCAGAGTGGGAGATGAGAGAGAGGCAGAGGGGGATGAGAGAGGCTTAAGTCCCGCGGGCGTCACGTATGTGGCCCGTAACGGCGGCAGAGGGGGAGATGAGAGAAAGGCAGAGGGGTTAAAAATTGGGTTATAACCGATTTCGGAGAGATAGTGGTAATGGTAGAAGAGGGGGGAGGACTTTTTCTTTATGGTAAACATGATTTAAAGCCTATAGTCAGAATATAAATTATTGTGGAACTAACGATAATGCGAGAGGCTTATGAGTAGAGATAAATAGAGGAGACACAAATCTCAAATATTTTCTTAGAAATGTGCTATAAACCCCCAAATATAAGTAAGGAAATGCAATTACTGCTACAAACTGCAAATGCAACTAAGTATGGCCAAATTCTAATAAAAGGAGATTTTAAGAACTGTGAAATAAACTGGATAAATTAGACCAGCAGTTTACATAAGGTGAGCAGGATCTTGAGTACACCTGAGATCATATCTGGCCCCCGTTAAACAGGAACATACCAGAAATTAGTTTATTTTGGATCTATTAAATAATGACCAATACTGATGTAAGATCAAATGTTGCAGTAGGAGAACCCTTGGGGAACAGTGGTAATAATACAGTCTCATTTCAAATACATTTTCAAAAGCAAGGACTCCAATTGGACTAATGTGGTAAGTGGGGTTCCTCAGGGATCAGTAGTCGGTCCTCTCATTTTTAACATATTAATGATTTTAAAGTAGGACTGGAAAGTATTATCTCCATATTTGCTGATGACACTATGTTATGTAATGTAATTAAATCAGAAGATTATGTAATTTCCCTCCAAAGGGATTCACATAAATTAAAAGAATAGGCAACTAAATGGCACGAGATTTAACACTAATAAATGTAAAGTAATGTATTTAGGAAGAAAAAATAAGCATACAATTTATAATCTAAATGGAACCAATCTAGGGGTATCAGTGATAGAAAGGGATTTAGGGGCGATTGTGCTCAATGTGAAGCAGCATTTGCGCAGGCAAGTAAAATATTAGCATGTATTAAGAAGGGTATAGAAGCAAGGGAAGCAAATATAATTCTGTCACTATATAAATCCCTAGTATGCTCTTATTTTGAATACGGAGTACAATTTTGGTCAGCACAGAAAAGTTAAAGCTAGAAAAGGTACAGAGAAGAGCAACAAAATTAATAAGGGGATGACTAAACCTTTGAAAAAATACTAAGCAAATGAAACCTATATTCTCTAGAAAAAGGTATCTAAGAGGGGATATGATTAGCTTATTTAAACACATCCAGATACAACATAAGGCTACATCAGATATTGCTCTAGTGTTTATTTTCTTAAACACATTTAGCTTATTTTACAAGCTAAAAGTAATTTTGTACTGTATAAAACATGGTCTTGAAAAACTAGCAATCTGAGTTAACAGCTCTGCTAATATTATATGCAAATAGCACTGGTATTACAGCTTAGAGATCATGTTTAAGGTACATATTGAAAATTGGCATGAGAATGATCTATATTACTTGATTACTAGAAGTTTGTGTTTGATGATCCTTAAAGGGCCACCTTGGTGTCCTTTAAATAATAGTTAGGAAGGCCTTGTTAAGAAGAAAAACTTTAATAAAATTGTACTGTGCATTTAAACAATGAATTATTATTTTTTAATCATGCCCCATGATTAAAATGAGCTCAGAATGATCTCTCCACACCAAGAAAGATGTGTTTTGTCTTGATTGGGAGCCGCCCAGAGAGGAACACTCTTCAAAAAGAGATACAGTATTTGCAGAATGATAGTGGGAGGCAAACAGAAGATGTATTTGTGTACATTGCTAGTAGCTCATGTTACACTACACGTTTGGGGAAGTGGAAATTTGAAAAATGCTAAAAGCTTATCTGAATCAACTAATGCATCTATATTCTCCCTCCCCCTTTCCATTCCAGAATACCTAATACAATTTATTGGGTCAAATCACCTTTGTTGGAATCCTTCAGGCACAATCAGGACCTACTAAAAGATGTTACCTAGTTTGCTATATACTTCACAAGCATGTTAAGTTTTTCCCAAGTTACACCGGTCATTTATAAAAAAAAAATGGTCCTGCCAGTTTCCTACACATGTAACTTGTATATTCTTGGATAATAAACATTTTGATTTGTTTGTTTCACTATACAATTCTATACAAAATAAGAAATATCCATCTACTTATGATTCAGGGTGAATCTGTCATGTTAACATAAAAACACAAACCACCGGCAGTAGAATAGAACATTAACATGCTGATTACATTTGTTATAAACTTATGATGTTGTTTACTGGACACATTACATTGTAATAGCTTTTTTAGGACCATTATAAAAATTTAATAAACAAATGTCTACGTTGCTCAATTTCCTTTCTCCAAAAACTCCAAGTAGGCTTAAAAACGTTCTATTACATTTTCCCATCAGCACTCAGATTAAATCTAGTGATGCGATATACAGTAATATTAATTCAGGCATCTCCTTTCTTGGCAATCTATTTTTACCAGAATATTTGTGGTAAAGAAGCACTTTCTGTGAATTATAACCAACATATATATTTATTGTATGTTTCCTGATAAGTCATTCTTGTAATAAGTTTTATAATAAATCTCTGTGAGGACAAAGTACTACAGGAGTCAGTAACTATTGCTGATTTGCCCTGGCTGGTGTTAGTGGAAAACCAAGAACCAACGAATTGTGATCTCGATGGTAACCTCTGAAAGACATATTCCAGGCACCAACAAGGAATACAACACAAGGAATGGTCCCTCGCCAACTCACACACTTTCCTGGGGTCATCAATCACTATAATGTATAGTGTGGGTGCCAATAAGCTCAGTTAGCAATTATGCAGAGTTGGCAGTTTTCTCCTTTTATATACATAGGTGTATGGGCTCATGTACACCCATCTTATTCACCACAACACATGCCGGCTACAGGGGTATTCCATGTTTAGAGAGAGTTCGATTTTCATTAGATTCATAATGGATTAAAGAGATTTCCTTACCCATACTCTATGGCAGGGTCCTCCAAGGAGATCTAAGAGTGTGACACAAAAGTATGTGCAATGAAAACTTCTATGTGTGTATAAAAATCAAGCAAAAAAGCGTACCAATCTTTTAATGATCCTCAGCAGTAATTTGTGTTGCTTGGGCTCCCTCTTAGACAGCAACACTTGTGCCCAGCTGTCCATGTTATCTTGTGACATGGTGTCTTGGCTATCTCCGCCATAAAGCTGAACCATCAGGGACAGGCACTGTGATGCATTTTCATATACTTCCTGATCATCTGATGGTAGCTGAAAGTAAACAATAATATTAATCTTCCATCCACATTAATATAAAAAACACATTCATCATGATAGTTCAAACATTTATTAGGATTATTTTACAGCTGTGGCATTTTATAAACTTCTGAACTTCGCTATATTTTTTTAGGAGGTTGGTATTTTACCAATAATTAATTCACATGATTATACAACCCCTAGAAGGGACAATCAATTTGTTAATAGGTCAAATAGATACTGATGATTCAGAGATACAAGATAAAAGTATTTGAGCCATAGTGCCTTTGATTGGATCACTTCCTCAGTGTTAATTATCTTTCCATGTTCGTTGGTATGCTATTTTTTTTAGAGTTTTACTAAAGCAGGTATGGAATTCAAAATCCTGACTACTGCCTCCAAATTTGTTTGGTTATTCAAATTATACTACATACATATAGAGGGCCTAATACCTAAAATATTTTATATCAACTAAACATTTTGATGTTGATGTATTTTGTAAGTATTAAATACTGTAAATATCCAGGTTACTATGTCCGTATTGGTGTAGTTTTTGGATCCTCGTGGATCAGTTGGCTATTCAGACACTCTGATGAAACGATTTCAAAGGAACTATACTACAAAGCTTCCATAATGCTAAATACCAATCTAAACAACCCTTCAATCTACTGATCTTTTGTGAGAAAGATTACATTATAAATAGCTGTTTTTCTCCCTGATCTATCTAGGTTGGCGCTCATGCATTATTTTATAAAGTGCTTAGGTTTGGTGGCAGAGCACAATTTACTTTGAATGTGTTGTACTGTGTACAGGTGCAGCAGCTGCAATGAAGTGATTGTACATTCTGGCACAAATGCTAACCAGGCTGTGAAAGATGCCAAGACCTTCTGCCTAAGAATAAAAAGAAAACTAAGCAATTTAATGAATTAAAAAAAACGTAACTATCTTTTAATTACAATTAAATTAAAAATTGTTAAAAGTGAGTGTTACTCCTCGACAATTATGAAAACGGGACCATATAGTGTTCCTTCAAGGTGATGATAATTATTTTAAGTTTGTTTACTGCAAAATACATCTCTAATGTATAGTGAGGTGGGGTGTATATAAAAAAAAAAATCACTGTAGAATCTCACTGTGTCCCTTAGGCCTTAGTGATGCCATAAACTGTATCACTATTTTAGAAATATAAATTAATTGACCGGTTAAGTCATTATTACTTAACATTTCTATTATTATTGCTACTAAATATGATAAGTAAAGTACATAATGTCACAATGGACAAGATATGAACACAATAGTCATATCTGAATTTTTACTTGTTTGCAATTACACTAAAGAGCTGAGAATGCAATAGGACATTTCCAGTTTGCATATCTCCAGTAGAGTCATCAGCCAAAAAAAACACTGGTATGTACAATAATGAGACAGAAGAGTAATTCAAAACCAAGGGGAACAAAAGGGCACAGAGCACAAAGCACAGGGTAATAGATTAGAAAAGAGTATAAGGTTACACAGATCTACAAAATAGAAACACTGCAACATACAATTTTAATAAACAGCTGTTTTTGGAAACTACTAAATAACGGCAAACTTATCTAAAAAATAAAGATTAAAAATAAATCTAACAATTCACTTTTAAAGTGATATTTAATTCTTATTAATATTATTGTAACATTACTATTTTCATGTAAATTATTTAATGTATTTAACTTGATTTAATACCTAAAGGTATACATAATCTAATTTTCTTAATCTCATAATTTCACCGGATTATGAATGACCATGTCTGTATTTATTACACTTTAATGTTTTTCCCTGATCAGTGCTTCCATGATACATATCTTTGTTTCTTTTCTAGTCTTTTTTTGTTTCCTTCCTAGTCTTTCATTTTCCTATATAGAATAGAAGGGAATGACTATCATACAAATATTTAAATTGTTAATTGGTCTGTGATGGAATTTAACCATTTAAAGTATTCTGAAAATATTCATAATAAACAAGTAAAATTAAAATAAATGAGAACCACAACATCACTTAGCATACGTTCATATTTGGACATCTAAAAATAAGTAAAAAAATATTTTAGACATCCAAATGTGAACAGACATATACTATTTATTTACATTTTTTTCTGTGAGAAGCAGATACTGTATGTTTGCATTTTTATGTCTCATGTATAAAAGGGTATTCTATTTTTAACAACAGCTGTCTATGTTAACATTGTTTTTTTGTTTCAATCGTTTTTATTATCATCAATGTCAATTACATTTCATTTGAGTAATAAAGTAAGACTAATAAAGTAAGACTTGCAGGTTAAAACAGTACAATCTATTGAGTGAAACATTCATTTATTTGGCCTAGTCTAAAGCATAAACAACATTGTGATTCCTCCATCTTTTTACATTTTCCATTTATAATGTAATGTATTGTTGGTTGCTAAGGTCTTTCTTTTCTTTATACTTTCTATATGGTATTTCGACCTTGTAACTAGAATGTAACTAGGATAAACAAGTGTTATTTTATTTATTGCATTTATATAAGAACATTCAACTTAAATAATAAATTACAATATTTTAAAATCATATAAAACAAACTATATGTACCATTAGTTTTGCTTTTGATTTTTCTTTATATCAACTATGATGTTATAATTTTGTTCCAGAAGATTCAAAATCGAGAATCAGCTCTGCGGCCTATATGTTAATGTTAAAGTTAATGTTATATGTTACATTTTTAAGAAAAACATTTCTTCTTTTCACATTTTTTAAAATATTTAATAAAAAAAAAGAATGAATCAATGTACAAATAGTCTTTATCATGTCCAGGCAGCACTTAAAAGCTGAAACTGGGTAGAACAAGTATAAAAAATGTGAGAACATGTTCTGTCTGTTTCTTCCACCTACTGGAATCAACAGCTCGTTCAATAGTAAAATGTGAGAGAACTTGGATTACAATTCACAAGAAGTGATGCGTCTGCCCTGCTTCCACAGACTTGTATTGAAGAGCTATCCTGTATTGAGCAGGTCACATAGTAGAGAACCAAATTCATGAGAAATATTGCGGGATAATGGTTAGTAAAATCAATTTGTTGTACATAGTCAATGGGGTACCAGTTAGTTGGGCAGAAGTTCTCTCCAAGACATGTGGATAAACAAGCAGTTCCAACAATTGTGGAGCATATCCAAGTATGAATCACCTCATCGCCAACAAATTCCATTGTGGTGTTAATTCTCCATCCCTTAAAACACAACTGTTGAAATCAATCCCAACTCCTTTAGGAAGTAACCTATTATGTCAAGGAAACAAGAAGGGGAATAGCCTACATTTTTTTGCTGTGATCTAGTTGGCAAACTTCTTCAAATTTATTGGGAATATCAGTTCTTTCAACACTGACAAAACTGAAAGATTCTTGCAGTCCATACAAGTTCAGACATATGCATTGACATGAACAGTTTGCTTTTTATATTCATAACATATTGTGATGTTGTTGTTAAAATATTACAAATGGTAGCACACTTTTTTGTTTTTTGCACTGTTTATTTTTGCCTTTTACTTTTAGTATTTGGTCATCAACCTTGTCTAAAACCTAGCCTTTAAGATGACATGCATACAGTAAATAACTATGCTTTTTCTGAAACCCCCAAGTTGTGGTGTAAGATATATTATGGGCTACAGATAAACATAATATACAGCATAAATTCATGGAACCTAATGACCAGTCACATATACAACATTTTCAGGAATGTACAGAAATGTGGAATAATATCCAGCCAGGCGGCAGCTGTCCAAGGTACAACTAATGGCTACACTTTCTGAGGGTGCCAATTTGTCATCATTCACAAGCTATAATTTCACATTGAAGTTACAAGAAAAAAAAATCTAAAAAATACAATCTATTTCAAGAATGCCTGCATCAAGCAGCCACTTCAAGCAACATGAAAATGTATTTTCTTTGCTATAGATTTGAAAGTGAGGCTTTCGCCCCACAAATCACAGCACATAAGTAAATTGCATTGATTTACTTTCTCCACAAGGAACCTTTCTCTCCGAGGTATTCAGTTCGGTAGCAACAACCTTGACATACCAATCAGAGGGTAAGAATGAAATACTGATTTATGATCTGTTTAGAGGGTTACAAGAAAAATTATAGAAGATTGAAAGCAATAAAGAAACAATGCTAGCTAATGCCAGTCAAAGACTGATTTGAAAATCTATAGAGTGCATAGTTAAAAGAAACATAAGAAAAAATGGACAGAGAAGGATTTTCAATTACATACACAAGCTGTTATATTATAATAGGAAATAGTACTGATTATTGTAGGAGACCTAGTTCTTATATTTATTGTTTGGGGACAAGTTCTTCCAGTTTAATACTTCCAGTCTTTGGGCACATGACCAGTCAATGCAATAAACAGGTCATCCTGGGGAATTATACAGACTTCCTGTTTCTATATACTGATATATAAGGCATTTTGAGACTTTATTGCCATGTGTTAAAACACCCTCCTCTCGTTTGTGGAATGGAAGATTTATGTTGCCAGGACCTGTCCGTTCATCTTAGGCATGAATGAAACAATACAGGATAAAAGAGACTAATTTACTGGAATAGACACCAAGTAGAATAAGAATTTGTCTGCTAGAATTGGATCCACCTAGGCTAGAGTGATGGAAGCACGTGCCACAGAAATTACAAAAATATAATTGTTATGAAAGCAACTACAGTTTTACTTGGACATACAGCCATAAGCATGTAACCTAGTCATCAACTAGCATGTAGCATGTAGCATCTTTTTTTTAAACAAGAAAATACGATACAAGAAGATAAAAGACATTGATAACAGTGACACAGATGCCTGTACACATTTACAGTGGTACCTCGGCAGTCGTCTACCTCAAAACTTGTAGAATTTGGTATTCAACACATTTTGACAAGTATGAGTACCAAGGTTTGCTTGGTACTCGTTAAACTTGCTAAGACATTACTCCTTATGGGAACTTTGGTACTCGTCGTTTTCACCACTCGTCGTGCCTTTTGGAAGCAATTAAGGATGAGTACCAATGGTCCATGGTAGTAGTAGACCCCTTTTGGTGTCTATGAGTGGTTAACTTGTCATAATTATAACTGATTAAGTGTTGCAAATTGCTTTTTCTTAACCCTGCAACAAAGAAAACATAATATTGTTTTCTATAATCACATATATAGTTGAGGATCTTGCGATGTTGGTGACGTTTGCGATGTTGGTAACGAACTTAAGCACGTGGGACTTAGCCTGCAATGAGCAGGCGCTCATTGCAGGGCTCGCGATGAGGGCGGAGGCGTTCATCGGGAGGCCCCCCTGGCTCGAATCATCCCGCACTACCTAGTTCCTGCCAGTATTGGGCTGGCGATGAGCAGGGAGGCGCTCATCGCGAGGCCCCCCGGCCTCGCAACACCCTGCAGTACCTGGTTCCCGCCAGTAGCTCAAGTATGTACCTGTATACAACCCTGCAAGCAGCGCCGCACTGTCTTCTCCTCTGCGCCTCCCGTCCTCCAGCCAGAACTACTTTCTAGTTCAAGCCGCGAAAATGCGCGGCTCGATCCAGAAAGTAGTTCCGGCCAGAGGACAGTAGCCATAGAGGAGGTGATTGCAGTGCTGCTGGCAGGGATGCATCTAGGTATGAGACAAAGGAGGGGTGAAAGGAGACAAGGGAGGCAGAGGAGGGGGAACGGAGACACAAAGGAGGGAGAGGGGGAAGGAGACACGAGGGGGGAAGGGGAGAGGGGAAAAGGAGACACGAGAGGGAAAGGGAGACGGGGAAAGGAGAGAAAAGGGAGGAAGAGAGAAAGAAAGAAAGAGAGAAAGAAAGAAAGAGAGAGGGAGGGAGGGAGGAAGAGAGAGTGTGTGTGAGAGAGAGAGAGAAAAAAAGGGAGAGAGACTGAAACAGAGAGAGTGAAAGAAAGAAAGAGAGAGAGGGAGAGGAAGAGGAAGAGAGAGAGAGGGGGCGAGAGAGAGGGGGTGAGAGAGAAGGGGAGAGATGGGGAGAGAGAGAGGGGGGACGGGGAGAGAGAGATCTTAAGAGTGAGAGAAGAGGGAAGAAAGATTAATCACATGAGCTTCTGGAACTTCTTTGTCTGCAGTCTGCAAATAATAAAGAAGTGCTGTAAAAAGCAGCTACAATTCCCAGAAACAACTGCAGACAGTAGATCATATGATAAACCGTAAAAAAGAACCCACAACTGTGAGCATATCCTGTGGATTCAGCAGTGAGAATCTGACCCGATCAGCTGGAACCATGTGTCAGGATCACATCTCAGGAGTTCCCACTGAGGATTCCCAACCTGAGAGACAAACTTCTTCCAGATTCAGAAGAAAGATTGATCGTAGAGCCAGTACATAAGCAAGAGCATTAACATAGCTGAAAAAGTATTAAGATATTTAATAATATCATAGCAATAGTTTGTCCACAGAGATATTTTTAAACGGTCAGTAATGCCTAAAACAGTTTCTAACCCAGACCCTCAATGCACACCAATAGACCAGGAAATAAATAAATCCCTGTGTAGCATAGGTGTGCTAAACTGTAGTGAGGAGTATTGGTTGCTGGTTTCCTGTGTGGCAGCACAATCTATGCACTGGAAGAATATACTGCCTTGTTTGAATAGCTATTATTAGGGAACAACTTGTTAGACTTTTCTGAATAAGTAGGTTTCCAGAGAGCATTTGAAGCTGTGAAGAGTACAGATGAGTAGATAATTCCAAAGCATTTGTGCAGAATAAAAGAAGTGCTGCAGAGGAGGTGATTATAGGTGAAGATAGACATAGGGGTGGTTAGGGGGAGTATGTGGAGATCAGATGTGATATTTAGGAGAGTACAATATAGTTGAGAGCTTTGTAGATTGAAATACTGTTTCTTCAGATTCATACACTATACTCCATTATAGGCTTGATAACAATAAAGGAACAATATGCTGATGTGTACATTTAGCTCTATAGTCATAGGTTGTAGTCCTTTGAAAAAGATGAATTGTGGGCAATTTCACTATGAAGCTTAAGGTCATGTTGAAAGAGTACATTAATACTAAAAAAAGTATTGTATTTCAGATCATGTGAGTGGCACTGACGTGTAAATAGCTGCTGGCTTACAAAACATATCACACTCACCCGACATATAACATATATCCAACGTTGTAAGAGTCTGAAGATTAACGGAACAAAAACAATGCTTTTAGCACAAACCAAGTCAGTGCTCATGTAATGAAAACCATTGCTAGAGCTGTATGTGATCTTTGAAGCAGAAGTGACATTTTTTATTCTGCTGTAGTTTTTAGGGCATTCTAATTTTAGAGCAACAATGAAACTGTCTGAAATATCCCCAGGGCACACTTGCTTCAGCACATTAATGAGGTTACACAAAAAGCACACTTAATAGAAAATGACAACTATGTTGGTGAAGGCTGTAATATTATTATGGATTTAGACAGGAAAAAAACATGGCTCTAAAAACAATTTTGATAAATGAGGGGTGTTTGATTAATGGAGATACAATCATTATTTATTTATAAATGGTCTATACTGGATATAACAATATAGCAGAGAATGTGCTAGAAAGTTTGTGCTCGAGTTAATAAGGAGCTATTACAGCTTGCCAGGTGAGGCTGGAGGCAATCAACACAGGACAGTTTCAGCTAAAGCTTCTTGAGATACTGCAGTACTATATATTTGAGTTTTTATAACTCTTTCTTATTTATATATATATATATATATATATATATATATATATATATATATATATATATATATACAGAATCTCACAAAAGTCAGTACAACCCTCACATTTTTGTAAATATTTTATTATATATTTTCATGTGACCACACTGAAGAAATGACACTCTGCTACAATGTAAAGTAGTAAGTGTACAGCCTGTATAACAGTGTACATTTGCTGTCCCCTCAAAATAACTCAACACACAGCCATTAATGTCTAACCTGTTGGCAACAAAAGTGAGTACACCCCTAAGTGGAAATGTCCAAGTTGGGCCCAAAGTGTCAATATTTTGTGTGGCCAACATTATTTTCCAGCACTGACTTAACCCTCATGGGAATGGAGTTCACCAGAGCTTCACAGGATGCCACTGGAGTCCTCTTCCACTCCTCCATGATGACATTACGGAGCTGGTGGATGTTAGAGACCTTGTGCTCCCCCACCTTCCGTTTGAGGATGCCCCACAGATTTAAAATAGGGTTTAGGTCTGGAGACATTCTTGGCCAGTCCATCAGCTTTACCTTCAGCTTCTTTAGCAAGGCAGTGGTCGCCTTGGAGTTGTGTTTGGGGTCGTTATGTTGGAATACTGCCCTGCGGCACAGTCTCCGAAGGGAGAGGATCATGCTCTGCTTCAGTATGTCAAAGTACATGTTGGCATTCATGGTTCCCTCAATGAACTGTAACTCCCCAGTGCCGGCAGCACTCATGCAGGCCCAGACCAAACATATATACACATATATCTATATGTGTATATGTGTTTTCTATAATTTGTTGTGTTGATTCCCCTTATATGCATTTACCTGAGGATGTCAGGTGCTGCCTTCACTCTCTCTGCATCACTTATTACATTTAAACTTCAGTGTTTTTGTGTTCTTTGTGCCTTATGTGTTTATCTGTAATTTAGGGATTATTTCAAGTACCTTTCCTCAGTATAGATGTATACTCTTGGTGGTGGTAGTATCATGGTTTGGGCCTGCATGAGTGCTCAGTGATGTCATCATGGAGGAGTAGAAGAGGACTCCAGTGGCAACCTGTGAAGCTCTGGTGAACTCCATGCCCATGAGGGTTCAGGCAGTGCTGGAAAATAATGGTGTCCACACAACATATTGACACTGGACCTATTCGGACATTTACACTTAGGAGTGTACTCACTTTTGTTGCCAACGGTTTAGACATTAATGGCTGTTTGTTGAGTTATTTTGAGGGGACACCAAATTTACACTGTTATACAGACTGTACACTTACTACTTTACATTGTAGCAGAGTGTTATTTCTTTAGTGTTGTCACATAAAAATATATAATCAAATATTTACAAAAATGTGAGGGGTGTACTCACTCTTGTGAGATACTGTATATAGCTTGTGTAGTAGATTTTGTGGAGAGGTAGTTATATATTTACTCCTATTATTTTTGTCCACCCTAGTCTATGTATAATATTAAAATTATAATGCATAGACACAAACACATGCATTATTTAGTGTGTGGGGAATATCAACTAAATAGTGCCACAAGCAGGTAGATTCATTCCCTCTCTTTCCTTAAGCTCCACAAACTGAAGGGGATATTACGCATCAGTACATGGGCAACCATCAGTAC
Organism: Discoglossus pictus; assembly: GCA_027410445.1. Taxonomy (NCBI): domain Eukaryota; kingdom Metazoa; phylum Chordata; class Amphibia; order Anura; family Alytidae; genus Discoglossus; species Discoglossus pictus. The sequence goes on along the minus strand of CM050166.1, from coordinate 304,194,214 downwards.
ATGGGACAACTTAATGTTCTTCACTGAACCTGTGAGCTATACCCTTTTTTCTACCACCATTAATCAAAGTAAGGCTGCTCCCGTATAGGCTCGGACCCAAAGCAGCTGCCTAGGATGCCATCCCAAAAGAATGCCCCGGGTGGCTGATCATGTTTTTCTTAATCAGAGTGCTGGAGTTATTTCTAAACAATATATTTTCATGTTTGTAATCAAACCTTTCGACCACTATTAATTAATTAGGATTTCACTTTAGTGGACAGCTAGTTTTTCACTATTTCACAAAAACATATATTATGTTGACATTATTAAGAGATATGGGATAGCTGTATATGTTGGTGTAGCATAGAAGAGTATACGTTATACAGCATTCAAAGTGAAATATTAAGGCTACATTTATAACATATATTCATATATTAAAAAAATCACCAACAAGAAAGGAAGCTAAATACATTATATTATTAAAAAGAATTAAAAAGTAACCCACGCTGTTAAATGTTATAACCCCTTATTCATTAAACTTTGTCCAACCTTTTAAACTGGAAACATAAGCTTCAACATGGAAACCTTTTAATGTCACTTCAGTGGTAATAAGAAAAGTCAGATGAAAGGAGATCAGCGGTAATAGCTTTCATTAACTAATAACATAAAAGTTCAGAGCTGTCAACTTACAAGCTTTAATGAGTGAGACTTCAGGCCAGTGTTGGAGTTTTAATTCCCTCAACAAAGTGTGTAAAAACACAGTCCTCATCATTATTGGTAAAAGACTGGACTGAGCAGTAAGAGGAAGCTGGATTCAACTTAATTATCTTCTCTAGACTAAAACAAAATATATTATATATATATATATAAATGTTCAAGATGAATTCTCAAGTTGCATCTTTATATGTGAAACGCCAATTAAAGGCCACAAGACCCACTCTAATTTAGATTTTAAGCTTTTAACGTAACAATTTTTCCACAGTAAAGGCTGAATGACAGTATAAATTAAGCTCTTTGTTGCCCAAGGGAATGTAGGTACATCCCAAGTAATTTCCTAAAATGCCCTAAACTTTTTTCTCTTGCTCACTTTCCATCAAACATATCTTGTGAAACATATTTATTTATTTAGATAATTGTTGCATGGGTGTAAAATCGATTATGACTGTACTTTATTAAAGACAGTTATTATGATAGTTGAAGATGTAACTTTAAAATCTTTCATCCACTTGTCAGCTTTCTAAAATTATAATGTATCTGACAGTGTTTCCATGTAAATAATGCATACAAGTTAAATAAAATGTGTTTGTGAAGCTTGTCTCTTATTTTTGTTTCGGTTATTTTAAAAGATTAAATCACACTTTTTGAAAATCCATTTTTTTGCCAAGAATAACCTGATCACGTGTCTACTAAGCCTCAGACATTCCAAAACTATTCTAGTACTAGTCTGCATCTTAAATTAAAGACTGGTCTGTTTTAAAAAGTTTACTTCGCTCCCACTTCCAAAAACAGCTTGATCAATTATACATATAGGACCCAAAGCCCAATACAACACTCAGAGTGACATTGCAATGGTATTACACTTTACACTCAGTATCTTGTAGTATACTGCATGTGAAATCATACTTGCACAATGGCATTACTACTTATTGCAGCTTTAAATCTGCCCAGTCATATAAACCCTAGATTGAATAGTCTGTTTACCAAAAGCTTTGTGAGTTTCCTGTCTATGATAAAAAATAATAAAGGTCACACTGAATTTAATCAGAGCACTTCTATCATACTCTGCCACCAAGACTAAAGATTTGTAAAAAACAGGGAAGGGAAAGCACCATTAAGAAGAAGTTTGTTATTGTCTATATTAAAGTTTCTTCACATCATGGTTTAAGTAACAATGAATGTAAATGTGTATATGAATGCGCAGTACTGACATGTTCACATTGCTGGAGAAATACAATGGTCCATGAACACAGAGCTTTACAAACCCCTGGAGCCAGCTTGCTACGGTGCCCATATTTTACAGGGCAGATAATTGCCAGTCTGCTTCTATATATATATATATATATATATATATATATATATACAGTATATAGTAAATAAATAGAACATCTGTGTTCACATTTGAATGTCTAAAACAAGTTAAAAAAACTTGTTTCCAGCTCAGAATTCCGAGAAAAACAGTTATTACACTGCATTCTGGGAAGCCGAGCAGGGACATGCCTCGCTCTTCAATCCATAGTCCATTTTAAATATCGCTTCCTTTAAGCTTATGCCTGCTGTATTACACAGCTTTTATGCAAAGCCTAGGTTGGATTATACACAAGCTGAGAATCCTATCCATGTACAGCTGTTTCAAGCTTACTGGCTATCATCAGCAAGGAGCGGGATCTCAGCTTGTTTTGTGGACCTTATGAGTAGGTAGTTCACCACAACAATCATTTAATATATGGTGGGCAAAATAGCGATAGAAGCCCTCCACCGTACAGTAAATAGATAGTACATCTGTGTTCACATTTGAATGTCTAAAACAAGTTAAAAAACCTGTTTCCAGCTCTGAATTTCAAGAAAAACAGTTATTACAATGCATTCTGGGAAGCTGGGCAGGAACATGCAAATATGCCATAAATGCCTCGCTCTTCAATATATATTCTGTGATCACTGCATGTTGCCTCTGAAATCTATATGCATGGCGTAGATTTACATTTTCCCCATGTGACAGCTATCTCCATATTGACTGGGAGAGACCCAGCACGTGGCATAGTTTGTCACTTAGGTGGGCACAGCTCCTCAAGCTAGTGAACTTGCCCTGCGTATCTGCAGCAAGCTCTATGTGCTGGAAATAATGTTGTATGTTAACATGGTAGTGCAGGAGATGAGCTCCATGCTCTGCTTAAGTTCATCTATTCTCCACTAGTGTATGGAGAGGTGGGTCTTTACATGCCTGTGTACCTAGATCCGGGGTATATGCAATTAGGGCCAAGTCTAATGGTGGTTAGTCCTTTGTACAATAGAAATACAGATTAAGTATAAAATATGCTACTTGTTTGAAGGGTCAACTTACACTCAGTTAAATTGGAGTAAGTATTGACTCCTACATTTTGAAACTGGCTACTAGGTTTGATATTATTATTTCATACTCAATGCCTGTTTTAATAGTTCTTATGGTTAGGTAAATGAACACAATGATCAGGCATCAGTCATTTTTATCACTGAACAGTGACCATTATCAGTTAAAGTAATTTATTTTGCTGTACAAACTTGTCTGTTTCACCCATTTTTGCAACATTGTTGCAAAATAATTTGTTTAAATAGCCAAGAGAAGCAGACCCTTACCAGCTGAATTAGGAGGCTCATGAGATCTGTCAGAGGTTTGTTGATAAGCAAAAGGTCCTCAGCAGCGTGAGTGTCTCCTCCTTGTCCTGATTTTTGAGTCTAAATAAAATAGTGAGACACATTAAAACAAGAAGATATTAGAAAAAGCTTTATTACTTGTAGTACAACATAAAAAGAAAATACACAAGAGAAATAAAGGTGACTGGTCAACAAATAGGGAGGGTTCTGCCTGTATTTTCATAGGCTTGTCGGTGAGTTAAAATGCTTGGCTAGTTCTGCTTGTACTAATTGATCAAAAGCAATATTTAATATTAAACTTAATTTCAAACATCAACTTCTAAACCTCCAGGTGAGCTGCTTGTCTCAACCCCTTCATGAGGTCATCAAGGGCTTAGATAATAAAAAAAAAGTAAAATGGTGCTGTATATGCAATAGTGTATTAAATCACACGGGCATAGTATTATTTAACAAGTTATAAAAAAAATAACTTTTCCAATGTTGCAGTAAGGTTTTGGTATAAAAGAACAAGCGCAACATGTTTTCCATTATTGAGGGAACCTCTTTACCACAGCACTTATGAAATATTATTTAATAAAAGAACAGTCTATTTTATCTGTGCCTGATTGTCCTTTGTTTTTGCACATAGCATGCTAAAAGTTACTAAAGCTGAACCAAACAATTACTGTATATACTCGAGTATAAGCCGAGGGTGGGAAATATGCTGCCCCCTGTGTCCCTCTTGTGCTATCTGTGCCCCTTTCTTGTGTCCCCCCTCTCTCTCCCCTGTGTCTCATTCCCCCTCTCCCTCCTTTGTGTCTCTTCCCACTCCCTCCTTCCCCTGTGTCTCTAACCCCTCTCCCTTCCCTGTGTCTCTATCCCCCCTCTCCCTCGTGTCTCTTTCCCTCCTTTATCACCCCCCTCCTCAACCTCCCTCCTCATCCTCTCTCCTGAACCCCCCTCCTCATCCTCAACCTCCCTCCTCAACCTCAACCCTCATCCTTAACCCCCCTCCTCAACCCCCCTTCTCATCCTCAACCCCTCTCCTCATGCTCCCTCCTCATCCTCAACCCCCCTCCTCATCCTCAACCCCACTCCTCATCCTCAACCCCACTTCTCAACCCCCTCCGCATTTTACCCCTCTCTAAGTACCTCCCCCTCACTTACCATCCATCAGCAGCTGCTCCTCCGCGCGTCTTCCGGCTGCGTCGGGACCCGGCCAATGATAATGACGTGATGCGCATGTGACGTCAGGTCATCAGCATATGCCGGGTCCCGACGCAGCCAGAAGACGAGCTGAGGAGCAGCTGCCGATGGATAAGCCGAGGGGGCAGTTTCAGCCTTAAAAAAAGGGCTGAATAACTCGGATTATACTCGAGTACATACGGTTATTATGTATTTCAATAATTATCAGCGGCAACCCTGATCAAAAAGAAAACATTATTCCTCAATCTTTGACTTACATTAAATCCAATATTGAACAAAGGATACTGATCATATCTACAATGGTAACCATAGACTTTATGTAAGAACCAAACATACAGAAAAATGTCAGATTTACCTTTAATGCTAATAATAACTAATGCATTGGTAGTCAATAAATAAATATGCCATTTTCAGATTATGATTGTTAAGCACAAACCCAACTGAATGACTGAAGAATACTGCAAGGCTTAAATACATATTTTAGTTTTGTAGAAATTCCACTTCATATGGCCAGTCAATGAAATGAATGAAGCTGTGCTTAAACAGGTCCTAGGAGAAACAAGCTGAAGTTAGTGCTTCTAGGTTTCTTATCAGCTTTAGGCTGTCATCCAGCTCTACAGGAGAAGTGATGGAGAATGTGATTCTCCAAAAGTGACTGCCAATGCACTGCAGAGCCCACAGTAAGCACATAGATTTGACCAGAAATGTAGATAATTTACTTGTTTCATAATTATGTTGTGTTACAGGTGTATCCATTATCTATGAACAGCAGATGACAGTGCCTTGGCTTGTAGAACCCTCACTAAATTGCAGCAATTAGGGAGAGAAAGAAAAACACCTTAATTTAAAACTAAAACATATATTTCCAATAATTCAACAGAAATTTCAAAAATGAAGATTTTTTTTCCTCATGACTTTCAACCTTTTCTCTCATGCAGAGCACAATCCTTTAATATCACAATCCAAAATAATTCTAAAAAATATATCTCTCTCTCTCTCTCATATATATGTTTTTAGTTAACTTTAGGCCTGTTTGTGCAGTACACTCATTATACTGTGTCTGTTGGTATAATTCTTATTATCGGATAACCATGCTGTGCTGCAGAATATGTGGATATGTTGACATTTTATAAATAAAATATACATATTAGAAGAGCACTGCAGAAAAATATGTGGAATCATGAGAAAATGTATGCATCCAAAATATTGTTTTGTAAATGTATAATTTATATAGTTGATGCCCCCAAATATTATTGTGTTTCTCAAGTGCATGTAAAGAATATGAATGAAGATTTTGTTTACCTGTATGACCTGCCGTACCACAGCAGATGTGTATTTTAGCATGTAGTGCAAGATATCGAGTAAAATAAGAAGTTGTGAGTTTGCGGTCTTGAGGCGACTCTCGTCATCTACTTCAAGGTACAAAGCAGCAGTTTCTATTGTCAAGTTGGTTATATGGTGTACTAGACCTGCACAAAGAGAGAAAATGAATATATATATATATTAAACAGTTATACAAAATAGCTTCAAAGATTTATTTGCTTTTAGAATTTGCATACAACACTTTTCTCATGTACATGATTATGAATAAAATACTAGAAAGAAGAACATTAATAGGACACAATATCCAGCAAATGAAGTGCTGGACATTAGTTAGGTTTCATTACAGTAAACTTACTGAAGTATACTGACATATTTGGTCAGAGTGATTCTAGCAAGTGGATGGGGGTCATGAACAATGTCCAGCATTTCAGTTGCATGTGCTTTGTATATTCTGTGCCTGAACAAACCCTTAAGGGTCAAATAACAATGATAAGGCTCTATCATAATGGCTTCTAAAATGTTTAGTGGACATCCAGCTTAAGAATCGCAGAGTTTCTTAGTGGACTACTTAATGACTTTTCTTCCTGCCATTTATTAACTGCAAAATGCCATGCTATTATATAGAATTATATTTGGATGTAGCGACAATAAAATCTAGTATCTAGGTACATTTGCACTAATTATAGATACAATTTTATTAATTTGCTTATCAAAAAAAAAATGTGTACATTCCTCAGATGTACAAGAAGGTCTAATTGTGGAACATACGTTGTGTGTTAGCTAAATTATTTTAAATTAGCATTGGCTCAAACACACCTTACTGACATAGCATGATTATTTTAGAGGGCTGAATAATTCTAGGGTTCTTATAACCACAAGTGACCAGGTTCCCATATCCACCACCACTTACTTTTTCCTGGCCTGACATTTCACTAAATGAGTAGTTAGCATGAGACAGCCCCGGGGGCCACATGAAGCCCAACTCTATTCTCTGTGCAGAGGCAGAGGGATATGGTTTCCCAATCATGTCCAGTTTCAAGCCTACATCTAGCCTCTATCTGCCCACACAAATCACTCCACAACCCTCCGTTCTCCTGTATTTCTTCCACCTCTTTCTACCATTTATGCTCGGCTCACAATAAAAGGTTTGTTTTGTTCTTTTGAAGACTCACAAGTCCATATATTAGGCCCTTCAAGCAAAATAGGTTTCCTAGTAAGGAGTTTTTTTTTCCTGTTGCAAGACTTTGTGATCCTGTAGTTGGGAAAGAGGATCATGATTTCTTACTCCAGAGCATGGTTAGGGGCGACATGGGACGTTTACCAATGGGTTAAAAAGATGATCTAGCCTTGTATTTAAAATAGATTATTTTGAAAATAATGTAGATGATAATGGACACAATATTTTTAAAAGGTAAAAAAATAAAAATAAAGCTAAATAAAAGGTAATGTATCAATTACCTATTGTGTGCAAATTTGATGATGCAATCTACCATTTTGGTTTCTTAATATCCACATCCTCAAATGGGAGGAGACTTTGAATGCAAGTTTCTATTCACACAAGCAAAAAAATGGCACATCAAACTACCAATGCTTTAATTATGTCTAATGGAATGCTCATTGGCTCTTGAGATAGAATCAGAAAGTATAATCTTAATACATAATGCAGCAAAGAATAATTGCATATAAAAGTAAAATATTGAAATGCTCTTTTTATATGTTTTGATTTCTAAAAACATTGTGTAAATATACTGGTCCTAAAATAGTAAAGAAGATGCTGGCAGATGAAATTGTGAAAAAGTATTAAAGCCATATTTTCAATAAAGAACAGCATTATAGCTTAAAACATGAAAATTAAATAAATAAAACACTTGCTCCAGCACATGAAAAACACTACATAATGTAACAGTATGAAACTTGGCTAACAATATAATGCAGAAAAGAAAATGTACCAGAAAAAAGAAAAGGATTTAAGGAACCAAATAGAATATAAAATTGCTAAAGGAATTTCAAGATGACAAAACGCAGTCACAGACTGTGAAAACAGGACAAAATGGGTTCTTAATAGCATAGTGCATGAAGCTATGAACTCCCACTGAGCTCATGTAATGCAAATACTGGAAAACAAAGAAATAATATCTTGGGCACACATAATTGTATGTTCCCGTAAACCTATTATTGAATATAATATGAGGGGAGGTAAAAAAGAAATAGTAGAATGTAAATAATGTACAAAATCTGAACAGAATAAAATGAAATTGTAAAAGAATATCAAAGACTTGCAATAACCGAACGGAATACAAATTAATATAGTAAGAATAACATGCAGTTATGCAGAATATGAAACAGAAACTCTATTCTTACTGCTTTGTCGATGAACTGTTCACGACACCTGTAAAGAGTTTATTTAGGTAATGGAATTGCCAAGCACTGCGTTGGATCGCCAATAGTGGTGTCGCCCATTCAGAAATCATGTGGTAGCTATGGCTGCTATCAGCCAAACTCCTATCAGTGTCATGGCAGGTTGGAATGACATAATCATAATCGACATTCAGAATTCTCAATAATGGATTCCATGTCACCATGGCTACCACAATACATAATACACAACATATTTTGGCAATGCAAAAAGATAAGTCTACCAGGAGTGAACACAGGCTTTATTGCCCATCCTAAGATTACCACACACATAAATCCCAACTTTGATAGTCACAGTCTTTAGGCGAATTTCCACTCACAACTGTCTCTCTTTTGTGTAAAGATTTAATTTTGGGGTGATACACCAACAATTTATTTTCCTACAATTGACAAGCATACAGTGCATGCTCACCAACGGTTACATTTCTGGAAAGCTCAACTGCTGTGTGGCTGGGGTCTCTAATTAATGGACACCGGAGGATCCCACACGGTTTTGGGTTTTTTACCCTGCTTGTGGAAATTCATCCCTTTAAGAAAACTCTGCACATCTGTTAGTGAGTTTAAAGGAGCAGTTGACTTGGGCATAGTAATGGTAATAAGACGGGAAAGACAAAGTATCCTTTGAAACTAAAGTGCACACCCTCTGCCCTGATAACAATATAGAGCAGCAGGAAACAAGATAAAACTTAGCTTTTATTAATGTATAAAATAAGTATTAAAATACTGATACACTGACGAGATACTGATAGTAGTAAAATTCTGGATCTTAATTATGAGTTGGACTTCCTCATAGGGATTATGGATTTATAAAGATATGATTCTGTATAATATATCCCCTTGCACACAATAGTGATAGGTGACAACAAGAACTAAAGAACTGATAGAGGGTGAAATATAACCAGTTGGCAGAGACACAGGTCCTGAAATTGGACCTATGTATTGGCAAAGGTGTATAAGTCACATACAACAATAAAGTGACTGTGCTGTATATATAAAGTAATTGCACTTATAATATTGCACCTAGGTTAATGCATATGATTATAGCAATCTATTAAAGTGTTAAGTGCAGAAAGACAAATAATGGGGGATATAACAACTGAGCAGAGAAATAGGTCCTATTAATAGACCTATGTATTTGCATAGGTATATATACCTCATACAAAAAATAAAGTGACTGTGCTATTATAAATAGAAAGTGATTGCACTTGAGGTGTAGCACCTAGGTATTGTACATAGGATTATAATCTTATTAAAGTGTCTTGTGCCTATATTGTGGGATAAATGATCAATAAATTACCCCTGATGAAAAGTTTAGAAACGTGCGTCGGGTTGCACGTGTTACGACGCGACGTTGCGCTATGACGTCACACGTAGACGCATAGACCGCGCGTAGCATACCTAGGAGCTTAGGAGTAGAGACACCAAACAAACGGACATCCACCTGCATTATTATCCCTACTCTTACTAATATTATTGAATACTTACTCTCATAATTTACCATGAAGTAGAGAGGGATTCCTCCCAGCTCCTTAGTTTATGTAGTTCAACTGTATTAATTTTCAAATAATAGGACCTTCCTCTATTAGTTTCACTATTTATTAGTATACCCCCACTCAGCACTAGCACTTTAAATTAATAATTTATTGATCATTTATCCCACAATATAGGCACAAGACACTTTAATAAGATTATAATCCTATGTACAATACCTAGGTGCTACACCTCAAGTGCAATCACTTTCTATTTATAATAGCACAGTCACTTTATTTTTTGTATGAGGTATATATACCTATGCAAATACATAGGTCTATTAATAGGACCTATGTCTCTGCTCAGTTGTTATATCCCCCATTATTTGTCTTTCTGCACTTAACACTTTAATAGATTGCTATAATCATATGCATTAACCTAGGTGCAATATTATAAGTGCAATTACTTTATATATACAGCACAGTCACTTTATTGTTGTATGTGACTTATACACCTTTGCCAATACATAGGTCCAATTTCAGGACCTGTGTCTCTGCCAACTGGTTATATTTCACCCTCTATCAGTTCTTTAGTTCTTGTTGTCACCTATCACTATTGTGTGCAAGGGGATATATTATACAGAATCATATCTTTATAAATCCATAATCCCTATGAGGAAGTCCAACTCATAATTAAGATCCAGAATTTTACTACTATCAGTATCTCGTCAGTGTATCAGTATTTTAATACTTATTTTATACATTAATAAAAGCTAAGTTTTATCTTGTTTCCTGCTGCTCTATATTGTTATCAGGGCAGAGGGTGTGCACTTTAGTTTCAAAGGATACTTTGTCTTTCCCGTCTTATTACCATTATATTGCATATATATCCAATAGTAGCACCCCTAGTCTACACTTAGATTTCTTTATATATCTTGAGCCACCTGTCTCTCTTATCCCATAACGACTTGGGCATAGTACCTAAAAAAAATTAAGAATAACTCAATTCATGTATTCCGTGTTACAAACAAATATTTTTTAAAATTTTAACTCTTGATGGGCAAAATGTTCTTAATAAAATATAGTATCTGCTCAATCCAGTCTTCTGTATGTGACCAGTTTGAATGCTCAGTGCAAATCATGGTGTTTGGCTACTGTTCAGTCCACTTTTTATATATGTGTATTGTGTGTAAAATGGGTGATCCTGTATTTGACTGAGGAACCCTAAAAAATACATTTAGAGATTTTCAGATGCTCCCTCCAGCATGATGGTCAATGCAGATATTAGAGTCTTTGAGTATGAATAGTATATCATGTTTATTTTATTTTAGTAGTGTACCTTCAAATGTTTAACATTACAAAAATATTTGATATTTTGCGAAGGTATTCAAATAACCTGATAGTTTTTAAAAATGCTTCAATGATGTTGAACCCCACCCAAAATATTTGTTACTATGGTAGAAAAATACTGCCGGGTAATGTGTTTCAACTTACAAAGCATTGTGTAATAGAGAATATTTCAATTAACTAGGTATATGTATAACATACTGTTGTTAACACCTATTTTTACATATACCCCTTCTGTAAATGTCCCCAGACTTCAGAATAAAATGTGGTCATCTTGAAATGAATCAGTTTGCACACTCTACCCAGTATTTTTTTTTAATAAAATTTTTATACATATTTTATAATATTTTTTATAAAATATATGCGTAGCAGAGACATTTGTTTGTCAAGTATGTACCAAACTAATAATATTAGTAGCTTTGTAAACCATGGACATAAAACATTTATTTTTAGAAAAATCTAATTTTTTTAAGATGAATCCATTTTTTGTTTGTTATATACCATCCTGAGAGCTGGATGGCGGTTTTTAGTTACCAGTGGAGGGAGGAAGGAGCAGGGAGTAATTCAGAGTCTTTGTTTGATAATTGGATACTACTGAAACAGACACCGCACCACTTCCCTTTCACTAGCCCAGACCTAGGATATTGCATCAAAGGATGCAACCATAGCCCTCCAGAAATAAAAACGCCCCCTCTCATACATAACTTCCAGCAATATATCATGGATCCCTCCAGTGTCCAGCAGAAACATCAACATTTCTTTTTCTAATTCATGACTAGCAGTATGTTTCCCTGCTTAATTATACTCTCAGGCAGCCTTATATTTTTAATCATATACAGTGCCTTGCAAAAGTATTAACCCTCCTTGACTTTTTACCTATTTTGTTACATTACAGCCTTAAGTTCAATGTTTTGTTAATCTGAATTTTATGTGATGGATCAGAACACAATAGTCTAAGTTGGTGAAGTGAAATCAGAAAAATATAACAAAAAAATATTTTTTAGAAATAAAAAACAGAAATTCGGCATGTGCCTATGTATTCACCCCCTTTGTTATGAAGCCCAAAAAAAGCTCTGGTGCAACCAATTACCTTCAGAAGTCACATAGTTAGTGAAATGATGTTCACCTGTGTGCAATCTAAGTGTCACATGATCTGTCATTACATATACACACCTTTTTTTAAAGTCCCCAGAGGCTGCAATACCTAAGCAAGAGGCACCACTAAACAAACACTGCCATGCAGACCAAGGAACTCTCCAAAAAAGTAAGGGACAATGTTGTGGAGAAGTACAAGTCAGGGTTAGGTTGTAAAAAAATATCCAAATCTTTGATGATCCCCAAGAGCACCATCAAATCTATCATAAGCAAATAGAAAGAACATGGCACATCAGCAAACCTGACAAGAGACGGCCACCCACCAAAACTCACAGACCGCGCAAGAAGGGCATTAATCAGAGACGCAGCACAGAGACCTAAGGTAACCCTGGAGGAGCTGCAGAGTTCCACAGCAGAGACTAGAGTATCTGTACATAGGACAACAATAAGCTGTACGCTCCATAGAGTTGGGCTTAATGGCAGAGTGGCTAAAATAAAGCCATGGCACGCTTTGAGTTTGCGAAAAAGGCATGTGGGAGACACCCGAAATGTATGGAGGAGAAAGGCCAAGACTTGGCCGAAATGAGTCTGGTAGGATCCAATTTGATCTTTGCATCTTTTATTATAATTACATTGTTTATTTTATTGTTGCTGCTATTTTACCTGTTTTCACCATATTGTGCGAAGTCCCATAGATGGGTCTTAATTAGATCCACCATTATAACATTATATGAATTGTCATTCGTGCTGATCTTAAACTCACTGATATTGGAGCATCTTATGTGAGGCTGGCTAACCTCAACAATAGATGTCTCAGTCTGGGGAGTGAGGTCTGGATCTGTGCATGGACACTGAAGCACTAAGACAGTTTCTATTATTTGTTTTTTTCCTTTAATTGTAAAAGGTTACCTATAACAATTGATATATTGAATATTGACCATTAAGACACTGAACACCGGGCCATCTGGATTAAAAACACCAAGCGACATAACGACGACAGGATAATATCTGTGACATCTCATATATAACGTGAATTGATATCATATTGAATGTGAGTGTAATGGTTTTAATAATTTGCTATGATAAACCTTGATGTACATACTTCACGACTGGTTTGGCTTTGCGCTTGTCCCAACCAACCCTCTTCTTGTTTTTTTTGGCTTTTGGAGTACTTTGTGGACAATACTTGTCTGGGAGGAAGCGGCATTGCAACCAGGGTTGAATTTATTGGAGGACACACTTTAATTACACTTGGGACTATTATGGACACAACCAGGAGGAAGAAAGGGCACTATTTGGAGAACTATAAAATTCCAAATTGAGACGATTTGCATTTAATTTCCATCACTTTTCCGCATAGTGGATTTATTTGGTGTGACAATTGAATAACCACAGATTAATATCCACTTTGATTTTCTCTATCTATACCCATCCCTGCATGAGCCAACTTTATATATTTAATTGCACCGTCCTCTTTATATCGTTTGTGGAGCGCTACAGACATAGCAATCAACCTTTTTGGGAAGTTGCTATTACTTATCTGTCTGATGAAACTAAAATTGAACTTTTCAGGCCATCAAAGAAAACGCTATGTCTGGCGCAAAGCCAACACATCACATCGACGAAAGAACAACATGTGTTTCAGCAGCCGGGACTGGGAAAGTGGTAAGGAGTTGAGGGAAAGATGGATGGTGCTAAATACAGGGATATTCTTGAGCAAAACCTGTACCACTCTGTGAGTGATTTGAGGCTAGGACGGAGGTTCACCTTCCAGCAGGACAATGACCCCAAACACACTGCTAAAGCAACACTTGGGTGGTTTAAGGAGAAACATGTAAATGTGTTGGAATGGCCTAGTCAAAGCCCAGACCTCAATCCAACAGAAAATCTGCAGTCAGACTTAAAGATTGCTGTTCACAAGTGCAAACCATCCAACTTGAAGGAGCTGGAGCAGTTTTGCAAGGAGGAATGGTCAAAAATCCCAGTGGTAAGATGTGGCAAGCTCATAGAGACTTATCCAAAGCAACTTGGAGCTGTGATTGCCGCAAAAGGTGGCTCTACAAAGTATTGACTTTAGGGGGGTGAATAGTTATGCACATTGACTTTTTCTGTTACCGTATTGGTCCGAATATAAGCCGCACCCGTAAAGTTCAAGGTGAAAAAATAGAAAAAAGATAGTACTCAAATATAAGCCGCACCCGTAAAATTGGAGAGAAAAAGACTCTCAAAGTGATCCGCCATTGCAAGAAACAGGCTTTTTTTGCAGGTTACAGGCTTTAGAGGATGTTAGAATCACTAAAACCGTATATCGCTATTCAATACCGCAGTCTAAAGCCCCAAAATAGGCACCCTTGACTCGCAATCACGCAAATCGGCAGTAATTTTGCATTCGTGAGTAGAAGTCGCACACGTTACAAGCAAAGTTCGCAAATCGTCAATGATTTTTTGACGGTCGCGAATATAAGCCGCGCCCTTAACTCGCAAGCTCAAAAAACGGAAAAAAGGTGCGGCTTATATTTGGACCAATACCGTATTTTGTCCTATTTTTTGCTTGCTTCACAATAAAAAAAAAAAAACTTCAAAGTTGGGTTCTGTAAATTAAACGATGCAAATCCTCAAACAATCCATGTTAATTCCAGGTTGTGAGGCAACAAAACACAAAAAATTCCAAGGGGGGTGAATACTTTTGCGAGGCACTGTATATCTTTTTCAGTTCCCCAGTTTTTAAAAGCTTATCAGTCGTTGGTGTGCATAAATAATCATAAAAGTGAAATGTCATATCAGATGTTTCTTTATAATAGATACATGGATTTGCCAGCCAGCCTTTATCTGCTGTCATGTCATGCGTGTGTGTGTGTCATGATTTATGGTTGTCATGGTGTCAGAGAAACACACTGTGGAGATTATTGAGTACATGATGCTATAATATGTCACCATGCTAAGCTCTCGTTACCATGACAACGCTGATATGTAACAGCAATTACTTATTCAGGGTGGGAGCTACATAACACGACACACCTCTAGAGATGAAGTGTTAAAATAGTAGGCATCCATGTTGTATCCTGACATCAGCACACTGTTGCCTCCATTAATTGCAACTCTTGGACCATTTATATCAGTTGCTAGTACTGTATCTCTTGTTATTTCTTTGCTCAATACACAGTACTATTAAGATGCCTTTTCCCTTTGAGTGCTTTCTGATTATTATTAATTTCAGGATGATTAATAGCCTACTGAATTGCATAATATTGTAAAAAAAAAAAAACATGGTAAAGCACAGGTCAGACTCAACAAGTTTTTCTGTATCTGCTATCCAAGTAAAATCCATTTCAAATATGTTCTTTTAAAAAACTGCACTTGAAAATAAGTAAAATCATTTAAAATACAAATAATACTATTAATAATATATATTTTTTAAATATGCAATTATGCTACAGTATAATCTGCTACTTTGGAACTGCCTAATCTAATAGAATTCAGAGAAAGTATCTCATTAGTTCTTTCCCACATTCAAAGTCTCCTCCCAGTGCAGGAAGTAGATCAACAGAAACCAAAATGGTAGATTTAAAGAACAGTAGTCCTTAAAATTTGGAACATTCCATTAAAGGAAGGACATTTGATTTGCTTTATGGGGCGGGTATGTCCATCCAAACTGAATGTATTAATGCCAACATATTCTTGCTTTACCAACTCTGATAAGGTAGGTGCTCTGAATCCTATTATCTTGTTCATTGAAGCCTTGAACTGTTTTTGTACAAGAAAATAACACAAACAAAACAAAGAGATCTTAATTTTCCAAAGTACTTCAGGGAAGAACAGCTATTGAAATGCTACAGAAGGAAGGCTTTCTCCAGTCTTGTTTACAGTACATCAAAACAGCAATATATTCAGGATCAAGGCAAATGTAAATTTGCAGAACTAAGAGCATGCAGAAGTTTGATGATTGGCAGTATGTGTGGGAGATTACAGAAAATGTGTCTGAGAATATGTCAAGCCTGAATTACAGAAAATGTAAAATGCAATCACACTGACCTTCTAAAATAGATGTTGTGAAATAACAGATGTACAGTCAGGCTTCCATTTACATGGTTTCACTTTTACGCAGTCAATCGTGACCAGATTTTTGGGATTACATTTTACCATGAAAGATATAGAAGCTCAAGACCAAAACTATGCATGTTTTAATATTAATATCCCATTAACACTTTTTTTTATCTAAATCATTTTCAGCTCTGTTAAAATAAAGTACCGTACTACATGATAATATCACTTGTTTAAAGTGAGTTGACACTTGAATGGTTCACCAAAGTGTGAGCAATTATCAATAAGTACAATTAAAATGGTCTCCAAGTGTTAAAGGGCCACTGTACAACAGGGTTTCATCTGTTTATTTAGTAACTGGTTAGTAATACAATCAGTATTTGAAGGAAATGCATTCAATATAACTTTTAAAACTTACATTGGATTTTGCACTAAAAGGTTACCAAAACTCACACATACTCTTCTCCCTACATTTTGGGAACTGAGATTGCTTTGAATTGATTTTTCTTGGTGAGTCTGATAGCACTTGACTCCTATTCTCACATTATCTCCTCATATCAAATGGAAAATAAGAGTATATCAGGATACAGTGAGACCTTTTTTTTTATACCCCTATCACATATAATAGTTGTCAAACTGCGAGACGTTGTCACGCTTTGCGAGGTGCGTACGACATAGGCGATGAACACCGAGGCGTGCCATTAAAATACGAGACGCGGGACTTAGAAAAAACAAATTAAGAGACACGGGACTTAGAAAAAAAAAAGATATGACGCAAAAATTTACGAGATTAGCGGCCGAACCAAAAACCCGAAAAATACACTAAATACTAATAATAAGAAATTCCAAAAACATCACAGACAGCATGGGGCAACAGCCAGGACGTCTGTGAGTGAGGTGGAATGCGAATTTAACTCTATTTAGATGATTTTTGACACCCGAAAATCACCTAAGCGAGGAAAAAAAGGGCCGCCGAAAAAAAATGAAAACGAGGCTACACGACCCCGGAACGTGCAAAACACTGCAAACCACGTAGCACTTTACACATTACACTACGACCTACAAAATACACTACTATAAAAGCCGGAAAATGCTCATGAGACGCATAACACATTAATAACATTACGACTATCTAATGCCGCTTTACACAATAAACCAACGGCTTTACCTCGCGCACGCAGCCTATTTAGAATGCACACTTGGAACATTCATTACACTTTATAAGCAGGGCACTAACACTCACAATGTATATACTATGCAGATGCAAAATACAAACAGATTGTTAGCTCTTCAGCCGATTACTCGCTGCATATATCAATTAAAAATAATTAAAGTATATTAATTTATTGCATAAATAATTAATTCTTCCTTAATTAATTAATTTAATAAATCATTAATTATAACTTAACTATATATACATAGAAATATATATCTCTTTAACAGGACCAAAAGTACACGACAGGAGAGGCTTGCAAAGGCTGAATGCGCTCAGCACAAGCCTCGCAATGAGTGCCGAAGGTCCTGAGGCTCGCAATGGGCGCCGAAGGCACTCAGCTCAAGCCTTGCAATGAGAGCCAAAGGTCCTCACAGTACAAAACGGTTTCAATTATGTCTCAAACAGCATTCCCAAGGCTTCAAATTTTATTGCCCCGTCATTTTTGACGGGCAAGTCGCTAGTATCAATATAATTTGGAAGTATGCAGCTGGAGTCACTTTGTTATCTGAAAATATAACATTTTTAATGTGCCAGCTGATAAATATTACAATTGAGCCTTATGATGCCTCACCCAACCGTAAGCGATGGTGTAAATGCTGCCTATTGTAACACAAGGTACAGTGATGTAGGCACCTAGATAGGCACTTGCACATATGTTGCTACTTTTGTATATGTAGGTTTTGGATAAAATACATACTACATATTCTTTGCTTACATATTCATCTGTGTGTCTCCCCTTCACATCTCTTCAAGTTCTTATCCCTGACTTTGATACTTTTTGGAATAAAGTAGAATTAAACGATTAATAGATCAATTTAAGGATAATAAAATCTTATGGCTTTGAACAACTTTGTCCACAATATAATATTTCAAAGAAATGGCCATTACAAGTTTACACAAATATTTTTAATTCTTCAATATAAAGGTATAAATCAGCTGTAGAAAAAGAAAAAATGTTTCTCTCCCCAAATTCTATAAAACTACTGTCTAAATGGTATACAATACTTGTTGATAGAATTAGCGTTTTTAAGACTAATAATGAAATGTAAACAGTATTTAAAAATTAACTTTTCTGTAGTAGATTGGATATTTGGTTTAGTGGTAGCATCGTCTAAATCTATCACATTTAAAGGCATATCCAAGTTTCCTGGATTATTACATTTTTGGATTATTTAGTCAAAAAGCATCCTTCATATATGCAGCACATTTCATAAAACATTTTATTTGTTATGAATATCTACAAATCCCTCTAATGTTTATGTTAATCCATTATTCACCTGCTGTGTCTCCCTCAGCCAACAGGAGAGCAGTCATATCCGCTCCCAAGTCACTGCTGGGATATGGGACCCTCCCTGATGCAGACACGACTGAACGACTAAACAACAAAAATCCTGAGATAAGGATGTAACAGTGGAAAAGGGGGTTTAAGCGCACTTATTTGTGGGGGTATCGACAACATAAATACGGAGCACATTTCTTAGTTCAGGAATTACTTAGCACCAGTGTAGTTCAGGAAAAACGTCACATTTGTTAAATATGTAACAAACAACATTAGAATCTGAGTAATATGGGAGCATCAATCCATATTTACAGAACATCTGATTTTATTAATTCTCTTTTGTATAGAGGGTTTCATCATGCCTGGCTTCAAGCCTTCCTTGAAACTGTGGAGCTGTGATTATCTTATCTATCAGTAGAGGGAGGGGTGAGAGAGAAACAATGTATTGTCATTGGAGCTTTCAGAATGTAACACTTACTACCTTACATGCTCAGAAGCTAAAAGTTTGCAATGTTAACTGAAAATCCTGCTCCTGCACAAAGGTAAATATCCATCTCAAACCAATTTTTTTTAACATATTTATTTTATCATTATTCCAATACACTGTAGGCAAGACAAGGCATCTGCAGGTGCCTGTATTAGACTGAGGCAACAGGGGATAGCAAATTCCATGTAATTTGGGGGCAGAAAAAAGTTTGAAAAAGCATTATAATTTGTCAAAGAAGTACCGGAATTATTAGGCTGCTTACAACTAATAATACTCCAGTTAATAAAAAGCAGTTTAAATTGTTCTTCAATATAGTAATGCATTTAAACATGCTGATAGTGTCTTACTTGGCTCTGCTTCTTAATGGTGCTTTGCAACGTGTGGGATTTCTCTCCGGCATAGTAGCACAGCAAAACAGATTTAATGAGACCATGATGATTTATAGGAAGAATAGTGCTTAATAGTTATTTCTTTATTTTTTAACCCCTAAATAATATTTCCTGCGATTACGCTCAACTCCAGTTTTTAGCTGTTTGTCTAATAGTATTAAAACAGTATTTGTATATTTTAGAGAATTTGATTATGGGGTATATAAATCAGATAAACAAAGAACCTAAAATTAGGATCTGGAAAGTTGCAGAGCATTTGCATTTGTAACTACTGTATTCAGTTTTGCTTTTGCAGCAGACATTTTGCATTTGTTCATATCAGCATTAGAAATCTGTGAGGAATGGTAGGGACCATGGACTCAGAAAACATATCAATTCAGTTCTGTTTAAACGCTGGCCCTTTAAAATAACATCTTGATAATAGAGTGAATGGTCCAGTGGTTAGGATTTGGTGCTTTCACAGATGTGACCTGGGTTTGATTCCAGTCAGGGAACCAAGAGGTCAGAAATAATATAGAAAGAAGAAAGTACAGACACCTTTAAATTCTAATCTCTAGTCTTAGACCCATAAGCCATATACATTGGCATACTATATAGCACAAATGTCATGCAAAAAGGACCCACTCCATATATAATTAAAATATAACTTTTATTATGATACAATATAAAAATATATACACAAAATTAATATAGATTAAAAAGATATACTTAGATATCGCAATTATACGACTCGCAATAAATATCAGTTAATGGAAAAAGAACAAGTAGAAATAATATATCTTTCTATAAATAGACACAAATATGTGTATCAAAATATGTAATCATGTATCCACTTGTCACTTGTATTAATGGGTAAGTACCCTCAATATCTAAAACTGATTGCGATACATATAATATTTAGTCTCCCCGATAGTAACAAGTAATTTGAGTAACGCTATAATAATTTAAAGCCTGGACTTAAGTGGAGATAGAGGGGACAAAAATTCTACCTCTGTGGCCCTATCTATAGAATCATAGCGGATGACCCTATAAAGGAATCTTGGGGGACCCGCTATTTGTCCCCTGTCCCTATTGAATATATATTCCCTTCTCTGCAATGCCTGGGACTAGTCCCCTCTACTCCACTTACCTTGTCTGAGTCAAACCATAAAGTTTCTGATCTTGAACACAGTCTAGGTGTTTGTCTGCGGCAGCGTGTAGCCGTATGCCGACGTCATCAACGGGGGACTAACTGCTCAGCTGATCCGACGCGCATGTTTCGCGTCCTCTGCTTCCTCTGGGATCAGGGAACCAAGAGGTCACACCACCCTGAAGTCATGCAGGGCTGGGCATGGTCAGTACGTGGATGGGAGACCACCTAGGAATAGCAGGAGCTGTGTGCTGTGGCCCACTGGAGAAGGAACGGGCAACTCACTCCAGTATCAGTGCCATGAATGCCAAGTATATCAGCATGACCATGGACATAAAGATGTCCATGAGGTCACAGAGTTGGAAATGACTGAACAACGCAAAAAAAAATTAGTGAATAAAATGCTAAGCCTACTACAAGCTACAAGCTAACTAACATGAAATCTCCTATGAAATAATTTTTTTTTTTTTATATTAAATTGAAAGAAATGCTGTATTCCCAATTTAACATTAAGCTATTTTAACGACCTAGATTTGATAACGGTCAATATGTTTTTAAAAAGTAAAAATGAAATAAATGCAATTGTTAATTTGTTATAATATAAAATTATTCTCAAATACTACAGCAGATTCCTTGAAGGAGAGGTTTGATTAAGCTATTTTCTCAACAGTTATGGGCTATGTAGACGTGATTCCTGTTGAAAGCACTAACACTAAAAAATGCACATTTCAATTGAAGGAGCTGAATGCTTCTCTCTATTTATATTCCTTTCAAACTTGTAATAGTATGTAAACAAATATGGCAGCTCCCGGACCTTAGAATATTGAAACTATTCTCTGATGAAAAAATTGAATTTTGATAAAATGCGTGAGAATTGGCTTAACACAGAAAGACTCAACATGCATCTTGAACCTGCAACCATTCCAAGTGGAGTGCTGGACTCAGGTGGGCTATAGAGTAAAACATGGACAATGTATTATATTAATTTAAAAACGTAGTAACCAGATTCCAGTGTATCAAAAATAACAGGAAATAATTTCATACATTTCAAGTTTATGGAGAAAAATCCTGAACGAATTGAGACCATTTAAAATCTTCTTACTAATTTATTATTTATTGCAGTGGATGAACTCCTATTAATTCATCTGTACCAAAGTCTTTGACCAGGTGAGCCCAGTGTTGTGATTTTGGCTGTGTTGCAATAAGGAATAGTGTACTCTTAAGTAGCAATTCTGGGTTTGTGCTTTGGATGAAAAAAAAACACGTCTTATAAATCTCAGGTAAAAGAAGGTGTAGGAAAGAATACAGATACCTCCAGTTTAACATTAGAAATAATTATGATATTGTGACATAATAATTCTTTTACAATATATTTTTGAGGTTTTGATAATACAGGCCATGTTGCATTTCCTTTTAATAATGTATAGATCAAGTTTAAAAACTTCTAGCATGGTGAACTTATTTTTATAGTGCAAACTTGACCGTTTTCGGATCTCTAAAACTGTATTCAAGGGCAGCACTATGAAATTTGATTTTAAGTGGATTTGCTGGCTTCATGTTATATGGGGGAGTGATCCCAAGCTCCAAAATATAACAGCTCTGCATTAATACCCCATTTCTCCATCTCATCTGTTATTTGTTCTTTAGTGGTGAGGGAACAGAAAGCTTGTATGTTCTCTGTTTATTATTGTAGTGTCTTCTGTTGGTGAACAGGCACTGAAAGCTGCCTTAATAATTGAATAGACCCTGCTGAGAAACCAATGACATTTAATCATAAGTTTTACATATGCTCATCTTTATCTTAAATGCACGTTAATTGTTGTAGTATCCTAGGGGTACTGGCGCTTCTCATTATTTTCTTTTTAAATTTGTTTTGCCATAAACCTTGTTCTTTCAGTTTTGAGGTAGACACTAGGTTTGCTAGTAATCCTGGGAGTCAGGCTATGTCTGGATTCAAAAGACACATTGTAAATCTTAAAGACACTGGGTGTGTTGTGTGTGTGGGGCTAAATAAATATTATAATATATTCATATTTTACATTTCCTTTTTACTATTTAAAGGGCTACTTAAAAGTATATAGAAGTTTTCTGGGTTTCAAATGTTTCCAAAAAAAAACAGACACTGATTAGTATAAAAATGTGTATTATTTGGAAAAGTTGAATGTACTTACATATTTATATGCTGGATACTGCTATCTGGATTTGCACAGCCCTAGGAAGCTTACATAACAGTGTACCGGGCTGCAGAGCAGCTAGGTACAGGTTGTGACCTCCAAAGGAAATGGTTGGTGGGGTCACAGGTGACATTTTCCACAAGGAGACAGGGACAGAGAAAAAAACACCAGCAGCAGTTGATGCATTGAACAGACATCCTGCAGGGTTGTAATCTAGTGTAAATGTGCTGCACAGATAAACTCTTATATGAAAATATATAGAACTTTCTAACATATGCCAGACTACATATCACAGGCTGCTTTGCAGAACAGACAGAAACCCCAGATTGTGATACAAATGTTTCAACCTCTTCTTCCTCCTGATTGGCCAAAACAATTTCAGAAAATTATGCTAATTTAGCCTGCATTTGGAGAGGGTGTTAACCCTAATTTTTAATAAGAATTACAAGAAAAAAAAGCATGTTGAAATACTTTATGCATTCTTGAAATGCTTGAAATCAAATCAAATGTGTGTTTAGAAGCTCCACTTCTGAGGGGCTGAGGGGCCTTATTACGCCTGCACTGATCCAAACAAACACAAACTTAAGCCCTATCACGTCTGTGCAGGCATGGAAGACTGGTACTCACCTAAAACAGGAAAACTATGGTTTAACTGGTCAGTACAATGTAACCAGAGCCCAGGAGAAGCTGTGCTATCAATCACAGCGTTCCCCAATAAAGCCTAACACACCACAGAGCATGCAGCACTCTGCTAATTACTAATGGAACAGCCACTGTGTAGAATAAACAAAGATTTTAAATGTAAGATGTTGAGCTATTTGTGTACTTAACAAAAAAGATAAGTTTAATATACAATCTAGTGCTCTTTCACACCATTAACTTTAAATGTAAAACAGGGATAGATCCCAGCCTAGCAAATTTTTGGCTTCAAGCACTGCCCACCAACTTCCTGTTTCAATCTATCAATGGTGCTACACAATCCATTTAAGTTAAATGGTAAATTAAAATGTAAAATAATAACATATTATTAGCTTAATAAACTAAAATTACTAGAATGCCACTGTCATTTTAAAGAATACCTGTTATGACAGGTTACTATATATTTGTAACAGGAGTGGATAAATAAAAATGCATGAAGAAGCAATTATTCTTTACTATAGTATATTTTAAACTAGCGACTTGCCCGTCAAAAATTACCTATTTATATTTAATATGCAGCAATCAATATCCTAAAGAGCTAACAATCTCTTTGTATTTTCCTGCATCAGAAAATATACAGTTGGACTGTTGATCACCTGGGGAGAAAGTGTCAGCAATGTGCCAAGTGTGCAGTGTAAAAAGGCTGCGTGCTCAAGGCCAAACAGTTTGTGTAGGCGTGTAAAGCGCCATTTCGGAATCGTAATGTTATTATGTGCAAGTTATTGTTGTAAAATGGCGGCTTTTTTCTATGTGTTACTTGGCTCATGAGCATTTTCCATCCGTTGTTCCTGGCTAACTCGTATGTGCCTGGCGGTAAAATGCGCCCTTCGGACTTCTTTAGCCTCATTTTTATTTTTTCCGGCGGCCATTTGTTTTTTCGCTTAGCCGATTTTCGTTCGTAAAAAAAGGCGAAATATGCCTCAAATTAACTTGCAACCTCAGTCACAGACATCCTGACTCTCCCCCTGTGCTGTGTGTGAGTTATCAAGTTAATTTGTGGTATTTGTGTTTATTTTTGTGTTTCTCGAGTGCTACGGTTCGGCCGTTAAATTTGTATTTTTGCGGGGTTTGGATTTTTTCCATGATCCGTATTTTTGCGAGCTGTATTTTTGTAATGCGTTTTTTTCAAACTGCTACTGGGCTTGCAGTGTAAATTGGATAATTGAGATTTCTGCTGATCTGTAGTCAGGCAGGTCGTAGGGATGATGCCTAAGGCGTTTGGTGTCGTAGGGATGAGCACCTATCTACACCAGCGCAGTTAGCACCTCCGGAGCTCACTGCCTAAGTCGTGCGGGTTCGTAGGGATGAGCGCCTATGGCGCTCTTCTCCACCAGCACAATGAGCGCTATCGGCGCACATTGCCTGCAACGGCGGGCTCGCTGCTCAAGCCCGCAAGCATTGGCAACAAACCAGAATGCTCACAACTATATATGTGATATATCCCTTCATTGGTCTTTTATATAAAATTTTAGATGGCCTGATCCCTACGATTGTTCCTCCCCTGTTACTACTAAATGTTTAGACAGTATGCATTCCTACATCAGTGCCATTTTGTAACTCTTTTTTTTTAAGTAAAGATTTGTAGCAAAGGGTTATTATTATCTACATTTGCTGATCCATAGTTTTAGGAATTTACCTTGTAAGGTACTACATAGAGCCAGTCACTAATTGATATCAACCCCATAAAAAGTAGAAGCTAGGAGTAACATGCAAGAAAAGTTCCCTGTAATAGGCAATCGGGTTTCACCAAGTTACAATCAAACAGTAGAATTGGGTCTGAGAGCCAACCTTTGAGAACACTCAAAACGGTCTCATAAAGTAGGCCTCTTCCCCTCTCATTTGTCTTTCCTAGTGAATCACCACACAGTGGATAGACCTCAAAGGCACTTGTAATCTGAGCAGTTTCTACTCTTGTTCACTGTCTCCTGCTTTATTAATCATCTAGCTGCACTGTATTACATGTTCTAGTGAGTGTTATATAAACTATTATATAAATCAAAAGTCGTTAAGTCACTGTGTGATTCCATTATTACAATAGAGAAGTCTTTATTTTAGAAAGCTAAACAGTATGATTTATTATATACAGTACTAGGTATCATTGCATGTGCCCCAGTAGTGAATTGGTAACGGTGCCTCGGAAATGGAAGCTGAAATCAATTAGTAGTGTAATTACTCAACAGGTGCGATACAGACCAGTCTGAAATTGTATCACATATAACATACTTTGTTTAAGGCTCGCTCAAACTTCACAAGACTATAACACATGAAGTTATTTTAAACACTAATGGGACTGACCTGCATTGCACATAATAAGAAAAGAATAAAATACAATTTTTTTTAACTTCTGACAAATATATAATCTAGACTTTCAAAGGAGCATACAATAAATATGAGTTTTATTAGGTATACACTATATCTTTGTATCTATTTAGCTTTATGTACTTTATTTTATTAAGAAGTGCTTATAAGCTCTGTTTTTACTGCCTAAACAAATATTACCTGCTTTGGTCTGCCCTCTGCAGCTCATGAAATCATAGACTCTGTAGCATTTTGCAGTGCTGTGTCTCATACTAACCAATCAGTGACTATATCAGTAACATTCTGCAACATGCAGCTGAGATATGGTCCCGTATAGGCTAGGACACTACATTGCACATCTTGCCCATGATTTCAGGCAGTACAAACAGAGCTTATAAGCGCTTCTTAATAAACATGTACATAACAATAAATAGGTATAATACACCCCTAATAAAATCCAGAAACCTTCCATATCCCTTTACAGGAACTTGGGACTTACATAACATTATTTTAATTATTAAAATATATTTCTGCAGGAAGAGAGCACTGCAGGGGTTAAACACTCAGAATGGTGGTCTCCACACTTTCCTTCACTCCTCACAATTAGCCCAAACCTGCTGCTTTCACCTAAAGAACATTTCCAGAATTTGCTTTACACAGAGACCACAGCAATTCTAATACGCTCACTTGTTTTGTCTTGTCTCAAATATTGTGACTAACTCGTCACTGTCCAACTCACCAATTGTCTTCAATCCAATATGAACTGCTCTTAAGATTCCACCACTGCACCTATCTTTATCTTTAACACCCTATATAAGATTTCTGATGTTTAAAATTAAGGTCAATTTTTTAGAATGGTTACATATTAATTTGTTTAGTTACTAAAGTAACAAGACAATTTTAAATGTAAAATATCTTAAAAGTTTCAATGAAAAATTCAAGTCTAGATGTTAACATACAAACCCCCAACTCTAAACCACTGTATATCTGTTGTTATCTCCAAGTTTTCCCTGAACCACCCCTTTGGTCTGCTCAGTGTCTAATGTATACTTACCTCTTAAATTGCCTCCTTAATCACTAGCCGACAGGACTTGTGCTGCTCCTACTTAGTGTACCTTAAAACTCCAACATTTCACAAAAGACTCTGACCTATAACCTAAACATCTGAAACACAGTCAACCAACAGACCTACTGGCTCAAGTATTTAGTAAATTGAAGCTTGTTTGGCTGATCAATATTAATGTTGTATAACTCCCCACTCATTTTGTCTCACACACCAGACCAGTCCCATTAGAAACTAAGGGTCCTATGCTATTCTCTGAAAAAGCACTTACAAATGCCCTAACTGCAGAGTAAATCCTACATAGCTATGCTAATCACCCATCCCTAAAACATTGCGAGAGAACTCCTACAGGTCATGGCTCTGAGTGAAGATCACAACACAGACAAAAAAAAAAGCAAGGCAAAAATCTCCATTGATTTTTGCACTGACAATAAATTAAGAGTTACTCCATTACACTTCGGCACCCAAACACTATGTTAATAAGATTTTATGGATCGCCCGCAAATCAGGTGACTGCCATAACTGCCAACAGCAGAAGAAAGACGGGTAGCAAAGACCACTCACAACCGGAAATGTCAACATTATTTAACACTTAACAATCCGATCTAAACATATGTGTAATAATAAATAGGTATTAAGCCAGTTTTATAACACATAAATCCATGATAACACACAACCCAGTACTCAAGAGGTCAACACGTCACAAAACCATGTTGCCTAAGAACAAACACTCTAATACATTGTCTATAAATATATCATATTTTAACACAAAATAAGCACATCTTTATGTGAAGCTATAAATACAATTGTCACATCTTTTTAATATCAAAATCTATTAATAATTTAAAAAAACTAAATTAAATTTAAATAATTAAAAATTATATATATATATATATATATATATATATATATATATATATATATATATATATATATGTGTGTGTTTCATTGCCGTAGCCAGTTAAGGCACTTGTTCTTGCACTTCCCCCTCATTAAAGGATGCATGACATTGCCATTTCCTATTGGCTCATCTGTAAAGTTCGTTTTGGCTGCACCCTACACAGAAATCTTTTGCATCTAATGCAGGATTTATGGCTGTGCACTGAGTGCTCCAATCCGGGGAGCGAAAGATTTACATTAGAGTAGAAGTTAGGGAAAAAAGCACCCGCAGTCGATTTAAGCAATGCCCTAACTTAGAGCACCTGATTTACATGGAGGCTCTACGCTGCTCTTGGGAACATGGACTTCAACTACTTCTGTATTAGCATATTTAAATGAACACTATTGTATCTCATGTATTTACTATAGTCAGTGTTTGATCCCTTGTATATATTGCTGCACAAAACTATGTTGCTTTGTACATAAAGGATAATAATGATAGATAATTTAAATACATTTTAAACTGAATTTGCAACAATGAGACCTTCCCCTGAAATTATCAAATAGGTTGTGCCACAGGACAGCACCAGCCAATTTATGAAGCTCCATGGAGTGATCATTTACTACTCCTAGTTTGAATGACTGTAACTCACACTCCCAAATCAGTATTTTTTTTAGAGAGATTATGACAATGCTGCAAATTCACATCTCCAGTAGTTGTTTCAAACCTCCAAAGCACTATTTTCTTAATTTGCCATATTATTGTTCATCTCATCAGCATACAAATTAACCTACACATTAAAAACCAGTGCAAATATGTATTATGTTCTAATTAAAAAGAGGGGGCAGTCTTTGTGACTACATCTTGTGTCGGATATGTCGGTTGTTCAGGTGTCTATCCATTTGGGTTTGTCACATACCATGACTTAAAGGGGCATTCTCCGCACAACCTTTGTTTTCTCTTAACAGCAATAAATACTTAAACATTTTTTTCTTCATAGCAGCTCATTCCTAAAATATACTGTATTGTTGTATCTCCATATGCTAATTTTTTGCTCTGAATGTTTAAGGGGTGGTTCTAATTGAATAATAATATTGGATCACATTGCTTTTCCAACACAGAAACAAACAAGCAGGCTGTGTTACTAATCAGCAAATCTGTGTAGTATTGAGAAGCAGCTGATTTGCATAAAGATACAACACAAAGAATGCTTAATATCTTTGGAATTATTTATCTTAGAAGAATTGTTAGTCCATTATTGATGATATTTAAGTATAACACTGAAAAATAGCTTGATTAAAGCCTCTGTAAGAGATCACTCATGCCTGAATCCAACCAGGGTTTGGCATGGTCTATACTTGGATGGGATACCACCTAGGAATACCAGGAGCTGTATCCGGTGACCCACTGCAGTATCTCTGCCATGGTGTGTTGCGGTCCACAAGGTCACAGAGAGTCGGACACGACTATACAACGCACACACAATTCAGGGTGACCATTTTTTTTACAAGTATTGAAGTTCCCCCTTGATTGTTTTTGTGAGTTATTCATACATAACCATTTAATTAATTCTTAGTTTTATGCATGTTAGTTAGTGGGAGCAGTGGAGATTTCCACTTTGTTGCTATGTGATGCTTATCCTACAAAATGACTATTAGTTTCCTAAAACACATCTTTACGCTTCACAAACAAATGACAAAATTGTAAATTTGGGGCACTTTTTATGCAAAATAAACATAAAAAGACTAGTAATGCTTAAATCATATTCTTTTAACTGCATGCTAGACACATGAATCCAGTGTCCACTTAATACAAATGTGAGAATAATTATGTTCAGAACGCCATAATATGGCAGCACTGCTCGTACTGCTCTCTTACTGCGGTTACATGTGCTGCTTTTCCAATCTGTAATGACTTGCACTGTCATTTCCCCTCGCTCGCTCTTTGCTGCCCCTTCCAATCTACTATCCAGTTTCTCTTTGCTGATTGGATTTTCATTTGCAGCCATCCGAATATATGGTTACAGGAAATTGCTGCTCTGTTCCGCTCTGACATTTCTGAAAACCGTCCAGTTCTAATGGTGTTTGTTTGCTATTAACACATAAATACACTTGCTTCAACATTTTATGTTCAGAAGAAAGCACTGCTTCAATAAGTAAAAAAAAGTAATAAAGAGCACTGAACACATTGCACTGAAGCATGCCTGCCCTGTGGGTATTTAATTATTAAAATATCCAATACATTGCTATTTTGATTTCCAATACTGAAGACACTAAAATGTAATGTGCTGTGTTACACCTTTAGGTGACAAAATGGAAAGAGTTTTTATAAATTGTTAAAAGGGATCACATTTTATTTTTACAAATATTCATTGTGATCTGTAATATATAGAATAATAGGGATATTATAAAGCATTTTTAATTTCCATTAATCACCAGAATGTAAAATAATGAAGAATGAATACGTAAAATGTGAAAAAAGGGCCATTGTGATATTTTATTTCTATATAAAAAAATAAAGCTGATAATGGGCAAAAAATAACTTAAAACCATAGCCTTTAATGGAATATGGAGGGTTTCCTGTTTTGATATTAAAATAAACTACCCAAGTATGTGTTTGCCTATCTATAATGCTTTTATTAACAAGTGCTTAAAAACTCTCTTTAAAGGCATATCCAAGTTTCCTGGATTATTACATTTTTGCATTCTTTAGGCAAAAAGCATCCTTCATATATGCAGCACATTTCATAAAACATTTTATTTCCATTAATTTCTAAAAATCCCTCTAATGATTGTGTTTATGCCCCCAGGGTGTCTACACAGGCACCTGGTCCCCAACCAATCAGCATGCAGCATTAGGGTTCCGATTTTAACCCATCATTCACCTGCTGTGTCTTCCTCAGCCAATAAGAGAGCACTGATGTTAGCCCCCAAATCCCTGCTGAGATATGATGACCCTCCCTGCGGCTTCCTGTCTCTGCTGTGCTGCTGCCATAGCACCTTCTAACATGGTGTCATACTACATATCCCAGGCTGCTTTGCAGCACAAACAGGAACTCCAGAGTTTGATTCAAAAGCTTCAGCTTACCTCTAGTTTCTCCTGATTGGCCAAAACAAATTATGAATGTTATGCTAATTTAGCCTGAGTTTTCGAGGGAGTGTTAACCCTAATTTTTAACTGTCATGACATTTTGCTAACTTCAAGGTAAGTGTTTAAATGTTTATTTTGGTATTTTTGGATGCAAAAAAATGTTTTCATACACTATTAATTCTCCTCCATCAGATGCACTTATAATCTAGGGAACTCAGATATAGCTTTAAACCTTCAAAACAATCCCTACAAAGCTCAGACCCCCCCCCCCCCCAGCTCATAGATACAATGTTTATTTTGGTATTATATGTACTAGCCACTTACAGACTGTTTAGCAGCAGGGTATTTTGAAATGATGCTGAGGCACAATCTGTCATTGGTCAGAGCACGTAGTACTAGAGACATTGTGTATGAGTGTGTAGAGCAGGCAGGACTTTGTTGGTACATTTAGAAAGATTTCAGGGAGTAAAACTGAGCTTCTAAGCAAAATGATGTTTAGATATGCAAACAAACACTTGGGTAGTTTTTTATATACAATTATTATTTACTGCAGGCTTCTAGTTTATTTACTTAGCAGCAGAGAGAAGAATCTGTTTCAGGAGGGTGTTTCCTTATCAACAATCTTTATATTAGTAATGAGAGTAGCTGCTATATTTTCAGTGTACAGAAAGAAGCTTCCTCTGCATGCAAAAGTTTCCACCTTCCTCGGATGTAAATGATCAGACATCAAAATGAAAGTTTTCACAACAGCAAAATTGCATTAAAACATAATAAATTAAAGGCTTTATTTTATTTTCTAAATTCAGTTTCCTCATTATCATGCACAGTTTGTCAACAGAATACATTTTAATAATAGGATTACAGTGACCATTTAAACTTATTGTGAAGATTTACCATATATAATTACTGAATACATGCTGACATTATTTAAAGCAAGCTATATACCTACCCCTGTGTTATCAGTCAGTTCCAGGGGATAATTGGGTAAAGCCATCCTGGGATATGACCAGCGATTGGATAAGAATAGAATTCTCATTATAAATGAGAACTAGCAGGAGGCAGCACACAATCAGTGGTCAGCTGTAGCATAGTTCCACAGTAATACTAAAACTATTTAATTTTGAATTATTTTAAATACAAAATAGAATTATTCTGTAGTTTTGCAAGCTGATAATTAATGAAAAGATGTCTACCATGCACATTTAAAGTATATCTAATTTGCTTGTATGATGCATAAACACACTTTATTTTGGTCACAGTTTGTATCATTATATTATTTTAGATACTCATAGCCTCTACATTTTTAAATAATACATTTTTAAATCCTTGAGAGTAAATCTTCTGCTATACCCTTAAACATCCCTGCCAATTTTCCCTTCAGTGGGTACTTAATGAAATCATCTATGTGGAGATGAACTTAAATCAAAATTCTAAAAGGCTCATAGGCCAAATTAGTAGTTTGTCAGAAATAGAGCAAAAAGGAGCCTTATCTTTTGTTGTGTGTTTGCAACGCTCAGTCGTTTCCGACTCTCCATGACCTCATGGACTGCAACACATTATGTTAATCCACTTGGTATTCATGGCAGAGATACTGGAGTGGATTGTCAGTCCCTTCTCCAGTGGGCCACAGCATCCAAGTACTGACCAGGCCCAACCCTGCTTGGCTTCAGGGTGGTGGGACCTCTTGGTTCCCTGACTGGAATCAAACCCAGCTTGCAGAGGTGGGAGCACCAAATCCTAACCACTGGACCACCAGGGAATCCTAGACAATATTAAACTGCAAGTCACACTATTATATCAATTAGATCTCAGATATGAATTCAAATCAGCATCACCTCACTTAAGACCTTACTTCTTCAAAGCACAGACTTTTTTGAACAATAATTGGGTAAATATAAAGAGCCTATCTTTGTGTACTTCTCTTAAAGGGTAAAAGTCTAAGTTATTCTATTATTAAACAACATGATTATTATGAATAAATTATCAATATACCATGATAATAATCAATAAATTGCATTTTCAGTTATACAAATTGTATTGCATTCTGATCTTGTATTGTATTCTGAAGTTTAACATAATTTGGTCTTTTCAATATAAAGGGTTGATGACACATGCCCTCAATATTTTTCACATTCCACACTTAAAGGATCACTTTAGTATGTATCAAAATAAATAATATTGGCATCTTTTTATGTCATGGGCATAAAAATATTTTTGGGGATATCTGAATTTTGAAGACTCTAGGAGTATGGGAAGCCATTTCTTGTTTGTTGTTTAAAATCATGAGAGCTGGATGTATGTTTGTAGTTATCGGTGAAGGGAGAGGTAGGAAAGGAGGAATCGGGAGCAGTCCAGACCCTTTGTTAGATTATTGGACACATTTCAAGATGACACAGCACACCCCTGAATACTCACCAGTTTCTCACTGTCATAGCTATAGCACGTCATGTGGAATCATTGTTGCCTATATGTGTGATTCCCAACATGCTTAGTGACAAAACTCAGAGTGATGTCAGATTCAAAGGGAATTTGTTGAAAATTTTTAGTCTGAGAGCAAAAGTATAGGAGAATTCATTAAGATTGTTTTAATTATAAAAAAAAACATGAAATTCCTATGCTGGACCCTGAAGATGAAAGCTGTGGGGTATTTAAAATTCGGCATAGCAGTGCTTGCACTACTTGACACAAGCAGCCTGCTTGTGGGCCTGTGAGGAAGAAGAGATCAAATCCAATTATCTAAAAAAATACTTTGAGTGTCTACCTGTTCCCTCCTCTGATAAATAAATATACGGTACCCCGTGATCCAGTTCTCAGGAAGTGATTTAACAAACACAAAATGCATTCTTACAGTCACACAAAGTTTTTGCAAATATGTTTTAATGGCAATAACTACTTATGTTGTTAGTTTTTACATAGTTCAGAGACAGGTGACATTTTTTCTTGACCTAGAGTGGTCCTTTAATTGCATATTTCAACAACACACAGCAGATGCCAGTGCCTTAAAGGGACATTACTATTTTTTTGCATCAGATCGAGTTTAACGAACCTTTAAGGTTTGCCCTCTGCCTGTGAATTAGATCTACAGATTAAAGTATGCTTTCTGCATTTCTTGTTAATTTGACTAGTTTTACGTAATATTCTTTTAATGTAAATAACAATGTTTGTAACGTTTAAAACATGCTCTTTTAAATGATTGAAACAAAACAAAACAAAAAAAAAAACACTTAAGTCCCATGTCTCTTTAACACCTTTTGCTACAGGTGACATGGAGGTATTGCAGAGGCTCTTCCATATATCCCAGAGGTTGGCACTGTTATTTTATTGTCCCTCTCATTTTATTAATATTTTATTATATCATGTAATATAATAAAAATATTAGCTTCCCAGAACTCAAACAAGAATGGGGGCTAAAATGCAATGACAGGATCAAATGTCAGTAAGATCACAGACTATATCATTAGATGACAACATTTCTACAACACACACAGATGCAAATACTAAGCTTGGGTTGCTATGTATAAGAACAAATAAAATAAAGTTACACAACATACATACCAAGATGGAAATCTCTACTTGGAAAAAAATTGACCCAGAGGACTGGCAAACAACTTGGGAGCAAAGAGCAAAAATATGTAGATAGTTTTCAACCAGTGTTTCATGGCACAGGGTTGTGTGCTCTGTGAACTGTCCAAGTGCGGCACCAAGGGAATTGTCACTACATTCTGAATCCTCACAAGGACAGGAAAGCCCTCTTTTACCATTATATGGTATACTAGCGACTTGCCAGTCAAAAAATGACGGTCAATAAAATTTGAAGTCATGGCAATGCTGTTTGGCACACAATGTTAAGCTTTTTATACTCTAAGGACCTTTGGCGGTCATTGCGAGCTTCGCGCTGATCGCCTTGGGCGCTTATTGCTAGCCTCTCCTCGCGTGTCCTTTGGCTCCTCTCTTTAAAAAAAAAAATACTAATTTAATTAAATAATAAATTAATATAGTTTACCTTTTTCTAATTAATATATGAAACAATCAATAGCCTGAAGAGGTAACAATCTCTTTTTATTGTCAAGCAGCATATAATGTCCAGTTGGGCTGTTGCTGGCCTGAGGAGATAGTGTCATGAATGTCCCAACTGTGCATTAGAAATAGGCAGCGTGGGCGAGGGCAAACCGTTGGTTTATTTGTGTAAAGCGCTACTGTAGAAGCGTAATGTTGTTAGTTGCAAGTTAGTATTGTAAAATAGCATTGTTTCTTCATGAGCATTTGCCGTCCTTTGTAATAGTGTATTTTGTACCTCATACGTTCCTGGGTGAAAGTGGTACGCAGTTGGCGGTGTTTTTTGCGCGGTCCAGGGTCGTGTAGCCTCGTTTTCATTTTGCTTGGCCGACATTTTTTTCTCTCGCTTAGCCTAATTCGCGACCCAACTCACCCAGACGATCTTGGCTGTTCCCCCGTGCTGTGTGTGATGTTTTTGTTGTATTTTGTTTTGTATTTTTAGTGTTTTTTGCTTTGTGTGGTTCGGCCGTTAACTTCGTATTTTTCTTATCTTATATTTTTTTCTTCTAAGTCCTGTGTTCCTCAACTGCTTGCAGCCTAAGGCGATCCCGTGTTTTCTAAGTGTTTGGAGGCCAAGTCCCGCGTGTTTCATTGCCTCGCTTTGCAAGGCTCACAGGCAATGAGCGCCTTTGGCGCTAATCGCCCAAGTGTTGCGAGTTTTAGTGCCTTAACAGCTTACCTTCAGCACTCATCGCCTAAGTGCTGCGAGTTAACGGCTCCCCTCGCTACACAAGGCTTGAAAGTGATGACTGCCTTCGACGCTCATCGCCTAAGTCGTACGCACCACGCAAAGCGTGATGACGTCTCATAGTTCGACAATTATAATATGTGATGGTAACAGTATAGTTTGTACTTTAGGTCAGATGTATTCTATGGGATGTGTGAAACCTGTGGGAATATCCTTTAATAACTCGGACAAACTACAAAACTCTTTGGATAGGTACAGTGGATAGAAAAAGTCTACACACCCCTGTTAAAATGTCAGGTTTCTGTCCTGTAAAAAAATTAGTCATAGATAAATCATTTCAGAACTTTTTCCACCTTTAATGTGACCTATAAACTGTACAACTTCATTGAAAAACAAAACTGAAATCTTTTAAGTAGAGGGAAGAAAAAATATAAAAATAAAATAATATGGTTGCATAAATATGCACACCCTTAAACTAATACTTTGTTGAAGCACCTTTTGATTTTATTACAGCACTCAGTCTTTTTGGCTATGAGTCTATCAGCATGGCACATTTTGACTTGGCAAGATTTGCCCACTCTTCTTTGCGAAAACACTCCAAATCTGTCAGATTGCGAGGGCATCTCCTGTGCACAGCCCTCTTCAGATCACCCCACAGATTTTCAATCGGATTCAGGTCTGGGCCATTCCAAAACTTTAATCTTCTTCTGGTGAAGCCATTCCTTTGTTGATTTGGATGTATGCTTTGGGTCGTTGTCATGCTGAAAGATGAAGTTCCTCTTCTTGTTCAGCTTTCTAGCAGAAGCCTGAAGGTTTTGTGCCAATATTGACTGATATTTGGAACTGTTCATAATTCCCTCTATCTTAACTAAGGCCCCAGTTCCAGCTGAAGAAAAACAGCCCCAAAGCATGATGCTGCCACCACCATGCTTCACTGTTGGTATCGTGTTCTTTTGGTGATGTGCAGTGTTGTTTTTGCGCCAAACATATCTTTTGGAATTATGGCCAAAAAGTTCAACCTTGGTTTCATCAGACAATAACACCTTTTCCCACATGCTTTTGGGAGACTTCAGATGTGTTTTTGCAAGATGTAGCCTGGCTTGGATGTTTTTCTTCGTAAGAAAAGGTTTTTGTCTTGCCACTCTACCCCATAGCCCAGACATATGAAGAATATGGGAGATTGTTGTCACATGTACCACACAGCCAGTACTTGCCAGATATTCCTGCAGCTCCTTTAATGTTGCTGTAGGCCTCTTGGTAGCCTCCCAAACCAGTTTTCTTCTCGTTTTTTGATCAATGTTGGAGGGAGCTCCAGTTCTTGGTAATGTCACCGTTGTGCCATATTTTCTCCACTTGATGATGACTGTCTTCACTGTGTTCCATGGTATATCTAATGCCTTGGAAATTCTTTTGTACCCTTTTCCTGACTGATACCTTTTAACAATGAGATCCCTCTGATGCTTTGGAAGCTCTCTGTGGACCACGGCTTTTGCTGTGGGATGCGACTAAGAAAATTTAAGGAAAGACCAACTAGAGCAGCTGAACTTTATTTGGGGTTAATCAGAGGCACTTTAAATTATGGCAGGTGTATGCTGACTCCTATTTAACACGATTTGGAATGTGATTGCTTAATTCTGAACACAGCTACATCCCCAGTTATAAGAGGGTGTGCAGACTTATGCAACCACATTATGTTTCTTTTTTATTTTTCTTCCCTCCACCTAAAAGATTTCAGTTTGTTTTTCAATTGAGTACAGTTTATAGGTCACATTAAAGGTGGAAAAAGTTCTGAAATGATTGATATTTGTCTCATTTTTTTACAGCACAGAAACCTGACATTTTAACAGGGGTATGTAGACTTTTTATATCCACTGTACATATACAGAAATAAGCTAGACTAGATAAAATTGTGTCTTTGCCTATTTACAGCTATACCTTGTTTAACGCTGTAGGTAGGTTCCAGGCAACAGGAGTGTTAAGCGAAACAGCTCTAAACAGGGCAGTTTAACATGGGGAAGATAGGGATAAGGGAACTCATGAAATTTAAACTTTATATGTAAATGATTGATGTTGAAGCTTCTGGGTCATACTGGATTCTGTTTTCTTATAGCGAATCAGAGCGCTCAAAGGGATCCCGCAGGCAAAAACAGCGTTATAGTGGGGCAATGCTATAGAGAATCAGAGCGTTAAAAGGGATCTGGCAGGCAAAAACAGCGCTATAGCAGGGTTTAGCATGAAAAGGGGCCTGGCAGGAAAAACAGCTCTATAGAGAATCAGCTCTATATGGTGTAGCTTTAAGCAAGGTATACCTGTACTTGTTTATACAAACAGCCTATCACCCCTAATGCATATTCATGAATGGGATACACAGAAGCAATGAAGGACAGGTAGGCTCTATGTTGATGGATAGCAGTGATTTATCAATTATGGTAACCAACAATGATGGAAAAGTGACTCTGGGTGTAACTGATGGGAAAATCTGGTGTGCTTAATATGAAAACTTGCTGCGAGTTACAGGCTCCCTAATAAATATACATTGGTGGAAGCTGCCGGTGTGAGAAGTGGATTTACATTTCTGGACAGCAACAGTTACACATTTCCTAATGTAGGCAGACTTCTTTTGGGCCTTTGAGAGGGATGACGTGTAGTATGAATTTCAGTCTGAGCCCATTATCGAACAATGTAGTCTGCCCTCTCCTTGTTCCTTCCCCTGCCACCCTTTCCCCACTAATAGAAAAAAAAGACAGCCTCATGAGCCAGCTCTCAGGAATTGATGTATAAAACACAAAGTGGATTCCTATTCCTGTAAACAAAGACATTTTTATATCAATGGCTTACACAGCTGGTATGACACACACATTTTTCAATTATACAGACTTGAAAAGAATACATTTTAACTGCAGAAAAGTTCCCTAGTAATCTATCTAGAATTATGACAAATGGTAGTGGTATGTTTAAAGTGCTACACTCTCCTCATCCTTCTCTGTCCATGAGGACCATTAGGTCTCAGGGACTGGCATCTGCCATTGAAAACCAGTGGCTTAGAGACCATACAGGCAGACAATCAAATAGTACACATTATGGGTAGAAGGTATTTATATTTCAGTATCATTGCAAATTGCCTTAATCTTAAATTCATGCCCTGAGGTCTTAAGGAAAAAAACTAAAATGTCTTTTGAGTGCTCTGTCTTCAAAAATTAGTACATACACAAATACTGCCTGCATACAGATAAAGAGTGATTAACACCTGCTTTAGAGAATTGTGAAAATCATAAAAATAAACTGCAATTGGTAAGCACATCATAGCAGAAGCAAATACACCATGTTCATCTTATAAAGTCATAATAAACCAATATGCAACAACAGCAACAAAACAGCTACTAAGCACAAAAATAGATGGTGTTAGAGTATTGCCTTAGGGAACTGCATATATTACACGGCTGCAATTTTCTAAAAAAGCTGATTCTTATTGAGCTAATACATTCCTGCAGAATAGCTTCTTTTTTTTTTTTACTTAAAATCTGATCCCCCCCCCCCGTTACTGTTTACAAGACTGTTTGCCCTTATGTAGTCCTGGCCCTTATGAAGAATTAATTTATATGCATAAGAACAGAACTGAGCTCTTTCAGGACGATTGTATATTTGCAGTCCTTTAGGTATTATGTGTTTCTCTTACATGTTATTAGGAAGTAGATGTTTCTGTCTAGTTGGGCTTTTGATACTACTCAGCTGCCATGTCAAGCAGTGAATTGTGGTATCTTCTTCAAAAACCACTCTAATAGGTAAAAAGTGTTTGTACAAGCGAATACATTGTGTCATTTATTTGAAACAAGTTTAAAATCATGTACCATAGATACATTTTATGCATAAGCAAAAATTCAGTCTGTCCATCATACACCAGGACAGGTAACATGTCACTTTTCTGTGATACAGGCTGCCACTTCGCAGTGTTTTCATTTTCTACACTGTCAAAGAAAGAGAGGGGAACCATACCTTCTGTATTTTAAAATCTGAAACAACTCATCAGTTCTTTGTTTTGCTTGGGAAAAACATGTTAATCACCAGGAAATCCATCTATTCATCAGCCTGGTAACTATCACTAATGTTTAGGATGTTGTGATAGTTACCAGGATGTTTTTATTCCGGTTTCATTTTAATAATAATCACTTGTACTAAATACATGTGCATATTAATGTAAATATCTTTTATAAATATTGTTGGTTTAGTCATTAAGTTCTGTCTGTCAGACTATCAGTGACCCTATGGATTGCAGCATGCCAAGCACATCTTGTGTTAGTTGTACTAATCTATAACGTTTTCATGGCAAAGATACTGAAGTTGGTCACCAGTTCCTCCTCAAGTAGACTTCAATTTGTCTGCTATGACCTGCTAATTTTGGGTGACTCTACATGGTACAGCTCACAGCTTCATTGAGCTACAGAAGCCCCTTCACCACGACAAGCTAGCCATCCAGAAGGGGTTTATACATACACTGCTTAATTATAGAGAAATAATAAATATGTTCATTTATCTCAGTGCTTTTAAGAACCTCACAATATTAGAGAAGAAGATATGTTTCCTATTGTGCCCACATTTGGGTTTTGCAGAACTTTTACAGTTTGAACAACTAAAGGCTTTATGCATATTAAATTGCCCTGGTGGTGATAGTGTTTCATTTTCAATTTGTGCATGTAGATGACCATTAAGAGAGTTCTTACAGTTGACTGATTTGGTTTGGATAAGCTGATTGGTGGCTAACCCTTTCACTCACACACACTTTAAGAGAACACCTATAGGGTCTGTGTAACACACAGTCCACTGATGTGGCAACAAAAGGCACATGGCAGTCTGAATCACAGCCTACAGAGAACAAAGTGGGCACAGTAAGAAAATCTTACACAAAAAGAGGAGTAAAGAAAATGTAATATTTCAAGTGTTGCAAGATAGTAGGGAGAGATAACAGGTATGTCAATATGCAGGAGGATAAATAAATAAGGATGGTAGACACAATGAGGGTTGATGAGAAGGAAGCGATAAGTGTCAAAAGTCTTGCTAAGACTTGCCAAGCAAAAAGCAATTCCAGCCATCTACACTCATGTCAGACTAAATAAGTGGGTGGATTTATTACTTCAGACCTCTCTCTCTCTCAAAATATGTAATTAAATTTCATTTTGCGTGGCTCAATAAATTGCGTCTAAGGCCTAGTCTATGGAAAAATGTTCTTCAAGGGACAATCCATGGAATATGCAATGAATGTAATGAAGCAAAATGAACAATATTGGAGAATATCAGTCTTTGTACATGTATACATGTTCGAATGTCATTTCAAAATTAAACATAAGACCTAAGCATACAACTTCTTAATGTCAATGGCCTTAATCAAGACAATCATTATAGCCCATGGCAACACTGAATGTGCTCAAGAATTATTCACCATAGTAGGACTTCATATCATCATTTCAACATCACCTTTGGCATTTCTTTTCAAGACATATTTTATTTTACTTTAATTGGCTATGATCTCTTGCTGAGAGATTCATACAGTCCTTTGTATATACAGTGCCATAAAAGTGTCAGTGAAAGAACATACCGTATTTAAAAAAATATTATTATTTATGAAGATTTTTTTTTTATGATGTTGGTCTATGGAAGGAATCAATATGTATTAGGAACCAAAGCAAAATTGAATATAACAGTCACAAATTACTGTGTTACTGTATTTATTTATTTTACATTTTCTACAAACATTCTGCATGTTATAAAGTAAAATTCTTCCCAAGGGTGTAGTGTAAATATGATGCTTTGAGACTAAATGTTTATTTAGATTTGCACCGATTTGTATAGAGTACATTTTAACTGCAGGTAAGTTCCCCAATAGCCTAGTACTGTGACTAATATGTTGGGTATGTTTAAAGTATTAGGCTCTCTTCATCCTAAAGACCAGCAGATAATGTCTTGGTGATATGCAGTTGAGAACCATCCGTCTAAGCTATAGATAGTGGGGAGTTGTCATGGACCCCTTTTCCAGTTCCTGGATCTTAGCCCATTGAGCCACCATAAATAACAGACTGCTTGGCTCCATCCACTGGAGCCTCCATTGTATTGTAAACACCTTCATTGTATTGCAATCTGTTTTGTCCCATTGTTTGCAAGATAAAGTTAATGTACTCTATTTGAGGTCTGGGCCACTAGACATGGAGACAGCATTATGTGTATTTGGAGGCTGGCCTATTGTTCACAGGTGCTAGACAGGATGCCAGACAATTAGACCCCATGTGGAGTCAATCTCCTATGTGTTTGTCTGCCACTCCCTGTCATTGTTGTGTTGTATACACTCCCCCCCCCCATTGTACCTAACCCGTATAAATATTGTTAAATTTCCAAAAATAAATCAGTTGACTGCGGAGACATATAGAAATTGTGTGTCTCTTATTTTGCTCCTGGTGTCTGCGATACTGAGCCTATATCCACCCTGCAAGTAACTTGTCCTGGTCACTACCACAGGAAGGTTACAGAGACCTCTGGAAGTGCTGATTCCTGATGGAGAGACCCTGACTGATACAGAAGCCAGATATCAGGGTGCTGGTGCCAATATTTCCAAGAACCCAAAGGTCCTTAAGATAGTTAACCTGTAGTCTATAGCAGGTGGCTCTGGGCAGTAATAGCCCCTACCCCTGGATCGTCGCAGGAGTACTGAAAATGCAGATTACAGCAATGGTATGGGAAGTACACATTTGTTTACATGGTGGTATTATGTAAGAAAGGCTGCGAATCAAAGCCATATGTAACAGTTAATATGAATTATATTTGCATAAATATTTATTAATACATTTTAGACATTGCTTCTAATTCTTGCAAAAATGGATCACAACTATATATTAGTAAAGGCTAATTTAAAATTCAATT
Organism: Discoglossus pictus; assembly: GCA_027410445.1. NCBI lineage: Eukaryota > Metazoa > Chordata > Amphibia > Anura > Alytidae > Discoglossus > Discoglossus pictus. The sequence continues at coordinate 304,151,658 of CM050166.1, read as the reverse complement.
TCTTTTTCCATTTTCATATTTCTAGTACAGATTTAGGCTAACACCACTAAATGGAGTTCATTATTGATAACCTTCATTTGAGTCACTGGTAATGCCTTATCTGATGCAAATCTTCATGAGTTCTCATCCATTTTTAATTATACTGGATTGCTATTCTGACACTGCCAATGGAAAGCCATATCTTGCACTTCATAATTGTCTCTCCTCTTGCAGTTTTACTGGTCTGTGTTTAATTACATTGAATGGTTCAGTTCATAATCATATGGACGGACAGTATTAAACATCTAGCTTGTTAAACAGCCACTGTAATGGCCCGACTTTTGGGATTCTCTTGTAGTAAAGAACAGCATAAACACATTTTTAATTGATTATTTTTAAAACTGTGGAAAAGTCTGGAGCATAATACCTTGCAGGTGCCTCATTATGGTGCCATGCAAAGGAAATGTGCTTTCAGAAACAACAAAAATCACAACTTTTAAATACTGACTACTGACTTTCAATTTTTTTTGCCAATTGTAAATAGGGCTGTTCATAAAATGGTGAACTTGAGAATATCCATAAAAACGATTTTGTTTTACTGGGTAAGGTAATATTTCACATAGAAATACAACCTCCAATGACAACGTTAAAAGAACAATTTTTTGTTTTGTTTTCTATGAATGTTTTAACTAGATTTTACATTCTTCTAGGTAGCACCCATAGTAACAGAGTCTAGCCTTCTGAACCCCTAACCACTTTCCTGTTCTATGTCAGTGCAGGGTGTCATATCACATATATAGTTGTGAGCATACGAGCCATTACTCACGCATGCAGGATCGCGTCGCGAGCCGCGGCCCTCGCGAAGCAAGGGTCGCAGTTGCTGGCAAGGAGCGTCGTAACGCAAACAAAATACGAGACACCTTACGACACATTACGACCTCGCAAAAAACTGCGACCCTCGCAAACTTTACGTCATAACGCAAACAAAATACAAGACACCTTATGACACATTACGACCTTGCAAAAAACGGCCGCAACACGCGCACATGAAAACATCAAAAATCCAACAAATACACACAACAAATACATAAAAAGCTTACCTACAGCAAGAGGGAGCATTCAGGACCTTGAAAACTAAAGTTACACCTCAATTTAAATGAAATTAAAGCAGTTTAGACACTAAAAAATTCTCTAAGCGAGAGAAAAAATGGCCGCCGAACAAAATTAAAACGAGGCTACAGGTCCCTAAACACGCAAAACAGCTACGGATATTCCGTAAAACTTGCACGACATAGAAAACGAATGGCGCTACATCAGCCACATTATATACACCAAACACCCTGAGCTCACTTACAATTTCATTGCCGTCATTTTTTGACGGGCAATATTCTAAGTATACATAAAGCCCAGTGGAGGGGATTCACACTACCAGTGTCCCATGCTGCTCAGACATAGCACATCACTGTCTGCATGTTAAGATCATGAGACACTGGTAGAATAAAAATAAAGTTAAGATTTTCTTTAAAAAATGCTTTTATGCCCACGATTTACACATTTGCTAATGCTATTTACTTGCATACTTCCCAAATGTGAAGTTCTTGCTATTCTACAGTGGTCCATTAAATTGTGCAAGAATCGGCATGTCCCATGCTTAATATTATACATCTGTCTCAGCTTCTGTAATACATGTTTTAAAGATAAGTTAAAACAGTCCTCTTTAAACAGCTCAAACAAGTGCCACGCTTATAAAATATCCCTAGAAAACCAAATCATGTTCAATATGAGACAAAACAGTGCACAAACAAACACCTTAAATATGGTTTGGAAGCTACTACCATAATAAAACAACAGCAGACTTTTTTTTTTAAACTGAAACATATGTATGTTATAAACTTGAATTCAATTATAATTTACTCATTATAACAATTGCTGAATTAGTGGCGCTTTCATCCTCCATTTTAAGTAGGGATGAGGTCATAGTATGCCTCCAGGGAGAGTTTGTTTTAAATGCTGCTCTGATTTCATGGTGACCTGTGATCATAAATATAAAGAGCTAAGACATGCAGTCACCCTCCTGTTACTGGCTGTCACATTTAAAAGACCACATCATACATTTTCTATGATACATATAAAATATGTCCTTATTTTTTTCATGTGTTAAAATGATGGCTCAGTGTTGAATAAACACATTTTGTTCACAGGTTTCCTGTCTCTGTTCTAAGAAATATATTACATGTTGGTATTGCCAATGAACCAAAAGCGTGTAACAAATTAAAACATTATCAGTTGTTTAAGCTGTTGACATAAAAAAACATTTTAGGTAAAATCTTTATTTTAGAAGACATTGCTTGAGCCTGAAGAGTGCCATGTTTGTGGCTTCCACCATTCCTGCTGGTTTGGAGACTGAGTGGGGGTGTTCTCCTAATTTTTATTCTCTACTTAAGAGTGGAATGAAAGAGAGAGAGGAAGCTTGGATTTTTTTTTTTATTAATTGTTGGATTCAGATAAAGATTCTGCACACCTTCACCGTCCCTCTTATAGGCTCAGCAGAGGCATCTTGCAATTAAACATAACAAAGTCAGAGGTGCTCATCAGAGAACTAATTAACCTTAATAGGTGAGTTCTATGGCCATGATAAGCTGCTCTGAGAGCAACCTCTTTTAGCTCACTTGTGCCCTTCACAGGGAGAAATATCCTGTAGTATATCAGTCTGGTCCCACTCAAAAGAGTGACCCAGCCCCGAAATACCAGGGAATTCTACCCTGAACAGGAGAAACAGCAAACCCCAGACGCGTTTCGGCCTTTATGGGCCTCGTCAGTGAGGTGCAGCTGAACTCCCTAAGGCACAGTGAGCAAGGGGTCCACGTCTGGAGTCCCCTATTACCTTTAGGGAGACTAAACCCGTTGCTGGTCATGCTGTGTAATCACCACCTTGTACCTTAAAAAGGAAAAATGACTGTCATGGCATCTGTTAAGATAAAGATTGTTTCTGAAAATGCTTTGATAACCGTGACTTTACATACTTCACAAACATATGACGTTTTTTCTAAACTACAGGATATAGCAAATGTTCCAGGTATGATATAATTTAAAACTACAGGTTGTAAAATGTACTTTAACAATTGAATGTTAATCATAATTTGTATATTCGAACAATACATTTACACTGATAATTTTTGTTAGGGCGCAATCTTATAATTAATATAAACAAGTGGAAAAAACAACCAATGAAAAAGTTTTCATCGCTGTTCCATTTGATTGCGACTGCCCCACATGATAGAGGAGAGCAGTATCCATGAATTCAGAGTCTATGTGAAAAATATCTTCTAATCTAATTATTCATCTGCATAATATAATCATCATCAGCAGAATATATTAGGTCAATGCTTGAAGAAGATATAATTTAGATTAAAAATCAAAACAATGATAACAAAAATAAAATGCTTCATATTCCTGGCAAGTTTTCAGAGGAAAAAAATGTCCTTTATGTACACCTGGACACAAACAGACCACACATACACGCATCATTTGTATATGACTAATAAACTTTTCAATAGCAGATAAAACAACAACAGATCAAACAATCCGTTTATCACATCAAACGCATGGCAGATAAGTGCCAGGCAGCATATCTTCTAATAGATGATCATCAATCCTTCATGTCTGCAAAAACATTTCATGTTCAGCGCTTTCATCTGCTTATTTACCTTTTGGTGATCATTGGAACTTTTGTTGTACAGCCAAAGAGAAGTGTGCGGGTGTGGCTTGTTTAATTAGTAATAGAGTAATTCGAATTAGATTATTTGCCTGGCAGTCTAAGTATACACTGTACTGTTGCTATTAAATGTACAAACATGGCACTAGCTTGTGTCCAGGCTTCTCTGTGTATAATTATCAGTGGTGGCCTAACATAATACATATATTATATAGTTGTCAGCATGCGGGTTGTTGATAACGCTTGCGTGCTCGCAACGACTTTCATACCGCAAATGCGGACCCTCGGAGGCTCTACGGCGCCTCACAACCGGTTACAAACGACCACACAAGCATGACTTGGAAAAAAACACATAAACACGCAATGACTAACTATGGACTTACACAAAAATATACGAGCCGCGGGACTTAGAAAAAATCTATTACGGACTAGAAAAAATACGACCTTAAAGGACAAAGCGCACGCACAGCGCCAAACATTAAAAAGCACAAAAATATACACAAAAATAAAATAAAAACATTACCCACACCAAGGGGGGACACCCAGGACCTCTGCAACACAGCTTAAACCTCGATTTCAGTCAAATTTACAAAGTTTAGGCACTCGAAAATCCCATAAGAGAGAGAAAAAATGGCAGACGAAAAAAACGAAAACGGGCTACACGACCTCTAAAGAAGCAAAATTACACAAAGCAAATACGGCTTTTACAAAAACCCGTAAGACCTACAACATACACCATTAGCAAGGACGCTTCATCATACAAACCCGCCTACCACATACACATTCACCGCCATTTTACAACACTAACTTACAGAATGCGGAAGTAACCAACTACACTAACGGCTTCCCCTCGCGCACGCAGCCTATTTACACTACACACAATTCACACATTGCTGACACTTACACCTCAGCTCCACAACACTGCAAACCTACATTGTATGCTGCAGGAACATGAAAACAGATTGTCAGCTCTTCAGCACAATGGTTCCTGCATGTATTACTTACAAATAGGTAAAGTATATTAATTTACTACTTATTTAATTAGCATCACAAAATACATATACACAAAAAAACCAAAAAAACTATCGATATAAACACAAAATACACTCACAACGAGCGCCATAGCACACAAACGACACCAGGGGACAGCCTTGCAATAAGCGCCAACCTTACAATGACAGCAAAAGCGCCTCTGATAAAAAAAAATACAACAACCAAGAGCCTCGCAATGAGCGCCGAGATATCAGACCACCATAAAAAATAATTTCGGGCCCAAACATTCCTTGACTTACAATTCTATTGCCGTCATTTTTTGACGGGCAATTCGCTAGTTAAATAATAAAATATTATGTAGATAGCCAAAGTTTTCGGAAAAATACACAATCATAGGAGATGTGTTTCCTGTGCAATTATTCTAGAATAAGTAAGTTGGAACAATAAGGAGGAGGTTGAGTGCTAGCAGATTCTGAAGGCCAAGGGTACAGTAATTATATGGATGACTTTTCTATACATATATTCGAGACACTGTTAATAAGACAAGGCAGCACATTGGTAAATATACATTGGTATAGGAGGAGGGAAGGGCCATGCTTGGGGTGGAAGAATTCCATACCTCACTGACACATAACTGCCGTACCAATAGCTACCAAATGTGCCTGATACATAACAACCTCAGACTTATCTAACGGATTTTAGGGATACGTACATAAACTAGACAGCTACTTGGCTTTAGATTGCTTCCATGCTTCTCTCTCATTTCACAAAACAGATTATCAGACTGGTAGGACACAAGCACTAGAATACAGAATATGTAAGAGGTAACTGTGCCTTCCAGAATTACTGGCATCATTGGTAAAAACATTTAAAAAAAAAAAGCCTATGAAAAAAATATCAGCTTGATCTAACACTGAAAACATGATAAAAATCTGATTAGTGAGGTAAAATTAATCAAAGAAAAATGATATGTTACAATTAATGTTAGGAACAAAAACGAATTGACATACGTTCCCACACATACAATATCTCACAAAAGTAAGTGCAGCCCTCACATTTTTACAAATATTTTATTCTATCTTTTCATGTGACAACACTGAAGAAATGACACTCTGCTACAATGTAAAGTAGTAAGTGTACAGCCTGTATAACAGTGTAAATTTGCTGTCATCTCAAATAACTCAATACACAGCCATTAATGTCTAAACTGTTGGCAACAAAAGTAAGTACACCCCAAAGTGTCAATATTTTGTGTGGCCACCATTATTTTTCAGCACTGCCATAACCCTCATGGGCATGGAGTTCACCAGAGCTTCACAGGTTGCCACTGGAGTCCTCTTCCACTCCTACATAATGACATCATAGAGCTGGTGGATGTTAGAGACCTTGCACTCCCCTACCTTCCATTTGAGGATGCCCCACATATGCTAAATAAGGGTTTAGGTCTTGAGACCCCAAACACACCTCCAAGATAGGCACTGCCTTGCTAAAGAAGCTGAAGGTAAAGGTGATGGACTGGCCAAGCATGTCTCCAGACCTAAACCCAATTGGGCATCTGTGGGGCACCCTCAAAGAGAAGTTGGGGGAGTGCAAGGTCTCTAATATCCACCAGCTCCGTAATGTCATCATGGAGGAGTGGAAGAGGACTCCAGGGGCAGCCTGTGAAGCTCTGGTGAACTCCATGCCCATGACGGTTAAGGCAGTGCTGGAAAATAATGGTGGCCACGCAAAATATTGACACTTTGGGCCCAGTTTGGACATTTCCACTTAGGGGTGTACTCACTTTTGTTGCCAACGGTTTAGACATTAATGGCTGTGTATTGAGTTATTTTGAGGGGACAGCAAATTTACACAGTTATATAGGCTGCACACTTACTACTTTACATTGTAACAGAGTGTCATTTCTTCAGTGTTGTCACATGAAAAGATATATTAAAATATTTACAAAAATGTGAGGGGTGTACTCACTTTTGTGAGATACTGTATATTGCATTTTTAAACACACCTGAATCTTTAGGAATTGTCAGGAGGTCATCCATGTCTTTCTGTTTCACTGGAGCACAAATATGAGCAGGTTAAACACCGTAGCCAACCATCAACACGAGGGAGATCAGCGAATACACAAATAAAATGAGACAAAGGGTTGTGGAGCTATTTTTCTTCCAAAGAACCTAAGAATCATTTTAGGATATATGACATCAGAGACTCCCATCAAATACCAGGAGATTTTCAATCAAAATCAGGCTGCCTGTGCCAGGAGGCTAATACTGGGTTGTGGTTGGATTTTCCAATAGGATAATAATCAAAAGCAGACCTCCAAATTCACATAAAAACAGTTCAGTAACCAGAGAATTAAGCTTTTGTTGTGCCATCCACTGACCTAAACCCCACTGTAAACCTGTGGAGTAAGGAGAAGAAGAGAATCCAAAGTGAGGACCAAGAACCCTGAAGGATTTGGAGATCCATTTATATGTATTCTCCCACCTTACTTAAACTAAAAGAGACGGTTCAGTGGTATTATTTTGCCAATGGGATGGTGTGCCGTGTACTAAGCGAGGGATGGTGCGCTGAGTACTACGCATGCTAAAAAAAAATAGTATTATCTTTCTTTCTATATTACCTCAAATAAAGGTTAGATTTCTTTAATACTGTCAATGTAAGATCAAACTTATAAACAAAGACCTTTTTTTATAGCCTTTTTTGCTCAGCTTTACCAATGATGTCAATAATTCTGGAGGGAACTGTATGTGTTTGCTTTATGAGCCACTATTAAAAGGGCCATTTACCTCACTTGAAGTGCTCTTCAAGGTGTGAAAGAGCTCAGGCATTTATATTAAAATGATATATCTTTTTTAATTACACTAATAATAGCTAAAAAAATCTAAAGTTTTACATCTTAAAGTTTTATATCTTAAGTTTTAAAAACAAAGTCTATTCTGCCTACTGGCTGTTGCATGAGTAATAACAGATAGGTGGTGTAACCTGACTTGTTAGATAATTCTAGCATTCCACAGATAGTTTTGATAAGGGTTAACTTTTTTCTTTTCATCACTACATGGAGCTGTAGCTGCGAGTCTGACAGTGGGCAGTCAATGACACATGTAAACACAGATTTTATTGTATTGTAAACCCTGCTTAACGCTACCCGGTGAGCGCTGATTTGCTATATTGCTTTTTTCCCCTTCTAATTTCCTGCTCAGTGTTAAATTTTGCAATAGAGCAGTTTTTATGTACCAAATAGCATTTGGCCCTTTAAATCACTGCTTAGCACTGTAATATTTACCATAGCCATAGTATGGTAAATTTGCTCACAGAACTAATGCATAGCAAAAAGTTAAATATGTGGCCAACCTCTGGGGTACTAAAAAATTCCCAGCACTTTAAGGGTTAAAACATTTATGTAGTTCACCTGTGCCTCCAAGTAGGTATGATTAAGTTGAAAAAAATGTTTTAACTGTCATTTAATCCCCCTCTCCTGTTTAAAAATGATTGCCCATTAAATCCCTTCATTGATCTACTGACAGTCATAATACAGAAAGGAAAATGAGGTGCTATTTTTTTTTTCTTATATAAAGCTCAGCTACTTATCGTTTGGGAGGAGAAGCGGCCTGAGCAATACATGAGTGACACACTAAAGGGAGATATTATATTAAGAAACAATTGGATTAAATTGTTCTTTATACAATGGTTATTTAAATTATTGTGCCAGGAACTCTGTAATAGTGTAGATTTACTAAATTATAAAATAATGTGTAAATATGATAACAGAGCCAATGCATTATCACAAATATTAACACAAGTGACAATCTAATACAATGAAGGCTCTCAAAGCAAAATAGTCTGCTGCCAATTTAGGGTGTATTTCATGTCTACAATATATGTAGGGTTCCCACTTCATTAGAACAATGTGGATGTGGTCCCCGTCCTGTTGTTGTTGTTATTATTATTATTGCCCATTGTTTTATAACGACAAATATATTTCGCTATACAGATGTACAAAAAAAAAATCTTCAGTACATGGCGCTTTTTTTTTATATAGTTTATTATTATTATTTTTTTACATTAGTCCAGCTGTAGATTTACTGTTGGGGCTTGTGTAATCCTAGTGTTTTGGCACAAGCAAAATCTGCAGTGGCCACCACATCAAGAAACAAGAGATCATAGTCTTGTAAACTCAGTCCCAGCAGATTGCCTGTTGGACCCTTGGGGCCTCATTCTATAAAGGGCTGTAAAATGGCTGCAAAGCTGCTATTCCTTGCGGCCAGCTTACGGCCCTGCGTATCGCTATGGCTACGCTGCTATTCAAATAGGTCCCCCTTACGGCCAATCGCAAGCTATGCAATGGCCGCAAGGGATAACAGGGCGCCGGCAGCAAGGTAATAGAATAGGGAAGTAGCTTGCAGCCATCCCTTGCGGCCACGCATCTCCAACGGCCATTAATAGAATGAGGCCCATAGATTTGCTTCCCTTCCCATACCTGCACCAAGATGTCCTCATAAAATCTCTGTAAAGAAAAAGTTAAATAACCACCATTGATTGGGACAAAAACAGCATGTTTGTGAATTAATTGACAAAATAACAATATTAGCAGCCATATGAGAAAATTAGAAGATTTTTTTTGTTTTTTTTAGAAAATCGTAGGTTTTGCTTTTATTCTCTGCCACTACCCTAACCTTAAAAACACTCTAAAAACAAAAGTGAAAAAAGTTGCGGCAGGCATATCGGCAGATCAGCGCAGGAGCAGGCAGAACGGCGCAGCAGTGTGGTGGGTTTAAAATAGGAAAGGTTTATTTTTAGCTATCCTATTTAATTAGAGCAGTGGTGGGCAATTCCAGATGTAAATGATTCATTTGTTCTCACTGCTTTAGAAAACAAGTTACTTATTTGAATTAATTCAGATTGACCCATTGCTATCCAGGTCTATTGGGGGTCTTTGTAGGTCCCACCATTGTGAGTGGAAGAGCTATCCTACCTTGTATTCATTCCTGTTCTCAAATGGCTATCCATAACCGAAAACAAGAAGTTATCTCAAGCCTACATTCCCCCATTCTTCCCATGTGTCTGGCGGAAAACAAATGTTTGCTGTCATTAATGCAAGTATCTGTAGAAAGTTGGGGGGGCAATTGAAATAATCACAATGAAAATGAATACAGTACAATGCATGTTTTCTAAGTAATCCGGCACTATTTTATCAAGAAAAAAAATACATAATGTGAATTATTAATTTTATTTCAGTGCCTCGGATTATTTCTAGGTGCATAATCTGCCTGAGATACATTCATTTTATTGCAGCAGGATGTTTGACTATAGCAATCACAGCAAGTATCTAACCTGTCATGTAGTTTTAACTAAAATATCCATTCTGTCTCCTAGATGGAGTAGCTATCTGGTCCAATAACATATCACAATATTCCCTAGCCAACTCCAATTTGGACACACATTTGCTGGATGAGTTACTGTTGCATTCTGTATCAAATTTATTTAATTGTGTATCTGCCTCAAACTACACTGATTTATTTATTTTTAATTGCAGCACATGTAATTGTAGCACCTCGTAAAAAGCTCTTTATTATGCCACACAAAAAACCTTTTGCTGTCTGCCAAAATAGATTTGCATTTGCATTGGGTGTGCTATTTGTGATATTATATGTAGTTATGGTTGTCGGAGATATTTAGTACAAACTGTTCCTTGGATAAAGAAAAAGAATTACATTTTGTCGGAGATAAATACATCTATTTAGTGGCATTGAAAAGGTTCAGGGAGTGCATACAACTCTCTGTTATGTAGAAAGCTTCCGTAACAGAGGCAGATTTATTTTGCACGTTGAGGCTGAATGTAAATCCATAATGTAGAGATAACTAGTGCAGTTTATTTATGAACGCTTGTAAGGTTGCCAACTGAGCCAAGGTAAATGGCTTGACCTGAATGTGCTGATAAAGGACCATTGCAGTTCAAGCAAAGAGACACTTGTTTGTCAAGTATGTACCAAACTAACACAGAGCTTCATTACACGGCTCCCCATAGAATCTCCCTCAGGGCCGACTTGTAGCTAGAGAGACGTTAAGTATCGATTACATGGCTCCTGCAGTCGTTTCACATAAGAACTTACGGATACATAGCCAGAGGGTTTGTCACGTAAGGAAAATACCTTATAAGATTTGCAAGGGCCTTTATGACTAAGAAGATGCGAGTGTGAAGTGAGTTAGAGCCCGGAAACAAAGTAATTCCTAGAGCAAACCCAGTAAAGTTAAACAATATCTATGTGCTTCCCACTAAAACATTGACACATTGATGTGGTTTACTATTCCTGCACATGAGCATTGCAGTTCAGACACATCATATTATACGTTCATTAAACGTGCTATTAAATGGAAGAGTGGTTGAGGACAGAAGAGGAAAAGTCCAGAGACTTTGTTTGATAACTGGATCAGTTAAATTAACACCCCATCCTTCCCCCACACTATGGCCCTCATTCAATTGCATTTTGGCCAATTGAATAGGGCTCTAAATAAGCACATAACATATTTTTTTAAAGAAGTTTTTAGTTAGTAAACATCTATCCAAAAGCAAGGTTTTCACTAACTAAAAACTTCTTTTAAAAAAATATGTTATGTGCTTATTTAGAGCACTATTGAATTTGCCAAATCGCAATTGAATGAGGGCCTATGCCAGTAGCAGGATGTTGCATCAAAGGCTGCAACCATAGCTCTCCTGACATGTAAACAGCCCTCTCTCTCACACGCAACGTCTATGTAAATATCATGGATTCATCCAGAGTCCTGCATACACATCATCATTGATTTATTTTATAATCTATATTTTTCTAATTAAAAACTAGCTGTATGAAAGGATAATTAGTTGTTATTAAGAGAACATTTTGTGTGCTGTACAATAATATGTATTACACCTCATTTGTTTAATAAAGTGCTTCCTTCCTGCTAGGGGTATGCATCACACTAACAGCTGACTATAGAGAGGGTCCTCCTGTCATGTTGTAAGTGGAGCCTGTTCAGCTGTCTGGATGGCTCTGCCCCTTGATCCTCCTACCAGTGACATCATCAGCACATATGTTATTGAAAGCACCAGCTAAACATAATGGAGGAGGAATTGGAAGCACCAGCTAAACAAAATGGAGGAGGATATCTATATAGGATATATATTACTGAGCTGGGCAATGTGACTGGCAAAATAAAACAAGTAAGTCAACAAGATTTTTCAATAAAATGTTTATAAAAAGTATATAACAGAGCTTAGAGGTCCATTCATGAATGAGGAAGTTCAAAAATACTTAATCAATTGAATATTAACGTTTGTAATGTTTACTTGTCAATCAGCCACTCTGATCCACCTACCATTACAGTGTCATTATCTATTTTAAGGGACAGAGTAATTAGCAATGACAAGCAATAATCACATTCTAAATGCAAAGTTTTGGTAGGTGTATTAGAAAGTCTGACTGACAGTTAAAAAAAAAAACAAATTGTAGGTTTATTGTAAGAAAAACATTTTTTTTAAAATAACATTTATTTATAAAGTATGGGTTATTACCTATATTTTTTTAAATTATATACTATCTGTAACTTCTGATGTGAAAAAAAAAAACGTTCTTACAAGCTAATAGTTACACTTGCCACATACTGTGAAAATGTTTACAAGTGGGGCATTACTTTGCTTTGACGGGAATGCAGTTTTAAGCCTGGCAATGCTGTTTGCCACACAATGTGAGCACCTTTTGCGCTCATCGCGAGTTTCTACCCGGTCTACTCCCTTGTGTCTCATTTCCTCCCTCCTCTCCCTCCCTTGTGTCTCATTTCCCCTGACATTTTCCTCCCTTGTGTCTCCTTTCCCCCTCCCCTGTGTCTCTTCCCCTCCTCTCCCTCCCTTGTGTCTCCTTTCCACCAACATCTTCCTCCCTTGTGCCTCCTTTTCCCCTCCCCTGTGTCTCTTCCCACTCTCCCTCCCTTGTGTCTCTTACCCCCTCCCCTGTGTCTTTCCCCCTCTCCCTACCCTGTGTCTTTCCCCCCCTCTCCCTCCCTTGTGTCTTTCCCTCCTCTCCCTCCCCTGTGTCTCTTTCCCCCTTCCCCTCTTTCCCTTCCCTGTGTCTTTTCCCCCTCCTCTGAACAGACTCCTCTGTGTCTGTTCCCCCATCCCCTGTGTCATCACAAGTCTCTACCCTGTCTACTTCCTCCCTTGTGTCTCATTTCCTCACTCCTCTCCCTCCCTTGTGTCTCCTTTCCCCCATCATCTTCCTCCCAGTGTCTCTTTCCCCCTTCCCCTCCCCAGTGTCTCTTTCTCCCTTCTTCCTCCCCAGTGTCTCTTTCTCCCTCCCCAGTGTCTCTTTCTCCCTCCCCAGTGTCTCTTTCTCCCCTCTCTCCCTCCCCTGTGTCTCTTTCCTCCCTCTCTCCCTCCCCTGTGTCTCTTTCTCCCTTCTCCCTCCCCAGTGTCTCTTTCTCCCTTCTCCCTCCCCAGTGTCTCTTTCCCCCTGTCCCTCCCCAGTGTCCCTTCACAAGTCTCTACCCTGTCTACTTCCTCCTTTGTGTCTCATTTCCTCCCTACTCTCCCTCCCTTGTGTCTCCTTTCCCCTGACATCTTCCTCCCTTGTCTCCTTTCCCCCTCCCCTGTGTATCTTCTCCCTCCTCTCCCTCCCCTTGCGTCTCCTTTCCCCCGACATAAGGGAGAGGGGGGAAAGACACAGGGGAGCGGGAAGAGACATTGGAGAGGGGGGAAGAGACACAGGGGAGGGAGAGGGGGAGAGACACAGGGCCACTGTGTCTCTTCCCCCTCTACCTCCCCTGTGTCTCTCCCCCCTCTTCCTCCCCTGTGTCTCTTCCCCCTCCCTGTGTCTTTCCCCCCTCTCCCTCCCCTGTGTCTCTTCCCGCTCCCCTGTGTCTTTCCCCCCTCTGAACAGACTCCTCTGTGTCTGTTCCCCCCTCCCCTGTGTCATCGCAAGTCTCTACCCTGTATACTTTCTCCCTTGCGTCTCATTTCCTCCCTCCTCTCCCCTCCCTTGTGTCTCCTTCCCCCATCACCTTCCTCTCTTGTGTCTCCTTTCCCCCTCCCCAGTGTCTCTTTTCCCCTTTCCCTCCCTAGTGTCTCTTTCCCCCTTTCCCTCCCCAGTGTCTCTTTCTCCCCACTCCCTTCCCAGTGTCTCTTTCTTCCCTCTCCCTCCCCAGTGTCTATTTCTCCCCTCTCTCCCTCCCCTGTGTCTCTTTCCCCCCACCTCCCTCCCACGTGTCTCTTCCCCCCTCTCCCCTGTGTCTCTTTCCCCCTCTCTCCCTCCCCTGTGTCACTTTCCTCCCTCTCTCCCTCCCCGGTCTCTTTCCCCCCTCTGCCTCCCCTGTGTCTCTTCCCCCAGCTCCCTCCCGTGTCTCTTCCCACACCTCCCTCCCCTGTGTCTCTTTTCCCCCTCTCTCCCCTGTGTCTCTTTCCTCCCTCTCCCTCCCCTGTGTCTCTTCCCCCCTGCTTCCCCCCTTATCATCCTCCTCCTCCCTTTCCCCTTATCCTCCTCCCTCGTTCCTATCCTCCTCCCCTCTTATCCTCATGCTCCTTTTACCCCTCTCCAATTACCTCCCTATCCCATTTCCCCTCTCTTTCTGTGATGCGATGAGCTCCTTCTGCTCTCTCCCATGAAGGCTTCTTCTGGCTGTGTCCGATCGGCCTATACTAATGATGTGACATGCATGTGTCGTCATGTCATTAGCATATGCTGGTCCGACACAGACAGAAGAGGTGCTGCAGGGGAGAGATCAGCAGGAGCTCATCGCATCACAATTAGAGAGGGGAAAGGAGATAGGGAGGTAATTGGAGGGAGAGGGGGAGGTAACTGGAGAGGGGAAAACAGAGGAGGAGGATATGGGGGGGAGGAGGGTGAAGGAGACAGCTGGGGGTCATGCGAGACCTGGTAATGCTGGGAGGCTCAAAATTGAGTCCCTCGCAAAGCGAGGGACGCAAAGCGTAAACAACATTGCAAACGTTCCCCACACTGACAACTATATATGTGATTGTATCATGGGCCAATCCATCTTAATTTGTTTGTACAAAGCAAAGGGAACATTCTATTGGATCTTGAGGGGATCCAGCTAAAGGTGCAAGGTGCTAATGCACAGGATAACTCAAGGGTCACTGTAGTGATCGTACAATAGGGTTTAATTTGCTTATTTTGTAACTGATTAACAATAAAATAAGTATATGAAGATAAATTAGTTTAATTAATAATAATAAAAATAATTAAATAATTGATTAATAATTAATTAACAACTAATTAATTAATACTTAATCTGCATATTGCAGATCAGAGGAGATCTTAAAAGGTTGAACTTGATGGACTGAAAGTCTTTTTTCAACCTTAATTACTATGTACTATGTAATAAATACATTGATAAAGCATTTAAACCTTAGAGTGGAACTTCAGTCTGCCAGTGACTACCAGAGGTATCCGGTGGCTAGAGAATGGGAGAGGATCTGCCCAGAAATATTTTCTGACCAGTGCATATGTGCCTGACGTGGCCACTTAGGCAGATCCTCTCCCAACCCTGGATAATAGAGGAGGTGATGTTATTGCTAATCCGTTATTAAATAAACAAATGAAGCAACATTGAATGAGCACTGCAGTGATCCTTAAGTCAGATCATAGTAGGTGGATACTATTAATAGAAAGTACCACATAAAGTTATCTCATTAAAACAATTCAGTTAGTGCATTACCAATATATTTATATTTCACAGAGTGGCGAAAAACTCTCTAGACTTACAGAAGAGTAACCATTGATTTCAAGATTATTGTAAAGTATATATTAGAAGATTATTTTTCCTCAGGATAAAAAAAGTCTGTTCCAGTAAAATGACTCATGCTATTACCTGTACGCTCCATGCCAATATTTCTTTAATCACACAAACAAAGGAAGTCATTCCTTTAAACAGAACAAAGTCAACAGTTTTTTATGATTATATATAAATGACTCAATTATAAAAATATATATTCAGACTCGTTGTCCTTGAATCGATCACATATTATAGTTGTCAAACTGCGAGACGTCGTGACGCTTTGCATGGTGCGTACGAGTTATGCGATGAGCTCCGCAGGTGCTCATCGCTTGCGAGCCTCGAGAAGCAAGGTGAGCTGTTGACGCAATTAAACTCACAGCACAAAGGCAATAAGTGCCGAAGGCTCTCATTGCCTGCTCACCTAGCGAGCAGTGAAGGCAATTAAACACGCAGGACTTAGCCACAAAACACTTAGTAAACCCGCAATCGCATTAGCCTTCAAGCACTTGACAAACGCGAGACTTAGAAAATAAAAAAATACGAGACGCGGGACTTTGAAAAAAAAAAACAATCACGAGACACGGGACTTTGAACAAAAAAAAATACAAGATAGCAAAAATACGAGGTTAACGACCGATCCACGAACATCCAAAAAAACACAAAAAACACAAAGAAAATAAAAATAAATACAACACAAATATCACCCACAGCACGGGGGAACAGGCAGGACGTCTGGGAGTGAGGTGGAACGTGAATTTAAGCCGATTTCGACGACTTTCACCACACGAAAATCGCCTAAGCAAGAAAAATAAATGGCTGCCAAAAAAACAAAAGACCGCGGACTGCGCAAAACACTGCCAAATGCGTAGCACTTTCACACAGGAACTTACGAACTACAAAATACACTATTACAAATGACGGAAAGTGCTGGTGAGTCGCGTCACACATTAATAACATTACCAATCTCTACAATGGCACTTTACGAGACGCAGGACTTTGAAAAAAAAAATACAAGGTTAACGGCCAAACCGCATCACCCACAGCACGAGGGAACAGCCAGGATGTCTGGGAGTGAGGTGGAATGCGATTTTAAGGCGATTTCGATGACTTTCACCACACGAAAATCACCTAAGCAAGAAAAAAGATGGCCGCCGTAAAAAAATTAAAACAAGGCTACAAGACCCCGGACCACGCAAAACACTGCCAAACGCATAGCACTTTCACACAGGAACGTACAAACTACAAAATACACTATTACAAACTACGGAAAATGCTTGTGAGCCGTGTAACACATTAATAATATTACAAATCTACAATGGTGCTTTACACAACTACACCAATGGATTTCCCTCGCGCACACAAACAATTTCTAATGCACAGGGACATTCATTACACTTTATCATCAGAGCACCAACACCCAAACTGTACATTGTATGCTGCCGGAAAATATAAACAGATTGTTAGCACTTCAGGCTATTCATTGCTGGATATATTAATTACAAATAGGTAAAGTATATTAATTTATTCAAGAACTAATTAATTCATTATTTAATAAATATAGATAAATATATATCTCTCTTTATAATAAGTGACAACGGTACTCAGAGAAGTAAAAATAGCCAAGACAAGAGGCTCGCCATTAACGCCAAAGGAGCTCAGCGAGAGGCTCGCAATGAGCGCCGAAGGTCCTCACAGTACAAAAAGGTTTACATTGTGTGTCAAACAGTATTCCCATGGCTTTAAAAGTAAAAACCAACTGATCAATGTTTGTCTGTTATAAAGTGACTAGTGACTTGCCCGTCAAAAATGAAAGGGCCATAAAATTTAAAGCGCATGTAAAACTGGCTATTGTATTAGCCATTTTTTTCAAAAGTGAATTGTTCCTGTAGTGTTCAGGATTGGTTGAGCTAGATAAATATGCAAATGATGGGATCACCAATAATAAATTCCTGTTATGCGCCTACTAGTATCACAGTCTGCTTGTATGTCTCTATGGCAGCCATCATGGAGTTAGATCTCCTGCCTTACCCTTATCAAGTAGTCTGAGCCACAATTTACCATTCTGAGCCACACATTAGCATACCATGAGCTGCAAAAATAATTCTGAATAACTCAGGATTTACTGTAGAGAAAATAGCTTATACAATGTAAAGAAAGTCTTTCATGTCCTTTCTGGTGAAATCAACTTCTTGTTAGGTGACAGTGTCCATGTATATGTTCCATTTTTAGTGATGATGTATGATAAAAGACAACTATTTAAAGTTGGAGAGCATAAAACTCGCAAGCAATCTGAATAACTGTCTAGCTGAAGTGATAGGAGCAAATATAGTAAAGAGGGTAAAGTACTGCTGAGGTATTCATAGGGCTAACGAAATGTGTAATCAAGCAAAAGCTTTTTAGGCAGATGTAATGGAAAATGTAGATGTCCTGTTTGTTTTTATGTACGATCTATCAATCTTGCACTTAAAATAATTATATATTTTCTTGATATATATATATATATATATATATATATATATATATATTTTAATAATGAGTATTGCAGTATATTGTATTGGACAAACGCCTTATTTATATTACAAGCTTTCGAGAAGTTTGACCTCTCTTTATCAAGTCTGAAGCAATACTGACATGAAATGGAACCCTCAGTTTGAATAAATACAGAAGATACAGAAAGAGTGGAGACAGCATCTGACATCATCAGGTAAATACATATAGGGGGAAATACACAACATAGTAAAGGAAACATATATACACATACTATATACACATATACATCAATACAGTAGACTCTCAGTTATCCGTCACCCATGGGGATTGGTAGATGCCGGATAAATGTAGTTTCTGGTTGCTTGAGAGTCACTATGAAAAGAGGCCTAGATTAGCTGCACATAGGATTCTCTGCTAAGTATATTTGTCAGTGAGGGTTGTTCTAGCAGCAGCAGCTTTCACTCCTCACTTACACACAGGTACGTTTAGCTGGAGGGTGAACTGCTGAACCTGGAGTATGTAACGCCAACACTGCACTGGCTTAGTCACTCATGCCTGTTTGCTTCCAGGTAAAACTGAATTGCAGAGATGTACAGAGGATGATATCTAGGTGCTTGTAAGCATTGTGTGGCATGACAACCTGGCTCCTGGCATATGTTGAGCCCTGTAAAATGTAATTTTTATTTAAATTACAGTATTCATTATTTTCTGGTTACTTGAGTTCTGGATAACAGAGAGTCTACTGTATATACATGAAAATGTATATTGTGTCCCCTTCTCTCTCCCCTGTGTCTCTTCCCCCCTCTCCCTCCGCTGTGTCTCTTTCACCCCCTCTCCCTCGTGTCTCTTTCCCTCCCCAACCCCACTCCTCAATCCCCCAGCTCATCATCCCCCCTCCTAAACCCCCCTCCTCATCCTCAACACCCCTCCTCATCCTCCCTTCTCACTTTACCCCTCTCTAATTACTTCACCCTCTCCCCTCACTTACCTTCCATCAGCTGCTCCTGCGCGCGTCTTCCGGCTGTGTCGGGACCCGACTAATGTGACACATGTGACGTCACGTCATTAGCATATGCCGGGTCCTAACACAGTTGGAAGACGCATGGAGGGGCGGCTGCTGATGGAAGGTAAGTTAGGGGAAAGGGAGAGAGGGAGGTAATTAGAGAGGGGTAAAGTTGAGGAGGGAGGATCAGGAGGGGGGTTGAGGTTGAGGAGGGGGGTTGAGGTTAAGGAGGAGGGAGGATGTTAAGGGAGGGGGAGGGAAAGAGACATGAGGGAGAGGGGGTGAAAGAGACACAGGGGAGGTTGAGGGGGGTAGACACAAGGTGACTCGAGTATAAGCCGAAAAAGTTGGCTTATGCTCGAGTATATACGGTATATAAATATATATTTCTTTTTTTCTGCCAGGATAGGTAGTTTTAACATGCACCCATATCTATACATATCTTTATAATCCATCATTTTCACTATATGATTATGCTATGTTATATATGGTTTCATTTAATTTAAATTAAACAATTCTTTTATAATCAGACTGAATTGCTGGGTGGTTCTCTAACTCATCATTGCCTATTTTAATGACTTGGGAAACTAATTATCTACCTTTTCTCATTACTATCTAACAGCTAATAACCTCATTGACTTTAAATAAAAGTGTTTACTTTGACCTCACATGGTGTGATTTACAGTGCTTGCTTTTCTTACATTGTTTCATTGATCTTATTATTGTGTTTACTAAAACTGGTCTTAAACGACCACTGAAATCTGGAAAATGTGTTAGCATTAACATGAATCTCTTCTCCACTTTCAAAAACATTTTAGAGAAATTTGGATTTACTTGCTTTATGTTGCCCCTCTTATTGTTCAGTTTAAGAGCTGTCATTTTGCTCCTCATATTCTCCCTCACTGATACCCCCCTCCATCTTGTTTATCTCATGCTTCCAACTGTATATGTGCAGATGATGTCACTGGTGGGCACTTTATTAAATACAGATAGACAGACAGCTTTGTGTGTGTGCACAGTACAATATTATGCATTACAGTCTATTTGTTTAATAAGGTGCTAGGGGTATGAATTGAATTAAAAGCTGACTGTAGAAAAGCTCCTTCTATAATTCTTTAAGAATAGCCTGCCCAGCTGTGTGTCTGGCTCCACCCACCAGGGACAACATCTGTGCATTCATTAGAGATTGCTTGCAAGTAGGAAGTAAACAAGATGGAGGATATCAATGAGGGAAACTGTGAGCTGCAAAATGGCAGCCCTTTTAACTGAGCAATATCAGTGGCAAAATAAAGCAAGTAAATATTTAATATACCGTATTTCACTAAAATGTTCAAAAAAGATTTGAAGAGATTAATTTTAATTGAACGTAAAAAAATCCTTTACCATCAAGTTTTACTTAACAAAAAGGCTTCTATTTGTGGCTTGACTGTGATAAGAAGTGCTTATTGCTCTCATATTGTGAGGATTAGGTGCTAAATATAAATTGGAAGCAATAATCCATTCCATCTTATAAAGGGTAAGTGTAAGGGCAGCGAATATCAAGTCCAACACTTGCTTGTTCAATAAATGTGTGTTTATAAAGTCAACAATTAATCTGTAATGCATTTCGTCTGCCTGAAGATCTGTTGCTCTTTCAACATTCCTTCCTCCATGACTCACATAGTTGTTGTGGGAGTCATGTTGATAGGGGTTCCTTTCATCTGGTGGGTGTGTTAATCATCAAGGAGCAATTGTGGATGATGCAATGTATGCTACTTTGGCACAGAAGTTGTGGCTCCCCTTAATCATGTGCTGTGAGCAAAGTGATGTCAGGAACTTTTTGCTATATGATTTTCAAAATAATGGATGAGTAACAATCCTACCAACTTGATAAGAACGCTTATCAACATGGCTCCCGCTCAAACAATATGAGTTGTGTATAGCAGCTTTACTGTTTGCTTTACAAATATACAGCTCTTGAACTAAAAAGGGTTGGATTAGTTGATTATTAATAATTAATTGATTTGCACTGGCCTTTTAAATTTGGTAACATTTTAAAAGTATTCATTTTAAAATGTAATTGGGCTTAGAATGGTATGTACAAAGTCCAGTCTTCCCAATTAATCAAAGCAGTCAACCAAACGTCTAAAGTTGTTCTGTGCAGCTAACATTCTTATAAGTCCATCTGCCCATTTTGTGACAGTTCTCTTAATAAATATGGTACTGTTTTAAGTCTCATGCTTATGTTGTATAGGAGACTGGAGTTCCTGGAATCATAAAGCAACTCAATTGCACAGCAGAGGCCACAAACAGATGCAAGGTCAAGGGCTTATTAGTGTGAGAAAGATCCTCAGGAATTAGCCTATGCACTGTTGGTGCATGACAAGAATCCTAATTTGACTTTCTAACTAGTGCTATATTTAAAAACTACAGATCTCTTTTTATAGTGTACAGAGTAAAATGTTTTCACAGAATTGAAAATGCATACTCTTGTTACATAAGGAGTATTCAGTATACAGGTTTATTAAAAATAACCTGTTTAACTTCACTGCAATTTCTCCTATTTAACCAAAATAGTAAAATATACAGTTACACTTTCTTCAATTGCTAGATTTTAATGTTTATGATTATATTAGGAAATTGCCAGTCGAAAACGACGGGAATAAAATTATAAGCCTGGCAATGATGTTTGCCACACAATGCAAGGCTATGAGCCCTCTGAGCACTTTCGGCGCTCATCGCGAGCCATGCGCTAAACGCCTTTGGCGCTCATCATGTGGCTTGCAATGAGCGCCTTTGGCCTCTCCCCCGTGTTCTTTACAGGCCTGCGATGAGCGCCTTTGGCGCTCATCGCAAACCCTGCAATGAGTGGCTTTGACGCTCATTGCTGTTTTTGTTACTTTTCTGCTTTGCACTGATCACCTTCGGCGATCACTGCGAGCCCTACGCTCATTGCAAGGCTTTCCCCCTGTGTACTTTATAGGCCTTGTGCTTGAGCACCTTCGACGCTCACTCCGAGCCTCTCCCCCCGGTGTAGTTTAGGGGCCTCGCGATGAGTGTTACTGCCTTGGCTTAGGTATTACTGCCTTGAGTGAAGTGTTACTGCCTTGGGTGAAGTGTTACTGTCTTGGAGGAAGTGTTACTGGCTTTGGGCTCTTTTTTACTGCCTTCGGCCCCGTTTTCATAAAGTTAAGTTTTTTCGGCTGCCATTTATTTCCTGCTTAGGCGATTTTCGATCGTAAAAAAACACCAAATATGCCTCACATCTTCACTCACAGGCTCCCTGGCTTGCCCCCTGTGATGTGTGAGTGTGTAACTTATTTTGAGGCATATTTGTTTTTTTTGGTGATCTTTTCATTTTCATTTTTTGGTCATTAAAATTGTAATTTTGCTCAACCACACCTCGGTTGCGAGGCCTGCAGATGCATCTACGTGCTTCTGTGCTCATCACGAGCCCCGCGCTGAACGCCTTCAGCGCAAGTCTCTCCCCATGTCTACTTTCTCCCTTGTGTCTAATTTTCCCCCTCCTCTCACTCCCTTGTGTCTCCTTTCCCACTCCCCTGTGTCTTTCCCTCCCACTCCCCCCGTGTCTCTTCCCCCCTTCTCTCACTTCCGTTTCTTCTCCCCTCCTCTCACTCCCATGTGTCTCTTCACCCGTGTCTGTTCCCCCCTCTTCCCCTTAGTGTCTCTTTCCCCCCTCCCCTGTGTCTCTTCCCCGTCAGTCCCCTATGTCTCTTTCCCCCCTCCCCTGTGTCTCTTCCCTGTCAGTCCCCTATGTCTCTTTCCCACATCCCCTGTGTCTCTTTCCCCCTCTCCTGTGTTTCTCCCCCCTCTCCCCTGTGTTTCTCCCCCTCTCCCCGGTGTCTATTTCCCCCCTCTCCCCTGTGTCTATGTGCCCCCTCTCCCCTGTGTCTCTTTGCCCCCTCTGCCCCCTGTCTCTTTGCCCCCTCTCCCCTGTGTTTCCTCTCCCCCTCTCCCTTCCCCTGTGTCTCTTTCCCCCTCTCCTGTGTCTCTCCCCCCTCTCCCCTGTGTCTCTTCCCCCCTCTCCCCTGTGTCTCCTTCCCACCCACCCATGTGTCTCCTTCCCACCCACCCATGTGTCTCTTTCCCCTCTCTCCCTCCTCTGTGTCTCTTTCCCCCTTTCCTGTGTCTCTCTCCTCCCTGCAGCGCGGCCTGTGACTGTGTCCGATGCGGCATATGCTAATGACGTGACGTCACATGCACGTCACGTCATTAGCATAGGCCAGTTGGGACACAGCCATAAGTCGGCGCTGCAGGGAGGAGAGAGCAGCAGGAGCTGATCGCCTTATAGTAAGGTGAGAGGGGAAAAGGAGGAGGATGAGAAGAAGTAGGATGAGGGGGAAGGAGGAGGATGAGGGGGAAGGAGGAGAATGAGGGGGAAGGAGGAGGATGAGGGGGAAGGAAGAGGATGAGCGGGAAGGAGGGAGGAGGAGGGCGAAGGAGGGAGGAGGAGGGGGAAGGAGGGAAGGGGAAGGAGGGAGGATGAGGGGGAAGGAGACACATGGGATCGGGTGATGCAAGCTCGGGGGGCTTCATGATGAGCACCTATGGCGCTCATCGCAACGCCCTACTGGCAGGAACCAGGTACTGTGGAATGATGCGAGTTCAGGGGGCAAGGCTCGCATGTGTGGCTGCAATAAGCGTAACAACAAATCGCAGTTTGACAACTATTATATGTGATTATTTCAGCTTCAACATTTTGCACCAAGTTATTCTATGTGGTTTCTATGTGGATTAAATAAAAAATTTACAATTGAGTGAATACCTTGATATTACAGACCTTGTACAATGTTTTCTTTATTTTATTGTAATGCCTGCCCAATAAATTACCACAATAAAAACAGTACTGGAAGTGTGGAGTACAATAGGAAGAGCCAGAAGCCTATGTTAAAGTGTCATGTCTGCTACATATTTATAAAGTAATGTTTAATTAATCAATTAGCTTTTAGTAGTTTGACTCCTTCATATACAGTGGATATAAAAAGTCTACACACCCCTGTTAAAATGTCAGGTTTCTGTGCTGTAAAAAAATTAAACAAAGATAAATAATTTCAGAACTTTTTTCACCTTTAATGTGACCTATAAACTGTACAACTCAATTGAAAAACAAGCTGAAATCTTTTAGATGGAGGGAAGAAAGAAAAAAAAGAAAAATAATGTGGTTGCATAAGTCTGCACACCCTCTTATAACTGGGAATGCAGCTGCGTTCAGAATTAAGCAATCACATTCCAAATCGTGTTAAATAGGAGTCAGCATACACCTGCCATCATTTAAAGTGCCTCTGATTAACCCCAAATAAAGTTCAGCTGCTCTAGTTGGTCTTTCCTGACATTTTCTTAGTCGCATCCCACAGCAAAAGCCATGGTCTACAGAGAGCTTCCAAAGCATCAGACGGATCTCATTCTTAAAAGGTATCAGTCAGGAGAAGGGTACAAAAGAGTTTCCAAGGCATTAGATATACCATGGAACACAGTAAAGACAGTCATCATCAAGTGGAGAAAATATGGCACAGCAGTGACATTACCAAGAACTGGAGCTCCCTCCAAAATTGATGAAAAGACAAGAAGAAAACTGGTCTGGGAGGCTACCAAGAGGCCTACAGCAACATTAAAGTAGCTGCAGGAATATCTGGCAAGTACTGGCTGTGTGGTACATGTGACAACAATCTCCCGTATTCTTTATATGTCTGGGCTATGGGGTAGAGTGGCAAGACGAAAGCCTTTTCTTACGAAGAAAACATCCAAGCCAGGCTACATTTTGCAAAAACACATCTGAAGTTTCCCAAAAGCATGTGGGAAAGGTGTTATGGTCTGATGAAACCAATGTTGAACCTTTTGGCCATAATTCCAAAAGATATGTTTGGCGCAAAAGCAACACTGCACATCACCAAAAGAACACCATACCCACAGTGAAGAAAGGTGGTGGCAGCATCATGCTTTGGGGCTGTTTTTCTTCAGCTGGAACTGGGGCCTTAGTTAAGATAGAGGGAATTATGAACAGTTCCAAATACCAGTCAATATTGGCACAAACCCTTCAGGCTTCTGCTAGAAAGCTGAACACGAAGAGGAACTTCATCTTTCAGCATGACAACGACCCAAAGCATACATCCAAATCAACAAAGGAATGGCTTCACCAGAAGAAGATTAAAGTTTTGGAATGGCCCAGCCAGAGCCCAGACCTGAATCAGATTGAAAATCTGTGGGGTGATCTGAAGAGGGCTGTGCACAGGAGATGCCCTCGCAATCTGACAGATTTGGAGTGTTTTTGCAAAGAAGAGTGGGCAAATCTTGCCAAGTCAAAATGTGCCATGACTCATACCCAAAAAGACTGAGTGCTGTAATAAAATCAAAAGGTCCTTCAACAAAGTATTAGTTTAAGGGTGTGCATACTTATGCAACCATATTATTTTATTTTTATATTTTTTCTTCCCTTTACCTAAAAGATTTCAGTTTGTTTTTGAATTGAGTTGTACGGTTTATAGGTCACATTAAAGGTGGAAAAAGTTCTGAAATGATTTATCTTTGTCTAATTTTTTTACAGCACAGAAACCTGACATTTTAACAGGGGTGTATAGACTTTTTATATCCACTGTAAGTACTAAACATTAAAGGCACATTTAAGTTTCATGGATTATAAGTTCATCTGGAGAATCAGCAGTGTATGAAAAAATACCAAAACAAACATGATTAAACCTACCCTAAAGTTTACTAAATCTATCGAGTTTGCAAGCAGTAGATTTTCAGAGTTAAGACCCCTAGAAATCCCTGATAAAATTGGCATAAAATTCATAATTTGTTTTGGCCAATCACAGGCAGCTAATACATTGTTTTAATCAGTGATAGCAGTTTGTGCAATAAGGCATCATTGGATGTTTAGTACCCTGCACACGGATGCAAGGAGAAGCCCAAACATTGCTCTGTAGATCTCTGTATTGAAGTGCTGCTGGCTTGAAGGTTAGTATAGGGTTAAAATAAGTACCTTAATGCAGTGTTTCTATTGGGAAGTTAACTCTGACTATGTAGGCACCTCTGGGGTTATGGAAAATAAGTTTTATTTTTAAATACAGTACTAAATATAGCAAAAGTATTCACCCCCTGGCATTTTTCGTGTTTTGTTGCCTCACAACCTGGAATTAACATGGATTGTTTGAGAATGTGCATAATTTAATTTACTGAACATGCCCACAACTTTTTTTTTCATTGTGAAGCAAACGAGAAATAGGACAAAATAACAAAAAAAAGTCAATGTGCATAACTATTCACAACCCTAAAGTCAATACTTTGTAGAGCCACCTTTTGCGGCAATCACAGCTCCAAGTCGCTTTGCATAAGTCTCTATGAGCTTGCAACATCTTACCACAGGGATGTTTGCCCATTCCTCCTTGCAAAACTGCTCCAGCTCCTTAAACTGGATGGTTCTGAGCTTGTGAACAGCAATCATTAACTTTGACCACAGATTTTCTATTGGATTGAGATCTGGGCTTTGACCAGGCCATTCCAACACATTTACATGTTTCCCCTAAAACCACTCAAGTGTTGCTTTAACAGTGTGTTTGGGGTCATTGTCCTGCTGAAAGGTGAACCTCCGTCCTAGCCTCAAATCACGCACAGAGTGGTACAGGTTTTGCTCAAGGATATCCCTGTATTTAGCACCATCTATCTTTCCCTCAACTCTGACCAGTTTCCCAGTCCCGGCTGCTGAAAAACATTCCCACAGAATGATGCTGTCACCACCATGTTTCACTGTGGGGATGGTGTTCTTTGGGTGATGTGATGGGTTGGGTTTGTGCTAGACATAGCGTTTTCTTTGATGGCTGAAAAGTAAAATTTTAGTCTCATCAGACCAGAGCACCTGCCTCTATACATTTTGGGAGTCTCCCACATACCTTTTCACAAACTCAAAACGTGCCATTTTGTTTTATGCTGAAAGTAATTGGTTTCTTCTGGCCACTCTGCCATAAAGCCCAACTCTATGGAGCGTACGGCTTATTGTTGTCCTATGTACAGATACTCCGGTCTCTGCTGTGGAACTCTGCAGCTCCTCCAGGGTTACCTTAGGTCTCTGTGCTGCCTCTCTGATTAATGACCTCCTTGCATGGTCCGTGAGTGGGTGACCGTCTCTTGACAGGTTTGCTGTTGTGCCATGTTCTTTTCATTTGGTTATTATAGATTTGATAGTGCTCCTGGGGATCATCAAAGATTTGGATTTTTTTTGTATAACCTAACCCTGACTTGTACTTCTCAACAACATTGTCCCTTACTTGGAGAGTTCCTTGGTCTTCATGGCAGTGTTTGGTTAGTGGTGCCTCTTGTTTAGGTGTTGCAGCCTCTGAGGCCTTTCAAAAAAGGTGTGTATATGTAATGACAGATCATGTGACACTTAGATTGCACACAGGTGGACATCATTTAACTAATTATGTGAAGAAGATAATTGGTAGCACCAAAGCTTTTTATGGGCTTCATAACAGGGGGTGAATACATATGCACATGCCAATTTTCTGCTTTCTATTTCTAATAAATAGTTTTATGTATATATTTTTCTGATTTAACTTCACAAACTTAGACTATTGTGTTCTGATCCATCACATACAACACAAATAAACAAAACATTGAAATTAAGGATGTAATGTAACAAAATAGGTAAATGGTCAAGGGGGGTGAATACTTTTGCAAGGCTATGTAAGTTGTGTGTGTTTCTGATATAAGCAGCATGTGTTAGATTAGAGAGAGGTAAAGAAAAGAACAAAGAGTCCCACACAACGAGTATCCTCTCTCAAATAACATAGGTTTAACACGTAGTAATAGGGCTGAAAAGACAATAGCACAATATAATTAAAAATACAATTTTTATTAACAATATTAAAATATACAAAAAAAAATAATTAGTCGCATAAAATAAATTCACACCAACTGTTGATAACGACCTAGATATGTAGGTCCTTAAATACTGCTATTATAGATGGTGGATAATCATAGATCGTAGGTGTCAATGTTCTACATCAGTATAATTATAGTGCAAAGATAAGTATATAAGTATGTGCAATGCAAAAACCTTGTTGTAGTTCCTTAAATGGTGGCAGTATTGGAGTCCACCACTTAATCCCTACATACAAAGATGGCTACTCTAAACCCTTCTCCAAAATATAAGCGCTCTTCTAAACGACAGAAAAACCTATTAGGATGTGGCAGTGGTGGGGAATTGCCACTTATCCCCCCAAACTGCCTATCACAAGCTAAACTATACTATATGCCTATCTAATTTCCCAAAATAAAAAATAGAAAAATCTGTGGTGTACCAAACACTGACACATAGGAAAAATTAATATTATCCCCAGTCCACACTGCACAAGCTCCTAATATTTATTATAATTCCATGATAGCCAGAAAGTTACATAATACCTAGATATAACTTACTACATGTATACTACTGCTTGGTTTATTGATTTAAAGTGAATCGTTACTTAGCCTCTATTCGTGGTGCGCTTATGATCTCCATCGGGTATATCCATTCGTTTGTAGAGCTCCTCCACCCTCCACTTCCCGGTAGGCTCCGATGACGTAGAGCCACGTCATTCCTACTGTTTCCGGAAATTACATCATCTGAGCCTACTCGGAAGTCGAGGAACTCTATAAACGAATGGACTTACCCGATTTTTTAGGGGGATAAGAGGCCATTCCCTACCGCTGCCACATCCCAATAGGTTTTTCCTTCTTTTAGAAGAGGGCTTACATTTTGGAGAAGGGTTTAGAGTAGCCATCTTTGTATTTAGGGATTAAGTGGTGGACTTCAATACTGCCACCATTTTAGGAACTACAACAAGGTTTTTGCATTGCACATACTTATATACTTACTAGCGACTTGCCCGTCAAAAAATGACGGCAAGATCAAGTTTTTTCCAAAACATTTCTCCCTCCCCCTCCTGTTTCTCTTTGCCCTCTCTCTCCCTCCCTTGTCTCTCTTTGCATCCTCTTTCGCTCCCTTGTCTCTCTTTGCCCCCTCTCTCCCTCCCTTGTCTCTCTTTGCCCCCTCTCTCCCTCCCTTGTCTCTCTTTGCCCCCTCTCTCCCTCCCCTGTCTCTCTTTGCCCCCTCTCTCCCTCCCTTGTCTCTCTTTGCCCCCTCTCTCCCTCCCTTGTCTCTCTTTGCCCCCTCTCTCCCTCCCTTGTCTCTCTTTGCCCCCTCTCTCCCTCCCTTGTCTCTCTTTGCCCCCTCTCTCCCTCCCCTGTCTCTCTTTGCCCCCTCTCTCCCTCCCTTTTCTCTCTTTGCCCCCTCTCTCCCTCCCCTGTCTCTCTTTGTCCCCTCTCTCCATCCCCTGTCTCTCTTTGCCCCCTCTCTCCCTCCCCTGTCTCTCTTTGCCCCCTCTTTCCCTCCCCTGTCTCTCTTTGCCCCCTCTATCTCTCCCCTGTCTCTCTTTGCCCCCTCTATCCATCCCCTGTCTCTCTTTGTCCCCTCTCTCCCTCCCCTGTCTCTCTTTGCCCCCTCTCTCCCTCCCCTGTCTCTCTTTGCCCCCTCTCTCCCTCCCCTGTCTCTCTTTGCCCCCTCTTTCCCTCCCCTGTCTCTCTTTGCCCCCTCTATCCCTCCCCTGTCTCTCTTTGTCCCCTCTCTCCCTCCCCTGTCTCTCTTTGTCCCCTCTCTCCCTCCCCTGTCTCTCTTTGCCCAATCTATCCCTCCCCTGTCTCTCTTTGCCCCCTATATCCATCCCTTGTCTCTCTTTGCCCAATCTATCCCTCCCCTGTCTCTCTTTGCCCAATCTATCCCTCCCCTGTCTCTATTTGCCCCTACTATCCCTCCCCTGTCTCTCTTTGCCTCCACTCTCCCTCCCCTGTCTCCCATTCTCCCCATCGCCCTCCCCTGTGTCTCTTCCCCCTCTACCTCCCCTGTGTCTCTTTCCCCACTCCCTCCCCTGTACCCCCCTCCCTCCTCTGTGTCTCTTTGCCCCTTCTCCCTTCCCTGTGTCTGACCTACCTCTCCTGGCTCCCTTCCCCCATCCTGTCTCCCTTCTCCCTGCTTGTGACCCCCACTTCATTACCTCCTGGGTTCTTCTCCCACTGGATCTCTGCAGATGGCTGTCTGTGTGGGGAGCAGCGGTGGGCTCAATCCTCATCTCTGTCCTGTCTGCTTGTTGAGGCAGAGATGTGAAGCAGCTGCGTGGAGCTGCCGAGGAGGGAGCCCTGGGGGAGAAGCCAGCCGCAGGCCAACCAGCACAGGCCCAGATCAGAGCCCCGCGGCTCCATCTCCAGGAAAGGCTCCTCCTTGTATACCCAACGGGGGTAATTTTATTGCGGGCCTCGCGATCCTCTCCCCCCTCTGCAGCCTTAGGCCTGTGGCTCATTTATCAGATCCCCGCTCCCTGCGGCCTGTCCTCGGAGCCCAGCGCAAGGAAGTAGCTGGGGAAGAACCCAGCTGCAGGCCAGACAGCACAGGCCGGGATCGGAGGCTCCTCCTTGTACCCCCAACTGTCCTGCCTCCCTGGAGCTGCATCCTGCAGCACTGATACCTGGAAGTGCTGGCTGGGTGTCTGAGCTTCCCGTGCAGGTGTCTGGGGTGATGTGGGCTGCTGGGGAGCATCAGTGGCAGGGTCCTGTCAGTGCTGGCTGGGTGTCTGAGCTTCCCTGCAGCCTGGGGTGATGTGGGCCGCTGGGGAGCATCAGTGGGGCAGGGGGTGCCGTGCAGGCGCCTCGGGTGATGTGGGCCACTGGGGAGCGTTGCCAGCAACTGCGGCCCTCGCTTCGCGAGGGCCGCAGCGTTAGCAACAACCCGCATGCTCACAACTATATATGTGATCTTTGCACTATAATTATACTGATGTAGCACATTGACACCTACGATCTATGATTATCCACCATCTATAATCGCAGTATTTTAGGACCTACATATCTAGGTAGTTATCAACAGTGTGTGTGAATTTATTTTATGCAACTAGTTTTATTTTATTGTATATTTTAATATTGTAAATAAAGATCTTATTTTTAATGATAAGGTGCTATTGTCTTTTTAGCCATATTACTTACTATGTGTGATACCTATGGTATTTGTGTGGGGAGTCTTTGTTCTTTTCTTTACCTTCATAAATTGTTACTTCTGTACCAGCATTATATTGTTCTACATATATGGGATAGGAATACCCCTGTAATATAGAGATATTTTCCTCTTAAGTGAAAGGCATATACTTTTTGTTGTAGTTATTAAGATTAGAGAAAGGTAACAACAGGGAAAATTAAATATACCTTTAAGTTAAAAAAAGTTTGAATTTCCCAGGCCCCTTGCCATTTACCTCTTTGGCTTTTGGCCACAGGCCCTTAATACAATATACCAAGAAGGAGGAGTTATATGTAATAAAGTCCCCCTCCTGGAGTCATCCCCAACTTAACCACAGCTCACCGGAGAAATAACAGGTTGACTTTAATGTATACAAAAGTACATTTTTTTTATGGCTGGTTATACAAATAAGACAGCATTGCATACTTAACTCTGACAGGTCACAGAAGGACAAAAGCATCATTAGATTTGTGTGTATGTATCACATAAAAATGATTAATAGTACTGGTATTGCTACAAGAGTAGCATTTACACCAAATTGCCATTTTATTTTGACAAATGTTTCCCTTTATGGACATACTATGAATGGAGATAGTTGAAAAGTAATAAAATGTAGTGTTGCACTGCTATCATCATAAATCATTTTTGGGAACATTAAATCTGTAACAGACATGAATGTTACTGTATATGCAAGTAACATTAAATATCTAAATATTACTTTGCAAGGCCCCATTGAAGCTCAATCGCCATGATCCTTGCCACAGCCAACTTGGATTTGTTTATACTTCATAATGATTGCGCAAACCAATCAATCACACAGCACCAGCAGATTGTATTTAAATTATCAAAATAATATATATTTTTTAGGGATACAAAAGCATTTGTAGTACATATACAAATGCCATATGCAGTGGCAAATGTACATGCTGTGAGGTCATTGATGAGCCAGTGTGCTAACTGCATACGCATGATTATTACTTCTACACAAGCTCCACAAGTGTCTTACAAAGCAAGTTTTGAGATATTTAATATACTAATGAGTGATACTTAACATCTGCGATTTCCACAATCCATTATAATAGTTGACAATCTGTGTGTAACGCCAGGGTGGTGCGCTGTGTATGTTGTTGAACCGGAATCGACAAACCACATGAATACGTAGCTACTGTTCATGCAGGACAAAGAAAGACAGAGGGCACAGACAGAGAAAGACAGGCAGACAGATAGAGAGAGAGAGAGAGAGAGAGAGACAGCACAGAAAGAGACAGCACACACAATTGAAAATAATATATGATACTGTCATTTATGGCAGGCAAGTTACTAGTATGCTATATTAATGGAATATGCAACTCCACTGAGTTGAAGGAAAAAGTACACAAGAAATTCATTAATATACAATCCCCATTTTTATGAAGATGCCCAGATCAATGTTTCAATTTATTATTTTTTATTTTCTATTTTCTATTTAATTTTTCGATATTACAAATTAAAGTTTTATATGTGATATACAAGATTCAATCATATTATGTTATTGTAGTGTGATTTAAATTGTATTATTTCTGAAATTGTTTTCTGTATAATATTATTGTTTATTAAATAAAAAATATATATCAAAGCGTATACCATACGTGTTTAAAAGGAACAAAATAACACACATTGTTTTAATAGACTAAGTAATGGTCTTTCTCTCATAGGAACTTTCCTAATGTTACATATCCCTGTTCTATGTTAGTAATTTAAAATCAAAGATAACGCCACCCTATACTATATCAGTCGAGACCAAATACTAATGAATAGCTGTCATTTTGGATATTTCAACTTATTCTAAGCAACAACATCGAAGACTGTTTCATTATATGTTAGCCTAAACTCTTCATCCGCTTCCTATTCAGATCAGGTTCTGGGTTACAATTTAATCTTTATCATATCCTTGAATTTCATAGACCAACCCAAAGCTGAATGCCTTATAAAAGTGGAAAATGTACTGTGTCAATAAGATGAACTTATTTATTTTACATTTTTAGACTATTTGCAATATGGAAAATATCCCACGGAGCAGATGTTTCTTAGTTTTCTTCGATTCAGTGTAGGTGGCTCTCATAATCTGTCTCTTCCCCCAAGTTTCACACCACCCCCTTCCTGGGCACTAAGCTGACACTCGAGTGGCTGAGCTAATCTGGCCATTATGTAGAACCGATTAACATGCCTGATCACAAAGACCCAATATAATGGCCACAGATATCCTGGTGCCGGCAAGCTAGGGGTTAGCCCAAAGCCTCTCCTTGGCGTCCTACTCTTGGGTTAAGAACCAATCCCCGATCAGGGCAATCTATCCTGTCTGAGTGAGGACTGGCCCACTGAGCTAATCAGCAATTAATTCTGTTTAAATATGCCAAAAAATGTAGTCCTTTTGGTTATTTGTCATATAATTCCCTTGAAGGTCCGTGCAGGCTTGCTTCATCTCCTCCAGTAAAACTACTACGTTGTAAAAGGCATTGTTCTCACTGATAGGGTAATTATACAACATTTAGAGGATCATGTATTGTTATCGCTGAAAATCCAGCCATGTGGATTTAAGTAGTGGATACATATAGTAGTGGAAGATATTTTGACAGATATGCAGTATGTAGGGGTGAACTTAATTAGATTTGCGATCCAGGGAATTATTTTGTACATAAAATATGAAGAATTACCAAAAACACAACTTATACTAGAGAAATGTAACTTGTCAGTTAAAACATTCATGAATCAAGATTAACTGCTAACTTGAAACACAGCATGTAAAAAAAAAAAATCTAGCAGGAACTAACGTATAAAAAAATATGTATAAAAACACAGTTTGAGGGATTAGTTTATTAAAGTTTATTAATATTTATCTAAAAAATGAAGCACTTTTTAAACCACAATAGGTCATAACACAATGTATGGGATTAAAAAGACACTGATGTAAACAATTTTCATCATGCATTTAAAATATTAAGTTTTCAGTGTTATATTTTATTAATTAGTGGTATTAAGCCCTGGAAAAATTACAACTAAGTGAGGAATGGAGGAATTATTTGCCATTCTTCTTGTCCTGATCTAGTAAACGATACAAAGTTTCACAAGACCTATGAAAACAATTTTTAGTATACCTTTAAAAGCACATTTGGCCAAGCTAATACAGCTAACTTGTAATATCTTCACTTGAAAAAAAACTTAATTTCATCTAGGTTAGAGGAAGGACAAACAGTTGTTTCTGTAGCAAGTTTTAAGTTCCTTAAAGGCATATCTAAGTTAGCTGGATTAATACATGTCTGCACTCCTTAGGCAAAAAGCATTCTCGATATATGCAGCACATTTCATAAAACATTTTATTTCATTATATTCAAAAAATGTTTTCATACACTACTAATTCTCCTCTATCAGATACATTCATAATCCAGGAAACTTAGATATGCCTTGAAAGGGACATTTAATGCAAATTTTTTATCGTGCATTTAAAAGACCATGTTTTAATCATTAGAAAAGTGCATCTTTTTCATGAAAAATATTTGGTAAACCATGTTTAAACTTATAGAAAATACCTCTGTGTGAGCAGAGTATGCACGACGCTAGATCTCATTGGCAGACACATGATCATACAGCTATATTGCTGCATATTGGTTGACAGGGACAAGCCCAACAGACAGTCAATTCAGTACATTCAAATCAGTACACTCTGTTTCAGAAGTTTTATTTAAAAATAAAAATAAACACATTGTTCAGCATTATCAAATATCCTCCATGAGGAGCAATGAAAAATACCTTAAATGGAGCTTTAATATTAGTTTAATTTTACAGGGACTCAAACATCAAGTTGTTTTCTTTTTAAGTAATTTTTAAACTGCATGAAAGCGGTCTCTAGACCAAGGGGTGCACAACTTCGGTCCTTGAGGGTCACACTCAGGCCAAGATTTGATGATATCCCTGCTATGCACAGAAAGGATATCTTCAAATACAGGCCTGTGTGTTGCCCTCCAGGACCTAACTGCTCTAGATTACACTAGCTATTTTTTATAAATAAAATCTTTCTTCAGATATTCACCATTGTTTGTGTTGCACTACTATGCAAATAAGCTGCTCCTGAATACTATTGGCTGTTTTGATGTTCTAATTTGTAACAATCTGCTTGTTTATGTGATACCAAAAACGATATGCCCAGTTTATTATGCCGCTAGATCCCTTGCTCAACCCCACCAACCATTTTGAGGAGCCACATACTAGTATTTTGAGGAGCCACATACTAGCATAAATGACTCACACAAACATTTTAAAAAAATGGCTAATACATTGCATAGACGATTTTCAAAGTTCTTGAAAACAAAATCAAATTCCTGCTGTGACCCTTTAAATATATAAAAAAACGTAAAATAAACTTCAGCACACCCACCTTGCTCATAAAGAAGTTTCATGTTGGCGTCTTTTTCAGCAACAAGGTTGAACAATAAAGATATCACGTTTTGAATGACATTACCCAGCACGTTGTCTTGATGTTTCTATATTAAAAAAAAAAAAAATGGAAGGAATGAGATGACAGTAATTTCCTTTATGCCTCATAATGTGTGCAAAACGGAAAGGTTCAGAGCTTGGCACCAGACGTAGGTGGCTAAGTTCTTCACCATGCTTCCCTGATGCCATATATATTAGAAAACTGTCTATTACAGAACAGCTAAAATTTCAGATACATCCAGTACTTGAAGAAGATAAATGGTTAGTTTATTGCCTGCCACCGGTGGGTCTAATTATTTCTGAAGCATGTTAGAGGAGAGATTTATCTCTAAACACCAAAATGACAATATACTTTATTCATGTCTAAGGACCATATAACAAATGGGACAAAAAAGTAGTACAAAGTCAATGCTTATGAAAATGAGAGACAAAGCTATTAAGAAATTCACGCCGGTGCTTTGATAGAATGATAGATGACAATGTTTGTACAAAGTGCCTTCAGACAGTGCCATTAATTTGTCACTCATGACAAATGCATTGTCCAATTCACATAGAAGTATGCAACAGAAACTGTACCAGGTAATTATATTGTGCTGAAGCAGGATGTACATAATTACAATATTTGTTTTGCTAGTGTTCTGTAACAAACACATCATTTTCTATAATGAAAATGGCTAAATATGAGTACACATGTTTAGGGGAAATCTTTATTTACTAGTCCCTATAATTTTCTAAACTTTTTCTTACACCAAATGTATGAGTTTCATATGCCAAATAATAGCTTAGATTGATATGTCTTTATATAATTGGACAATTCTAGCTCTGAAAAATGTTTCAGGTATGCTTAAATCATGAGCATAAAAACATTTTTTAGAGAGAACCTTAAAGGGCCATGTGCCTGTTACCTGTATGTTAAAACTCTTATTACACAAACAACAGCTAAAAAACTCAAAAGTTTTAAGTATGTTTACATAACAAAGTTTATCCTGTCTACTAGCTGTTGCATAAGTAAAAACAGATTGCCGAGCCGAAAGGTGATTGGTCGCAGTTTTCCCTGCACTCAGGACTGCACTGAACAGTTAACCCATAACTGATCTGTTTAGGTGATTCCAGCATTCCATGCTCTCCACAGATGGATTTGTCGATAGTTAGTTAACCTTTTGTTTTCTTTGTCACAACATAGATCTGTTGCTGCGGGTCAGACAGTGGGCAGTCAGTGACAATTGTATACACAGATTTAATTTATCTAATTTCATAGTGAGAATACACTTATTTAAAAAAAAATCAAAAAGTATTTCAACATGCTTTTAGGAGATATTTACTGAGATGTTTTTCAAATAGTGCTGAATTAAGTTGCACTTTGAGTTTTGAAGGCCTGCGTATAGACAGTTCCATATTGCTTGGCTCCCTGATAGTTTAGGTAACCACAATCCCTCAGGTTCCAAGCTATCAGAAATGGAGAGGGGAAGATGAGGGGGCTTTCTTATATAATTGAAGTTTTTAGAATTTTACACCTAGCCCCTTCTCCCACTTGTAATTTGAAGCAGGCAGCTAGTAAGGCAATGTATAAATCCTGTTTTTGCAGAGATGCAAACGCCTCTCTAGCACATACAATCTTCAATCAGGGTGTCAAGAATGAAGATGTCATGCCCTTGGAATCTAAGTTTTCAGCAAATTATTTTCATGATACAGTGGTTAGACCAAAAGCTCAAAACCTATTTTTGAAGAACCATTATCTTCCCTCTCCATTATAAAAATACATACATTTATTTAAATACTCATCAAGTCATATTAAAATAGTTAACCCTGGACTACAGCCGCACGCTTCTATGTTAGTGCTGTAGTGCAGAGGCACTTGTAGGCACTACACTGGTGCAAAAATCTAGTTCAGACTTCACTTCATCAGGTATACATGTGCCAGTAGCAAACATCAGGCTACAAACACTGCCAGAAAAAAATATGGCCACCTCAACCATGGCACACACAAATAGTAAAGCAGGACATACCTGCTGCACAGAGAGAAATAACTAAACACACATGATTATGAGAAATAACTAAACACACATGATTATGAGAAATAACTAAACACACATGATTATGAGAAATAACTAAACACACATGAAGATACGTTTAATTCTTCTTCAAAATACGTATTAATATATTCTCTGAAGGAAAAACGCAAACGCATATATTTGAAACAAAAATATGAACAACATTTAATAAATAAGAAATGTGTTTGTCAGTTTTCCTTTAATACTTCATGCCTAAAACTGTTGTCAAGCAGCGGCATACTCAATAATACTGATTTTGCCTAAAACATGCCTGCTAAACAAAAGTCAATGGACCAGTATGGACTAGTTTATAATATAATGCGTGTGCATAGCTGTGTAGAACATTGGATGCTGAGAATTGCAGTTATGCTCCTGTATGAGCAAATTGTAGCTATGTTCCAGCAGACAAGAGGAAAACTAATATTGTGATAAAAGGAAGGGAAAGTGTAGAAAAGGGGATCAAACTACATGATAAAACTGGGGTTGGTCTCTTTCTGTCATAATAGCAATAAGCAGAGTGAATGCCATACATTAACATATTTCTTTCATATTAGAAAGTGTTGCATACCTCAAGAATGCTTTACTTGGCTAGTACAACTTGCATACAGTTTTTAGGTTTATTAAATAATAAAAATAAAACCTTATGATTTTGGGTTGAAAGTATTCAGCTAATTGATTTAAAGGTTATTGCACAAAATATCTTCTTAAAATAGTTTCATTTCACAGATTCTTAAGTTCCATGTCCATTTAAAATGCTCATAACCTGCCTAACAGTATATTTAGGCAGGAAAAATTGTCACCCAGGCTAGATTTTAATAAGAAATAATTAACAACATTTTGATTCCACGGATGGTCCCTGAAAGGCACCCTTGACACCTTGTATGTGAGGGACATTTTTATTTTTGCAGGAACTGTCTGGCAGTTATTTTTGGCACTGTAAACATGTGAGAGGGAAGAGGGTTAGTATGAAATACTAAAGGCTTTATCCTGTGAGGGCCACCAGCGGTCCAGGAATTTAATACCTATTTGCTAGAATACCGGTGGATCAATCAGACTGAATGTAACGTAGTGACTCATCTGGGCATAATGAGAAACATAATACACAATTAAGGAGATCCAAAAAAATATTGTGACTCTTGTAGGACCAAGATGCCCACTACTGCATATAACCAATTGTCTTTCCCTCTTCATCTTTCTCCATTGATAGAGAACACTCACTAAGGGCCTCATTCTATTATCTGCCGTAAATCGTCCGTAAGGCTGCGATTCCTTGCGGGGGTTCTGTTACCTCGCAATTCTATTATACGGCCCCGCAAGGATCTCCCCTTACGGCCGGCCGCATATCTTGGAACCGGCCGTAAGCTCCACAATTTTGAAAGTCAAATATAAATTGAAGACTGCACTGTAAATCTTTGTAAATGCTAGGGATCATATTGGGGGACATGAGGATTAATAGTAATCCACTCTCTAGCTTGCACATCAGCCCAAATCCGAGTTTGCATTAACTGTTTATTTTCCGGCCGCAGCGTGGCCGGGTCTGAGGTGCTCCAAGCACTCTGGACTTTTTACATGGATATTTGACATATATTAAAAAATAATTTATTTACGGATTTAAGTATAGGGGAATTTTGTGCTATTTTTGCTAACACCTAAAATCACTTTATAGTCTCCTCAGAGTGCAGGATGGCTTTATTTGGGCTATATTTTGTACTTAATTGGTGCTAGCGGGACCTTTTTCCTGCAAGTAAGCTGCGGCTCGCTTTTAGCCTTGCAGAGAGGGTTCCCGGAGGAATTGAATTGCAAATAGGATTTTCTTGCGGCCGATTCTCTTGCGGCCGTTTTAGATGAAAGGCTTTCCTCCGGCGTGAGCGGCCGCAAGGGATAGCAAGGCGCCGGCCGCAAGCCTGCCGGAATCCCCGGCCGGAGGAAAATAGAATATCCGAATAGCTTGCGGCCGGTCCTTGCGGCCCCGCATCTCCTACGGCCGCTAATAGAATGAGGCCCTATGGCTCTAAAGTGGCAAGAATGGTTTAAGATTGAATATTCTATTATTCAGTCTTCACAACCATTTTCTCTAAAAAGTACCTTTTAGTTGTTGTTTATACAACTGATGTAAGTGTTAGTTTGCTACATCCTTCACAAAAGTTTTTTTTTCTTCAGCTACAGTGTTCCATTAACTCTTTTGACAATATCGCATTCTTGGTCATCATGGAACTTTGCACTCCATTACACATCGCCTCAGATGGATTTCTGTCCTCCAGCATATGATGCTTATGTGATTTTATGTCGAAATACCTATATAGAATTACTTAAGATTACATCTAACGATTTGAAATAGGTGAGAAAACTTTCCCAGACATATGAAGAATACGGGAGATTGTTGTCACATGTACCACACAGCCAGTACTTGCCAGATATTCCTGCAGCTCCTTTAATGTTGCTGTAGGCCTCTTGGTAGCCCCCCAGACTAGATTTCTTCTCCTCTTTTCATCAATTTTGGAGGGAGCTACAGTTCTTGGTAATGTCACTGTTGTGCCATATTTTCTCCACTTGATGATGACTGTCTTCACTGTGTTCCATGGTATATCTGATGCCTTGGAAATTCTTTTGTACCCTTCTCCTGGCTGATACCTTTTAACAATGAGATCCCTCTGATGCTTTGGAAGCTCTCTGTGGACCATGGCTTTTGCTGTGGGATGCAACTAAAAAAATTTCAGGAAAGACCAACTAGAGCAGCTGAACTTTATTTGGGGTTAATCAGAGGCACTTTAAATGATGGCAGGTGTATGCTGACTCCTATTTAACACGATTTGGAATGTGATTGCTTAATTCTGAACACAGCTACATCCCCAGTTATAAAAGGGTGTACAGACTTATGCAACCACATTATTTTTCTTTTATATTTTTCTTCCCTCCACCTAAAAGATTTCAGTTTGTTTTTCAATTGAGTTGTACAGTTTATAGGTCACATTAAAGGTGGAAAAAGTTCGGAAACTATTTATCTTTGTTTCATTTTTTACTGCACAGAAACCAGACATTTTAACAGGGGTGTGTAGACTTTTTATATCCACTGTAAAAATACCTCTAATGATTACACAACTTCCTGGTGCCCCCCCCCCCCCCAATCAGCATGCAGAACCCGGGGAGCAATATTAACCCACTATTTACCCTCTGTTGCTTGCCCAGCTTCTTCCTGGCAGCTTCCTGTCATATGTCAGTGATATACTACATTTCCCAGGCTCCTTTGCCCACATGTTCCATGCTGCTCTGCACCACAGCCAATAGGAGACTGGTGTTGTCACAGCTGATATATAATGTATCCCTGCTTCCTGGCTATGTTGTGTGATGTTGCCATAGCAACTAACATAGTGCTATGTCTGAAATCGTTCTCTAAATCGGACTGGGCAAAACAAATTGAAGGGGGTGTTAACCTTCATTTTAAACTGTCAGAAATTACAATAGATTTTGCTAACTTCAAGGTAAGTGTTTAAATGTTTATTTTGGTATTTTTTTATGCAAACATTTGTTTTCATACACTTCTGATTCTCCTCCATCAGATGCATTCATAGTCCAGGAAACTTAAATATCCCTTTAAGAGGTTACACATTCCTATACATTTTCTGTTTTTTCAGATATCCAGACTCTCTTCTTCAATGGTTTATGGTTATATCTCAGGCTCAAGAATGATGGACAACCAGAAGAAAAAATAAATAATGCAAAGAACAAATGGGAGCTGTGAGACTACACCAAACAACTCTTAAAATCTTACACAAAGGAGCGGTCCTTTATCTTGCTTGGGGAATCTGTGAAAAGGTACAAGGGTGCGGACTGCTTGACAAGGAAATCATCCCACAAAATCAACAGCCTAGCAAATAATGTATATGATTTTTGGTTTTGTTTTGCCTACTTACTTTTTTTTTATATACCTTTTATAGTTCTGTGTCACCAAAGCCAATGATTGGTCCTTACATCTTAAACTGTCTAGGTGGTGGCAGCATTAATTATTGGGGTGTAGATGAATATTAAATGGATTTTTGGTCATTGTAGGTGACTGCTAGATTAGATACCCTGTTTTATGGTTAATCCTTACACCCACACACCTATGTCTCTATCATCTGACAAAACTGTACATCTTGAACTGTGCATCCTACAGTGAGTGTATATCTCAGAATCGTGAATATATCTACAGGGTTGAGTATACCTGGATCTATCAAAATGAATAGGCACGGAAGGGTACCACAAGGTGGAAGTGCATAGCAAGTAAACTTTCAAGAGTTAAAGTTTTTCTGTCATCGTATATTTTATGGGATTCAAAATTAAACATAAAAATGTATGTATTTTCATAGCTGGTCTCTGCTGAGTGGTTTATGCAGCACGGTGGTCTACAGGAAGAAAATTATGCCAGAATACACTGCAGTAATAATCTTCCTTGCCCCCACAGCAATACAACCATCTAAAAGGAATTTAGTACACCCTAATTACACCATATGCATGTATAGTGCATGTTATGTTTGTTCGGGGGGTTTTAAATCTTATAAGAAAATCTGTGCAGCAAAAATGATTTATGGATGGCACACTTGAGAGAACTGTGTTTATAAGACCTATGTAAAGTTATAGGAATTCAGACACTGGAGAGAGGTGGTGGTGTGTGAAGCTCTACTTTTAGAGACAAAAGAATAAAGGTAATTAGAAATGGGAGAATGATAGTTGCAAATTGAATCAGCAGAATGGATGGTATCAGGCACAGTGTCTTTGGTTGAATCTCTGTAGAAATGGAACACATATAGGGATACCTTGATTAATGCTACCCCGCTGAGAACTGGTTCGTTAGAGCCCTTTTTCTCTCTCTAATTCCTCACTGAGCAATACACCATGCTATATCACTGTTTTTTTCCTTCCTGCTTCTCTCTTAACAACATCACAGCATTAAGAGGGGCAGGGCAAGTGAGAGAGTCAGAGAGACAGAAGGATCAAGTAAACAGCTACAAAAGAGAAAGAGAGAAAGACACCCAAATCCTACCTACAAGATCCAGTGGCAAGGTACAGAATATTTTCTTTGGTCCCTTGTGTCTAATAATGTAATTGCTAATTATTAATTGTCTCATAAAATCTACCTTAACTGTGTTTTTTAAGCGAGAGATAGTTGCAGCTGGAGAGCTCGATTGCCACCAGGAACCCACAAATCCAGCCGACAACATCCACTGGCAAGGTACAGAATGTTGTCATTGTTC
Source organism: Discoglossus pictus (assembly GCA_027410445.1). Taxonomy (NCBI): domain Eukaryota; kingdom Metazoa; phylum Chordata; class Amphibia; order Anura; family Alytidae; genus Discoglossus; species Discoglossus pictus. The sequence continues at coordinate 304,108,925 of CM050166.1, read as the reverse complement.
CCTTGTTTCTAATGATGTGATTGTTAATGGTCTCCTAAACTATACATTATTAGTATTTCTTTTGTACTATTTTACAGATGTCTGAGCGCAAGGATGAACAGCCTAAGCTGAAGAGCCAGAGAGAGGGTGGTTTTATCAGTTTAAAAACAGGAACAACCTCTACAATATTATGATATCTGGAGAAGCGACAATCGCTGATATGAAAGCTGCTATGGGCTTTCCAGACACTTTTAAGGACATAGGGCGAAGAGGCAGCTATCCACTGGAACTCGAGTTTAACGTGGATAAGACCGATCTCATCTGAAAGCGCATGCCATGCAACACTTTTATCTTTAAGGAGCAGAAGACAGCGTAGAGCTTTTTAAGCCGCCAAAGACCGGCTAGCCCTTCTTCTAGATGGGAACGCCAGTGGTGACTTAAAAATTAAGCCATTGCTGGTCTACCACTACTAGACACAGAAAGCTATGAAGGGCATTAGTAAACCCAATTTGTCAGTGATTGGGCAATTTAACAGGTAGGCCTAGATCGCCATGGACATATTCAAGGAGTGCTTCAGCTAACATTTCTGCCCTTCTGTGCAGCGCTATTGTAGGCGCAAGGCACTGGAGGAGAAAGCGCACCTAATAATGGACAATGCTCTAAGCCACCCTACCAACTTAACTGAGCTATCCTGGTAGAAGTAGTGTTCTTGTCGCCCAACACAACTTCGCTCATCCAGCCTATGGACCATGGGGTCATTGCCACCATTAAGGCCTACTATCTTCGCCACATATTCCGGCAGCTAATTGACCAGACGAACAGCCAGGACAAACAATCAATAATGGACTTCTGGAAGAAGTACAGCATAATGCAGGCCGTTACAAACATTCATTTGTCCTGGAAGGAGGTGACACAGCAATGCCTAAAAGGTGTGCGTAAGGAAATCGGTCCAGAGCTGTCTGGTGATGTTCAAGTTGAAGAGCCCATAATAGTGGAGATAGTGGACCCTGTGACCACGGCTGGACTGGGAGATGCAGATGCCCAAGACTTAGAGAACTTGGTCCAGGCTTCAGGTGAGAACCTGACAAATGAGGACCTGGAAGAACTTAATCAATTAAAATGTAACTATGTCACCTGACCAGTTTGTGACCAAGAGAGCAGGGCTTCTACCAATTAAAGTTGACTGTTTTTTTGTTCATACTAAAGTGTACTGTTTCTTTAATTGTTTTTGGAAAAAGTGTTTCTTTATGTTGCTCTTATGTTTGCAGACCATGCAGAATTCATATAAGTGAAACTGCTTCAAAATTCTCTTAGTATTGTGCCCTTTTTTTCATCCCCTATCCCTATGTTAAGATGACCCCGTTTAGCGCCGTTTCGTTTATCACTCTGAGTGCCTGGAACCTTTCTACAGCATTAGGCCGGGTATTCCTATGTGTGTGTGTGTATTTTTTTTTATATATATATATAATCCCTTATCTACTACCATAAAGTAGTACTTTCTCAAATAGGTGTAGAGAAAACCTTATGGGTGAGGTTTGGTCACATTAAAGAGACACTGTAAGGTCTACTGTAATGCAGGCACATTTTAAAAGTTCCAAGTTAAGAATATTATTTGGTTAAATTCAATGTAATGGCTTACATTTTTTAGTATTTTTTTCTGCTCTATTCTAAGTATTACTTTTTGCCTTTATGACCTTGTCCTTCCCCTCCCTTAGTGCAGAGTTACTGCCTGTTTGCTCTTGTTTATTGTTGTGTCCTTATCCTAAAGTAAACATTGCAAATGCTTTCTCTATGTAGGAGCCTTGTGCTCTGTAATGTGCTTCCCTAAAATGAACCTTGCATTCAGCCATTGGCCCTGTACTGAGGGTGGGGCATGAGTACTTCAAATAGCACAAGATGGATGCCTACAATATTCCAGAGACTTTCTAAAAAAAAAGTTTTTTTTAAAATATTTAACCAAATTATGTAAAGTACTTTATTAACATTACACTGTACTATGGTTATGCTACATTTCACAATGTGCTTGCATTACAGTGTCCCTTTAATGTAGTCCCTCATCATGTACTTGCTCTACGGGCTATAATTTGCCAGACCACCCGGCATAATACTATGCTACTAAGAACTGCAATAACTTAGGCTGTATTATATATTTTCTGGAAGAAGCAGAAATCCCCCTGAAGCCGGTATGAGTCTCACTTCTATAAACAGTATGCTGCTTCCTAGGCAATTCTTACTCTCTATTAGATTTTAGCCTTAAAATCAGTGTTTTGCTATTCTCTGGTGTGTGAGGTTGCCATGGCAAACTCCTGAAATGTATTGGGCTCTGAGGAGACTTTGGTTTAAACCTTCCAGCCACTTAAGGCCTTACTTAAAGTTTTAAATTGTAGCTTTTAAGATTTGCTTGTTGGTTCAGTTTACATTTTCAAAGGTTTTATTAAAGTATCACTGTAGTCCTGTATTTCTGAACTGCAGCAAATTGTGCTTTTGTCCCCACTGGTCTCCATATGTCCTTGTTTACCCTCCCTCTTAATCTACTGGTTAAATAAAGGACATGGATCAAGGTGTAAATGGGTTCCTATTAATTTGGGAACCTGTGATAGATTGAGGCACTCCCAGAGAAATGAATTAAAATGTTGTATTTTAACTTTACTTAAATATTTTGCCCATTTTCAGTGCGAATTCTTTAAAATAGTCTGTTAAAAATATCAGAGTACACTGTCCCTTTAACAAGTGTAAGAATTATATGAACTAAAATGTGCACTCTGTATTGAAGTGTAACCATGCTGCATACTGCACATTTTCCTTTAATATATTTAATAGGGTTACTAAAATTAATACGCTAAAATGCCTAGCACCAAAACTAAGCTTTATTAAAGTAGAATGATTTTACACAAATTGAGGGTAAATCCTAATCCCATTTCTTTTACTATATTATTAACAAAAATTGCACGGAAGGAAGTGTTCATGATACCATATTTGCCTGGCAAGTCTCAACTGCTTTCAAATTGTTCCACTGAATATCAAAAACATACATGATGTATATAATAAAGTGTTCTCTTTACATTGTTTTGTCTTTATAAAATTTGCTTTTTGACCCTAAAGTTATAATGCACAAAGTCTCAAAAGTGAAATCTTTACTTGAACAAAAATAGTGATGCTGTGAATAAATTGGTCAATTTTGTTTTTAACAATTATAAAATAATCTATATTATTTAATCAATCTTCTGTGGTAACCTCACAGTTAAAATATTGATTTACGAAGAAGAAACTTGATAATGTGCAAATTGTTTTAGAAAGGGAAAAACAAATACAGCAATACATTTATTTGACATGCAGTGGAATCTACCATTTGAGTTTCTGCTGACCTACTGGGAAGAAACTTAGGGCCTCGTTCAATTGTGGACCCCTATAGCATTAGGGGTTAGGTTTACTGTATGGCATGTAGGGGTCAATTTAGATTTAGGTAGTTGGGTTAATAGGAATAAGGGGTTAATTATTAGATGACACTGAGGTCCTTAAAGATAATCCTAAGCAAAAGAAAAACAAAAAAATAAAAATAAAAATGAATTCATCTGTGTAGAGAATAAAATGCTGTAAACACTGAAACAGGACAGTTGTGGGTTAACATCTCCTGCTGCATTCCTGAGTTCAGGGAAACTGCTATAAATCTTTGTATTCACAGAGCCTTCACCACAGGTGTTGGCATATGTTATTAATCATGGAACAGTCAGGAGGCAGGCTACAGTGTTTGCAAACAGGCATAATGTTTTGAAATTTTTAGGTGGTATTAGTGTAATAAAAAAAAAGATAATTTTAACATACAACCTTGTGCTCTTTCACACCATGAAGAGCACTTATAGTGAGGTAAATGGCCCTTTAAGGACCTCCGAGCCGTTAGATATTTAATAGGATAAACGGTGGTCCTTTAAGGACCTCTGTGGCAAAAGGTTAATTTGTAAATACCATGGCGATTTCAATAGACCCCCTTGTTATCTGTATGGGTAAAGGGGGTGATCGACTGAACAGGTAAGGGGATTATTTTTAAAAGGCATTTTCTGCTTTGCAGGGTGCTCTTCAGTGCATGTTATTATTACAAGTTGCAAATCATAAGTAAGTGCTCTGTAAAGTTACAACTGAATAGCGACTTTGTGGAAAAGCAACTCCAAATTTTTCTGCAGTGTGCAAATCAATGGGAAAACAAGTCATAATATTGAAAGTAAGGGTTGTTCTAGACCAGGGGTGTCCAAGTTCAGTCCTGCTGGGCCACACACAGGCCTGGATTTGTGGATTTTCTTTATGTGCACAGATGAGTCAATAAGGATGACTGAAGAAATGATAGTCTCACCTGGATACAGCAGGGCTATCCTCAAATACAGGCCTGTGTGCGGCCCAGCAGGACCGACGTTGGACACCCTGTTCTAGACCATTATAAGTAGCCCACTTGAAGTGATGAAAAAAAAAGTGTCAATTTCATAGTTTACAGCCCTATTAAATAACTGCTACGTTTGAAAAAGTAGCCTGTAGTGAAAAATGTAGGGCTGAAGGCAATTAAATTAGCATTGTAAACCTCTACATTTCCAACCTGCGTGCTAGAACGCAGGAGGGCCGAAAAATGCCTACGTTTTGTGGAACGTGGAACATCGCAGCAAGCAACCCTTTAATTTGTCCTGCTACTTTCCTATTATGCTATTAAATTGCCACAAAGTCCTCCGCAAGCTAGCCCATAACACGCAAACTGAGCCCAAAGCCCAACAAGTGATGGAGAGGACACGCAAAGGCTGGAAAAGCCCTTACGTTTGCTGCGTCAGCCCCCGAACCTCCCTCTGGTCCCTAAAGCTCCCTTCTGCTCCCCAAATACTTCCTCATGCTGCATCCCGCCTCCCAATAATAAACCTTGCCATGGGGGTCCCAATCGGGACCCACGCAGCAGTCAAACTGTTACTGTCAGCCACGGGTGTACTCCAAATACCTCCACCCCCCCCCCCCCGGCAACTAAAATTAACCCCTCTACGCTGGGGGGTCTCCATCGGGCCACCCGCAGTGTCCCCATATTACCCCTTGCAGCGGGGGTCCCAAGCGAGGGTCCCAATCGGGACCCCAGCTGCATTTCAAAATTAAAATTTCCCGCCTTAAGGGTCGTTAAGACCTGCGATAACTAAAAAATTAACAGACCTTTGACTGCAATCTGATTGACAGTTACATCAGCCAAGCAGAAGACGAAGATGCTTGGAGTCAATCAGAATGGGATACTCCCCGTGGGGTGTATCCAATTCGGATTGGCTGAAGGCAATAGCGCATTCTGACTGGATTATAATTGACAGTTACTTCAGCCAATCAGAATGGGATATAGGGGTGTATCCCATTTTGATTGGCTGAAAAATGACTGACAGCATTTTTAGCTAATCTGAAAGTGCCATATAAACATTTTTGCGGATCAGCCAAGAGAACCCTCATTTGCAGCGGGGAGCTCCGTTATTTTTTTTTTTTAGACCAGCGGATTTCTTTGGAGGGGCCCTGCCGGCAAAAGACTACAACGAGGACGGGGGCATCGCGAAAAGTTAAGTGTACTATTTAGAATGTTTTTGATTACCGTATTTTTCCGTGTATAAGACGACCCCTATGATTTTGACAAGTATTTTATGAACATCGCATCTGAACATTGGTTTAAGTAGTGCAGACTAAATTGGATGAAATGAAATTCAAAGGAACCAGAAAACTGCATGAATATTGTATGCTCTCCCAAGAGATAGCTCCATCTAGCGAATTCCATGTATAAAACGACCCCCCAATTTAAAGGTCCAAATTTTGTCAAAAAAGGTTGTCTTATACATGGAAAAATACGGTATATGTTCTGTTTGTTTATTTATTCATTTTAATGTTTCTTCTTTTCCTGGGATGCCAGACATGTGGACTGTAACGGAACCCATCACTGTTTTACCCTGTTTTATGGTAATTTAATTCTTATGGTTAAAATATGATCACATTGCTATACTGTAGATATGTTTTATGTTCTACAGAATATATTGGCTCATAATATTACAGCTACTAGGCTAATAGATAATCCTATTACAGAGACTCCTCATAAGATAAGGAAGTCTATTGTATAAAGTGTTTTCATTATGAGACATAAGAACAAAGAGAAGTATAATCTGATCAATGTCTGATTGTATCAAAGTAGCCAGGTAACCTCTGGGGGGTGTGACCACACCTATTGTCTCTCTATGTGTATTGTGTGGCCAAATATGGGGGATGTGTATTTCCTGTGGAAAGAGATGTGTATATATATTTCTGCATAACAAAATAAAGACAGTATTCTTTGACTCCCAATTGAGTGTCGTCCAATATGGGTGGTCTGGGCTTCTGAGACTGCGCAGTGCTTCTATATGGATATTTAACGGTTTACCAGCGGAGATATTGGACTTATAAATCCAACTCCGTTATATGGACATTTAGGAAAGGCCCTTGGCTAGGCACGAAGCACAGAAGACCATTGTCGCTGGAGGAACATTTGGGCAAAGTAAGTGGTCTTATTTCTAGTTTTAGTGAGGGGGTTGTTTTAGGTGAAATAATAGGGTTTTTAGTATATGTAATTATAGGCTTTCGTATCGTATGTAATTGTTTTGTTTTTTTCTGTAATTATAGGGGTTTTATTTTCTGTAATATTGTTTACGTTTGTGCAATGTATGGTTTATTCTTTTTTGTGATGTAGTTGTTTTCCCAGTAATTTCCTCTTTTTTATTTTGTGTAATTAGTGGGGTAATAGGGATTTTTTTAGGATGTTAGGTAAGTAGAGTATGGATTAATATTGTGGAGAGGGGGGGGGGGTTAATAGTGTAGTGTTTAGACATTGTGTCATGAGGGTCCTGGGGGACCCTCATGTCACTTATTCTATGGGTTAATAGTCTCCTATAGGGGTCTATTTAGACTGCTATTGGACTAATGGGGGTATTTAGAGTCCCATAAGGGTCTCTATAGAGCCTTATGGGACAAATGGGGTTAGTGTTGACCCTTATGGGACTGAGGAGGTAAAGTATTGTCCATAATGGTCTGTATAGACCCTTATGGGACTGGGGGGTTAAGTATTGTCCCATAAGGGTCTGTACAGACCCTTATGGGACTGAGGGGGTTAATTAGTGTCCCATAAAAGTCTCTATAGACCCTTATGGTACTGAGGCTGTTAATTAGAGGCTCATGGGGGTTTGTACAGACCCCCATGAGTGATGGGGTTCATTTTAGATGCCAGCGGGGGTACTTATAGAACCCCTGTGGCAGAGGTTAATTTTTTAGTTTTCACGTAAGGACGACGTAAGGGCCTTTACGACACTTTAAAGATTCACATTTTCCACCTTGCAGATCCTTTAAATGCAGCGGGGGTGATAATATGGGGACACTGCAGGGATCCCGATGAGGACCACCAGCATAGGGGGGTTCAATTTAAGTGCCACTCTCACTTGAGAGTAGCTCAGTAAGAGAAATGTAACTATACAGTAAAGAACATTCACATGTAAAACAAATATTTAAAGGTTGTGTATTTTGCCCAACAACACATTATTAGTTATTTAAAATACAATATAGAAAAAAAATGGGACTACAATGGTAGAGGCATCTAGGATACTGTGGGTGAGGGGCTTTTACATTTCTGCAGGAACAAGGATTGCAGTTATGTTTGTAAGCCGCCTTTTGTTGTGCATGAGCATGTGCAGGTAAAGTGATTTGGTGTAACATTCTAAAAACTCCATTAATATGCGCAATGTTCTCCCCAGCCCAGTTTAGGAGGGAGCTTCCCACATCTTATTTGAAGGGCCGTCCAGCTTGAAAAGCAAATAACACACAAAACACACATTGTAGAACTATATAACCACCCGGCTACTCCTTCATGTCATCTGAATGGTTATAATTTATGGGGAGAACACTGTATTTCAATACCTTTTCCCACCCTTGATGCATAACATAAGCTGTCCCTCAAGCTCCAAGCTAGCAGTACCAGGAGTACTTTTCTCTAAAATTATTTCATGCTCATGGTTCACACAACGGCTATAGTTGTTAATATATATGATGAAAGTAACAAACTAAGTACAGAGGTCCTATAAGTGTAAGAAATTACAAAAACCTTGCTATGTTCAATATATATATATGATTTTGAGTTTTCCAAATGAAATACTCCAAATGTCTGCAAGCGGCACCAAAGCTTCCTTAAGGAATGTGTTGTGACAGGTACACAAGATTTGCTGGGATTATATAGAGAGAAGCTTTCACTCCAATCCATCAGCAAGAAAAGCTGGTCTTACTTGTGGGTGCGATGCCGCAAACTATGGGCAGTTAATGAACAGTACATTTGACAGCTTTAATAAAACACAGCAATCGCCAACTGAGATAATTAAAATTGAAGCAGCAAAATTCTAGTGTTTGGCAACATAGATGAAACAACTTCATTAAAATGTGCAGCTTTTTGCAAATGAAAGGCATGGAAGCACTGGACCCTGAAGAATCAGCCTTCTCAAAACTAATTGCTTCAGTGTTTAAGCAGGACAGCCATGAAACACCAAGGGCAGAGCAAAGAAATACAAATGAAGAGGCAAATCTGATTTTCAAAACACACAATGCTTAATATTCCCTTTTAGTGATGGTTTTGTTTCTTAAACCCTTAACACTTTCAGTTCTTGAACATAGACACACTTCTGCTGTGCTACTGTATAACGTAACTAGAGACCATCCCATGCACTTTATTTTCTGGGTCAGTATTCTGCAGCACTTTTATAGTCTGCCATTCCAAACTAGTGGTGCAAACTTGTGCCCCTGCCCTTCCCTTCTCTTTTACTCTCACTTCACTCCTCCGTCTCCCATCCTTTCTCTCCACAACTCTCTATTGGCACTCTGTATTACCATATCCTATACTTTTCCCCCTTAAATAATCCTAAAAGCAGCAAACAACTAAAAACGTTTAACAATGTCAAAGTGACACTGTCACTTCAATAACTATTTGGTTTCATCAGAGCATCTAAACTGGTTATAAATTGTAATAGCCTTATTCTACCGTAAATAATTCCCGAGATATACTGCATTTCTAGTGTGGCTCCTTTATGCTAATTTGTTGTTCACAGTGCTTGTTAAGTGTGGGGAGGGAAGTTAATGTTTATAGTTTATGCTAACACATTAGCAAACAGAGTAGTCTACTAATCAGCACACCAAATCAGCTAACTAGTATTTGAGAGTCACTCCTTGGAATAATAATACAGCAGAAACAATACTGAACAACTCAGAAATATGGCTAATACAATATATAGCCAATTTTACATGATCTTTAAATATACCAAATTAATTTTGTGGCAACAAAGTCCCTTTAACATTTATATAAATATATCTAAAATAACTCACAACAATATACAGGTAGGACATGGATTATCTGGCATTGGATAATCCTTCATCTTCTGTAATCTAGCAGTCTCCTCCATTCAGCAGTAATCTCTGAATTGACAGTGGATTACAGTCCCGCACAGCCTCAAGAAACTCATCAATGAACGATGGCTGCAGGTGCTCTGAGGGTTACTGTGGGCAAGTAAAGGATTGGGTGACTTTTCCTGATTTATCCAGTTCGCTGGACCACCACTGATCCGGCAAATTGGTTAATTCAGGAAGGTCGATGAACAGGGTTTGTCAGATTATCTGTATCCTACCTGTATAAATATATAGTCACCCTGTGCAATCCTGCATTGAGAGGAAAATCCAAGTGAGGACATAAGATATGCTTGAAAAATTCAACATTTTTCTCAAATTAATTTTCAGAATTCCCAGGATTTAAAAAACTCTAGTCGATAAACCTTGATGTATTTTTCTCCATGGAAGCAGAAAATGCATATATTAAACTACAGGATATAGGGCCTCATTCAGTTGAGAAATTGTAGCTTACGGGAGCCCATAAACTAATTTGCTATTTAATTGTCATGTATTTGCGAGCCTCAAGCGATCTACGGGTTACAGGCTGACAATCCCTGCAGTTGTTACAACCGTAACTTACAAGCCATCTAAGAATTTGATCTTTCAAGACCGCAAGAGTTACAATCGCAAATCGCTATTCAATTGCTACAATTCCTCAAGACCGAAATTGTCTTCACATCTGTAAATGGCAATTGTAGAAGAAAATCCTACGGGTACCAGAAGGACTCGCAAGGGGGTTTAACCCCTGTTCGTAACACTGTAAATGCAATAAAAAAAATCAATTACAATTAATTGCACAACAGTCTCAAGCTCGCAAATCTGCAATCAGAAATTATTTTTTGTATGTGTCATTTCGGTGTTATATCAATCTCGGGAATCAATGAGTTCATACTTATCAGGCCACCCACATGGACTAGAACATTTCCTTCAATCTTTTTCATTATTTTGTACATTGCGGCATTGCGAGTCTGATTGCATATCGGACCCATAAAAGCTAATTGATTGACATGTAACCTCCATGTTTTACTGACCTAATGATGACGGTCTCATTTTCTATTGGCTGTTTCTAAATGGGTATTTAGGGCCTTGCTTAATTGATCATGTTCACATTCTGAAATGCATGGTTAACTGTTTAGGCAGTAACTTGCAGGCTCGTTCAATTAAAAAAGCTCCATAGCATGCCCGCAGACATACATACACCACTAGTTGTGGCATTGCAATTGAATAAGGCCCTTTGCATACTAAACGCTTTTTAAATGTGTCTTATAAGGGAGCCAGGCCCATTCTCACTCACAGTTAAAAAATAACACACTAACTTCTCAGCCATTCATGGGCCACATCAAAAAACATTGATTTAAAGTAATTTATGAAATACTACTTAACAGGGAACTGAAACACTGTATTTGCCTCTACCACTTATACTATACGACTAAGGACACTCACGTCTTTCCTGGTAGATAAGTAACACTATAATGAGAATTATTCACACCACAGCTTTTTCAGTAGATATAGATTGGTCAGGCTAGATGTGCCTCTTGGTCCTTATAAATCAAAATCGGTCTTAGTGATATTTTATTTCTATGAATTGTACCCATATAAATATCTCTACACAGCTTATTTAAACGTGTCCAAAAAAGCTGCAGGAGGGAACACAATGCAGCTGTTTTCTCCCTTCCCATCAGCTTCTGCAGATCAAGTTTTACTAGTCCTCGTATTTGACCCCATATAAAAGCTTGGGCTTAAATGATCAAAGCCGGACATTTCCAGGTGCTCATTGTAAACTGTATGTATTATGGAGCCATAAATCCGTAATGATTATGGAGATGAGGCCAAATATAGACAAATCAAGCAACTGGACAATACCAGACAAAGGACGTGTATTGAGTATAAATGTATAGAGACATTCACTAAAATAATGGTTGCAACGTTAAAATGCAACAGGCAAGCTTAAGTGGGGCCAGAGTAAACAAATTTAAATATTTTAGTTAATCTGTAACCATTATTTTTTATTATATTTTAAGTCTAATGATTTGCTTTGCTGCTATTTGCACATGTATTTTTAATGTTAATTACCAGTGAACTAAAAAATGGGTTTAACATAACAAGTGCATACACAGGTCCTTTAATGACACAATTAAATCAAATATTCGCCTTGCATGTATTTAAAAGAGCAGGTTAAACAACCTTTACAGAAGTGCGTGGTCATCCTGGTTCCTACCGCCGACTAGTGGGCGATTCAAGCTTTCATGGTGGGGCGACGGGGTAATCACTAGGTGGCGTTGCGGATGAGTGATGTCACATGCCGCAGACCCGCAGCACCACGCGTGGCTGGTTGGGAAACCGGTGAGAGAGCCTAGGACCAGTACTCAGGACCAGATCACTATCTAGTAAGTACAGGACGATACATAGCTAGGGTCATCTGATTTATGTAACCAGAAATGAGAGTTACTGCGTCACCGGTGGGCGGTAAGGAAATTTTAACATCAAAAGTGTCTGTTAGGTATTAAAAAGTTGAGGATACCTGTTCTACAGTCTGCATTTGCAACCATTTCTTGGAGTAACTCTAATTAGAGAGTGCCATGACATAAGAAATGTATTCCCTTTACACGGTCAGGATATATGTGACACTCCTAAATCAGGATTTGTCAATGGAACATTGTGAATGAGTTTGCAAATGGTTGGTAAAATATATAGCCAACATTTCATGCTTATTAAGAATGAAAAGAAAAGAAAAAAAAAAAATGTTAGTTTAGTGTCATACAAAGCCTTCATGTTGCTTTAAAATTGACATTCTTTTGGAAAAAAGTAGTATGTTTATAGATAAAGTACTCATTCCACCCCATCTACAAACTTTGAATATTGCAAGACTTTCTGTATTCACTGTGCTTGGCTGGAAATGTGTTAAGGTAAACCCTCCTTTTGTAAAGTTACAGGATCATTGTAGTTCAAGTATCTAACAAATTACTAACATTAGCAGTTGTTTAAGTCATAAACATTAAAATCATTCTAGAGAAAATATGATTTTTGAAAGTATTGGTCTATTTCTAGAATATTCCATCTTATCTAGCTTCATCACTTCCTGAGGGGTGTGTATGTTTTATCTATTGGCAAAAGAAAATGGTTTGGGGGGAAGGGCAGAGTGGGATTTGTTAGATAATTGAACCTTACTGAATTTGACACCCATGCCTTCCCCCATAAATGCACATCAATAGCATACCCTTTTAAAGAACTTGAGATACAGCCTTGAGTTTATTAAATGCTTAATGTGATTATTCATTAATGTGAAAATTCTTTCCTTAATAGTAAACTGAGAGGGTTATACTATTGTGATTTGCACTTCTATTTATTCTTATTGTAAATTCTACAACATTGTGGTAGCCATTCAATTGAACTAAATATATACTTTATCTTCTTTATATTCCCTATCAGGAAAAAGCAAATGTAACTCGCCAAGCAAAGCCTGATCAAATACAACAGTTTAAAATGAAAGGCTGCTTTTAATTTGATTTCAAAAATATTTTTTTACATTATCAGATCAAGTTTTTCAAAATAGCAGATTACAAAAAAAATAATTCAGAGGTCCTTTAACTGAATTACTATATCATAAATTATACCTTGATAAGTCACACAAATGGAATCAGAATGTCAGCATCTCCAGAGCCTGCAAGATTTTAATCCAACATTAGTATTAAGGCAAAGGAGTGCAGTGATTATAGAACCACTGTAGTTCAGGAAAAGCTTCTCATGTTTGTCAAGTATATAAATTATTTTTTGTGTCATTCAGTCGTGTTCGACTCTCTGTGACCTCATGGACCGTTACATACCAAGACATCTTTATGTCTATGGTCATGCTGATCCACTTGGTATTCATGGCAGAGATACTGGAGTGTGTTGCCAGTCCCTTCTCCAGTGGGCCACAGCATACAGCTCCTGACATTTCTAGGTGGTCTCCCATCCAAGTACTGATCAAGCCCAACCCTGCACGGCTTAAGGTTGGTGTGATCTCTTGGTTCTTTTGACTTGGAATCAAGCCCAGGTCGCAGTGGTGAAGGCACTGAATCCTAACCACTAGACCACCAGGGAACCCCATATAACTTCATATATGCACTTTTATTTGCAATTTTACTTTACTGCATGCTTCCATTTTCTTTAGTAAATCTGCTTTTCAGGTTCTGCCTCAACAGGACATGCCCTTGTAAGCTAATGAGCTTTCCATAACAGATAATAGATGCACTGGCAATTATTACTGCTGCATTCCCACTGTGCAGATAAAAACTCCTGAGTATTCAAAGTCTTCTCCTACCTCAGAAAGTAGAAAACTGGAAACTACAATGACAGGGTCTACCTTGCCTATTTTCAAAAAGTGCCTATTTTATATGTTTGACCTCAGTGGTTCATTAAAGCAACATTTATTGCAATAGTTAAATAATAATACATTATAAGCTTAGCTCATTGTCAAGTTTTTCAAAAGGGCATGTTCTAAAAATGTAAATGCAATGGTTCTACAAAGCTAATAAGTATAGTACAATAGACAAATAGCTATTGCATCCCTTCTTTACCTCTCCATGCTGTCTCTGTCGCTGTGTTGTCAGATTAGCTGAGCCATAACAATCCTATAATACCATACATGCTTAAGAGGTCTCAGATTGCAGTAGTAAGAATGTATAGCCACAAGAATGGAATGGTAGACCAGGCTCTTATGACAAGCCACCCTGGAAATTCACACACATGGAATATAAGCTTTTGCTTGCTTCCAGAAATGCCTTTGAAATCCATAGTACTATACAGACACAAAAACAAAACGCAGTGTAATTTAATCATGGTATAATTACATTTGCTTTGCGGACCGAAATCCAGTAGTGACATTCAAAATTTTAGCATTTTAATATGAAAAAAAGTTCATGCTTTAGTAATTCACTCATCCAAGTTGTATATGATCCAACATAATTGATATGCGCCAGAAAATATCTAAGAATGCTTTTAAAGACGTGGAATTCCTGTAGCGATATCAATATCAAAGGCGAGAGGTTAATCTAAAAAGTCTGATTTATCTGCACTCTTTGATATTGAATATAGTAAGGATAGATGTCAGCAAAGCAAGGCTTGCTTACTATACACATTAAATGTGAATGAATGGCAAATTGTATGGCCTTACCAGCTGCATGCTTAAAGTCACAGTAAAGACAGCGTACATATTTATCACACAATAACTTAACGGGACATAGAAGGTTTCTGGATTTTACTAGGTATATAATATTCCTTCTTAAAAGCATTGTTATTACTGCCTAAAATCATACAAATAGTCCTTGAATGGGACTGTATCTGCAGTGTATGCAGACACAGACTCAAAAATGCTGGGTGTACTAGCCTATCAGAGACCATGTCTCACCTACATATTGATACATGCTTTCTGATGGGCTAGTGCACTACACTGCACATACAGCACTACAGAGTATAGAGTCTATGTCTGCATACACAGCAGGCAGACCCATACAGGGACTATTTGTTGATTTTAGGCTAATAAAATGCATAAAAGAAACCCTTATGGTTCAGTTGTTAGCATTTGTTGCTTTCAGAATTGTGACCTTGGTTTGATTCCAGTCAGGAAACCCTGCACCAACCTGAAGGCGAGCAGGGTTGGGCCTGGTCAGTACTTGGATGGAAGACCACCTAGGAATACCAGGAGCTGTATGCTGTAGCCCACTGGAGAAGGAACTGGCAACCCACTCCAGTATAGCTGCCATGAATACCAAGTGGATCAGCATGGTGTGTTGCGGTCCATGAGGTCACAGAGATTCGGACATGATTTGACGATGCAAACACACACTCAAATAAGTACATAGGTATATCTAAAATACAGAAACCTTCCATGTGTCAATCAGACATTACTTCCATTTCAAAACTAGTTACAACATCACTATTGTTCAGTGAAAATAAAGGGGAGAGTTTGAATAACTTTATTTCGGTATTTATTAGTATATTACAGTGTACTGGTGATATATGTAAATAGGAATAAGCTTTGCTTTGTTAAATTCTGCTATTTGAAGAACATATGTATTTATATCTGTATTTCTGAAATATCTTTATCAGTTATATTTTAAGTTTTAGCAATAAAATCCCTGGTGGTCTATTAGCTTAGATGGAATGACGGTTTTATCCTCAGTTTCAACACTATCTTGATAAAATGCTTTTAATGGTGCTACCTGACGAGGTCAGGCTACAGTATCATTGTAACACCATTAAAAGGGACACTGTGGAGCTTCCAGAGTAGTATAATTTAAAACTATAGGTAAAATAAATCTTTCATTCATACTAGTTATGATTATTGATCAATATAGTCTAAGTGCACATATATTCTTAAGATTAAATTGCTTTAAACTAAATAAAATACAGGCAATTATTAACAATTGTTACACTGATAACAATTTTGTTTGGTAGATCTAAAAGGCACATTTGACAAGTAAAAATGTAATATAAATTTACTGTAATAAAACACATTTTTAGTTATCGGCCCATAGATAAAGTACTCTCTGTCAAGACCTGCTTCTTCAATGGGGCTTGATAAGAACCTGGTTCAAACCTTCCCCAGCAGGACCGTGTAGTTCTTGTTACCTGTTAGATGACTTCAGGATAGAGACACCACCCAAACATATGTATAGAGGATGATGCAGGCAAGATACTAGTGGTCTCAGTACAGGATTACTCCCCACTTAGGATACAGGCACACAGTAAATAGCCCCACACATTGTTTATGTGAAAATCATAACTGACTTTCATTAATTCACATCCCCCATATTTATACCCTGTCCCTAGTTATGAGTAGCCAATGCCAACAATGTGCATTCTTCATTAGCCAATCAAGACATGCCTATGTGTGAGATGGAACATTTAGTAAACACCAATCAGGCCAAGGTGCATTCTCAGTTGCCTTGGGAATGCATGCACACATGTCCAACAGAACAACAACAGTCAGTTTTACAGGTCATTTCCCCCCCTTCTGGAATAACCACATACATAATACAGAGTAATAGTAGAAACAGTACATATATATATTTACAATAATAGTGCTCCCTGAATTCAACACCAAGATGTCTGGTTCAATCCAACATCAACTTATTCAATCCAGGCCTAGATACAATGATCTTCACAGTCTCTAGAAGCTTTGGCAACGACAACACTCAGTCCAGGCCTAGATACATTGATATTCACAGTCTCTTGGAGCTTTGACCACGACGACTCTCGGGCCAGGCCTAGATACATTGATCTTCACAGTCTCTAGAGTCTTTGAACATAACCTACTTACTTATAGTTTTAAATTATTCAGTATTGGAACTTCTCTTCTGAGATCTGCAGCATTACAGTGTTCCTTTAATTTATAAGTGAACCAAACATATCAATCAAGCAAGGTATTCTGTTACAAGGGAAAACACCGCTTTCTTTAGATGAGATATTGTACAATTAAATAACTGGGGGCCTTGGGGTAATTAAATATGTAACCTGCTGATATATTGTTAGAAATTTGGTTAGGAAATCAAAATTTGCTTCATTGCTTATGTTTTCTAAATAGTTAGTGGTTGAAATATCCAGGAAAAGGATGTAGTGGTGATACTACGCAGCTGAAAGGCATCCGCGGTTGGAATTACATAAAGTAAGACTACACATTTTTGCAGTACTACTACTTAAAACAATACTTACTGCTTAAAAAGATCATTATTCAACTCAAATCTTAGTAAGATCTTATGGAAAGTCTTTTCATTGCTACGTTGTCTATAAGTTGACATCTCCAAGACTTTAATACATCATCCTTAGGTCCACATGGCCCAATGTAATAATAACAATGGGTTTTACTAAGCTTCAATCATGTCTCATATACTAAGGCAGTTACTAACTCTATAAGACAGATATTGTTATCACTTAGCATGGATGTTTGTCACTTTGCAGAGAAAGTACTCACCTACTAAAATGAAGTTTTAAATGCATTTACTTCACTATCGGTGAACATTTTGCAAACAATTAATACAGTCTGCATCTTGCAGAGACAGTGTAAGTGACAGGTAAAGGATTGTGAGCATCTAGTCAAAAATGTGTTAGAAATATGTTTTTATAGAACCGCAATAAAGCCTTCTGTTTTAAAATGTTGAAATTTTCTTGAAGGTGCTGGGTATGTTTCAACTCCCCCTCCTACATGTCAC
Organism: Discoglossus pictus; assembly: GCA_027410445.1. Lineage (NCBI taxonomy): Eukaryota > Metazoa > Chordata > Amphibia > Anura > Alytidae > Discoglossus > Discoglossus pictus. The sequence continues at coordinate 304,091,319 of CM050166.1, read as the reverse complement.
GGACTTGTTTGTCTCAAACCTATGAGATAAGATTTCCTTTCACCTGGTTGTTAATGAACTGTTCTTTGTAAAATCATGCAACAACAAAAAAATATTATTATCACCACCACCACCATGTGGGGCATGGTCACACAAGCTCACAACACAGGGGTAAGGAGTAAGCAGAGATAAGTCTCAGCTCCTGAATAATAAAGCAGCGACCAAATTATAGTAACACCTAACTCATAGCTTCCAGACAGAATGCGAGTCATGATGGAAGGGAAGTGGAAACAGACCCAGCACATCAGGCAGGTGATATTCCTATCAAAAACATCTTAATTACAGGTGGCATTTTTGTTGAAACTTCTATTACTTCTTGAACAAACAAGTGGTAGTCTACACACTCATAGGGCCTCATTCAATTTCAATTTTGCCTATTGAATATGGCTATAAATAAGCACATAGCATTATTTTTTTAAAGAAGTTTTTAGTTACTAAAAACCTTGCTTTTGGATAGATGTTTACTAACTAAAAACTTCTTTAAAAAAAATATGTTATGTGCTTATTTAGAGCCCAATTCAATTGGCCAAACTGGAATTGAATGAGGGCCATAGTCCTTTGCAGAGTGCTTACACTGGCCTTTTAGGTGTACAAGCACATACAAATAAGAGCAAAAGAGAGGAATGACTAAGTCCCAAGGAGGCCTTGAAGATGACCAACCTTGATGATGAATTGTGCTAAAGAAGTTGATTTATAGGGAGAGGTGGATGGGTGAATGCCAAAACTTATGGTCAGGGCTAAGTTATTAAAAAATAGACTGATGTGTTGTAGGAATGCGTTCATAAATATTGCTGTAATTTGATGTTAAAGTTCCACTGAATTGAAGGTCAAAACAAAAAAATAAATAAATAATGCTTGAAAATGTATTAGACTAATATACAAAAGTAATTTGGTAAGTTTATTAAGAGCAAGTTTACTTTCTGTAGTGGGGTTGGGAATGTATCTGGAGTAATTCAAACGTCCTAGTATTTTAATGATATGTACAGGAATATAATTCCTTGAGGCTGCACCTATGAGAAAGTAGTTAACGGGATGTAAATATTGATTTTTAATAATTATTCTCTGGTCGATCGGAACTAGAGAGCTAACATTTATCAGACACCTTTTATTATCAGTGGAATGAAAGGTGATTTTAACAGGATTACAATTAGTCTTATCTTTATATGGGGTCAAAACTTACAAAATTCTAACTTGATTGGAATTATGCACTGAAAATTCACCCGTTCTAAGAAAACTATAGAAAGCTAGATATATACTAGCTTTAAGTACAATATTTATTCTTATTGAAGAAATATTGAAGAAAAAAGGTGCTTAATATAGAAATTTGGATATGGCTTCGAAATGTTGCCTGTTATGGGAGCCTAGATTTTTTTATTGGAATTTTATCTTTAAATAAACATTTAATTAATAATTTCATAGTAGCATTAGTCATAAATGACTATAGGGTAATTTAACAGCTAGATGATGTTAGATGCCTGCTAGGTATGTTTTAATTGTTACAGGCGATAATGATAGTTTGTGATGGGTGAATGCTGCAAATAATAAATTGGTATCCATATGATAATGTGAGATGGGTTTACATTTCTTGAGTACATTCCTAATGATTCTCATTATTATCGTGGAGTCTTATGTCCACTTGTTAATGATCTTTGTAGTTTCTTCACTAGGGGGTGAGTATTTGGATATGTTTAATATGCCAATGATCTTCCCAAAGGTAACATGCAATCGAAAAGGCAAAATGATCCTAAATTGTGTAGTAATCTTAAAAATGATGATTTCCAGTGGGAAAGAAATCAAAAATATTTGGTAAATTATTGATTTACTGGAATCATTACAGAATATGTATACATAGTGAGTATTAGTGAATACAGTGAAAAATAGTGATTTATCGTTCCACAATTTCAGGAAGGAGGGACATAAAAAATATAATTGTTCATTTCATGACTTATTTTGAGTTTGAAATGTTGTTCTGTTGAAAGTAATTTGAGTAAAGGGGAAAAAAAGAGCAGCCTTGAGGACATATGCAAGCAACACAATTTAAATGGCCTAGAAGGGATTGAAGTTCTGTTTTATTGCAGAAATATTTGATACTGGAGGCTGTATCTTTTCTAGCAGGATGCTGTCTTTCCTTTGGTTAGAATCAAAGTTTGCTCCTAAAAATTCAATGTTGATACGAGGACCTAAGGTTTTCTCTGGAGTGCTTGGAAAGTTAAGAGCAGTCAATATTTGGAGAACTTATGAGAGGCATGTTGGGTTTTTGGTGAAAGGTTCTTGATAGAGGAGGACTACTTGGCATTTAGCAATGTTGAGAAGTACGCAAGTGACAGCATTGGAAATCGAAAACAAAAAGGTAATTCAGTTTAAAAACGAATAATGACTGCTCCACTACTGTGCAGATTCCAAAGTTCTGGGTATTCATTTAAAAGTGTCAACTATTTTGGTTTTGGCAAGAAGTGAGTTATGGCCTGATTGTATGATAAGTTTAATTGCATCAATAATTTGTGTACAGTGTAAATCGTGTTCTTCAGCGGGAATTAATGAATTGATACTTTGTATTGATTTGATGTGAGGTTCTGACAGATTGTAAATTATCTTTTTTTCTCAAAAGTATTACTTGGTGACTAAACTGATGGGATTAACCCTGTAAATTGAAAAAGGGAGAGAAGAAAATGGATGAAAAACATAAAACTTTGATAATTCTTTACTATTTCGATCTGTAAAAGTCTGTGGTTCGCGTTCTGCTGATTGGATCATTTGGCATTCCAATGGTTCTTGCAGAAGCCATTTGTGGAGCCATCAAATAAGTACTGTGAGAGGTTTTTATTAGGATAATCTGAGAATAGCTTAGAAAGAATGTCTATATTAATTATGGATTGATTATGCTTTGTCCGAAGGACAGATAGAGTGAGGATGTTACTTCCTGCATTTAGTACATACGTGCAGAAGGTGACATCCACTAGAAGAACATCCACGGGTATTGAAATAGTTACAAATAGGAGAAGAACCTATTATTATTATTAATTGTATTAGCTTTTATTTGTAACGCGCCAACATATTCCGTAGCGCTGAACTGGGGATAAGAAAAAGGAAGAATACAATGTTAACGAACTACAGAAAATTGGATGTCATTGTTTGCTTACGATGAATAGAATGATTTAGTTTTTCTCTCCAGTGTATAAGCTAAAGGCAGCCATAAACTCTGCTAAAGACAGTTTGTTAGCTAAACCAGAATCTTTGGATTTTACGGTCCCTGAGATGTTTCCTGCATGAAAATTTTTGTGAGGATATTAGAAGGGTGACTAAATTAATGTCTTTCCTCCCTAAAATTCCTTTCCAGATATTGTCTGGAATATACAGTAAAAAACCCTTTATCCTGCACTTATGGGGACTCCATATTGCCGGATAAGTGTAGTTTCCTGTTAATCGGGAGTCCCAGAAATAAAGGGTCTAAGCAACCCTTAACCCCCCCCCAAAACCCCTCAAAATGCCTTTAAAAAGAATTAGCACCTAAACTGAGCCATTTAGACCCAGAAAAAACAATAAGAAAAAAAGTTAGGTTTTTTTTTTCCCAGTCTCGAACTCCGGATAGTGCCGGTTATGCCGGTTTAGCGAGAGTTTCTTTAAAATGAGGAATTGATGCCGGTGCTGGTTGGTTGAGAGTCCTGGTTAGTTGGGTGCTGGATAACGGGATAAAGGTGATGCCATGTGGGTGAAAGAATGACGTTAACAGAAAATATAAAAGTAAGACTGTTGAAACTAGGAGCAAAAGGAGGATTGATATGGATTATATTAATGAAAAATAGTATGGAAAAGTCTCATAGTAGTTTGAACACCAGATTAGATGAAAATCAATTGCCTCAAAATGTCTTTTATCAAAGTCATATACAAAGCCATTTATTATAGTTGTTTGGTTCCTTTTTAAATCATAATGATAACAGAAATCACCCAAATGGCTCTGATCAAAAGTTTACATACCCATGAATGTTTGGCCTTGTTACCGACACACAATGTGAAAAACACAGGTTAAAATGGCAATTAAAGGGTAATTTCCCACACCTGTGGCTTTTTAAATTGCAATTAGTGTCTGTGTATAAATAGTCAATGTGTTAGCTTGCACGTGGATGCACTGAGCAGGCTAGATACTCAGCCATGGGGAGCAGAAAAGAACTGTCAAAAGACATGCGAAACAAGGTAATGGAAAAGGATATAAAAAGATTTTCAAAGCCTTGAAAATGCCAGTCAGTACTGTTCATTCCCTTATTAAAAAGTGGAAAATTCGGGGATCTCTTGATACCAAGCCAAGGTAATGTAGACCAAGACAAATTTCAGCCACAACTGCCAGAAGATATGTTCAGAATACAAAGAAAAACCTGCAGGTAACCTCAAGAGAAATACAAGCTGCTCTGGAAAAAAGACAGTGTGGTTGTTTCAAAGAGCACAATACAGGGAGTGCAGAATTATTAGGCAAATGAGTATTTTGACCACATCATCCTCTTTATGCATGTTGTCTTACTCCAAGCTGTATAGGCTCAAAAGCCTACTACCAATTAAGCATATTAGGTGATGTGCATCTCTGTAATGAGAAGGGGTGTGGCCTAATGACATCAACACCCTATATCAGGTGTGCATAATTATTAGGCAACTTCCTTTCCTTTGGCCAAATGGGTCAAAAGAAGGACTTGACAGGCTCAGAAAAGTCAAAAATAGTGAGATATCTTGCAGAGGGATGCAGCACTCTTAAAATTGCAAAGCTTCTGAAGCGTGATCATCGAACAATCAAGCGTTTCATTCAAAATAGTCAACAGGGTCGCAAGAAGCGTGTGGAAAAACCAAGGAGCAAAATAACTGCCCATGAACTGAGAAAAGTGAAGCGTGCAGCTGCCACGATGCCACTTGCCACCAGTTTGGCCATATTTCAGAGCTGCAACATCATCTACTCAGAGACATGGCCAAGGTAAGAAAGGCTGAAAGACGACCACCACTGAACAAGACACACAAGCTGAAACGTCAAGACTGGGCCAAGAAATATCTCAAGACTGATTTTTCTAAGGTTTTATGGACTGATGAAGTGAGAGTGAGTCTTGATGGGCCAGATGGATGGGCCCGTGGCTGGATTGGTAAAGGGCAGAGAGCTCCAGTCCGACTCAGATGCCAGCAAGGTGGAGGTGGAGTACTGGTTTGAGCTGGTATCATCAAAGATGAGCTTGTGGGGCCTTTTCGGGTTGAGGATGGAGTCAAGCTCAACTCCCAGTCCTACTGCCAGTTCCTGGAAGACACCTTCTTCAAGCAGTGGTACAGGAAGAAGTCTGCATCCTTCAAGAAAAACATGATTTTCATGCAGGACAATGCTCCATCACACGCGTCCAAGTACTCCACAGCGTGGCTGGCAAGAAAGGGTATAAAAGAAGAAAATCTAATGACATGGCCTCCTTGTTCATCTGATCTGAACCCCATTGAGAACCTGTGGTCCATCATCAAATGTGAGATTTACAAGAAGGGAAAACAGTACACCTCTCTGAACAGTGTCTGGGAGGCTGTGGTTGCTGCTGCACGCAATGTTGATGGTGAACAGATCAAAACACTGACAGAATCCATGGATGGCAGGCTTTTGAGTGTCCTTGCAAAGAAAGGTGGCTATATTGGTCACTGATTTGTTTTTGTTTTTGAATGTCAGAAATTTATATTTGTGAATGTTGAGATGTTATATTGGTTTCACTGGTAAAAATAAATATTTGAAATGGGTATATATTTGTTTTTTGTTAAGTTGCCTAATAATTATGCACAGTAATAGTCACCTGCACACACAGATATCCCCCTACAATAGCTAAAACTAAAAACAAACTAAAAACTACTTCCAAAAATATTCAGCTTTGATATTAATGAGTTTTTTGGGTTCATTGAGAACATGGTTGTTGTTCAATAATAAAATTAATCCTCAAAAATACAACTTGCCTAATAATTCTGCACTCCCTGTACGACAATACTCGAACAAAAATTAGCTGTATGATCGAGTTGCCTGGAAGATGCCTTTACTGCCAATGCCACAAAAAAGTCTGGTTACAATATGCCCAACAACACCTTGACACGCCTCACAGCTTCTTGCACACTGTAATTTGGAGTGACGAGACCAAAATAGAGCTTTATGGTTACAACCATAAGAGCTATGTTTGGAGCAGGGCCAACAAGGCCTATAGTGAAAAGAATACCACCCCGATTGTGAAGCATGGTGGAGGCTCACTGATGTTTTGAGGGTGTGTGAGCTCTCAAGGCACGGGGAATCCTCTGACAATTGATGGCAAGATGAATGCAGCATGTTATCTGAAAATACTGGCAGACAATTTGCATTCTTCTGCACGAAGGCTGCGCATGGGACGGTCTTGCACTTTTTAGCATGACAATGCACAAGGCCAAGTAAACCCTCCAGTGGTAACAGCAGAAAAAATAACCTTAATATCATCAAGCCACTCTGGGGAGATCTCAAACGTGCGGTTCATGCAAGACAACCAAAGAAATGTGTTTTGCCTGCTCACTCATGTTTTCTTTAAAAATGGCACAAATATTACCAATTCGTCAAGGGTGTGCAAACTTGAGCACAACTGTATATATGAAAGTTACAATTTAGTTTAGCACATTTTTCTTAGCGCTCTTATTTGATTTTGAAATGGGACCACACTATAAAGAGTAATTGAATGCAGAGGTGTTTTTTTAAAGGCTATTTTTCTTTTGAATTCTAAAGGATTTTGCCTGTTATCAAGTTTTAGTTATTTAAAGGTTAAGTCAGCATCTGATCTTTTCATATAAGCTCTCTATGGACCAGGAAAAGCCTTTTGGATTTTAATCAAGACATTATAAATTTAAACAATACTAATGTATGTACTTTTTTGGCTGTCCTACTTTATTATGTATTTTATATTCTAATAAACTGCCAAATGTGTTTATAATAATAAATAGCCAATTTGTAACATTAATCTCCTTTATTAAGCTAATGTCTTTTCTCTATTGTAATGTAAAGTCAATTATGTCAAAGTTACTGCTAAAGGCACTTTTGGAATCCGCAATGATGTTCAACACCACATTCTAAATTAGTTTATCACTTTATCAAATGTCCCCATGAGAGTCGCACTTTGTTTTGGCTGCTTTTATAGCACCATGCCTTAAGGCACAAAATGTGGTGAAAGAGCCAACACTATTTCTCTAGGAACTGTACGTCAGTAATGCGAAGGGATCATACAGCCAGGATTGCGGTCCTCGGGGACAGCAGGCAACCCTTTAGTTTTCTTGTCCACAGTGTTGGAAGATGAGCCAATCTGTTTTGGACTCCACTTATCTGTATTGCTAACACAGAAATGACAGGCCTGATTAAACCATGCACTTTGTCATGGATACCATAAGTGAACTAAACATTATCTGAAATGAACAGGCTTTAAGAAATACGCAACCACAAATTCAGAGCCAGGAATATTTACAGTACTTTGCTCTTTGAGGACGTTGCTAAGCAAAGCTCTTGAAAACCTATTATAAAGGACTGATCTAGGATGCCGTTTAGAGACACAAATACTCAGAATCATAAAATAAAATGAAGCTGTGTTTCTCTAGGTTACATTATTTCTTAATTAGGACCAGGAAAGTACATTAAGATTATTAACAATAAAGTAGCATTAATTAAAGAACCATTGCAGTTCACGAAATATGGTACTTGGCTGTACTATGGTACAACAATTTTCATATAGTTTTGTACGGAGTACATCTGAACTGCAGATAATCTCATGAATTATCTGTCTATAACTAATGATAATATTATGAATAAAGTGCTAAATTCTACTAATCCCCCTTTGCTCTTGAGAACCAGCAAGCAGGTAAAGTAGCAGGAACTAGCATGGGTCCCAGGGCTGGTCCATTGATACTATAAAAGCCAATATGTATGAAAAGTGACAAATTCATTTTTACTTGATTTTGCCTACTCTACAACATGGTGCAAAGTAGAATTCATGAGTTCAGAGTCTCTTTAATATGCATTATGATTCTAAACATATTTCCATTATACAGGCTTTCATACTGATTTTCAGCAAACAGATACATTGAAAATGGTACTAAATAAATGTTACATTACACAAGCATTCACATACAAGATACATTGGAAATCCGATCTAAATTAGTGCATAAAAATCTATTAAATGCTTTCTATATTACATATTATAAGGAAATATTGCTTCATTTATTAACAGAGAAGATGCATTTTGCCACTAAATTATTTGAAACAGTAATAAAATGTAAATGTTGCAACTAAACCTCATTTTAACAGTCCATGTAGTTTAGGTAATGCAAACAAACATTTCAAGGTAAAAATAAGCAAATATATAGTTTCTCTTGAGGTTTTAAAGAAACAATGCAGTCCAGAATGTATATACTGAATTTAAATGTTGTAGAATTAGAACAACAATTTTTTGGGATGAAAAAACAACAGTCTACTATGTAGATAAATTGCATTAATGGTTTATGGAAGATTTGGGGATTTTAATAAATGTATATATATATATATATATATATATATATATATATATATATATATATATCACATATAATTGTCGAACTATGAGACGTCATCACATTTGCATGGTGCATAGGACTTAGGCCATCGCTTGCGAGCCTTGCGAAGCGAGGCGGACCGTTAACTCAGAGCACTTAGGCGGTGATAAACCCTGTTGTTCAGGGAGGAGGCCACAAATGTGGTTTATCCTAGTTATTGTATGTGTGTGTATTATACACAAGACGGTGTATATTCTGAAGGGCAGTGTTTGTGTATTATACACAAAGCAGCGTGTGTGGCATTAATAGACAGGAATTATTTATTATTGTGTAAATTTATTGATGTACAGATGGTACCCAGGGAGTTTAATAGAGGTGAAGGAGGACCAGATGTGGGGGGTTGTCTGATTGTGGGGACAGAAGGTGGCCAGCAGAGTAGGGGTGGGGGGACGTACCTTGGCACTCTGCGAGGAAAGTTTACACTATTACCCTGCCTGTGGTGAAGGTTTCCTGACTGAGGAATGCCAACTCCTCACATTAATGTGTGACTTTTTCCTTTTCCTGGACAAACAGGCATCAAAAGACACCCAGCCAAGTACACAGAGCAGGAAGGAAATTCTTAACATGGGCCTGGGGGCTGACCTGGGCCTGGGTGGTGATGGGACATGCTTGAACTGCTTAAATACTGTACCACATCATTAAAGGTGTTTGTTAGTTTTGATATACATAATTTACGTGTATTATTAATTCTGGGGAAGGGATAATCCTATACATTGCGGTTACTGATGCTGCACCTGATTGACTAGAGTTACAGTCAGTGATGCTGCTATCCTGGTTCCGGTGGTCACTTGGTCCTGTTTGGTATGCAAATGCTGGTATGGGTTTATACCTGTTAACAGGGTTATCAACAAAAAAACAAAACACTATCCTCTGGGTAGGTCAGAACAAGGTTCTGGGCAAGCCCAATTGAAGATGGGGTCATGACCGAGACCCAGTATAAAAATTTGGTTAATTACTGCTTTGGAGGGTTGTAAAATGTCACTTCATAGTTATCAGGCTACAACAGCACTGTATTGTAAAAAAACAGCACCATGGTTTTGAAGTATATCACAAACTAACAACATGAACAGCGGTGTAAGCCATGAGAATAACATAATTTTACAAAAAAAAAAAAATTCTTGCAAAAGGAGAAGGTTCCATTTTGTCTGGTTTTATGACTTCCTGACAGTTTGGAGGTGATTGTTTATCTCTATCTATCAATGGCGGGAGTGATGAGTGAGGAGGGATTGAAAAGAGAAGGTAATTTGTAAAATTAATGGATATTTTAGAATTTGACACCTAGCCCTTTTCACCACACATGCAGGCCCAGAGGCAGACTTGCAACAATAATTGCAAGCTTTGCTCAAGCTGAAATGCAAATAACTCTTTTCAAAGTATCATGGCTGCATCCATGATAAAAAAAATTGTGGTGTTTTTCGATTAAAAACTAGCTTTAATTACATTTTTCCTGCCTAGTCATAGTCAATATTTTCAAACAGTTACGGTATATATTTTTCTTAATGCAGTAGTCATTTATTCTGTCGACTGAAGGCCTCACATCCAGGTAACTAATATGGCTAGGCAACACAAGGTATTTAAAGGGGCTCTATCATTCAACATTTTCTATGATGCATATAAAAGAAAAACCCTTACATGTTGCCAACATTTTGCTTTGCATGTAAAATAAGTTATATTAATCTAAGAAAAATATCAAAAAAGCATCACAGTAACTGTAAGCAATGCGCAATTTGTCTTACAAGGAGATTGAGAGGAAGTATTAACAAAGTCTCATGAAGAGCCTGTTAATTCTGTTTTCTTATATGATCTATACATAATTGAATGGGAATACAGGCACAAGGAGTTGTAGTGTAGACCTCCAAAAGATTCACTGTCCCTTTGTTTCCTGTAATATGTCTACACAGAGGAAGAAAACGAATATCATTGGATATCAATTAATATAATTTATCAACACTACAGAGCATTTATTGTTCATCCAAAATTCTTTTTTGTAATGTTGCCAATATGATATTTAAATGCAAGAGATAACTTTTGTTCTCATGTTTTGATCATGCAGTGCTGACCATCTCCATTGTTATTAGAACTCCTCCTATCTAATAAGTGGACTGTTATCAATATAACATATTGTAAAAATGGATTTCCAGTGCCACTTTAAATGAACCTAGTAAACAATTGTTTAAATCTCTTGTTATTTTCAACATGTACAACAACAGAAGCATTATTTTACAAAAAGTGTTGAATTAATTATGAAGCTGCTCTTCATAGAAGCACTGAATATACCTGCTACCTGCAAATTCTCCTTATCAGTGAAATCCCTTGCTAGATTTTTTTAACCAGTCTCGTAATGCAATGTATTTTCACCATGATCTTCTTTGATTGGCTGACATCTAATAGACAAAGGAACTAGTACATATTAACTCCTGACTGTTTAGAAGAAGCACCATCTATTAAGTACTTAGCAGAAAGTTGAAAACATTTTAAAATGCACTTTTATATGCTATAAAAAGGTTCTGTCTAGTGTTTTATATATTGATGATGAATGGAGATTAGGAAATGTTTTACTGTGACTATTTAAAGTTAATAGAGAAGTAAATGCAACTTAAATGTTTAGGACACACATTAAACATTCATGGCAAAGTAAAGAATTTAGAAATTGCTGAGCTGTTACTAGTGTCACTTGGGGAAAAAAACGGATGATTCACAACTAACAATTTAAGTTAGGCGTCATTGTAAAATCATTTGAATTTGAAGTCAATGGTCCATAAGCAATGATGACACTAAATAATATAAGATTTTTAAGTCTTCTCTAAAACATCTACAGTTTAGTCAGCAATCCACAAATCATATTGACAAGATTGAAAAATCACCTGTCTCAAGGCATCCAGTAAAAAAGTAAACAGTAAGAGAAAGTAAGGAAAGGATAGTTGTTTGTTTGTTGCATTCTGTTTTACTCTTTATTTCTCAAAGTGATGAAAAAATAGATTGTTTATTTAAAATATGTTCTTTATATTTTATTTTTACAAAAATGTATCCAATCACATTTTTCACCGAGCAGTGAAAATAATTTAAGTAGGAACAATTCATTCAGCTTATTTAAAGGACCACAGAAGTCTTATATTTATAGCAGACTATTTGAACTTGACTTGATTATGGGCAAAAGATATTAGACAATTTAAAAAAATAAACAGAGCATTGTATTTTCAACTTATATCTTTAGCTGTGCCTTTAATGGAGGCAAACACTAGCTTTTTTGCCTAAGAGGATTGGGGAAGAACTTTGCATGCAGGCAAAATCTTAATTCCGTTCTACTGAAAGACCATCACTTGGCATTTAACGCTATGAAAGAACAACTACTAGTAGGATGCCAATCTAGACTTCTGAGCAGGAAATATGTTTTTAACATATTTGTAGGCATTCAAATTTGAACAAATATATATTATTTCCCTTTATTTATACACATAAACCTAGCATCCGATGCCTGGAACTTGAGTCTGAATCAGTGCCATGAAACTCCAACCAGTTCTGGGCGTCATAACAGTAAGCACAAACCTTAAAAGGATACCATTCTAGACATTTGTTGAATTAAAAAGTGAAAATATGTTGAAAACAGATTTCCTTGTCCCCACAAACATTCATAAGACCCAAGAATCATTGCAATGTTATGAGGTAGAGACACTCACAAATGTACATTGCATTTGTATATATGTATTTGCTTAGAAATATATATATATACTAGCGAATTGCCAGTCAAAAAATGACGGCAATGAAATTGTAAGTGAGCTAATGGTGTTTGGTGTATATAATGTGGCTGATTTAGCGTCCTTCGTTTTTTATGTCGTGCGACTTTTTCGGAATATCCGTAGCGGTTTGGTGGTGTTTTGCGTGTTTAGGGCCCTTTAGCCTCGTTTTCGTTTTGTTCAGGGCCCATTTTTTCTCTCGCTTAGGTGATTTTCGTGTCTCAAAACTCCGAAATTTGTGCTTAAATGGAGGTGTAACTTCACTTGCAGTGGTCCTGGGTGCCCCCCCTTGCTGTGAGTAACCTTTTTATGTGTTTGTCGCACGACATAGAAAACGAACAACGCTACATCAGACACATTATATACACAAAACACCCTTAGCTCACTTACAATTTCATTGCCGTAATTTTTTGACGGGCAATTCGCTAGTATATATATATATATATATATATATATATATATACATACATACATACACACATATACTAGTTACTTGTCCATCAAAAATGGGATCACAATTGTAAGGCTGGCAATGCTGTTTGCCACTCAATGTGAGGCTTTTGCTCCTCTGAGCACCTTTGGCACTCATCGCAAGCCTCTCCCCATGTACTTCAACTTTCCTGCTTTGCACTGATCACCTTCGGCGATCATCTCGAGCGCCACGTTGATCGCCTTTGGTGCTGATCGCGGGGCACGCAGGAGCTCATTGCAAGTCTTTCCTCTTGCCTGCGCTCATTGCAAGCCTCTCCCGCTCGCAGTGCTCATCATGAGGCCCACAATGAGCATTGAATGCTCTCATTGTGAGCCTTTCCTCTCGCCTACTGTTTAGCCACTCACTCCAGGGTTCGTTAACCTGCAAGTTTAGTGCTTGGGAATGCCATGTGTCTCTTTCCAGCATCTCCCCCCTGTCCCTTCCCTGTGTCTTTCTCCTCTGTGTGTGTGCTGGCGTTGTTGTTGTAAGTGTTAAGATGTTCAGTGTGGTTTATTTTCTTATTCGTGTAAGTATTACTGTCTTCGGTGTTGTGTGTTTTGAAAGTTTTGCCTAAGCACTGCGCCGCTAATTGTGGGACAAGTACTGAGCCGCTGCTTCGCCTTGTGAGACTTGCATGTGTGATGGCACTGCTGGCTGCAATGAGTGCCTTCGGCGCTCATTGCAGCCTAAGTACTGTGCTGCTGCTTCGCCTAGCTTAGCGAGGCTCGCATGTGGGAAGGCGCCGCTGGCTTGCATTGCGAGGGACGCAAAGCGTGACCAACCTCGCAAACGTTCCGGACACTTCGCAAGAGCCACAACTATATATATATATATATTTATTTATTTTTGTAGACTATATTATCATTCTCCATTTGACAGTTCTCTTATAAACAACAACATACTTCTTTTCTCATATCCCAAGTAGTCTAGAGCCAATATGCTGCTGTAGACATATGCAGTAATTAGTTCTGGCAGGACCCCATTTTGAAATTAAAGAGGAGCTGTGGCTAGAGGCAGTCAAATAGTGTACCAGCTGGTGCACTGAGCTGTGCTAGACAGACAGGAAACCATCACAAGCAAAATAAGAATTCAGGATATCTTATCAGATGGATGTGTTGGTCAGTTAAGTGATGATGTGCATTATATCCATTAGATTCTAACAGTGGGAAATACCTTTTACAGCTAAAGAAAGACAGACAGACATGAAGAGCAACAGAAAAACAGAAAGAGACAGATATACAGACAAGGAGGCAGAGAGAGATCGAACAGTTGATTGACAGACTGAAAGAGATGGAAAGATACAGATAAATGGACAGGTAGACATATATAAATGTTGAGGATAGATAGATAGATAGATAGATAGATAGATAGTGATTATACTGAAAATATGTAAATGCACTTTTCAGAGAGTATTTAATTTTTTGTATTTTATACACCATCAAAGAAATATGTTTGTATAACTACAGAACGAGTCATTTGTTAATATTAAGACACTGGCAATATATTAATGAATTGGCACTAAATATTTGAATACGTTGAGTTACAGTCTTTATGTATCCAGAAACAGGGCAAAATGAAAGGTATATTCCAAATGTCTTATTTTTAAAGTTTAGCAGCCAAGGCGCATACAAATTGGCAAAACAAGTTCATGATAAGCATTAACAGTAATTCAGCCTAAACATGAAATGTAATGACAGACGATTAATGTTTCAATGCACCTTCCAGGGAAGTGGTGTGACAATACTCATTGGCAGCAGGCTTAAATTAGATATCAGTGAGGATAATGCACCTATAATGACTGAAATAGTCAGAAATTAAATATAATCATGTGCCATTAAGCACACTCTGGCTCCATTTTTACTGCATTATTCCCTACAATTTGCCTTCTGTCTATTGAAATAACCTACCATAGCAATTTCTTTCTCTACCATAAACAAGTCTAATATATTACAATGAAGTCCCCTGAGATTAATGAGTGGTCACAGGTCATCTACATCTGGCCAATCCCACAGCGACCTAAATAATCATTTAAAAATGATGAAGATTCACTGTTTTTATCACCCACATAATTAGAATTTCATTCACTAGCAACAGAGTGTCTGATATGGAGATGTTATTCACCCAGCTCGCATCCTGTGCACTATGGTCTTAATAAGAAGGGCAGCGGGCATAATCTCCAAGCTATTCCCCAGAGAGCTTTGCATTAAATGGACCGCATTAGGCTTCCATTCTCTGCATCACTTTATTTGTGCTGTTGAAAGAAAAGGAATCTTATTCAGGCCTCCAGTGTTTTTCCAGGCTCTGTTGTTATCGATCAAAACTGCAAGCCTTTTTGCTTTTAGCAATATGCTACTGCTATGCCATCCAGATGCGAGCGTTGAAGGCAACGTGCACTGAATTTAAAGCCTGTCTCAAAAAACTGTCACTAGTTGCAGTGCAGAAGTAACAAGTGACTTGGACAGTTCCAGATATACAACTTGCGCACCTCTCTAGTGGAAGCAGCTGTCACAATAGCAGTACTGTCTTATAAGCCAAATGTTATTTTTCTCAGTATGTAAACACAAGCAGAATTTTTGTCATGAATAATCACAATTGTCTGGCAAAAAAATTGTTATTTAAAGGTATATGTAAGTGAGCTGGGTTATGAATGAATCTGACAGAGGGGTTTTAGTAGTGTATGATTAAATTTATTTTCATGCACTATGTTTTTTTAGCTTTGCACTAAAAACAAACAAAAAAAAGAAACTGTTGCAGGTGAGGTTTACACTCCCAAAATGGAGTTAGGCTTCTGAGGGTTCAATTTTGTACAAATTAACCCTCTATGTGAGCATGCCCAGCTTTGCAGCCAATCAGCAATGCTGTATGCAGCCAGCTAGATAATGCTGCTACACTCCTTAGTACTAAAGATCCTTAAAGGACCATAAATCGACATTCAAGTAAAAATGCTTGAGCTGTTACATGGCTGTACTTTAGACATACACCCTCTCCTTGATAAATTCTGACAAATTATAATTGTACTGAAACCAAACATTTCTTCCTATTCTAATCTGTCTTTTAGGCGAATGAGCATGTATGCCTGATTTATGGTCCAGCAATGACCTGCAAGAGAGCTTGCGTTCATGGCCTCTGTGCATGTGTATCTGTGTGAGTGTCTGTCTGGGGATAGGGCTCGGGGAGGTGATGGGGCAATTCACTGGGGCTGGGGGGGGGGGGGGTTACAGGGGCAATTCACTGGAGCTGGGGGGAGTTTCACAGACCTTGTTCTTGTTATTACAGAAATCCAAAGGAAAGCTGCAACTCAATTCGCAGACCAAAAAGATACAATGTATTATGTATGCTAATTTTCGCTGGGATTTTAAGGGGCTGTCAACCTTGATAGAAAACAGTTTCCAAATGCAAGAAATTCAGCAAACTTTAGGATAACGGTTTAAATGTTTACTTGCTATTATTTCATGTAAACATTATTTTTTTCACACACTACTAATTCTGCTCTATTAGATGCTTTAATAACCCAGCTCACTTGCACATACCTTTAACTATTCTTGCACACGGTACTAAATAAATAAACTACAGTTTTGATGTCATATGTATACAATGTATAGCTTCCAGGATGCATGACAAACGCAAGTACCTTGTACATCACATATATAGTTGTGAGCAAGCGGGTTGTTGCTAACGCTTGCGGGCTCGCGCAGCCAGCCCGCAAGAACTGCGGCAGGGGCCGCATTTGCGGTGGTGGAGCATCCCACGTCGGCAGTGTTTGTCCACAAATGCGGACCCTCGCGAAGCGAGGGGCTGCATTTGCGGTGGTGGAGCATCCCACGTCGGCTGTGTTTGTCCGCAAATGCAGACCCTGGCGAAGCGAGGGGCCGCATTTGCGGTGGTGGAAGATCCAAAGTTGGCTGTGTTTGTCCGCAAATACGGATCCTCGCGAAGCGAGGGGCCACATTTACGGAGGTGTAGCCTCAAAGGTGCCTCACACGCGGTTAACACACATACGCACGACTTCGAAAAAAAACAACTGCGTCCTACACGCACGACTTCGAAAAAAAACAAACTGCGTTCCTCGCAAAAAAATACGCCCGCGAAACGACCTATTCCCAACACGCAAAAGCGTCCGAAAACGGCGCGCATGAAAACATCAGAAACACAAGAAAAAAACACAACAAACACATAAAAAGCTTACTTACAGCAAGGGGGGGCATCCAGCACCTTGACAAGTTAATTTGCACGTCCATTTAAGTCCCAAAAAAGTTTAAACTTCCGAAAATCACCTAAGCGAGAGAAAAAATGGCCGCAGAACAAAACAAAAACGAGGCTACAGACGTAACAATACTACAGTGACTCGCAAAACTGAAACACATACTATGCGGCACGAACCACACTGATTTTAACCACCATTTTGAAAACTACTACGCATAAAATGGCGGATGGAACGTAAATTGTAAGCTGGAACGCAAATAGCGCATGCGTATTGCGTTTTAATGGTCTGAGGCACTTGAAAGTTTATAAATACTGCCTACTTTCCAGAAAAGTCTACATTTGTACTCAGGTGATGAACAGAGTGACTGGATAGTTAACTGCTGCTGTTACTTAAGAAGAGAATTATTCCCAAATTTCCTACTTAAACTGTGCAAATTGCAACTGAGAGGTAAGCTATAATATTCTACATTTTATTATCAAGACAGGACAAAAAAAAAAAAACAACTTTAACTATGAAAATGTGATTCATGTATAGTGACATGTGACACGCACATTTATGTGTATAGCCCTACAACAAACTAATCTTAACCCAAACTAATTAAATAAGTATATTTAAATGACATTAAAAAAACAACAACTTTAACTATGAAAATGTGATTCATGTATAGTGATATGTGACACGCACATATATGTGTATCATGTATAGTGACATGTGACATGCACATTTATGTGTGTAGGCCCTAAAACAAACTAATTCTTTTAAATGACATTAATTTACTGCAACTCAAAGCAAAAAATAATATTACACTAATACATATGGAATCTAAAGCTATATCTTTGCCCTTTTTTTCACTATTCAAACAGACTCTGCATCCACAGCGTCACTCATGAATTTGCGTCGCATATAAATTGAATAGGCAACAAAACACAGTTCAACAAACTTCACAAAGAACTATACAACTTAGGAAGAAAGACAGTTTCACAGAAACTAAAAAAATAAAAGAGGTGGCCACAAAACAGGATAGCATCTGAAACATTAGCAACATACATAAAACAAAAGTATTCCTCCTCTTTACTGTAAAATAACCTCCAACCATCACCCACAAGCCAAATGCAGCAACCAAAAAGTGGTGAACACAAAACAGGATAAAAAAAAAAAAAAGCACAACATGATATAGAAAAGGCAATTAACATTGATTTGTACTGTCCAACATGATTGAATACTCATAAAGAACACTAATTGAACAAACAAAGTAGACAAAATATGGTGGTCACAAAACAGGATTGTACCAAAAATCACAGAAACAGACATTATTCTTTACTGTTTAAGAACCTATAAGCCTTACAAAGAAGCCTAAATAAGCATATCAAAAGTGGTGGACACAAAACAGGATAATGCTAAAAACATTGCCATCATATCCAAAATAGGAAAAACATTCATTTTCACTGTACAAAAACATTTAATCTTCATAAAAAAGACTAATTAAAAAAATAAAGTATGCAACATATGGTAGACACAAAACAGGATTGTACCAAAAATCACACAAACACATAGAAAAGTAAATTAATATTATTCTTTACTGTTTAAGAAGCCTTCCAAAGAAGCCTAAATAAGCATACCAAAAGTGGTGGACACAAAACAGGATAATGCTAAAAACATTGCCATCAGATCCAACACCTACAACATGTAGACGAAGGTATAGTGTCAGTTCCTTGAGTGTGCTATTTATTAAATTAAAAATTAAAGATACACCCAAAGAAGCTACTAAGCAAACAAAGGATTTAGAACCTGTTCCTCAAATGTCAAATACGTATATTAATAACTAAACAACTTTCCAAACATACACATCTCATTGCCGTCATTTTTTGACGGGCAAGTCGCTAGTTTAGTTATATTCTTAAAATAACTACTATATATTTTATATCTAAACATTTCCAATATATAATTTATCATACTTGTATATAAAAAAAATAACTTTTTTTACACCCAGAAAACAGATAGTGTGGAGCCTCTCTCTGTGGGTATGGTTTTAGGTAAAAGCTGTGAAACATGGTACCCTACATGAAAAAGAAAAGGAAACAAGGGGAGGTTCAAGAAGGTAAGAAACTATTAGACTAGGGGCTTCTTAGCTATATTTTATACAATACAAAATTTAGACTTGACAAAAACAGAGCCAAATGTATTCAATCAGTGAACGATTAACACCTAAGTAGGTCTGGCCACCTACCCAGAGATCAACCTTGTTAAACTCACTTCCCAGGGATACATATCTGGTGGCATATCAGTCTGGTTTCACTCAATAAAGTGAACCAGCCCCGAAATACATTTCTTCCCTTAACAGGAACAACAGCAAACCTCGGATGTACTTTTAGGCCTCTCTTGGGCCTCATCAGTGAGGTGGACATGTACTCCCTAAGGCACAGTGAGCAATGAGTCCATGGCTGAAGCCCACTATCTCCCTTAGGGTGAGAAAAACTAAACAAAGAGGAGCTTAATCTACCCAAGTAGATTTGTTCTATAGGTCTAGTTACTAACTCAGAGAATAACCTTATGTACTTCTAAGAAGCCCCAAGAGATTTTCCGTTTTGGATCCTCCTCCTTTCTTCCTATTCTCTCACATGCATCATGCCATCTTGTTTTTGCACAGATTTTCCCTAAGGTTGTGATCAAAGAGATGGGGCTTTACCGTATCAGTTTAATGCTTTGTCTACATACTGCATTACAATGGTAGTGTGAACCCCCTCCCTTGTAGATAGGACATTAGATCACAGTAGTAAAAAATGGCACTCTGCATGTTAGAGAATAGGTGGAGGATACTGAAGGTAAGAATATTTTATTCTGGGTGCTTCTTAGAAGTGAAGTGTACATTTTATGTAACAAATACACTGAAGAGTATAAAATTACTTAAGAAACCTACTTAAAACATTTGAAAAAAATCTTAAAGAGTCCTTTCAACCAAGAGTAACTTTTCACTGAACTATTTTTGAATAAACTCTCATACATTGCATAAATACTTCACCAAAACCTAGACCCACCACATCTACTGTGCCTACCTGGTCAGCTACTTCAATAAGATAATCGACAAAGTAATGTAGTATAGGCTGATCTGATCTTCAGGTAGTACATACAGGGTATGGTGTCTTGGATTTTGTAAATAATTTGATTTAGAAATTCAAGAAATCTTATTTTTCTACAATGTTACAATTTATTTGCATACTACCAACGTCAATTTCACTTGCCTGTACTTTCCCGAGTCTTCACTACTACCTGGTAAAATGCTAAAGCCATAGAAATTATCCATTCATTGGGAAATAGAGGTAAGCAAAGTGTAAATTTTATATGACAGTTACATTTTTTTGCATACAATGCCTACAGAGTCCCTTTAAAGTGATTTTGTAACATAGTAATTGGGGTTGAAAAGAGACTTTAAAGGGACATTGAAGGTTTCTGGATTTCACTTGGAATATAATATACCAAAGTATCTCTTTACCTTCAAGTACTTTATTAAGAAGTACTTAAAAACTCTGTTTTTTTCAGCCGAAAATCTTACAAATAGTTTCTAACTGGTTACTTTCCTATGCAGCTCATGAAGACAGTATACTTCTAGGTACAGGGGTTGCACTGTCTCATAGCAACCAATCAGCAACATGCTACTTGAGAGAGGTCACTGATAGGGTAATTTGAAACACTGCACTTCACTGTCTGTGTATTCATGAGGGAGGACCTAACCATGTAAACATTGTATGATTTTAGGCAGAAAACACAGAGCTTATAAGCACTTCTTAATAAAATAAAGTACATAAAAGTAAAAAGATACATATGTATATTAAATACCTGGTGAAATCCAGAAACTTTTCATGTCCCTTTAAGTGCATAAACGTATGTAAATTGTAGAGGAGTACAAAAAAAAAAAAATCACAATGAAATATTGTCTTAATACCCCTAGTGTTTGGACTTGCACAATGGCCTCCATTCAATTGCAAGCCCACAACTCGATCGCTGTATGCCTGCGGGTGTGTTAAGGGCTCCCGTTCATCTCCAATTACGATGCTATTCAATTGAGCAAGAGTATGAGTTACGGGCCAAAGCCTCAAGCCGTAAATCCCTCCAGCAGCCACAAACTGCTAAGGGGCTGGCTGAGATGCAATCGTCCGTTACGATCCAATCGCGTTATAACGTAGTGCGTAGCAGCCTCTCAGCCAATAGAAAGTGGTCTAGCCGCAGATGATTGACAGAGGGAGATTATAAATTTGCGTTCCACCCGCCCATGCGTTATCTGTGTTGTATTTTCTGACAAAGTAGCACGCAGGTCCCGAAGTTGGTGGTTGGTTCGAGTTAGAGAGAGAGTAGGAGAGTTTGGAGAGAAGTAATTTGCGGTTTTGTTCATTTATATTATACCATTAACTATTTTCCACGTAATCCTTGATTACACATTTTTACAGATCACACATAATTGCAATACACATAATTTAAACACACATAAAAACATATAGAACTAGGTCACTCTATACACCCACCCCCCATCCCATCCCCCAACAGCTATTAACTACACATAATACACACATTTATTTCCCATCATAAATATACAGCCAAACGTTGATTTATTCTGGGGGTTTTATGGAGGGACAAGAGAGCAGGGGAGAGGAGTGGAGAAGTGAGGAGGAGAGAGAGGTGGACCTGTTGAGTAGTGGTGCAGAGGAGGAGGAGATGAGGAGAGGAGGAGGAGGTGGCAGAGGAGCAGCAGGAGGGGAGTGTAGAGGAGAAGGTGGGTGGTGGCAGGATGTCCCTAGCACCAGGCACACTTAGCAAAGGGACAGAGGGGAAGGGGCCTGATCCCAGGGGGGTGGTAGTTTGGGTGAAGGGACAGGCCGGCAAGGATCCCTGTCCACAGTCGGGAGGGCATACACAGGGCCCACAATTAATCGCACCCGGAGAATGTGGCCCTCCTCTGTGCTATCTGTGGCCGCCCACTGATTCTTTCAGAGGGGAGGGAAGTTCGGCCAGGGCAAAGGCATGGAAGGAGGTAGCGGCTGAGGTGACAGCAGGAGGCACAGCGCCAAGGGATGTAAGGTCTGTAAAGCACCGGTTTGATGACATCAGGGCCAAATTGAGGAGGATGATGCCTAAGGCGGACAAGAACCAAACTGTGGTGGGAGAGGGTCACCAGGGACCTTCTGAGACAGGTGCCCGCTGCTGAAGCTTCAGGCCTGGTGGCCCAACAGGACCCAGCCTCTATGTCCGGTGAATATCACATACACCAACATGCCACCACATGAACATCACACACACTACACATGTACATGATGACCAACAAGGACACTGACATGTTAGCGCCATGGAACTAACAAGGGATAGATGGATGCGTCATGTTTCATTCCTGGGCACAACAACACTAATCAACCAATAGATAGTCAATATATTATTGTGCCCACTGCAGCCTATCCGGTTACATATCGCACCTTGAATCAAAATAGTGTTAGGAGAAAAGAACGATCAAGACCAAGAGCCACAGAATAGATCACATTTAGCAAATGATAGCTAATCTGAGTTGCAATTAGGAGTATCATCCCAGTTCAAGCCTAGATGTCAGATAGTTAGGAAAGTGCACAAAACAATATATTATTCATCATACTCATGACATATGCCTTTCTTTTCTCTCTTTTAGCATTACGGAGGTTCTGGTCCAGTGGCGAGCCAGAGGCGGGGGAGTCGGCTCCATTCCAGCAGGAAGTGGAGGAGCAAGCTCCCGCCCAGCAGGAAACGGCGCAGGGGGAGGAGGAGACAAGCAGAGCCGAGGGCCTTCGATCGGAGGAGGAGGATGTTACATGGCCGGTGGGGTCACCATCTGGCTCTCCAGCCATACCGCCGGGATACGACCCAACTATCGGGGGATAGTTCCAAAGACAGATCATATAGCCAGGGCCCTCCTACTGCAGTGATGTCAACAGCCAGCCACCACCTCAGCCCCCCCAGCAGCAGTGCGCTGGACTGCCCGCCACCACCACCGGCTTAATCACACCAACTCCAACATTGCAACACCCTCCAGCCAGGCCCCAGGCACTCTGCACTCCAACACCACCACTAGCTCACCAAGTGACGCCCCAGGGACCTCCATCCCCAACATCAGACCAGGCTGCGCAGGCGGAGATGCTGGCCCTCATGCGTCAGCAGGTACATGATCCTCTATTTTCTGGACACGTAAAGTTCTGTTTAACATGTCACCAATTGATGGTCACTGAGAAATGCTGTTGAGAAGTGATGCTGCCGTCACTATAATGTTTTAAGGCCTTATTCCGTAGGTTTTGTCTTTTTCTGTTTTAGGTACAATTCAGGTCCCTGAAGGCATATTCTGCATCTGCAGCATTGTGAAGGAAATGTATGAGGTGTAAGATTTTCAAAGTGCCTCTCATGTAGGTATTGTTTCAATGACAGCCCCCCTTAACATGTAGATCTCACAATCTTAAAGTTATCATATAGCCCAATTTCTAAGACAGAATGTTGTTCGCTCAAATGTAGACTAATGGCGCTATTGCGGTGGACTTGCAAAGTCTCACAATAGCATGTTAATGACAGCCAGCATTAATATATGCTCTAGTGAAGCATGTGATCCTGACCTCAATAGCAGTCTGAGAACAGATCCTTGGGTCTGATGTAAGTAACAGTGAATCTGGCTGCTGACCTTTGTGTCCTCTCTGTATTGATGGGTATTTTCCCATATAGCTGATTATCCAGGGACCTAATAGTTAGTAATGCTTACAGATGGGAATCAGATGAGTTGGTATATTATTACAGTTAGAGTATTTAGCACTGTACTGTACATGCATCTTGATTATAATTTTTATCCTCCTCCGCCTTTATTTAGTTGACCACTTTTTTAAAGATTTTTGTTCAGTCACCACTCTGTATGTGTGAAACTGGATTGGATTACACAGTCCCAGAGGTTGAATCATCTGTTTCATTGAGCAGATCTAGATAAATTGTAAGTGCTATGCACATTAATGGTTCCTTTAATTAAATAGAGTGATTTCTGGTGATCCTTTTTTCATAAGATTTTGGTTGCAGTAGTGTAGTGACCACATGTAACCCTGGTAGGTGCCATGCATAAGGCTTATTCTAGACTATCACATTACCCCTCTAGCTATCCCCTTTTTACCACAAGCCTCTTGCTCTCCCAGGATCCACCCACACCACACCCATGATATTACGCACAGTCTTGACCATTTCGGATTGTGCTCTGTGTATGAAATACAGCTATGTTATACCATGCTCACTGTGTAAGTGTGTTTTCAAAGGTTGGGGTTATGGGACATCCACATACATCACATTTGTGTCACATTCCTATATCAGTAAACTAATGATCCCTAGTTACTATGCAATAGATCAATACATATAACAATAATAATAGTCATAATAGCATTAGATATCATATAATAATATATATCATATATAATCAAAATAAAGGGTTAATACACATGCAAAGTCCAATTAGTGATACTGTGGAGTATTCCCCTAAGTGCCTGATAGGAATATGATAGCTGATACTGGAATAGTTTGCCAGTTTATTCTCTAGTGGGCTATGATTTGTCTGAACTCTCTGCTATGATGTACCCACCTACAGTGGCCCTACATGGTGTAGCTCACAGCTTCATTCAGGTACACAAGCCCCTTCACCACCACCACCACTTAGCAATCCAGAAAGGGGACCAGGGGAACATACACCACACTAATGTAAATTGATGATTAGCAAAACATAATAGGAGGTCACCAAATGGGAATGGGTATACATATGGGCAAATAGCCACCAGTAATGGCGTGGGAGTTTCCAGGATGGGTATAGCTGATATGGAGGTGAATTGGCTGTAAGTTACGGATTCAACCAGCACTATTTTTTCAAGGCCGTAACTCGGAAGCCGATCACAGCCCGCACAAAGATTTTTTTTGTTTTAAAGTATCCCTGATTACCTTTAGGGGTCGCCATATTCACCTCTCTCCCCTTTCACTACATCACAGTGTGTAACTGGAGGAGCTATACGAGCAGCAAGCTGTAAAACTATGGAAATGTTAAAGGCTTGGTCAGAAACGAGTAGGGTTCCCTGGTTGTCCAGTGGTTAGAATTCGGTGCTTTCACCGCTGAGACCTGGGTTTGATTTAATTAAGGGAACCAAGAGGTCACACCACCCTAAAGCCATGCAGGGTTGGGTCTGGTAAGAATAGGAGTATGCAGTGGCCCACTGGAGAAGAAACTAGCAACCCACTCTGATATCTCTGCCATGAATACCAAGTGGATCAGCATGGTGTGTTACTGTCCATGAGGTCATGGAGAGTCAGACACAACTGAATAACGCAAAACAAACATACAGAAACCAGTATGCACATGTCTCCCAGTTTCCCTCCAAAATAAATAAACTGGGAGGTATTTGTATGCATGATATCTTATAGCTAATAAGAATGCTCTACATTTCTTACCAGTACAACACATTCACAAATAAACAATGAAATGTGACACAGGGAGTTGTTCCAGTTTTATTTCCAAACGATTCCATTAGAAACTTAGACATAAAGCATGACACAACTCTTTACAAATATGTAGTATGTAGCATTCAACCAGCATGAACTAAATTCTAAACTCATGAAGGTAAGGCATCACAATAGCTTAACACATATTACAATGTCATAATGGGTCATATTTACAAAAGTACAGGCTTAAAGGGCCACTTACTTAAGTTCAATGTGGAGCACACCAATGTAAAGATCTCTTAACAGCATGTTGAAAAACATTTAGATTTTTTTTAATGATATTTATTAATTAAATGTATGGTTACATGTGTCACTGGCAAGCTGCCAGACAGACCAACAGCAAGCTCCAGTGCAGAGGGGACAGGAAAACTACAGTTTTTACAATCTCTTAAATAAGTTACCTGTGGGTTAACTGCTGCGCTGTAGGATTCCTAAATGCCAAAAAAATGCCACTAATCAGTGTGTTTGTAAACAGATCTAAAAATTTTGTTTTTTAACTGTTATAAGAGTAATTAAAGAAAATAAATAGATAATTTTAACATAAAATCTTGTGCTTTTTCACACCAGGAAGAGCACTTATGGTGAGGTAACTGGCCCTTTAAGTAATAGCTAAAACAAAATGCAGCCATACCTCACATGTTGTTTCCTGGACTGTGTTACAAATAGTACAATTTTGCAAATACCCTTTCACAGTGCTTTGCTGTATTATAGAAAAAGCGGTGGCAGTATTTTGTAGTATCTGGTTGTCCAGAATGAACATGGTAGACACTCCTGAAGGACACACGCACAGAACTATATTTCCCATGGAGCGAGTACTGGAAGGAGACCAGGTCAGATGAAGGTTGGCTTTCAATTTGGATTGCAGATCAAATAAAGCTCTGTTCCTAGAAAGTTCTTCCTTCTCAATATTTCCACTAGAAGGTAGTCTCTATGCTTCCTTTTTAAGCCTCTGGTTCACATTTCACAGAAACACCAGATCCAGTTTACTCAATCATTATCTATAGCTTAGAAAATATACATAGAAAAAGCTGCAGGGAGATTGATTGAACCTCCTCTTGCCATGACATGTTCCATGATTCAAAGTGGCAGGAAACATTGGGCAGGGATTGTAAATTCAAACCACTCTGAATGTTTTACAAATTAGCTATATAAAACATACAGATTTGACAAACAACCAGCAAAACATTCTCCTATTTTTTGTTTCATTTTAAAAATAATGAGACTAGAGAATAGGTAAAAACTCACCTGTAGTTTTTTTGTGTCACTTAAATGTTGAATTTCTGAGTTAAGGGTTGTTAATTGTTTATAAAAATAAAAAAAAGATTTTTGAGGGATTTTTTAATGAGGATGTTTCTATGAAACTGTATTTAAAAGAATATACGTATATACTTGAGTTTAAGCCGACCCGAGTATAAGCCGAGGCACCTATTTTACCACAAAATACTGGGAAAACGTAGCGACTCTAGTATAAGCCGAGGGTGGGAAATGTGCTGCCCCCTGTGTCCCTCTTGTGCCCTCTGTGTCACCCTCTTGTGTGCCCTCCTCCCCTCCTCTCCCTCCCCTGTGTCTCTTCCCCTCCTCTCCCTCCCCTGTGTCTCTTCCCCCCTCTCCCTTGCCTGTGTCTCTTTCCCCCTATCCCTTCCCTGTGTCTCTTTCCCCTCTCTCCCTCGTGTCTCTTTCCCTCCCCCTCCCTTATTACCCTCCTCAACCCCCGGCCTCAACAGCCCTCCCCATCCTCCCTTCTCATCCTCAACCCCCCTCCTCATCCTCTGTCCTCAAACCTCCACCCCCCCCCCGCCCCGTTACATCACATCATTAGCATATGCTGGGTCCCGACGCAGCCGGAAGATGCGCGGAAGGAGTGGAGGAGCAGCTGCTGATGGAAGGTAAGTGAGGGGAGAGGGGGAGGGAGGATGATAAGGGAGGGGGAGGGGAAAGAGACACGGGGGAGAGGGTGGGAAGGAGACACAGAAGTGAAGAGACACAGGGGGGGAGACACAGGGTGACTCGAGTATAAGCCGAGGGGGTCCTTTTCCGCCTTAAGAAAAGGGCTGAAAAACTCTGCTTATACTCGAGTAAATAGGTATGTAAAATACATTTCTTTTCATTTAAATAAATAATGCAGTCCCATATTTTCAATACCATACCTTAAAGAACTAGGATTGAATGGTCAAAATCTTTTTGAATGTTAACAAGATAATAAATACAAATATACTTTGATTAATTAGCTATTTTGTTGCAGTAAGGACAATCTCCGTTATTGACATTCTCCTATATGTGACCTAATATTCCTGATCAAACAACTAAGGACCCTAGAAAATGTGATTCATTTATTGCAACACAGTAAATATATAAGTGTTCAAAACAGAAGGCGCCTTGGAAGTTGAAATCAAATAAAGACGGCTTCAATGGAAGAGCACATATTGTATATATCGGCATAAAACAATTTTTGACTTAAATGTTTTTATTTTAGCAATAATTCTTGTTCTTCAACATATCATACTGTAAACATTGAACCCAGCATCCCTTTCAATAAGTGGATTTTGACAAAATGAAGTTGTAGTGTATCATTTGGCCTGGCCATTTTTTTAACGTAGCAGCCATTTTGTTTTGTCTCTATTCTTCACATAGTTTACATACAATCATGATGCAAGGCAACTATCTCTAAGATTGCTTTGTTTCAGGCATGAGGCATGGCAGTCATTTTTGTTGTTTTGTTTTCATATCTTTTTCACAAAGCGTACTTTTTTCACATAGCACGCTTTCCGTCATGATGGGTGACCACCATTTTGTTTGTTTTTACCATATCTGTTTATTTAATATATCTTAGTTTAAATCAACATGTGTGGTAGCCATTTTTTTATTATATATCTTGATATAACATACCTTAGACCCAGTCATTTGGTAGCCATTTTGTTTTGTTGTCATATATTATAAAAAAGTATCTAAATCAAGGTAGTGTTCTAGTCTTTTGCATACCATAATACGAAGAGTATTTAAAGGTAATTCAATTTATACCTAAAGCAGCACAAGCTTGTTCTTCTGAATGGGAATTTTGTCTGATTGCATTGTGATCGACCACTTTGGAAGACATTGAATTACCCCTGAAGCATTTGAATGCTTAGCAACAGCTGGTTAAACAAAAGCAAATCTAATGGCAAACAGAAAAAGTAAGTTTGCAAAAAAAAACTAGACGGACTAGGCGGAGATTTGAAGTTTTATTGAAAGGGTTTAAAAAAAATCTCATTGATTTTAAATGCATTTAATGCTCTAGAGACCGTGTAGCTACATGCATTTCCAGAGGAGGCAAAGAGAGCACTGAGATTGAATAAATAGCGAAGGTACAGACAAATACATGATTATGTTCTGTTCCAAATGGATGTTTTTCATCTAGTTTCATAGTGGAGCAATATTTCAACCAAAAATATAACTGAGGTTAGCAGCATTTATATTAAAAGAAGTCAATCCAGGGTAACCATGAGCAGAATAGAAAAATACTGCAGTAATGAGATAAATTCCAGGCAAACCTAAAAAAAGTGACTTCAGCTTTACCATTTCTATACTGCAAAAAAAGAAGTTTTAATGTGATCTGTGACAAGTTTTTACAGAACCCTTTTTCTTATTCAAAACCACAAATAAATGCACTACAAGTCTCCATGGCAGGGTTTGTCAACAGCCGGACCTGGGTCTGAATCAGGACCTCCATTACATAATTAATTTAAAGATCCCCTGTTGCCATTTTATCCCATGGTTTTGTAAATAAAAAAAATATATAATGGGCAAAATGTTGTTACAAAGAAAAAAATAAATCACAGTCTTTACATTTTTCACTTTTATAAGCAATTATTATTTTACTGCAGGACATTTTCTTTACTCGGTCTGCTTCTTTTAAAACAGAGCTAATGAGCTTTCCATTAGACCCAAATAATGAAACTGGCAGATGTATATGTCATTTTCCAAAAGTGCAGATACAAAAGTCCTGTGTATTCAAAGGATCTCTGTGATCTGAAAAAGGAGATCATTGAGAAATAAAATTGCAGATTCCACAGCAGCAGAATTGAAGACTGTTTTGTGCCAAGTCTCTTTCCCAATATAAACTTCTTCACAGCGTCTTTCTGAAACTCATTTTATTTGTGTGTGTGAATAAATATATATATATATATATATATATATATATATATATATATATATATATATATATATATATATAGAGTAAATAAATAGTAAATCTGTGTTCACATTTGAATGTCTAAAACAAGTCAAAAAACCTGCTTCCAGCTCAGAATTCTGAGAAATACAGTTATTACACTGCATTCTGGGAAGCTGAGCAGGGACATGCAACTGTGCCCACAAATTAATAAATGTGGTGCCAGACTTAATTTATAAAAATGCATTTGGGGAATTTTCCAAAATGTATTTCACAACCCTGCTCTCCTCTTCTGGATCACTACCTGGTTGTGGGGAAGGGGCTAGCGTACAAAAAAGCTGTGAGCTATACCATGTAAGATCACCCAAGATTGGGAGGTCAGATAAATGGTGGTCCACTAGAGAAGGAAGTGGCACCCACTTTAGTATCTTTGCCAAGAAAGCATTATGGATAAGCACAACCAGACACAAAATGTGCCTGATGTGCTGTTGTCCATAAGATCATGGAGAGTTGGACACAAATGAACGACTAAACAACAAACAAAAAAACCTTGCTCCATGACACTGAAATACCCCTGTAGTCCCATATTTGCAATATTCTAATTTGACAAACTAAACTGCAAAATGTTCTTAGAAAGCTAAAAAAATACAACCTTAAAGGAACATTGTGGTCAAATGTTTTGCTATATGATTACTTGTATACCTAAGTTGATAATGGACAAAGTTTTAGAAAGTAAAAAAATACCCAGTCTTTACATTTGTATCTTTTATATTCAATTATTTAGTTTCTAAGTAGGGTGTGTGCTTATAAACTATCACCTTCAGTTCTAAATAATGCAATGGCAGTTTGGATGCCACATTTCCATTGTCCAAATAGAAGCTTTGCACATTCAAAATCTCCTCCCACATCAGGACATAAATCACCAGAAATAAAAAGGCTGGATTATTTTAAACTAAAAATATTCTGCCTATTTTCAAATGTTGTTTGTTCAGAAAAGAATATTTTAAATACATGACTACAGTGGTCCTTTAAAGAATTTTATGGGATTTTATTGCAGTGAAAACCACCATTTTTGTTTCTGTTTCCACAAGTGGCAGAAAATTTGATGTGCACAGAAACCTTCAGTTGCTTCAGTGGAAATGTAGCAATCCTTATTGCCAGAAATGTCCTTAGTCCACAAAGGACCTACTTACTGAGGACACAGCTCAAACAGGTTGCTTAAGCAAAGTAATGGATGTTCACAGTAACAAATAATTGCATAGGATATTTAAATAATAATAAAAAAAAAAAAAAATTCTAATAACATTTTGCCCATTATTAAGTGAAGTTTCTTAAAAGATAATATTATAAGTATTTTGACTACAATGGTCCTTTAAATAGATAGATATTGCTATGGAAATAAAAAAACAAAATGTTTAAATGATCTAGCACTGCCAAGTGCTTTGTTCAGTATCCTGGTTCAATACTAAAGTCACACCTAAGCTTTAAGATATTTTTTTCAATTAAAGATCACTAGGTGAAAAGTTAGAGAACCTGCATCTTGTGCCAGTTACTCCTCCGTGTTTCAGGAGAATGGAGGCGGCCATTTTAAAATACATTTGTGTCACTAATGTTCAGTTGACTAGTTTGCTTGTTCACAGATTGAGTGGCTCTGACCTTATTCAAAAGCTAACTCAAGAGCCAATCAGATTGCAGCTCAGATTTAAACTGTGATTATTATGTTCATATTTTATGTTCTTCAGCAGCTCATATCTCCTAACATACAGAGATTAAAGGGACATGGAACACATTCTTTAAACATTACCAAAGTTGTGTTTGTCATGAAAAAAATATTAAGCAAAAACAGTTTAAACTTAATTGAAACTAAGAGGAAGCGCACAGAGCATAAGTACATCTGTATATCGCAAATAGAAAGGCAATGAGCCTTATGGATGTCTGAACTGAAACATATTGTAATTTTGTTCTCATCGATTTTAATATTAATTAATTATAAGAAAACACACTTAACAGGTTCTCAGGAGTCTTTTTTTTACATTTTCTCTGAACTCACTGATAAAATAAAGTAGGAACAATCACACGGTTTACCCTCAGTCTGTTGTTTCAGTGTTATTTTTCATAAGGGAAAATACTTTTGTATAAAACATTCTCTTTTAAATGCATAACTACGTGTTGAACTGCAGTGGCCCTTCAACGATTGCTGACCCCTGCTGTAGTATTTGAGCACTACAGTGACCACTTAAATAGCAACGTGGTGAAATTGAATCATATATATTTCAACAGGATACTAGCACATTAAAACAATCAATAAATTAAACACCTCTGATCCACTACTGATATAATAGACTTGAATGGCTGACTTGATTATCTGTTTATACTAGACTGAATGAATAAATGGCTGGATGGATGAATTACCCTTACCGGACTACACTGCAAGGTAAAGAAGAGCACTGGCCCTCGCCATAAGTAATCATAACAACATAGCAAACAACTATAACACTAATAAATAGTCAGTTAATACCCTGTTATTTACCCTCAACATCCTAAGGAAGTCTCCACTAAGTATACATAAACTATCTAACTGCCCAGGAAACAAGGGTTGTATTCTCAAGGAATTTTCTACCATTGCCTTCTGGTACTTTTAGCTTTTCATCATGTATAAGTAATACTGCAATATTATTACTGTTTTAATATAGCCAGAATCTCCTAACAATGGTGATTGACAGCCGAAATGTAAAGGGACTCTTTAGGCAACATTTTTTGTTTTGTTTTATATTGTTTTGTTTTATACTAGGTGACTTGATGTTTTCCTCCTCAATATAGTGGTTATGTACACTTTACTTACTTCTAAGAAGCCCTCCCGATTAAACGGTTATGACCTAAGGCCAAACCAACAGGAAGGGGTTTGACACTACCAATGTCTCATACTGCAAACAGAGGGCTAGTAATGAGAAGCCTCTCCCTGAATGTGTGGCCTTAGGTCATAGCTGTGAAAGATGGTAGCCTACATCACAATGAACAGGAAGAAACTGGGGGATTCCAGAAGGTGAAAACCTATTAGAAGTGAAATGTGAATTATATATGACAACTATGTTGACAAGCAAAAAGTTGATTAAAAACTCTTTTAGACATTTATGTTTTGCTTTATATAAATTAATTAACAATTCCCCTTAAATCCATTAATCCCTTTCTTATTGAGTGGTAACATTGCAGTTGAAACTATAAATCTCAACTCTAAGGCCTAAGAGTATACAACATTATTGTAACGGATCTACTGGCACCCTGACCGGGTTCCTCCGTTGATGGACGCGTCCTAGTTTGCGTCGAGGCCTACAAGCACCGCACCGGACACCCTACCACCACAGACTCCACAACCACCGTAGCTTAAAGCTCCCAGGGAGTATGCAGCGCATAGCAATCCCCAGTATGATATAGCGATCCCCTCCAAGAATGAGACGAGGCTACGTTTTGAAGGGTCAAGTAGACTCTCTTGCTGACACACCCAGCTTGGTTTTTATTACAGTCAGGTAAACAGAACACACCCAGGGGAAGGTATAAACAACCAATAACACAATAGTAACGCCCACAGTTTCCCTCCCCTCTACTTGAGAGATAATTGAGTTTATTACTGTATCTACTCAATAATTATCTCCCAGCTAAAACTTACACATTTTTATAACTTTATGATTTTACATAGTACATAAATAAAACTTACATTTTTATGAACAACATAAATTGTGGAACAACATATTAAAAAAGGGCATGAATCAGACCAGGGGTTCAAAAGTTAGTAAAAGTATCTTTTACCCATAACACACAGACATTTCACAGGCAATACACATCCCTCATAGTTGGCCACACAATACACATAGACGGACAATAGGTGGGTCACACCTCCCTGAGGCTACCTGGCAACTTTGATACAATCAGACATGGATTAGATCATCCTTCTTTGTTCTTATGGCTGAGAATGAAAACACTTTATACAATAGACTTCCTTATCTTATGAGTCTCTGTAATAGGATTATCTCCCATGCCAAGGTCTGCACTAGTCTGGGCCAATATTCTGCAGAGCATAAACCAACATACATACAGTATAATAGTAGGATCATATTTTAACCATAATAAGCATAAAACAGGGTAAAATAGTGATGGGTTCCGTTACAATTATTGTATACCATAATCCACACCCAAAGACTTAACCAATAACCCTCTACTCTCTTTTCAATTACTTGCCAAGCCCTTGTTTCAGGGAGCTGATAAATCAGGGCAGGGCTGCTGATAGTGCACAGATGGTAGGGGCCATCTGCTACAGGCAACAAGCTGGGATAAAGGGGTCTCTTTAGTAATTAAGCAAAAAAGGTAGATTATTATGTATTATAGAAAAGTGATCTGATTACCTTAGGGATGATCTGACCAACCACATATAGTTTGGACTTTTCACCCTTATTCACCCCTATTCAGTTCCTACCTTGTATAGAGAAGTTCCAAGGGAGGAGCCCCAAATTATTTTGCACCAGAGCCCTCCATTTACTAGCTCCCCCACTCCTATAGAGAATAAATTAATCTAATATACATAATATTTATTAAATAAAAGGGCATCCGCCTTTCAAAATCAATACAATTTTTCTTAGATCTAATATATTATGTAAATTGCATCACTCAGTCGTGTCCGACTCTCTGTGACCTCATGGACAACACACCATGCTGATCGACTTGGTTTTCATGGCAGAGATACTGGAGTGGGTTGCCAGTCAGCTCCTGGTATTTCCAGGTGGTCTCCCATCCGAGTACTGCACCTAACCACTGGGCCACCAGGGAACCCAATATATTATACCAATATTCAAACCCAGACAAAATATATCCCCCAGAGTAATAAATCATATATAAAATTTATCTTTTCTGAAGTTTTATGTTTCAATTCTCACAAGCACCAAAAGTCTTACATACTAGTAACTTGCCCATCATAAATGATGGTATCATAGAATGTTGTGTTCAATTGTCTGTGCTTTCTCTCTGCTGTCTCTATGTGCTGTTTGTCTGTCTCTGTGCCCTCTCTCTCTGTGCACGCCCTCTCTTGCATGCGCAGTTGCTAAATATTGGCGCATTCACAATGCGACAAAGGTTTTTGTCCTCTTTATTTTATTAATTTAATTAATAGTGTGCATTAAAAGCATTTATACTTTATTGGCTCATACACTTTTTTGTATCTGTCCACTAAGCACAATGTTCATTTTTTTTTTTAATTATCATCTTTGGATGGCGGGAGAGAAGGAAACCCTTTCCAGGAACACATCACTGCAAAAAAAAATAAGAACATCTATACTTGCCGATCTAAGCTTTATAAAATAAAGGTTCCCACGTTTGTGATCATAACTGTATACTTGTATAAATATAGAAATATAATACATGTTTACTTTGGTAATGCAATCTAAGTTGTGTCCCACAGATGTGCATGTTTATTTATGTGTATAAATGACAAAAACACAATAAGGACAAAACTCTTATGAAGAATAACAGCAAGAAACGATGAAAACATAATTTTAAAACTAATCCATTAACTTGGCATAGAGAAGCAGAGATTAAATCAGCAATTGTTCTTTTCTATGCAGCACAGAAAACCTATCAACATGAAAACAATGGAATAATAATCTTGCATTACCTAGTTTTAATGAAGAGCTGGAACATGAATTTTAATCTAATGGAACATCAAAGCTAAATGGATATTTTTAGAAGCAGTGAAATTAAATGGAGGAAACCGACCAGATTGAACCCATTTGCTCATTATTTAGTAATGTAAGAGTTAATGGTATCACATGAAAAACAGACGTCTAATATATTATTCACTGAAACAGATGAACTGTAGATCCTAAATGAGAAAAACAATATGTATATATTGAGGCAGTTCAAAATATCTTTATACATTTAATTTTATCATCATCAAAAAGTTTCAAGGAAATATAAGTTTGTACATATTCTGATATTTTCTTTCAAAAGGAAAAAAATAATTCTCATTGGTATTAGAATAAATTAGATTGCAGATCTTGTATAATGCAATTTACTTCAATGGCATCTACAGATCAGTGACGGGCAATCTATTTCACTTAAAGGGCCTCATATGCTGCCTCCTTAAAAGGGCCATAAAGCGATTTAAAAAACGTTATTATTTTGCCTAAACCAAAATGGTAAAATTGCTGAAGAAAAGGAATGAAATGGTAATAGGAGGTATCAATAATCATGAGAATTATTTAGGAGTTCTACTGGGTGTTATTTACCAGTTTAGAGGAATATACTGGACTGTGTATTATTGAAATGGAGGCATGCTCTCCCACAAAAAAAGAGGCGGGGGCTGCATCTGAAGTGCCTGAGAGCCAGAGGCCATGTGTTGCCCTACCACTGTTAGGTAGAAGTGTTAACAACTGTAGCGTTTTCAGCCCCTTAGTTGGGAAACATGTAGGATTATGAATTCATCTGCTAAAGGAGAATCCGCAGGATATGAAAAACATTTTTTGCATGAAAAAATACCAAAATAAACATGATTAAGCTTACCATAAAGTTTGCTAAATCTCTTGAGTTTGTTAGCAGTTGATTTAAAAAACACCATTGGAAATCCTTGCTAAAATTAGCATAATATTCATAATTCATTTTGGCCAATCACCGGCAGCTAATACATTGTATCAATCTGTGATGGCAGTTTGTGCAGCAAGGCATCATGGTATGTGTAGTCTCCTTCAGAAGGAAACAAGAAGGAGCCAGACACTGATCTGTAGATCTCTGCACTGTGCTGCTGCTGGCTTGATGGTTAGTAAAGGATTAAAAAATGAACCAAATGCAGTGTTTTTTTTTGGTAGGTTCACTGTGCCTATGTCAGGGGTGTCCACACTCGGTCCTGGAGGGCCGCACCCAGGCCTGGATTTGAATATATCCTTTCTGTGCACAGGTGAGTCAACCAGGATGACTAAAAAAGTGATTGACTCGCCTGTGCACAGCAGGGTTATAATCAATCCAGGCATGTGTGTGGCCCTCCAGGACCGAGTTTGGACACTCATGGCCTATGTAAGCAGCTCTGGGGGTGAAGAAAATACATTTTAGCATTAGAGCATTAGATATTTGGTGTATTTTACAGCATCAATTATTATAGCACTATTTCCTCATACCTTTAGCAGTGCCTCTGGATTTTTCATACCTATTCAATTGGCCGGGCGAGCAAGTTAGTCCCGATCGCAAACCATGCTATCGTCAGTAAGCTTTGCTTGCATGAACAAGCCCGTAACTCGTGTTTTAAGCCCGCAAACTTGGAGCACTGTAAATGCAAATATAAATTCAATACAGCACTGTCAAGTACTGTAAATGATGGGGAACACAATGGGTGACATTAGAATTAAAAGCACAACATTCTCAAGCTCGCACATCACCAAAATCAAATAGTTTATTTCATGGTTAATTTTCTTCCAAAGTCCTATGGGCTTGAATGACTTGAAAGCCCGTAACTTGTTATTCAAGCCCATAGCACTTCAATGAAATATGGAGGTTGGATTCCAAAGTCCTATTGGCTTGGAGGTTGAAGCCCGTAGGACTTTATGACGAAAATTGAACATGAAATAAAGTATTTATTTTTGCAGATTTGTGAGCTTGAGAATGTTGTGCTTTTAATTCTAAGACCAAACATCACTTTCAGTTCTAAGAAAAGTACAGGATTGCTTTTTTATTTGCTTTTAAAGTGCTACGATTTTTAAGTAAGACATTTGCTAGACCTCCTTGGTCCCAGTAACCTGTTTATGTTTAGCCATTTACGGGCTTGACGGAGGGGAAATCGGAGCAATTGAACAGCGATTTGTGTTTTTTATTAAAAATTCATTAAAAATCAAAGGCTTTGATGGAAGTAACTTGCGATTATGAGTAAAGTAAGGGAAAGTACCGTGCAGTAAGTAACACGAACGGGGCACGAAAGTAGGAGGCAACTGAATAGCAAAGTAACTTGCTATCTCTCCTTGCGGCCCCGATCTCAAATAGCAATTGAATGAGGCCCATAGTCTTCTACAGTCCAAAACCTTTCAGACTTCTGGAATACAGATCATACAACATTTATTTTTCACACATTTATTTTTTTCATGCTATGTTATGGGATAACCTTAGAGCTTTTTATGTGTATATCAAACATTCTTTTTTATATATATATATATATATATATATATATATATATATATATATATATATATATATATATATATATTATATATATATATATTTTTTTTAAATAATCACATTTTTTAATTACGGTAACAAAAAAAGTTATAATTTAGATAAAGCACATTGAATACTAATCTTTGTTAAAATATACTGTAGTACATGGCTTATGAGTTTTATACAATCAAGTTACAGTGCACGCAGTACCACTATGTTAGCTATCTTATCTGATACCAAGCCTTCATTAACCACTGAAAAGTTATGTTTTAATTATGCTTTCAGTGCCCATTTGTGCCTGCTTGTTATCATTATATTTATGCAATAAGTTTATCTACAATATATGTATGTAGAAGCTGTCTATGGACGCCTGCCAATTTCCAGATGATGATGGAGTGAGCAGATTGCCTGTATATTGTGGTGTAGGGAATATTTGTTTGCAGGCTTTTATCAGATGCCTTTGCTATTCCTAAGTAATAAGACGTCTATGCTTTCAATCTTGCTGAAAAGTTACACGTACAATGACCAGTTTGTGTAGCTATAGTATACATCAGCCATTTGCCATCCAGAATACGGAAACTTTCAGAGAAAATCTTGACAAATAGCAGCTGTATAATAAATACCATTTACATAAGCACAAATATACAACCTAATAGTTTGACTAATTGACAAGTTGTATAATTGCAGCATAAAGTTTGCTATCAGTCAGTAAGTGTGTGATTTGAGACACTGCGGAGATTTCAATATGTTATCATTTAAAACTATTTATATACATTATTTCAACACAAGTACAGATACATCAACTGGGCCTATATTGACTAAGGTAATACGTCTTGGAGAATTCATTGAGACATCACATGTTACTAAATCTGCCAGAGGAGAACAGAAGCTCCATGCGGTAGATCATTTCTACATTGCCCCTATGGCAATGGGACCATGCCATACATAATATATTGGTGGAAGTTGTGTGTGGCATTTACATTCTGGAGAGCAATGCTTGCATTTCCCAGCTTATGGGCCTGTAAGTGGGAAAGCTATAATAATGTCAATCAGATACTATTATTTAACAAAGCCTTCTGACCCCCCTTAGTGGTTTTGAATTTTGGTAAATCATTCCTGAAATACTCTGCGTTTGTGCAGCTCACAATACTAATTTGCAGCTCAGGGTACTTCACAAGGGGGGGGGGGGGGATAGATCCAATTACATGATAACATTTGGGGCATAGCTTTTGCCACCACACAGACAGTCAAGCAAACTATAATCCTAATTAACACTTTAAAGTATTTAACTATTTAGTATTGGGTAGTCTACCATTTGCATAATAATGCAACACAAACAAATATGGGATATTTCTAAAATTGTTCACATTAGAAACAAATGCACCGATTTATATGCATTACAGGAATGGCTTAAAAATAACTTGATTTTGGGGTGAGTCTCTTTAAGATTGCTAAGCTTTTAAGTGTCTAAAAAGATGGACATAGAATACGTTACACCCCCACCCCAAGCGATGAGCACGAAGCTAGCTCCTCTTTGCAAGAAAAAAGCTGCCTCTCTGGGACCCACAAGGCTTTGAAAAAGGCTTGTGATGAGCGCCAAAGGCACTCATTGACAGGCACACGATGAGCGCAAGGCACGCAACACTTTGAAAAAAATAAGTTTTTAACGGTCACTATTTTTTTCAACCCTGTAACTGGGAAGCCGTCGGAAGACTGCTGAAAAACGCCAATTACTTCAAAAATTAACTTACAACCTCACACACAGCACAGGGGGAGAGGCAGGGAGCCTGTAAGTGAGGTTGCAAGCTAATTTTAGGTTCGATATTCATTTTTTGGAGATCGAAGATAGGCTAAGCGAGGAAAAAACTGTTGGTCGTAAACCAGTAACTGTTTGAAAAAAGGCTCAAAATGTGTCCGAAGGCGCTCATCGTGAGGCTTGTGAAGTAGATGTGGGAGAGGCCCGCAGGATAGAGGGGGAAGTGATGTAACAAACACAAACTATATTCCTCTATTCATAAAAGTCTTCATAAATACAGATTTTCTGTAAAAATGTTATATGTCCATGGCTTACACAGTTACTTCTATTAATTAATTACTTCAAATTTTTTTTTGTTTTTTTCTTGAACTAGAGAGGCCTTTAATACTTTATTTTGTATGTATTGTTTCCCTCCCTCTGGACCTCTTTGAAGCTTATGTTTTATTCTTATTACCCAAATATACTCGAGTATAAGCTGACCCGAGTATAAGCCGAGGCACCCATTTTACCACAAAATACTGGGTAAAATGAGTGACTTGAGTATAAGCCGAGGGTGGGAAATGAGCTGCCCCCTGTGTCCCTCTTGTGCCCTCTGTGTCCCCCTCTCTCTCCATGTCTCTTCTCCCCTCTCCCTTCCCTGTGTCTCTTCTCCCCTCTCCCTTCCCTGTGTCTCTTCCCCCTCCCTTATCACCCTCCTCAACCCCCCTCCTCAACCTCCCTCTTCATCCTCAACCTCCCTCCACATCCTCAACCTTCCTCCTCATCCTCCCTCCTCAACCTCCCTCCTCATCCTCAACCCCCTCCTCAACCTCCCTCCTCAACCCCCCCATCCTCATCCTCTCTCCTAAACCCCCCATCCTCAATCCCCCTCCTCATCCCCCCATACTCATCCTCTCTCAACCCCCCATCCTCAACCCCCTCCTCAGCCTCAACCCTCCTCAACCCCAACCCCATCCCCCCCTCAACCCCAACCCCCCTCCTCCACTCCCCCATTCTCATCCTCAACACCCTCCTCAGCCTCAACCCCAACCCCCCCCTCCACCCCCCCATCCTCATCCTCAACCCCCTCCTCAGCCTCAACCCTCCTCAACCTCAACCCCATCCCCCCCTCAACCCCAACCCCCCTCCTCCACCCCCCATCCTCAACCCCACCCCCCCATCCTCAACCCCCCATCCTCATCCCCTCTCCTCAACCCCACCCCCCCATCCTCATCCTCTCTCCTCAACCCCTCTCCTCAACCCCCCATCCTCAAACCCCCCTCCTCAAACCCCTCTCCTCAACCCCTCCTCCTCAACCCCTCCTCCTCAACCCCTCCTCCTCAACCCCTCCTCCTCAACCCCTCCTCCTCAACCCCTCCTCCTCAACCCCTCCTCCTCAACCCCTCCTCCTCAACCCCTCCTCCTCAACCCCTCCTCCTCATCCTCAACCTCCCTCTTCATCCCCAACCCCCTCCTCAACCCCCTCCTCAACCTCCTCCTCAACCCACACATCCTCATCCTCAATCCCCCCATCCTCAACCTCCCTCAACCCCAACCCACCTCCTCAACCTCCCTCAACCCCAACCCCCCTCCTCAACCTAAACCCCCTCAACCCCCCTCCTCCAACTAAACCCCCCTCCTCCACCTAAACCCCCCTCAACCCTCCTCCTCCACCTAAACCCCCCTAAATACCTCTCCCCTCACTTACCTGCTTGTGCTCCGGCCTCCACTCCTTGACCCGGCGCGCATGTGACGTCACATGCGCACCGCATCATTAGCATATACCGGGTGCCGGCACCCGGTATATGCTAATGACGCGGCGCGCATGTGACGTCACATGCGCGCCGGTGCCGGGTCAAGGAGCGGAGGCCGGAGCACAAGCAGGTAAGAGAGGGGAGAGGGGGGAGGTATTTAGGGGGTTTAGGTGTAGGAGGGGGGTTGAGGGGGGTTAAGGTTAAAGAGGGGGGGAGGGAAAGAGACACGGGGGGTAGAGAGACACACGGGGAGGGGGTAGAGACACACGGGGGGATTAGAGACACGGGGGGGTTAGAAACACACGGGGGGGTTAGAGACACACGGGGGGGGGGTTAGAGACACACGGGGGGGGGGTTAGAGACACACGGGGGGGTTAGAGACACACGGGGGGGTTAGAGACACACGGGGGGGTTAGAGACACACGGGGGGGTTAGAGACACACGGGGGGGTTAGAGACACACGGGGGGGTTAGAGACACACGGGGGGGTTAGAGACACACGGGGGGGTTAGAGACACACGGGGGGTTAGAGACACACGGGGGGTTAGAGACACACGGGGGGTTAGAGAGACAAGGGGGGTTAGAGAGACACGGGTGGTTAGAGAGACACGGGGGGTTAGAGAGACACGGGGGGTTAGAGAGACACGGGGGGTAGAGAGACACGGGGGGGTAGAGAGACACGGGGGGGGGTTAGAGAGACACGGGGGGGGGGGGTAGAGAGACACGGGGGGGGTAGAGAGACACGGGGGGGGTAGAGAGACACGGGAGGTAGAGAGACAAGGGGTGGGTAGAGAGACAAGGGGTGGGTAGAGAGACACGGCGGGGGGTAGCGAGACACGGGGGGGTTTGAGAGACACGGGGGGTTAGAGAGACACGGGGGGGTTAGAGAGACACGGGGGGGTTAGAGAGACACGGGGAGGAGATTGACTCAAGTATAAGCCGAGGGGGCCCTTTTTTACCTTAAAAAAAGGGCTGAAAAACTCTGCTTATACTCGAGTATATACAGTAATTATTTTATGTTGTCACATAACTATCAGCTGATTTATGTAACCAACTTTACAAATATACCATATTTTCTAAGGAATTTATTTTATAAAACAACATATTTAAAGGGATATGCAAGGCCCCTTAATTTGACTAGGTATATCATATATGTATCCATTTACTTTTATGTACTTTTCTTTTAATAAGAAGTGTATACAAATTCTGTTTTAACGCCTAAAGTAAAACAAATAATACTTGCTTGGATCTGCCCACTGCAGCTCACAAAGACAAAGACTCTAAGTGTATGGTATCTCATACTAACCAATCAGTGACCATCTCTCAGCAACATGCTGCTGTGACGTGATCCCTGATAGGCAAAGATACTAAACTACAGATCTAGCTCTATAGAGTAGTTGCATGTGCAGCAGTGGGCAGACCCATACATAGACTTTTTGTTATTATATTAAAAAGTCTTCATAAATTCAGATTTTCTGTAAAAATGTTTTATTTCCATGGGTAGACTTATACAGAGACTTTTTTTTGATTTTGGGGGTAAAACAAGAGTTTATAAGCATTTCTTACTAAAACATAAGAACATATATGTAAACAGATACACATGTATATTATATACCTGTAAAATCAAAGAACCTCCCCCTCTCATCACCTCTTCTCATTCCCACCTTCAGGACTTTTCTTGTGCAGCTCCTACTCTATGGAACTCCTTGAAGCTCATCTAGACTATCCAAATCCTTCAAAACCTCACCAAAAACACATCTGAAGCTTATCACCTACAGCCTTAATATGTACTACCTATCATCCTTCTATACTCCACCCATACCATTCACATTGTAAATTTGCATGTTATCAATTTTCATTGGTGCTTTAGA
This sequence comes from Discoglossus pictus, assembly GCA_027410445.1. NCBI lineage: Eukaryota > Metazoa > Chordata > Amphibia > Anura > Alytidae > Discoglossus > Discoglossus pictus. Next base: position 304,048,080 of record CM050166.1, on the reverse strand, counting down.
GAACAAACTATTTACATTTGATTTTAAGCTAAAAGATAGAGCTGCCCAATCTTTTGCAATGCTTTAAAAGGTTTTTAACTTGTACTTAACATCTGTATAGCCATATGGAATATGTGGTCACGTTACAAATAAATTATAAAAATAATTCTACAGTTCATCAGCTTTCCAACATACCGATAATTGACTACCCTTCCTTCCTCAAAATTATGTAAAACTTCTCTAACTATTACCAACTTCCACAAATAAAAAAATGGAGAACTTATGTCCTTGATAATGTGGTTAGTTTAAAAGCTGAACATGGTTCAACAAAGATCTAATCCCCAAAAATACCCACTAAATATTGCTTTAAAAATAATCTTCAAGTTTCCTTGAAACTTGACATTATAATCTAATTTTCTTTGAGGAACGTCACCAAATTAAATGGTGTCTGAAGGAATTTTTGATGACAAATCTAAGATCTTTGTGAGAATCAGAAGCAGTTGATAGGTGTATTAGAAAGATCAAAACAAAGAATAAAATAATTTCTGAAAGATATCTTTAAAGGTTTTAGATATCAAAGCAAAATTGTAGATATCACATGGGCTTTGAAGTATCAGATTTTCAAATATGCTTAATGATAAATGCAATTTAGACATCTTAAACAGAAAACAAGTTATCTGTCAGAATTTAATATGTATACATCCATATTTAAGCAGCATTTCAAATGAAACAAACTAATAAATTGTCACCAATATATGTAAATCCTTGAGGGCACATCTTTTGTTTGACTTATGAAGCACCTACCTTTAATTTTCATTCTTTTTCAGAACATACTTCATAATTTCAGCATATATTTTATGTGCTGGAATGTTTTTTGTAATGCATTGGAGAGCAAATGGCTTCGATTCAGCACCCATCCTGTATTATGGAGTGGAACAAATATCATTCTTCCTTAAAACACAGTTCATTTTATCCCATAAGAACTACTGTGTAACCAGATCCTACATCACAAACCATTCCCTTACTATCTATTCCTATTTGAAAGACCGCTTTAGGATAAAAAGAAAATGTCTAAGAGAATTATTATGCAGGAAAAAAGCCATGAAGCTAATTTTACTTAAAAAATATATATATATTGACGCCTCTGCTAAAGGGATACATGATACTTTAGTGGAAGTTGTCAGTGTGAGGGGTGTTTACATTTCTGGAGAGCAGGCTTTGAATCTTATGATGCAAGTTTCATTCTTCTGGGCCAGTGAGAGGGAAAAGGAGTGTTGTCAATTTCAAAAAGTTCCAATGATCTAACAAAGCCTTCTGATCGCTCCCTATTCCTTCCTCACTCACACTGCCTATACTGATAACTATAAACAGACACCCAATCATGCAGCTCTAAGGATGTGATGTGCCAAACACAATATGGATTCCTATAATCATAAACAGAGTCTTGAACTAATAAGATTTTCTCAAAAAACGTTTTATGTCCACGGCTTACACAGCTGCTAATATTGTTCGTTTGGTTAATACTTGTCTTTTTTCTTAACATGCATTAGTCCTTTAAACTTCTCCATGCACTGAAAAAGTGTGAGTGAGAATGTAAGAGCAGGATCCTCAACTTTCATTATGTTTGGTGGTGTTTTTATTATTAATGTGATGCAGTAAAGGTTCTAGGTATTGCTGACATGGAAAGTTCACATGTAATTAAATATAATTACAATAGGTTCTTATTAAAAATATTGAGCGAAAGTGTTAGATAATTGAGTTTAAAAGTTGGGAATAAACCACAAAAGCTTGTCCAGTTAGTATAGATTCAAATAATGATACGACTAACTCTTATTATTTATTCTATTGAACGTGGTCTACTTGCTCTAATAATTTACCACTCCTAATGTGAGAGATAGTGAGATAAATTCATTAGCAGAAAGGGAGAGCCATTTAATGTAATTTAAGGATAAATTGTATTGTCATTTATTGTACCCCTTATAATATTCAGTAGCACGTGTTAATAGTGTAATAGTAAAAATAATAATGATAATTTTATAATTAAATGTGACTACATACTTATAAATTAATTTTAGCAGCTAAGATTTTTTTTCAAAATGAACCTCAGGTATTTTATATGTCTAATTTATAATAAGGTAAGTCATTAATTACAGAACACAATAGACATATGTAGAAGATATAATAATTTGTAAATTATACACCTAAATGTAATTCAGGAGGAAACTTCGTAATTTCAAATTCCATAATGGAAAGAAAAATATAGTTGGAAATATTTTTTAGGAAAAAAATAGGCTCTAATCGCAAAAGTATATTCTTGGCCTGTAGGTGCAATAAAAGACTGTAGAAAACATTGTAAATCAAATTGTCACATTCAAACCACACACATTAATACATAATAGTATGCATTTCAATACTCAGTATGCATTGCAACAAAATACACTTTACAAATCATGCCTTTAAGAGCAAAATAGTTCAGAGATACTAATCATTAACTTCAAAATTTTTAGTAGCAAAATCTATCATCTTTTATAGGATATTTTATATATGCAATAACATGGATTCAGCTACCTTGAAGGGCTTTCTTTTGCAAAGAAAACTTTTATAGTCTACATAAATTGTTTTCTTTTTGTTTTGCTTTCTCCAAATGTAAAAGGTTTTAAATAAGAATAAACTGAAAAACTGTGTACTTCTTTCCACAGTACAATACTAAACAAATGCAAATTAAAATATTTAACTTACAGATATTTTAAGTAATGTTGTTTTTTAAGTAAAGCTCACAATTCTTTTCTATGATTATTAAAAACATTATGTAATAAAAAAAAAAATGTTAACTTTTAATTGTGTGTTTTCTCTTCAAGCAGAGCGGTGTATTATCCTACCTGTGTCATCAGGTGTGTGGCAGCTCTGCCTGTTGGCTGGACTAAAAATAAAGTCTGACCAGTTTAGGGGAGTGCTTTGATGAGTCATGCAGTGTTAGTGGCTGGGGTCTATAGAGCAGCCGCCAGCATCAAGCATGTTACAATAGAGCTGTTACCTCTGTCTAGGCAGTGGGGTAGGAGCACATGATGTCATGGGGCACGGCCAGTGACATCAATCCAGCCTGCTTCCAAACACCATTAAAGTCCATCACACAGACAGAGCTGGCCATTCCCCTGATAGAAACATGTTGGAATGGATACACAGCTCTACTGGATGGGAAAACAGTTTAAAAGCTATGAAATAATGTTAACTTGTTCTATTGTAAATTGAATACTGTTATTAATAGTATATGCACAGAAAAGAAACATAAATGTACTACAGTACTCCTCCAGCAAATACATTAACATAATGGTACCTGTCTTTTTCCATTAAACTTAATTTCTAAAACAGATATTTAAAAAAAAAAAAATCCTCGACCTGGCAAGGCATAAAACTCTGCTCAATAATTTCCTGTTTTCTCTACATGAGCAGTGCCCGACAATTTGTGTGGATACACATACTCATACATTGAAACAGAATGTTAGTAGACTGGGCCTCAAGAAACAATCCTGCCAGATTCTTCCAATTAACTTTTTAAAGATTTACTTTTTTATTAATATGGAAAAAAATTGCTAAAGAATGTTACAGATATGAACTAATTTGTTATACATCAGCACTACAAATTAGGAAAATTCTACTGTTTTTTTTTCAATTTCTTATATTGTATAATTGTTACACAACATTTTTAAAATATTGTAGATACATTGTTCAAAAAATCTTCAAATTTTGGATAAATACAATATTTAAAACAAAATCTCACCAAGAAGGCTAAACTATTCTCATTTAGAATTCCTCCTCCTAGTGTCCCTTTGGCTCCAGCTGTCAAACTTATTATTGGTTTGTTATTACGTTGTTTTATGAGACACTGGACTCTTATCACCCAACATTTGTGAGCTCTATAAAGATATATTCAAAATTTTACACTACCATAAACAGAAAAATCTGCAACGATTTTGTTGTTTTTCATTTGTTGCAAAGCTTTATAATTCTTTAACCTGGAACTACACATGAGATATTTACAAAGTTAGGGACATATCTAATGTATGCATTGCCTTGCAAAAGTATTCACCCCTCTTGGCATTTTTCATGTTTTATTGCCTCACAACCTAGAACCTGAGGATTTGCATCATTTAATTTACAGAACATGCCCACAACTTTGAAGATGTTTTTTTTTATTGTGAAGCAAACAACAAATATGCAAATGTACTTTTTCTGTTATTTTGTCCTAACTATTCACCCTCCTAAAATCAATACCTTGTAGAGCCACCATTTGCAGCAATCACAGCTCCAAGTCGCTTTGGATAAGTCTCTATGAGCTTGACACATCTTACCACTGGGATTTTTGCCCATTCCTCCTTGCAAAACTGCTCCAGCTCCTTCAAGTTGGATGGTTTGCGCTTGTGAACAGCAATCTTTAAGTCTGACCACAGATTTTCTATTGGATGGAGGTCTGGGCTTTGACTAGGCCATTCCAACACATTTACATGTTTCACCTTAAACCACTCAAGTGTTGCTTTAGCAGTGTGTTTGGAGTCATTGTCCTGCTGGAAGGTGAACCTCCGTCCTAGCCTCAAATCACGCACAGAGTGGTACAGGTTTTGCTCAAGAATATCCCTGTATTTAGCACCATTCATCGTTCCCTCAACTCTGACCAGTTTCCCAGTCCCGGTTGCTGATGGTGTTCTTTGGTGATGTGATGTGTTGAGTTTGCGCCAGACATAGCGTTTTCTTTGATGGCCAAAAAGTTACATTTTAGTCTCATTAGACCAGAGCACCTTCCTCCATTCATTTTGTGAGTCTCCCACCTGCCTTTTTGCAAACTCAAAAGGTGCCATTTTGTTTTTTGCTGAAAGTAATGGCTTTCTTCTGGCCACTCTGCCATAAAGAACAACACTATGGAGCGTACGGCTTATTGTCATCCTATGTACAGATACTTCAGTCTCTGCTGTGGAGCTCTGCAGCTCCTCTAGGGTTACCTTAGGTCTCCGTGCTGCCTCTCTGATTAATGCCCTCCTTGCCCGGTGCGTTAGTTTTGGTGGGCGGTCGTCTCTTGGCAGGTTTGCTGTTGTGCCATGTTCTTTCCATTTAGTTATGAAAGATTTGATGGTGCTCTTGGGGATCATCAAAGATTTGGATATTTTTTTTAAAACCTACCCCTGACTTGTACGTCTCAACAACAATGACCCTTACTTGTTTGGAGAGTTCCTTGGTCTTCATGGCAATGTTTGGTTAGTGGTGCCTCTTGCTTAGGTGTTGCAGCTTCTCAGGCCTTTCAAAAAAGGTGTTTATATGTAATGACAGATCATGTGACACTTCGATTGCACACAGGTGGATATCATTTCACTAATTATGTGACTTCTAAAAATTGGTTGCATAGCAAAGGGGTGAATACATACGCACATGCCATTTTTCGGTTTTCTATTTCTAAAAAATAGTTTTATGTATATATTTTTCTCATTTCACTTTACCAACTTAGACTATTGTGTTCTGATCCATCACATAGAATTCAGATTAACAAAACATCGGACTTAAGGCTGTAATGTAACAAAATAGGTAAAAAGTCAAGGGGGGTGAATACTTTTGCAAGGAACTGTATACCTTAAATAATTTAGAAAACTACCCTCTACCAAAAAGTATGGCTGTGTTATATGACTAGTCCCTTTATTATAAATCTTTACTTTTCAGACATACAAAAATATATACAGTTTCCAGCTCACAAAATGGATTCCTTATATAAGCCTTTTTTACTAAGCAGCACTAAATAATAAGGTATACTTCACAGTTGTTTAATCTGAAAGGAGCAGTTTAATAAATTCAAGCCAAATCGACTTACTTAAACCCCTAGAATAGTTGTAGACTTAGCACTGCTAAAGCAATGCTATTACCAATAATACCATGGATATATGGATATAGACCATTACAATTTCTAGGTGCTGTACAGTCATACGTAATTATTAATTCTGCCCCCTCTGAGGTATAATCCTAGTTTAAGGATAACACTTTCCTAAACCCATATGTAAATCTTTAATGTCACATCCTAAGGGCAGAAACTTCACTCTGATCCTAAAGAAACATGCTTTGATGTATGAGGAGTTACCACATTAATCAAATTTTAAAATGACATGTAAAATTATTTGACATCAATGGTCCTCCAAAACCAAAAAGTACCTGAGGATTAATAAAATGTGTGATCAGGATGGGAAAAAGCAAAATAAAGATTTAAACAGACCAAGAGAAAAAGACTGAGATTATCTGAAGTCCTGGAAATCTGAAAATCTGTATTCAAAATGAAAATGTTAACGTTGTCATTATGATCATAATGAAAGTCATGCTAAAGGAAGCCCCAAATCACATATTTATGCACATTCTTTTTAACCCTTGCATAGCTCTATGGAATATGTTGGCGACTTACAAATAAAGGATGCTAATAATAATAGCTACATTTGTTAAAGGATCACTGTGGTCATATGTTTAAAATGTACTACATCTATCATTTTGGCTTCATCGGGTCAACGCCCTGAGGTGGGAGAAGACCAAGAATACACCAGAGATTTATGTATGCACAATGAGAGCGTGGCAGTAACAACTGCCAATGCTCTCAGAAGGACTAAAGGGAAACAGCATGCAAGAAAGTAAAATTGAACTCACAAGTAAAGAATAATTTCAGATAAAAATCGCAAAATGTACAGACTGTGCTTATTTTGTGCGTTTCAAAATTGATCAGGTTTAGTTACTTAAAAGACCATACAGAACCAAATTTGACCTTTCATGAACAATGTATTTATTTAAATAAAACCATGTTTTAAGTGTAATGCAAGTATCCCCAATAAAAATCCTCCTAAAAGGGTTTTAAATCTGCAACTCATTTTTTTGAGTCCTTTGGTCGTTTCTGACTATCTGTGACCTCATAAACCGTAACACACCAGAACATCTTTATGTCCATGGTCATGCTGATCCACTTGGTATTCATGGAAGAGATACTGGAGTGGATTGCCAGTTCCTTCTCCAGTGGTCCACAGTATACAGTTCCTGGTATTCCTATGTGATCTCCCATCCCAAAACCGATTAGGCCCAACAATGCTCGGCTTCAGGGTGGTATGACCTCTTGGTTCCCTGACATGGAATCAAACCCAGGTCAACAGCGGTGGAAGCATTGGGTGCTAACCACTGGACCACCAGGGAACCCTGCAACTAAATTAGTGGTCTTCTAATCTAATCCTATAAATTAATTGGTCTAAAAATGTTTGTAGACAGATACTATAACCTTTAGATTGTAAGTTTTTTGAGTTTTCAATCTTGTGAGGTGCTTTAGGGAAAGCACTGTGTATATCTGATTGAAAGCTCAATAACAGAGTCTTCCATTATTTTCATTGTGGGGAAATTGTTTATACTTGTACCATACCCCTGTATAGCGCTGCGGAATATGTTGGCGCGTTATAAATAAAGGATTTTTAATAATAATAACCTGGGAGGATTGTCAGAAAATGTAGCAGAGCGATGGGGAATATGTTTCATTTGAAGGCCCCAGTACATCAAAGGGGCAGTACCATGAGATTAGTTTTTAATAGATGCCTATAAAGGTAGGATGCACACTGGAAAAAGAAGAGAAGAATTAAAGGGGGAAAGAGGATTTTTTGTGGTGCAAAAGAAAGGGATCTGACAATTCTAAGGTGGAAAATTGACAGTGTGCTATGGCTTAAGTACATGACTTCACACTACAATGAGGAGGATAAAGTCCATATGGGAAGCCTCTGAGGTCCCAATGTTGGCCACCACTATGACTGTTTTAGAGAACTGGAAAGCTGAGCAGGAACATTGCAATCACTCTCTATATATATAAAATGCTAATTATTTTATAATTTAATAAATCTGTCTTTTACTATCAATGTTCTACTTTATTTTAGCCTGCTTACAGTATTTACAGGAATTGCTCATCAACTGTTATTTAACGGAAGGACATTTTGGGATATATGTATGTGCACTGTGAAAGCAAGCACCATAGGTCTATTTGTGTATATTGCTACATTTCATTTGACTGTTCTGCCTCATGGTCTCATTTTGGCTCCATCTTTTCTGTAACACGTTGAAGGCTTTTTAGAATGCTAAAAGGATTTACCCATCATCATTTACTCTAAATATTGTACCTCTCCTTTCTATACCTCACCCATACCCTTTAGACGAGTTTTCAGGAAGCACTTTGTTTGCTTGACTTTAAGTTAAAAAAAAGGGCCCTCGATTCTTTCGTAATTTATTACGTTTGTTTTTTACTTTTATCTATCCTGTATAGCGCTATGGAATATGTTGGCGCGTTACAAATAAAGGTTTATAATAATAATCTGTATTCACACAGTGTTAAGCCTAAATCATGGCTTGACTGAGGGAGAGAGTTGGGAATCACTAGTTTAGGGAATTAGTGTGCATATGGATATCTTTTCTGTGTCCTTCTGTACAGGCTGAGTCCCCCACCACTAATGTGGTACCAATTTACTCATGTATGGGGGTGAAGCATAGTACAGTTCTAGAGAAGTATATTATTACAGTATAATAAACCAAAGCTTTCTAATAAGCAATCTACATGTCCTTGATTTTATAAAAATATGGGAAACACAATGGTATCATTAAAACTATCAAATCTTATACATATTATATTATCTTTAGTGCACACCTAATCAGCTAAAAGCAGGATAAAGTAATCAGAATGATCTTATGTTGGTTTGCTCATGTTTGAAAGCAAATAAACTTTATAATATGAGCTGTACCTAATAGTTTAGAACAAAATCATTGTTATTTTGTTACATGTCACTGTAAGTGCTCTTCTAAACATTTGCAAATTGCAGGAAAGTGCGAAACAGTATGTCATATTTTCTGCACTGAAAAAGTTGGAAAAAATGTTCTTACCAAAATAACTTGAAACAGAACTGGAACAAGTTTGTTGTCCTCAATGGCCCTATAAAAAATATATATATATTTTATTACAATTTTACTTTCACACATAGTTATTTTTATTTTTTTAAATAGTCGACCTACTATATTCTTGCTATAAAACGAAAAGATTATGTTATAGTAAAAAGAATCACAAAGCCATGAAGGAGAGTACTGAATTACACGAGATTACCCAGAAATCCTGGTTCCAAGAGACATGGAAAGAATGTTTTCCTGTGTTGTATCAGAAGCAAAGTATTTTATAATGTGTCACAGTGATGCTTTCTATTTTCAAATTAAAGTTTCAGGGCACTAAAACATATTGAGACCTTTAACTGTGGGCTAGCCCTCTATCAGCCAATAAGAACTACAGACTAAAGTATGCTCTCAGCATTTCCTGTTATTTTTAGTGATGCTTAAAAAGGTTTTGCTTTATGTATTTTTTAATTAAATAACTTTCATAATGCTTAAAACATGCTATTTTAAATGCATGAAAAAATATTTTTCAGTAATTTTTAGAAATATTTAACAGTGGATGACAGCTATGATATATTGTTCTGATCTTTATTTTGAGGTGTTACCTCAAGTATATAATGGAGATGAAGATGATTAAGACAGACTAGTTAGTATAGTCCATGAATATTGCAATCTTAGCAATCAAAATAAGACAGTAGTCAAGAACCCGATCAAGGTCACAACATATATCCAATACTGTAATATCAAGAAACAATTTAAAATGGTGGTCTTCAACAGGTAACCTGGGAGGTACAAGCAGTTCTGTTAATAGTTCACACCTCAATGGTTGTAGGGCCCTCCTGCAACCCACTGTATACAAAACTCTTCGAAAATAACCAACTTATCTTATCTTTTAATGCAATATACAAGTAAACGGTGTTCTTTGTGACTGCAGAATGTGTAATGGAGGAAATACACTGATGCACAGTCAATGGATGCCATTATATTTTACACATATCATAATCCTATCATTATACTTGCAACTTTATCATCTTAAAAGCTTACCTTGGTTGGTACAGTATCTCACAATCTCTACAAGGTCAATTTTTAAACCAATTTTCAACTTTTCTAAATTCATACAGATAATGGCAAGTTCAAGGTATAGTTTTAGTTTGTATCTTTGGATTTAACATTTCAAGAGGACCATTGTAGTGACCATTCAATAGTGCCTTATTTATTTAGTAAGTGATTATTTTATTGATAATCAGTTATTAAATCAATAAAACCTTACTGTGCGGCCACTACATTGTCCTTTTATCTACTTAGTATCATGGCTGCGTCTATAAGCGCTACAGAATATGTTGGCGTGTTACAAATAAATGATAATAATAATCTGCTTTGTTCATTTCCCTTCTAGTATACCACACTTAAGATATAATCTATAAAAAGTTAAAATCCCAAATAAACATACTAATTAGTACTTTCATAGAGTATATGCAATCAACCTATTGGCATGACTATGCATCCATTTTCATCAGATAGTAATTTGAAGCAGTTGTGCCAAACATGTTCCAATCGTGTATGTCTATGTTTGGCGTAAATGACTCCCTGCTTAATGTGTCTGCTTGAAGAACTGCTCTTTTGGGAGCAGTGTTATTATCAATCGATATGCTGCTGTCATAAGCTGCAAATTGAGAACCATCTGGAACCTGAAACATGTAGGCTGAATTTTACTTTACAAATATTTAATCCTGGAACCACTGACTAGTACTTCAATCATATAAGTACAATTATACAATTAGTTTATTTAATAATAAATATAAAAATATTTATTATTAAATATATTTTTTAAAGATAAAATACAAATATTTATAAATGTATTTTGTATCTATACCTAAAAAGTACATACGCACATGTTATATAAGTAATTTGCAAATTAAACAACAAATGGCTCAATCACATAAACAGTGGAAATGTTGCCTAAATGTATTGGCCATTGAGAAAATCATTGCTATTAGTAAATATTTTTTTCATATAGGTTGGGACTAACACTGGTACCAGTACTGTTTATCTGCAGCTCTGTACCTACTGGGAAATACACTCCAATCCAAGTTATCGAAAACAATAAGAAACTAGATACAATTATCAGGAAAGAAACTCAAGGAAATCTGATCATTGCTCAGTCTATCATACTGTAAACTCTATCGCAAATCAATAACTCCAATCCAAGTTGTCTAAAACAATAAGAAATTAGATACAATGATCAGGAAGAAAACTCAAGGAAAACTGATCATTGTTCAGTCTATCATCTATATACAAAGACACTCAAATCTACAGATTATCCCCAGAACTATCCCCCTCTCTCTCCTAGCACAAATAACCAACCGCCTCTCTAGTATATCCTCCTGGATGTTCGCCAGTCAACTCAAACTCAACATGTCAAAAACTGAGCTCCTAATCTTCCCACCCTCTACTACAGCTTCCACTACTCATATATCTCTCACTGTTGACAATGTCATCATCACTCCCCCCTCCCAGGCCCGTTGTCTTGGAGTTCTACTGAATCCTACCCTCTCTTTCACTCCTCACATACAATCCATAACTACATCTTGTCTTTTTCAACTAAAAAACACTGCTGAAATAGGTCACTATCTTACACAAGACATCACTAAAATTGTAATCCACTCTCTCATATCTCGCCTCAACTACTGCAACTCTCCCCTTCCTAGCCTTCCCATCACCTGCCTCTCTCCACTCAAAGCCATAATGAATGCATTCACTAGACTCATCTACCAAACTCAATACTCAGTGTCTGCAGCACATCTCTGTCAGTTACTCCACTGGCTTCACACAGCCTCCAGAATAAAATGTAAAATCAACCCTAACCTATAATACCCTCAAGAATAATGCACCCTGGTATATCTCTGCTCTTGTCTCTAAATACACCACCAACTGCCCTTTTCGCTCTGCTAATGACCTTCATTCCTTCTGTCACTCCCGCCTTCAGGACTTTTTTAGTGCTGCCCCTATTCTTTGGAACTCCTTTCCTCGCTCGACTAGAATATCCTCCTGCCTCAAAATCTTCAAAACCTCACTAAAAATGCAACTGTTTAAAGAAGCTGATCGCTATTAGCCTTAATATGCACAGCACATCTATCATCCTTCTATACCTTACCCTTACTCTTTAGTTAGTATGTTTGCGAGATTTCAATCTTGTTAGGTGCTTTAGTAAAAGCACTGTGTACATTTGATTTTAAACTCAAAGACAATTGCCCTCCATTTTCCTTTCTTTTTTCCCCATTTTGCATTGTGTTAATAATGTTTTGGCCTGAACTTACCCCTATATAGCGCTACGGCATATGTTGGCAGGTTACAAATAAAGGAAATAATAATATCACTCTATAAACTTCATCACAAAGCACTCTATAAGTCCTCATTCAATTTCTTCACACAGATGATGTCTGAAGAAGGTCACAATGTATGCCTAAATGTACTGAACTTGTAGAAAGTGAGGCAAACAAGACCTGTCTATATACACTAATATTTTCCTAATACAAACTCTATACTTGTCTTCTCCATATATTTAAGTGAAAGTACTAAAAAGCCACTACAATTGTCTAGCTTTCATAACTTTTAAATATTGAAGAATTAGTATAAACTTTTTATTATTTTTTTTAACCTTTCAGTATCTATTAGAAGTATGGTTCACAATAAACAGGTATAAAATACGGTAAATAAAGATATAAATGAAACCGTGTGATCTGCCTATCAATTTCTGGAAACTATTCCAACAAATAAAAGCTTGTCCAACGGTCAAATCAAAGTAATTTTCCTCTATTGTTTTGCTTTCTTTTTTATAGCCAGTTTTAACAAAACCAAACAAAAACATCAACATGGTAGTATATTCCAAATAAAGTAGTGCACATAAAAATCTGTGCAAACATATGCATAGTAATAAAAGTATGTTTATTATGAAGCCTCATAGCCAGTGCTAAGAACCCAGCTCCTGCGGAACCACATCCTAAAGATTAAGGACTAATCATAAGAAAGCCAAGCAGATTGATATGCTATATTAAAACCATCTAGGGCTTAAGAGTACAGATGGACTATGTGTCGTGGCTAACCAGGTTTTCCAAATTTTATATACGATAATAGTGGCATTGTATCCACTAAAATATGTGAAAGCCTGGCAAAAAAAATAAAAAAATAGTTAAATGTATTCTTTATGGCCAAGATACTGAGGGAAGCAGACTTTCATAGTCTAGTAATGTGGCTTTTGTCGACTGCTATAAAAGAATTGCTGGAATACCTGGTATTGAGGAACCAAGTAGGCAAACACCAAGGTCAGGTAGTGAAAGTCAGAGCAGTGAAAACAACTTTTCAATGTGTTGTTATAAAATCTAACTCATGCTCAGTTTAAGACTTTTTTTATACTGAATACATTAAATTCGGACCAGAACAGTGACCCCATACTAAATTGTGAGCTATTTTTAACTATTATTTTAATTTAATTATTTTGTGTTGAGGCTGCTCTTTTTAGCATAACCTGACTTTCAAACATTCAAATAAAATGTTTAACTGACCTAAGAAAAAATCTTTCCACAAAATTATAAAAAAAATACAAAGTTGGGTATTTAGTAGCCCATTAACTTGCAGTATATATACCCTGTGTTGACCCCCTATTGCTCAAATCTTTTTTTATTTGTTCTAAATTATTCACTGTGGTGCTATACAGATTATTTATAAAGCAACAATAGTTTATATAGAGCTGTACAGTAATACCATCTTTTACCTTGGCAATATTATTATTATCGTTTATTTGTAGGTGCCAACATATTCCGTAGCGCAATACATAAGTTAATTTCCAGGCAAAGTCAAATTCAATATTAAACACATTGTAAAGAATGGAGGGCCCTGTCTTTGAGCTTAAAAGACGGTGTCCATAGTGCTTTCCCCAAAGCACCATACAAGATTGAAAACCTGCAAACTTACAGACTTACTCTTTCCTAATGTTATACACCTATACTAAATTATTTTATTTCTTCATCTGATCAATAATGAGACATCTATTTTCAGTTGTTCGGCCCTGGACCTAAAGATCCACCAAGTGATAATGAATCAAGAATACTTGAGTACAGGTGTTCAGTGGAGTATTCCGAAGTTGCTGAGACTTGAGGAGCAGGGTTGAGAATCACTGTTTTAAATCGAATACAATTAATTAAAATGAAAGAACAAAAAATCATCCCTAAAAACTGAATTCTGAATCCCAGATAAAATATGGATCTTACCTAGACATTTATATAAAAACACAGAGCAGGTTTTCCTTCTTTCAATTGGTGCCATTATTAATATTTTCATTGTGCCAGGGGCCGGATGCTTCATTAGCTTCTTTTAACATTTACTGGTTGGCTGCCTCTTAATTAGTCATTCCCCTGATTAACTCCTAACAGCACTGATTTACCTTAATCTGCTGCTTTTAAAACAAGCCTTTTAGTCCTAAATTAACAGAGATGTTTCTGCTGTGAAAGATAACATTAATGAATAGCAGGGCCGTATATTTTACAGTGATTAATGAGTCCGTCTTGTGTGCGTCTTTAAATGACTCATTTGATTTCAAACAACACTTTAAAGCTGTGTTTTTCTTTCTGTTTCACCACACAGGCCTATACTATAGTTTCATGTTCTTTGTGTTTGCTTACCCTCCTAAAAGCCATACTAACATTGGAAGAAGATAGTTCTGCAGCTTTGTAATCATACACTCAAGAAATCTTTTGAGGTTGATAGACTAAACAAATACATTTATATAGGCGGCCTGAATTAACTGATGAAGTAGTATGTTCCTGTTTATTTAACTATGTTCATATTTGGGACAAGGTTATAATGAACCCAGCAGGTCAGTGGGACCTTGTGTGTTAAGACTACGCCACGGGGAGCCAGCAGCAAAACTGCAAGTGTCCGCTAGATGGCGATGTCGCAGTTTGAAGGTGACCAGGAAAGGGCAAACGCAGCGACCGGTAAAACTCTCCTCACCCAACCACCCGCATCCAGAACGCCCGAGCCAGGAGCCCCCCTCTCTCTCTCTACCTCCCTTCTTTGCGTGAAGAGGACGCAACTGTACATGCGTGACTTCATAGTGCATGTGCACTTGCACGATTTTCCTCTTTAGATTTAATAGCTTGTGAATAACACCTGCGCAGAACGCACTTCGCAGGCGTTACCGGAAGCTGAAAACTATGATAGTGGGAACATGTGTTTACAGCTCATAGTACTTTTTATTGGTATGAAATAAAAAAGGGAACAAAATAAGCGTTTTCAATTTGTTTTAGATCTTGCATACTTTAAAAAAAAACTTTTTGTTTGTCACACTATGGTAAGGTAGGTTTCTCTGTAGTGGGACTGTGTTGCAACCATGATCATTGATCTACTGAGAAGTGGCTAGATTATGATTATTTCTGTAAGGCTTTACCAGATTCCCCATGCGAAGAATAAAAATCAGGAAAGGACACTGAATGTTACATAGGACACTAAACTATATGTCCTTGTAAGGCATAACAAATGGTCACTGTACATAAAAATATAAAGCAAATATCTTTCCATTACACTTAATGTTGTTATTTATTTAATCACTCACATTCAGTTACTCACAAAATTCCCACTTCCAGCTTTCATAATTTTTAAGATGTATAGATCAGTTTAATTTAATGTGAAAATGTTACAATAAAAAATAGCCTATTTAGAATCCCATCTTTACTACTTTTGTTTGATGGCAGAGTATACAACCACTTCCCTGCAGCTGTCTCACTCTTGCACAGTTATTTGTGTTCTCTCACAGACCACTCCCTAACAACTATGCACTATGTAGACCTTTCACCTCTTGTCTCCACCAACCTCCAAGAACCTCCTAGATTGTTGCTGGACACAAGAACAGGATCCTCAACTTCTCCTGAACTAATATAAATATAAAAATGTCATGCTTGTCTTACTTATACTTTCATTTACAAAGATACTTAAAGGGGCATTTACCTCACTCTACGTGCTCTTCATAGTGTGAAAGAGCACAAGATTCTATGTTAAAGTGATCTATTGCTTTTTTGCAGTCTTAGGTTTGTTTACAGATACACTGCTGACTGTTCTATGATTAACAACATCTGCCAACAACGGCTCTTCCAAGCTCCATCAACAGAAAAATTGATGGTTTTACTTGCTTTCAGGAATGTAATCAGCCGTCATTTCCCTGCATAGATGAATTTGGGAAGGGTTAACCCTCTTTATGCTTCTGCTCTCTGAACACAGCTCTTGCTGTGAGTCGGTGTGTGGGGGACTTGCCAGATTCTCATGTAAGAGGAACTTCATTTATAATTTTGTTCTGTGAAAAAGGCACCTATATATCAAAAAGTATTTCAACATGTTTTTAGGACTACATTACAGTGGTGTGCTCAAAGTTGTGCTGAATTAACTGGCCCTTTAAAGGGACAAGTAACCCCTAAATTAACAGACTACTTTCGTAAACTCCTGATGAACCTGGGACACTCAATCATGCTTTTATTTCACTTGCCAACAGGAGGATATGGCCTGGCAAGCAAATTGCCATTTAAATATGCTGCTACAGATGGACATCATTTAGTTAAAGTGATACAACATTTCAGATCACAGAGACAAATTGTAGGAATCAAATCAATATAAAAATGCTTTCAGTTCGTGTTTC
The DNA here is from genome assembly GCA_027410445.1 of Discoglossus pictus. Taxonomy (NCBI): domain Eukaryota; kingdom Metazoa; phylum Chordata; class Amphibia; order Anura; family Alytidae; genus Discoglossus; species Discoglossus pictus. The sequence goes on along the minus strand of CM050166.1, from coordinate 304,031,501 downwards.
CCTGCTCCATAAATTCTTATCTTAAATTATTTTAATTTAATATGTTTAATTAGTAGAATGAACTATATTCATTTAAAAAGACTGTAACTGTTGCTTTTTTGAACATTCATGAGATTTCAGCTATTAAATATTACAAAATTGAATAATAAGCAGATAGAAATATGGCTTCCTTTTTAAAAATAGATTGTGTCAAAAAAATAGTAAAGGAGAGATATTCGATCATTTTAATAATAACGTCTGCATAATTACAATAGGCATTTCTGTCTTAAGCACTGCATACATATATATATATATGTATATATATATATATATATATATATATATATGTATATATATGTATATATTTATATATATATATGTATTTATATATATATATATATATATATATGTATTTATATATATATATATATATATATATATATATATATATATACACAAAATATATACATTTTTATATATTGAAGCTATACATACAATTGTCACATTTATTTAATTTCAAATAATATAAATAATTAAAATAAAATACAGCTTTTATATATAAATAGAATGGTTCCTTGCTGCAGTTGCTGCACTCGTTCTCACTCATTATAATAATAATAATTACAACGTTCTCATTTTCTATTGGCTCCTACCTCTGTTTCTCATCTGTAACACTTTGTTTGGGTACGTATTACACTAAAATCTCTTGTGGATAAGACTGTATATATGGATGTGAGTGCTGTAATGTGGGAGAGCAAAAGACGAACATAAACATGTAAAGTAGAGAGAAAAGCTACTGCAGCCGATCTACGAATATACCGCAATTTACACCGCCCAAATACCATGGGGGCCCAAAGTCAACATACATTTTTTTGCTTTTAAAGGCATTACCTGATGAATGCAGGACTGTATTCTGTCAGAGGCACCAGGAGTTTTAAAGCATATACTGGTACAGGATCTGGTTCCAGGACGATTTGGCCATACCTTCAATAAGAAATAAAAAATCAACTAAAATTAAATATAAATATATCCTTACAGTACAACAGACATGAGAAGAATCAGTAAGCAGAATGATCCTAAACTGCAATATTTTTTTGCTAGTAATTATTCAAATCTACATTAATTTTTCAGTACTTTAGAATACCAGTACATATTGCTATGGCGTTTATAGATCGTTTACAAGAAAACACCCCACAAATCTATAAACACACACATCTCTCTAAAGGAGTTATTATTGCCAATAATTACCACCTGGAGGCTCTGGATGAACTGCTATAAGTGTCAAAGCCTTCTGAAACGGAAAAGAACTGAGCATGCTCAAACCATAGACTGATTAAACCAGTTATTCCTTGGTTTTTAAGTATGGCCAATCTTTTCATTTTTACATTGTTTTGACAATGCAGTTACAGCCCAAGGGGGCAATTAGCTACTATTGGCCATAATTACCCCATTAGAAAGAGGTTTCGGCCCACACTTACTGGCTGGATCAAAAAGGCTGATTGACAGCTAAAAATTGCAAACTTAAAAAAAATTAAATTTTTTACTATCACATTTAACTACTATGGTTTATTTATGCTACAGTCAATAATTATAAGTTATTACTCTGCTATGAAGCTTTAAAGGACCACCTTAGTGGTGTTATAAAGGGCTCTCTAAAAAATAATTAGGTATAGCTTGATAAGAAAAAAAAACTGTATTTTTTACATTTTTTTTACTGTGCATATAAACAATTCATTTTTCCCCATCATGCAATAAAAGTCAATTGTAGATTTATGAAACAATTCACATTTCTGAAGTATGATACAAACTATGAGGCTGATTCAATTGAACAATTGTAACTTACAGTAACCAGTATTGCTATTCAACTGGCATCTTTTTAGGGCTACAAACGGGTTACTGGTTACAGTCTTGAAATCCTTGCGGTTGTTAAAACCGTAACTTACGCACCATCTAAGCTTTGACCTTTCGCTATTCAATTGCTCCAATTACCCAAACCCGCAAATGTTTTCACACCCGTAAATGGAAAATGTAGGCAAAAATCCTATGAGTACCACCAGATAGGACTTGCAAGGGGGTTTAACCCCTGTCCTTAGCACTGAAAATGCAAATAAAAAAATCAATGCTGCACTGTAACTGAAGGGTAAAGCGATGATAGACATTAGAATTAATTGCACAACAGTTTCAAGCTTGCAAATCTGTTTCATTTTGGGGTTATATCGATCTCGGGAATCAATGAGTTAATACATATCAAGCCACCCACATGGACTAGAACAGTATTAGCATTCATTTTTATTATTTTGTAGCTTTGCAAATCCGATCGCATATCGGACCCCCAAACGCTAATTGATTGACATGTAACCTCCATGTTTTACTGCAGTAATGATGATGGTCTTATTTACTATTGGCTGTTTCTAAATGGGTGGTTATGGCCTTGCTTAATTGATCATGTTCCCGTCCTGAAATGCTACATACAAGTGCATGGGTTATGGTTTCGGACCCTAACTAGCTTGTTTAATTCAATAGCACCGGAATTGTAGCAGACTGTGAGCCCGCAGCAGGTCCACAGACATACGGCCTGTAAATTGCGAGATGCGGGCTTCTAATTTAATCGGGCTCTAAATTTTTTAGTAGATATGTTATACATGGACATGTAACATATTTCTACTGATCCTATTTAGAGGAGGGGGTTGTTAAATGCTAAAGGATTGTCTGAGTCACCAAATCATCCCCTCCAATCCTATATACACTGTAAATATTAGCAGAACATGCAACAACCGTCAAAAAGTATCCCTTAGCACAATCCGAAGCTGCAAAAATAAAGATTTTTGATAGCTGCTAATGATGATAGTTTGCTAAGTATTTCACAAACACAGGACATTTTCCCCAAACTACAGTGGTCCTTTAAAGGGAATCTTTTGACAGTTTTTTGTTATGACCAAGTCATCCTCACTGTAAATGTTGTATAAAATGTACACCACCCATGTATAAAAAGCCCCAAATCAACAGTTTCTCACCTTCTGGAACCTCCCGTTCTTCCAGTTCTTTCTGATGTAGGGTGCCATGTAACGTGTACATGTTATATGACAATTACATTGAGGATGATTAAATTATAACACTTAAATAAAACAAAATAAAATGCATTGAGTCCCTTTAACTAATAATGAGTCAGTCTCTAATGTTTTAGATCTGTCTCAGTAAAAATATTTAAAATCAACTATTTGTTGTGTCAGTTGCCCTTGATGGAAGAACAGTTGTCCTGTTTTAGAACATCCAAAATCCCTTTGCACTGATTTTCTGACAGGACTCAAACATATCTAGGCATGTTATTTTTGAAATGGAGTTCTGCTTCAGAACATGATTTACAGACCTAGAAGTAAAAATGCAATATACTATATTTATATGGCATATTTATTGTAGTGCTGATTAGATTTCGGCAGTTGCTGAACACTCCATCATAACAGGTCTGAGTATCCAATAAGTAAATTAATGTTGATATACAGATGGTAAGGGTTGTTCACTAGATGTATGTAGGATAACATTTCTAAGAAGTTGCAAGTTTTTGATTAATGAGTAAAAGGCCAGTGTACATACTTTTCATGTTAATTGTAAGCACTACTGAAAATAAGTTGATGATTTCAACATTGATTAGGTTGTCTTAGTAAGTCTTGAATAATATCTCCATTGAAATCTTTCACTTCTTTTTGAGCAGTGCTCAGGACAATGAGAGGTCACACCACCCTGAAGCCAAGCAGGTTGGGCCTGGTCAGTACTTGGATGGGAGACCACCTAGGAATACCAAGAGCTGTATGTTGTGGCCCACTGGAGAAGGAACTGGCAATCTACTCCAGTATCTCTGGAAAACCAAATGGATCAGCATGACCATGGACATAAAGATATCCTGGTGTGTTAGGCTCCTTGAGGTCACTGAGAGGCAGAAAAAAATAATACAGTCATATGGGGCTCCACACATGTAGCCCTAATAAATTCCCTCAATGTTGAAAACTGCAGCCTGTAAAGTAGCGTGCATGACTTGCGGCTATTAAACTGGGCTCCGTAAAGCAAGCCGCCAGCGACTTGCGGGGTAAGGGCGAGAAAAGGCTACAGGACATGGAAATTTGAACTGCGAGCCCGCAAATACTTTTTCATCTGTCAAGCCCGTAACTGTTAAGTTTCCAATCACGCTATTAAATTGCTATGAATTCACTGGCATTCAAGCCCATAACCTGCATATGGAGGCAAAAGGCCAATGGGTACTAGAGAGGACCCACTAGTGGGATAAAGCCCTATCCGTAGCACTGTAAATGGAAATATACACACACTACAGTACTTCTAATAAAAGTAAAAGTGATGTTAGGTATTAGAATTAATAGCACAGCATTCTCAGGCACGCAAATCTGCAATCTAAAATATTTTATTTTCACTTTAATTTAAGTGTTATATCGATCCTGGCAATCATTGTGTTAATACATATACTGGAACCCTTGCGGGTGTGCCAATGCCGCTAAGGGCTTCGGATTTAATAGGGCTGATGGACTTCTTGATCACTTTGCCTTACAGCTACATTTCACTGACAAGGCCTAATAGAAGCCCAATCGTATATCTGGGTTTTGCCATTTCTCCTGTTCATGTAGAATTGGCTGGCATTTCAAGGCAGGATCACTCTCGAATGAGACCTGAAGGACACAAGGGAGCACAATGAGACTGCTCTCGGAGTGGGTTATTATGCCATAGAACAAACATCCTTAGGTCAGGTTGTTCTCAGATTGCAACTCAGTTTTCCTTGGTATTCCAACAGCATAACTAATACTGTTCTTCTCACACTTCAGAGTAGATCTAAGGCATTGCAATAGGTAGATGTCCACAGTGAAATTTAAGAGATGTTCAGTGAGTTTCAACTGATACAGACAACATGCAGAGACATTTTACTAAAAACATATTTGCCAAAAATTATAAGTGTAGACAAGCCAGAGAGCCTTTAAAAAAAAAGTACAGTAACTCATCAAGCATTAGTGAAGATCTAACTTTCTGTAAAGAAGTTCCTTCAATCCATTTATACAAAAAACTATGCAAGAAATTGCAACATGGGGAAGAGAGGTTATCTGTTTTCGGTACTGGAAAACTGGAAGCTACAAGAATACAAGTCCTACCATATAGAAAAGAAAATATCTGTTAAACTGAAAAAAAAACAAAAAACTTTTAACTTAAATACTGCTACATTTTAGCTCATGAAACTCTTGCCCTGATAACCACACGCAGACGCCCTCACTCTCATCCAAAACCATGACACACTACACAAACAAACTATATGCAGAGGTGCTCCCACAATGGGAATGACTATGGTGGGAATTTCGCACTCCCTCCATTACAAGTTTACTTTGCACTCCTACTTCTCTGTTATCTTTCCAAACAGCACTACTTCTTATCGTTAAAGGAATAGTAAGCTCATAGAACTTGCTCTGCTGCGTCTGGCAGAGCAAGTTATGTTCCAATGTAAAACAAATGTCTATATGTGTTGTACTTTTGCTTTGTCTGCCTTTCACATTATTATTTTTTTTCTTTGTTTACATATTTGTGTACGCTCCCAGCCTCCGTGCCCACATGCCGTTTCTGTGTGTCTAGAGAGTGAAGGAGAGAGAGAAAGAGGGAGAGAGAGCGTGAAGGAAAGAGAAAAAGAGAGAGAGAGTGAAGGAGGGAGAAGACAGTGAGTAAAGGAGAAAGAGAGAAGAGAGAGAAAATGTGAGTGTTAATGAGAGAGAGAAGGATGGAGAGATATAAAATGTGAGAGAGAAGGAGAAAGAAATAAAGATAATGAAAGAGAGAGAAGGGAGATATCCAGAGAGAGAGAGAGAAAAGAAGAGAGAGCAGGAGAGAGAGAGAAAAAGACAGAAGGAAAGATGATAGAAAAGGAGAGAGAGAGAGAGAGAGAGAAGTGTGGCGAGAGAAGTAGCGTGAAGGGGAGAGAGAGAGAGAAGGAGGGAGAAGGAGATTGAGAGTGTGAAGCAGAGAGAAGAGGAGAGAGAGGTAAGGAGGGGAGAGAGAAGAAGAGCGTGAAGGAGAAAGAGAAGGAGAGAGGGAAGGAAGGAGTGAAAGATAATATGAAAGAGACTGTGACGAGGGAGAGACATAAAAGGAGAGAGAGTGAAGGAGGAAGAGTAAGTCACATACTGTATCACACATATACTGTATCTCACACACACTGTGCATCACACTCATTATGTCACTCACACACTGTATCACACATATTTTGCCGCTCATTGCAGCAAAGTCGTGCGGGCCTCGTAATGAGCGCATAGGCGCTCATTGCACATGGGAATTCCCGTAACTTTTAACATAGCGTTACCAACAAACACGCAATTACGACAACTATATATGTGATGCCCTACAAATATCTACATACATGCGCACAAATATATTAAAATATATATAAAAAAAATGATATATACGAGAGGTTGTCACGCTTTGCGTGGTGCGTACGACTTAGCGATGAGCGCAAAAGGCGCACATCACCTGAGAGCCTTGCATAGCAAGGCAAGCCAAGCCATTAAACCACTAAAAATCGCAGCACTTAGGCAAAGGGCGCGGAAGGCGCTCATTGCCTGCGATACCCACAAAGCGAGGCGAGCAGTGGTGGTAATGAAACACACAGGACTTAACCAGAAAGGAGCGCCGAAGCGAGGTGAGCCGATCACACATTGAAACACGCGGGACTTAACCTCCAAACACTTACAAAACGCGGGATCGCCTTAGGCTGCAAGCAGTTGATGAACACGGGACTTAGAAAAAAATATATATGTGACGCGGGACTTAGAAAAAAAAATACGAGATAGGAAAAATACGAAGTTAACAGCCGAACCATGCAAACAAAAACACGAAAAACATAAAAATTTAAAAAACAAATACAACAAAAACATCACACACAGCACGGGAGAAAAGCCAGGACGTCTGGGAGTGAGGTGGAACGCCAATTTAAGTCCTATTTAAGCAGTTTCGGCACTTGAAAATCGGCTAAGCAAGAGAAAAAAATGTTGGACGAAAAAAATGAAAACGAGGCTACACGACCCTAGATTGCGCAAAACACAGCCAGCAATGTACGAAGTAGAAAAATACTAATAGGAAGGACGCAAAATGCTCGCGGAAAGCATAAAACATAGACGAACACTGACATTTTACAACACTAACTTACACAATTACACATTACGATTCTGAAATGGCGCCTTTCCCACCTAAACCAACGGTTTTGTCTCGCGCAACTTTGTAATATATTTATTCATTGATCAATTAGTAATGTACATTAATTTATTAATTAGTAATTATTATCAAAAACAAAAATTACAAAATTTAAAAATGCCTTTAGTTTATTAATATATAAATGCACACATCTTTCTAATATATTTAGACATTGATTCATTATTAATGTTCATAATGATTATTAATAATTAAGTAATAAAATAATGTACAACAAATATTCTATATTTTACAATGCCTTTAGATTATGAATAGGTCTTTAGAATACATCGATTTATTGATTAATTATTACTGGACATTAATGTATTAATTAGTAATCATTACAAAAAAAATTGTATTTTACAATGCAATAAAAAAATATATAGATTTCAGATTGCACTTATATATCTGCATCACTGATCATTAACCTACATTACTTTATTAACTATTAATCAGTAATAATTAAAAAAAAGAAAAGGACTATAAACAATATGTATATTTTAAAATGCATTGGCATATCCATCTCCATGCTGATTGCTTGATAGGGATGAATCCAAATATTATAAATGCTTTCCATCTTTTTTCACAGTTTCCTCATCTCTGCAGCTGACTGAACACAGAGAGTGACGTTTGGGACTACTTCATAAAGATAAGTGCATTTACTTTGGTTGTGGTATATTTAATTGAGAGGGTGTCAAAGGCCATATTTGCATTCAGCTTAACTGTATTTATTTATGGTATTTTGATAAATCACCACCTAGAATTGCAAGTTGTGCATTAATGATCAAGTGGTGTATACAACATGGATGACACTGGCAATGTTTTCCAATAAGCCTTCATATAAATTAATAGTTCTTTGTCACCAGCTCTCACATATAGACAAATAATACCAAATAAATATATACATTATTTGAGTTCTCATATATTAGTTCCCAACTAGTATCTGCACTTATCTTTTTTCCTTTTTTGTTGTTTCATACAACAATTGGTTTTAGCTATTAAATAGGTTATAGCTCCCCAAGGATTAAGCAAATTTATTTGCCATATGAGGGAAGCTATTACGATATCCAATAGGAACTTATCTAGATATACTATAACATTTGGATTCTAACATATTTATAATAGTATTTATATATTTATGTTTATTTACGGACAGTTCCATACCTCTCCACTATATCATATATATTTTGGGTGTGGTATACATATATCTTTTCTATTTCATCATATCCGAGTGTGACTAGATATGGATAACATTAATAGCTTTAACAATATCCACTTAGCCATTCTATAATTCCACTTTTCGTTACAATTTTTCTATTTACATAAGAGTGTCAAGCACTCAGAATTACTATAAAGGGATTACCTTATGCATAATTGAAAGCAGGTACAAACAATATGTACAATAGAAAAAAAAAAAACATTATATCTTCCACCTGTATTTACAATTACAGTTTACAATGGCGGACAACGGAGGAGACACAATTTAACGCGAAAGAAGAGCAGAAAGGGAAAGGAAGCAAAGGTGGAGAGATGCACAGTCCCCCGACACTTCCCACCGCTTAAGAGAAGAAGACCAACAGAGACTTTTACATAAAAGAAAAATGAGTAAGAAAGCACAACGTGAGTGTGCTGGAGCTTCAAAGAAAAGAAAAAGTAAACAAAATAATGTCAGTGAAACATTGCCTAATGATCTAAAATTGCCTCATGACACCAATGTAGATATAGATAGTTGTAGTGATGATGAGGAAGCTCAGGATACTGCTTTCATTACAGCACTAACAGTAGACACTCATTATTGTGGATTACTCAATGTGGTTTGTCAGTTTTGTGGGGCCTATCATTGTCTCAAGGAAAGACCAGCTGACGGAGACTTCATTAGTTGCTGTCAGAAAGGAAAGGTAAGACTTCCACAAAAACACACATTTCTGGATTACTTACAAAGTATAATGAGTGATCCAACATTTCCAAATTATACCAATTTAAAAAAAAAAACATCAGGTCTTATAACAGTGCAATTTCATTTGCTTCTATGGCTGCTACATTAGCAGAAAATGTTCCATGGTCCATATTGTTTTAGAGTTCAAGGACAAATTTACCACCGCACTTCATATTTACACCCACAAGAAGGATGGCAAAGTTAGATACAATGGAAGCTGTTGAACAATGTATGACACTTTCAGAAAATAAACAGTGTTTGTTTGAACAGCTGGATAAAATTATGGCAACCAACCCATACAGTCAAGCATACAAACAAGTAGCACAGGTTGAAAAAGAACAACAGCAACATGCTCAAATACATCAATTGCCAATGCCAAGAGAAAATATGGTTTTGAAAAGAGATTGCAATACTGATCAAAGACAGTAGTTTACCAAAAGTAAAGGAGGTTGTCATGGTCTTTAAATATGAGGATGGTAACCCACCTTATCAGCGGGATATTAGAATATATCCATGCAATGAAGACCAATTTTTTATAAACATAAATTTATGTTTACATAAGTTGTAATTTGGATCCAATGACATATCCCATTTTCTTTCCAAATGGTGGAAAGTTATCCCAATAGTAAAGTTCGTGTTAGAAGCAATATTTCGATGCTGGAATATAAAGTGACACAAACTGCTATTCTGGATGATTTTAATCCTATTTTATGTGGGGGCAAAATCACACAACAATGGATTATTGATTCCTATCTACAAGTCAAAGCAAATAATCAAAATGTTATCAAAATTCAACAAAACAAGCTTTGCATAGAATATTCTGGATTGATGTATTATTTCGCTGAATTTTTTGTTCGACTGAATTCTTTACAAGCAAAAAAAAATAATAATAATAATAATTAATTATCATAGATGAGGCAACAATGATTTCATGTCGTGCCTTGCAATGTATTGATAGATTATTAAAAGAAGTGATGGATAATAATTTGCCATTTGGTGGAAAGGTGATGTTGTTAGGAGGAGATTTTAGGCAAACATGGAAATAGGACTGACATCATTGAAACCTACATCAAGACAAGTAAACTGTAGAAAATATTTACACACCTAAAATTAGAATTAAATATGAGATCTGAAGGCTGAAATTAATTCAATGATTGGCTTATTCATATTGGAGAACGAAAAGATCCACAAATAAATAATTTACAGGATGATACCTTCAAAATTCTATCACAAATGGTTTGCAAGCAATCACTCACATCGGCAATATTTCTAAACACTCTCAATAACGACGATTACTCAGACATTGCAAACAAAGTGATATTAACATTAAAAAATATAGATGCCTTGAATCTAAATAACAACGTTTTAACATTCAACAACGCACTTCAAAATAATTATTACAGGGCAGTTTCAGTTCTGGCTGACGATAAAGACAGTGAATCTAACTTTAGTGTATAATTTATCAATTCTTTAACAGCATCTGGAATGCTACCACATGTTTTGCAATTGAAAAAAGGGAGGGGCAATTGTCATGCCATTGAGAAATATGAATCCCAAAAAAGGACCTTGTAATGGGATCAGATTAATTGTGCAGGATTTCAAAGATAATTTCATACATGCAGAAATTATGACTGGGACCCATAAAGGTGAACAAATTGATTTGGCTCCAAGTGAGAGTGGTTTGCCTTTTGTCATTAACATGGCATTTGCCATGACCATATATAATTCCCAAAGTCAAAATTTTAAGTCTGTAGGTATTTTTTAAACAGGAACCTGTATTTGCACATGACAACTCTATGTTGCTTTTTCAAGGTGCACTAATCCAGATGATATTAAAGTTTCAATTGAAGACAACCCAAGTCAGGGTGATCTATTACACAATGGACGCATTTTTACCAAAAACATTGTGTACTGTGAAGTTTTGTAAACAAAGAGAACAGTGGTTTGATTTTAAGGACGATATTTCATGTCACTCAAGCTCTTTTTAGAGGACCACTATTTCACATATATAGGAAACTATATCCAATTTTACAAAACTACAACAACAACAAAATCTGGAGAAAAAAAAAAACAACAAGAATAAACAGTGGTTATATTCCTTAGACAAAATTAAAAGTCAGCTGGGCTCCATTTAAAGGAAACACTCGGACATGTAAAAACAAAAAGTATTGGAATGTCTTGGAAGCGGCCTTTTGCCAGGATTGGCCCCACAAAACGTTGCATTTTATTACTATTACGGTGTGCATTTTAATACATTAACTTCATGTTTGTAATGTTAAAATTGTTTTTTTAAAGGTCACAAAAGTTATTTCATTGTGTGTAATTAAAGGTTTATGTTATTAGGAGGATGATCATTTGTTTGTAAAAATTAAATGTATAATTAAATACAGGGTATTGATCCACGGAGTAATCCAATCACTGTTATTAGGAGGAGGATCATTTGTTTGTAAAAATTAAATGTATAATTAAATACAGGGTATTGATCCACGGAGTAATCCAATCACAAGTTAGGGGGGCAGTAAGGAATTCATTTTCTCCCTTCTTTGATACAATTGGCTACGTTTTTATGTTTTTTTTTTTTTACTGTTTGCCTTCCTCTGGATTCAATATCTATGTGGTTTAACAGTACTTCAAATAAAAGGTGCATGTTACAAACCATTATGTAATGGTTTAATATACTCATTCATATAAAGTTGACCTAATGTTATGTTACTCATCCATACCTCAGATTCCTGCATCCATTGTTACATTATTCCTGCATACATGACAATGAAAAATTTTCATATGCTTAAAAAATTATTGTTTACCAGGTGTGGCTGTTAACAAAATAAAATAAAAAATATTATAATTGTTGTACTTCTTTATACATAAAAAAAGATTAACAGAGTCAGAGACTCACATTGTATGGCAAACAGCATTCCCAGCTTTAAAATTATATATATATATATATTTATATATATTTATATTGAGGTGTATGTGAATAAATGTCTGGGTATACAACTATACTGAGGAAAAGTAAAGTAAAGGAAAGTTAAAATAATCCCTAAATGATAAACGGATAAGGCACAAAGAACACAAAAACACTGATCTGAGATGAAACCCTCAGTTTGAACGTAAACAGTGATGCAGAGAGAGTGGAGGCAGCATCTGACATCATCAAGTAAATGCATATAGGGGGAATCAACACAACATATTATAGAAAACATATATACACAAACTGAGGGTTTCATCTCATATCAGTGTTTTTGTGCCTTATCGGTTTATCTATCATTGAGGGATTATTTTAACTTTCCTTACCTTTACCTTCCCTCAGTATAGATGTATACTTTTGGTGGTGGGAGTGTCATGGTATGGACCTGCATGAGTGCTGCCAGCACTGGGGAGCTACAGTTCATTGAGGGAACCATGAATGCCAACATGTACTGTGACATACTGAAGCAGAGCATGATACCCTCCCTTCGGAGACCGGGCCACAGGGCAGTATTCCAACATGATAACCCCCCCAAACACACCTCCAAGACGACCACTGCCTTGCTAAAGAAGCTGAAGGTAAAGGTGATGGACTGGTCGAGCATTTCACCAGACCTAAACCCTATTGAGCATCTTTGGGGCATCCTCAAACGGAAGGTGGGGGAGTGCAAGGTCTCTAACATCCACCAGCTCCGTGATGTCATTATGGAGGAGTGTAAAAGGGCTCCAGTGGCAAACTGTGAAGCTCTGGGGAACTCCATGCCCATGAGGTTAAGGCAGTGCTGGAAAATAATGGTGGCCACACAAAATATTGACTCTTTAGGCCCAATTTGGACATTTCCACTTAGGGGTGTACTCACTTTTATTGCCAACGGTTTAGACATTAATGACTGTGTGTTGAGTTATTTTGAGGGGACAGCAAATTTACATACAGGCTGTACACTTTCTACTTTACATTGTAGCAGAGTGTCATTTCTTCAGTGTTGTCACATGAAAAGATAATATAAAATATTTAAAAAAATTTGAGGGGTGTACTCACTTGTGAGATACGGTATACTCAGTCAGATTGAGGGCCTACCTGCCAACACACTACTGGTAACCATGGATGTTGAATCCTTTTACAGCAACATCCCACATAAAGATGGCACTGAGGCATGCATGAAGTTTCTTTCTACACACAATCAGAATCACAAATATAACCCTGATACCATTGTCAAACTACTAGAATACATCCTGACCCACAACTACTTCACCTTCAACCAGCATGTTTACCTACAAATAATGGGGACCGCAATGGGCACGAAAATGGCACCACAATATGCCAACCTATTTATGGCCGACCAGGAAAAGAGATTCCTGTCCACATATGTCCACAAACCTTACAGATACTACCGTTACATAGATGACCTGTTCATCATATGGACAGAAGGGGAAGGAAAACTCAAAGACTTCCATAATTCGTTCAATACCTTTCACCCATCCATTCAATTTAAAATGGATTATTCCACAGAACAGGTTAACTTTCTGGATACCACCATTTCCATTACAAATGGCAAACTGAATTCATCTATCTATAGGAAACCTACAGACAGATGTAGTTACCTCCACAAGTCTAGCTTCCACTCCTCCCACACTAAACAAGGGATAATTCATAGTCAAGCCATCAGATACCACCGCATATGTTCAAACACAGAGGACCGTGATGAACACTTAAAAACACTGTCTGCCTCCGTCAGACAGAAGGGTTACAAACCCTGTATTATCACTCAGAAAGTAACCTCTGCCATCAGAACACCCCGGGAACACCTGCTGCAATACAAAACCAAAGAAAGAACTTCACGTACCCCTCTGGTAACCACATACCATCCGATTCTAGAAGGAATACGCAAAATATTTAAGGACTTACAACCACAACTCACAGAGAACACATAATTGAAACATATATTCCCTAAACCCCCCATTCTTGCATTTAGGCAGCCACCAAATTTAAGACAAACATTGGTGAACAAAAGATTGCCAAATGAACAGCATAACAGAGAAAATGGCACCAAACCCTGCAATAAAAGTCGCTGCAAACTATGCCAACACATCTGAAAAGAGGACACAGCCACGCACAACAACAAGACCCACAACATCAGAGGCTCATATTCATGTACATCATCAAATGTAGTGTATATGATACAATGTACTGTATGTGAAAGGGGGTGCTACATTGGGGAAACCAGCCAGAAACTACACATGTGAATGAACCTCCACCGAAGCTCCATCAAAAAACACCAGGAAGACAGCTATTGTACTGCAGTGGGACACCATTTCACCCAGGAGAATCACTCCATCCAGAACTTCAAAATAAAAGTACTCAGAGGGAATTTCAGAACTATCCAACAGCGGAAAACTTTTGAATTAAAAATGATTACATTTTTTAATACCAAGGATTTTGGTATTAACATCGATTTAGGCTTTCTGGCCCACTATCTTAATGTCTTATAGCTAACACATTCCACTTACCCCCCCCCCCCCTTCTATTGCTGTTTTTGTAAGCTACATGCTATGTTTAAATGTATTGCTCTTTATTTCACTCTGCTGTGTTCTCATCTACAACCTGATCTATAGACTTACTGACCTATCAGGACATTATTCACAGTGCTGGTCTGTTTCTCACTTAACTCTGGCCAATTAATTTAGTCTTTCTTGTTTTTGCAAAAAAAAATTTTCCCCATCTCTTTCTGTTTGCTGTTTTTAGTTCATACTTGTATCAGTATCGCTTTTTGACTTGATAAAGAGAGGCATTATCTCTCGTAAGCTCGTCGCTTTATTATTAATACTTTTGTCCAATAAAAAAGGTATCACTATTCACTGCAATACTCTGATTATTCAACTGGATTACTGGACATTCACGGCTACCTCACTCTTCATATATATATATATATATATATATATATATATATATATATATATATATAGGGTTTGGAAGCTGTAGTTTGTGATTTTGCTACTTCCTAAGCAAGATCCAGCCTCTCTCCATTATGTCACTTCAATGCTGGGCACACACACCCTTGTCACTCACCAACAGTTCCATTGAGTTTATGCATACACACCCCTGCAAGCCGATTGGTGTAAATCAGTTGGGGAGTGAAACAACAAAGTTTCTAATCTGAGCTTCTCTCTCTGGGCTATCCAATATCATGTAAACACAACAATCATCGTATTTTTTTCAAAATACCATATCTTCCTCAAAAAAACACTTATTTAAAAGAAAGCTAAAAGTATTTCAACTTGCCTTTATGAGACCTTTCCACTGGTGTCCTCCAAATTGTGCTAAATTTACTATCCCCTTAATATCAAATCTGTCCTCGAATCCAATACACTTGTTTGAAACATACAACACTCTCCTCTGCCCACCCTCATTTCCTGCCCCGTTCTGCCTCAAAGCTCACGACTTTGCCAGCCATTTTAAAAATAAAATTGAAAACATCTGAAACAAACTCAACGTAGTTCAAACACACCCTTCTCAACAAACCCACAGAGCCCAGCCTTAAAATTTCCCCAAACCCTCATAGATTAGGACTCCAGTAAACATGTAACTGAGGATGAAGTCTCTTCTAGCTCTCCCCTTACAACTTGTCCACATTATCCTATTCTATCACAGCTTATCCCTACCCCTCTCCATCACACTTATCCCAGCGCTCTCACATTATATATATATATATATATATATATATATATATATATATATATATATGCATACATATATATATATATATTTAACTTTTCCATAAACAATGGCAAGTTTCCCTCATGTCTAAAAGTATGCCATAATTTAACTCATTCGCAAAAAATACTCATCTGACTCCACTTGCATCTAACTATCACCCTATCTATCTATCTTTTCCACTGAATTCAAAACTGCTTGAGTGACTTGTTTACAATCACCTTATCCAATTTATTTCCTCCAACTCCCTTCTCAATCCCTTCCAATTTAACTTCCGGCCCCAACAATCCACAGAGACAGCTCTCACGACTTGCTCACCGCCAAGTCAAAGGGTCACATCTCTCTACTAATTCTCCTAAATCTCTCTCTCTCTAATGCCTAAGAGCCATCAAGATTGTCTAAATTTGTTATAGTCTGTCTCCAAAGTAAAAATAATGGTAAAAGATCTATTGCAAAAATGCAATTGATGAAGCTCATCCTTTTCCACATAATGTAGGAAAAAGAAGGTCTGGTGTGGAATCAAAAGTTGTGGGGAAGAGTTGAATACAAAACATGGGGGGAGAAGTTTTTAAAAGCCTGTCTGCTACAGATTAGAAAAAATATGTTTTTAATACACTTGCTTAAACATACTGGTGACAATGTCTTGTTTAATCATTTAGCATGGCATGCATTCACAGAATTACAAAATTATATTTTGTGAAATGCTTAATTCTTTCCTTGTGGCTGCATAGTATAAAACTAGTTCAAACTGTAGATTTAAAAAGGAAATTGCATGATCCATTAATCTAAACTGCTAATGAAAATGTGGAGAAGTGGAGAAAACGGCAGGGCATGAAGATAAAGAGAGCAACGGGGAAGGGGAGAGTATTTGACACTTACCCCCTTCCACAAAACAGGCAGTTCTTAGTTAAACTGCAAATACTGCTCCTGCAAAGATGCAAATGCCTCCCTCTCACACACAAGCTCCATTAAAAGTTTGTGGATACCTCTAGGGACCAGAAGATGCCTACTATCCTGCATAATTACTAGTAAAAACTATGAATAATAAAACAACATTGCCTATAACCTGGCCAATATCAATAATGGCATTTGGTAACTTAAAACACCACTAGCAATTAAACATTTGAAAACATATATGGTTTGAAAAGTAATAATTAGTTAAAATATGGTAAAAACTCATTCTCAAGCATAAATAATTTGAATAAATATTTTACTGTATATACTGTATGCCCAGTTTAGCTATGCGTGTACTACAGTGTAAAAGCACTTAATTGCAAGTTTCTTCCGTCACTACTTAGATCATTGTAGAAACTGCTATGTGCATGATAATATAATCAGTCATACATCTTCCTAGATAAGGCCCTCCACATGTGCAGTCATTAATACCTATTAATTCTTAGGCTACTATTACTCCAGGGGGTTGTAAAGCTGAGCACTGCTATAGGTCACAGGAAAATATAAATCACATCAGATTTGAATCTACCAATAAACAGACTAGCTGTATTTTCCAAGTAGTTTTAAATGGATACAAATGTAAATTTAGAATATAAGATATACTTATAAAATATAAGATCGGACTGAGTGATTTTTCTAAAGTTCCATGGATGTATAATACCAATTGTCTTTTCTCTTGATTCATGATATTTTTGTTAATCTAATCTTATGTACTACCACATTTTAAATGTATCAGTATTTTAATGTCCACAATTTCAGTCCATATGTTTTGAGAAGCTACAATTCTATATTGCAAAATGTATATGAAGCTGAAGTGAAGAACCTATAACAGACTGCAATTAAATTGTGATTAACTCACAATTAAAGGCCACTTCAGTTCAAGAAAAAGGGCACTTGTTCATGAAGAATGCAATAAACTAACAGCCTTAGCAGCTGCTTAAACCATGGATATAAAACATATAAGAATATAAGAAATAATTTTGTGTTTCTTACATCACTTCCTCTGAGCTGGGTCATGAGGTTGGGTTTATGTATCTATCAGTGGAAGGATGAGTGGGAAAGGTCAGTAGTCATATATAATCAGTAGTCCTTTAATGCACAGTCTGTCTTAGTAATTGAGGTTGAATAAAGACGTTCAGTCCATCAAGTTTTTTAGCTCTCCTCTGATCATTAGAATATGTGGATTATTTATTACCCGGTAATAATTGTTAATTATTAATTAAAATCTGAAACTATACTTTTTTTTTTAACATAATAATATGTGAGCACTATAATTACACTGTTTAAAACCTGAAATAAAAAAAAATGCATATTTTGGTCACAGAATCAAATTGTTAAATTGTTAAATTAAATGTATATTGCATCAAATATAAAATGCATATTTTGGTCTATAATTACTCTTTGATGAGTGATGTTGCTGCTGTTCCAGATATAATAGTCACAGACTTGAGTAGGAGTTACTGGTACAACTGACGTACTAACATATAACAGCTCTTGATGACTCAGATCCAGTGATTGTTAATTGCATGTACATTATGTAAAAGCAACCTTTATCATTATACTGATGAAAGAATTAGACATTTACAGATATTATAAAACACGAAAACCGCATTATTTATAAAAAGCATATTTTAAATTTTCATGTTACTTTCACAAGGTCAGGGTCTGAATAAATGGTTTACCTTCAGCAAAATATGCCATTTCATTGCAGAAGTAATGTTCCACACATACAGCAAATATTTATGAAAAGAA
The DNA here is from genome assembly GCA_027410445.1 of Discoglossus pictus. Classification (NCBI taxonomy): domain Eukaryota; kingdom Metazoa; phylum Chordata; class Amphibia; order Anura; family Alytidae; genus Discoglossus; species Discoglossus pictus. Next base: position 304,012,974 of record CM050166.1, on the reverse strand, counting down.
CAAAAAAATATATGGATCCATTATGTTCATGTGGAAAAAAAGCAGAGGTTCAGAGTAATTCAGAGCAAATGCAATTTCTATGGCCTTCGGTGGAAAGTACAATTTAATTAAAAATAGTACACACATCATAATATGAGGCTGGTAAATCTGTCATATAAAGTTTGAAATGAAAAACTAGTGGAAGGTCCTCACATTCAGTAATTAAACCTGTGACTAGTTTTTCGTGTGGGATATTAGTGTGTTGGTACAGAGAGAGAAATGCTCAAGCAGTGTGTGGGAAGGGTGCCGAGTCTAAGGGAATATTTGGGGGTTTACAAGTTCCAGGATGTTTATGGGAGCTATACAAGGTTCAGCAATTTGGTTCTATGAGCGCCACCAACAGTCCATGATTTCAGTATCTTTGTATTCAGGTTCTCTCGGCTTTAGCACACCTGAGTTAATCGGTTTCCTTACAATTTATCCACCTGGGCTCAAGTGAAAAGAAATTGAAACTCTGGTCTGTTGGTGGTCCTCCTAAAACCGAGTTGCCAACAAATGGCTTCAGAGGTTTTAGGGATTATGTGCAGTTTACAGGTCATCGACAACATTTGTGGAATGGGCAAGTTTGTAATAAGGATGAATTTGGGAAGTATGCAAGGTCCTGGTGGGGAGCATGTATTTGCAAGTTACAAGAAGAGAATTATGTGTGGGAATGGGAGAGATTATATTTGACTGCCCAAACTCTATATGGAGTGGCACTTTGAGAATATTGCAAGTGGTAGGTTGGGGAGCATATGTGGGAATGAGTTCCAAGTGCGGACAGAATGTGTGGTCAGTATGCAAGCTTCAGGTGAGGGAGGATGTGTTCGAACTGTGGAAGTTCCAGGGGTGGAGGTTGTTTATCGAGAGTGCATGTTCCAGACGAGGGAGAATATGTGGGAAGCATGCAATTCCAGGTAGGGGAGAATTTGTAGGTAGTGTGCAAGTTCAAGGAGGTAAGGCTGTTTGTGAAGTATGCAAGTTCCAGGTGGAGGAGAATGTGTAGGTAGTGTGCAAGTTCAAGGAGGTAAGGCTGTTTGTGAAGAATGAAAGTTCGAGGTGGGGGGATGTGTGGAGCCTTTCCTTTCATTTTTTTCAAAAGAATAAATCAGAATTCTGTCATTGGCAGTTCATGTGAATCACAGGTGAAATAACACAAAACTTTGAGTACTCATTTGTTTTATATACTTTTTTATGAATATATAAAACTACTTCCATCTTCAAATCATGAGAACTTCTTCCTGCACTTTTCTTTTTCTTGAAGGTATTTTCCTGGTGAACTTTATTAAATGCTTATGTAAAATTGAACATTTCTACCATGTCACTTCTTGCCATTTCTGTATTAAAAGTTATTACGTCTCTTAGATTTTGCTTTTTAAATCATTATTAACTCTTTCGAATTGTTCCTAATTTGTTAATATCTTTTGGGAGTTACAGTCTCCAGAACAGTATTATATGGCAAGTCTAACTAGCCATCTATAAAGTGACATTAGTACATCTTCTCTACTGCTGTAAATTCCTCTTAAACAAAAAAGAAAGTTAGAGGTGCTCATCAGAGAACAAAATAACCTTAATAGGTTAGTTCTATGGACATGATAACCCACTCTGAGAGCAACATCTTTTAGTGCCCTTGTGCCCTTCACAGAGATAAATATCCTGTAGTATATCAGTCTGGCCATCCAGCCCCGAAATACCAGGCAATTCTACCCTGAACAGGAGAAACAGCAATCCCCAGATGTACGTTTCGGCCTTCATTGGGCCTTGTCAGTGAGGTGTAGCTGAATTCCTTAAGGCACAGTGAGCAAGGGGTCCACATCTGAATTCCCCCATCACCCTTAGGGAGACCAGACTGATATACTAGAGGATATTTATCCCTGTGAAGGGCACAAGTGAGCTAAAAGAGGTAGGTAATCAGACCTATAGAGAAACCCACTGAGGCATTTTTTTGTTCTCAGATGAGCACCTCTACTCTTTTTGTGTAAATTTCTCTTCAAATACAACAGCATCCTACTGGCTTTTCGGGCACCTTTATTGCACTGTTTGCCTAATGTAAAAGTACCAATTTAGTCGTCCAATATGGAGTTCTATACAGTAATGGATTCAGAATAAAATCAATATTTGAGGAAAATAAACTTAATTAAGTTTTTTAACTTATATTTGAATTTAGCATGGATATGCTTCTCTCTTCCCAGTTAAATGTCCAGAGTGCAAAAAAGAATCTGCACAAAAAAGCTGGCCAAAATATTTTTCTGATCATTGTAGGTATGAATACAATTACCACTATAAGAAGTAGGCAAATGAGGTCTGTTAACAGGCCAAAAGATAAATACCTGGCCAGTTCCATTGGCAGATACTCTACCACCCACAGGACATCTGGTAGGGATTGAGAGAAGAATAACTGTTAAAGTACAAAAAAGTAACTTTAAATTGAAGTTCTAAGTGCTACATTGATGTTGCAGAAATAAGTCTAGTACATCTAGCACTTAAGAAATACTGTGTGCATAAGTTGCAGGGAGCAGACCTTTGTAGGCACTATTTGAAAGGGTTCAGTCAGTAAAAACTATAAAATGATGTTTAAATATGCAAATAACCACTTTCACCCTCGTCAGACATCCTCAACAACCAGGAAATTGCAGCACACTACACAAAGCTCTTCCCCAAATGGACTTTGCACAATCACCAGACATCATCTTTCACCTGGACCTTTCCCATGGCACCCTCCATGTCCCTTCCAGTGTTCTTCTAAATCTGACACACTCTTCTTGAAGTTCTTCCTTCTTGTAAAAGGTTTTATTTAGCGGAAGCTCTAAATCTCTCTTTACTAACAGCTTGTCAGATCATATAACATTATTTAGTTATTACGTTTCTTAACCTCCCCCTATAGCTCTACCAGCTGGAGAACTTACTGTGGAAGTAATGAGTCTCTGACCAGAGACAGGAATGTGCTGTTTGATTTAAGGGTTTTCTCTCTCCCCTCGGCCATGGCTTCATGGTTTACAAGCAGTGATGTGGTTTCTGCAAGAAGCCGCAAGCTGAAGAGCCTCCATTCCACTTGGAAACAAAAAGTGCCAAGAATGTTACCATGCAGAAATATAATTGAAACAAAATGTTGAAGTTACAGAGAAGCGTACTTGATGTGGCTGTACTTACCATTCTGGCTGCATACCAGGGAGACTAAAGGTGGGAGGATGCAGTCCACAACCTAAAACAGAGCAAGACAATCTGGATTGAATTATGGCGAGAGCAGAAATAGAATTCAGCTGTACCACAAACCATGGGTTTTATAGACAAAGTCTCTAATTAAATGTATTATTTAAACGTGTAAAGACGCAGTGATTTAGTATGTATGTCAGTGGATTTATGTTCAGATAACATTTTATTTTAACCTTGGCATCCTATTTCATCAGCTTCTTAATCATCTGAGCCAAGCAATAATGTGAATTGATGGGTAAAAGTATATTAACTTTGTTTCTGCTGCATATATAAGAATGTATAATAGGGTGTTACTTAAAGGAAAGTTGTCAAGATAATATTTAAATATTATTCTTTATACATGTATACCAGTAAAAAAAAACACACTACATTTTGACTAAATGGAGTTAATAACTTTAATAAAAATTTGAGAATTTGCTAAATGAGCACTGCATTTCCCACAATATTGTATGTTAACTGTTGTTAAAGGACCACTATATATATCACATATATAGTTGTCGTAATTGCGAGTTTGTCGGTCACGCTATGATAAAAATTATGAGCTTCAGCATGCGCAATAGCATGATCGACAAACTCGCAATTACGACAACTATGCACTGCTGGTTTCGCATGTGCATTATGCTGAGGGATGCGCACTGCGCTTTGGGTGTCGCCCATGCGCATTGCGCTGCGGCCCAACAGGAGAGGGGAACGGAGGCACAGGAGAGGGGGAAAGGAGACACAGGGGAGGGAGAGGGGCAAAGGAGACACAGGTAAGCGAAGGGAAGGGGGAGGAGACATAGGGGAGGGAGGGGGAGAGACACAGGGGAGGGAGAGGGGGGAAGAGACACAGGGGAGGGAGAGGGGGGAAGAGACACAGGGGAGGGAGAGGGGGGAAGAGACACAGGGGAGGGAGACGGGGGGGAAGAGACACAGGGGAGGGAGACGGGGAAGAGACACAGGGGAGGGAGACAGGGGGGAAGAGACACAGGGGAGGGAGACGGGCGGGAAGAGACACAGGGGAGGGAGACGGGGGGGAAGAGACACAGGGGAGGGAGACGGGGGGAAGAGACACAGGGGAGGGAGACGGGGGGGAAGAGACACAGGGGAGGGAGACGGGGGGAAGAGACACAGGGGAGGGAGAGGGGGGGAGAGACACAGGGGAGGGAGGGGGGGGGAGAGACACAGGGGAGGGAGGGGGGGGGAAGAGACACAGGGGAGGGAGGGGGGGAAGAGACACAGGGGATTGAGAGGGGGAAGAGACACAGGGGATTGAGAGGGGGAAGAGACACAGGGGATTGAGAGGGGGAAGAGACACAGGGGAGGGAGATGGTGGAAAGAGACACAGGGGAGGGAGTGGGGAGACACAGGGGAGGGGGAGACACAGGGGAGGGGGAGACACAAGGGAGGGGGAGACACAAGGGAGGGGGAGACACAAGGGAGGGGGAGACACAAGGGAGGGGGGAGACACAAGGGAGGGGGGAGACACAAGGGAGGGGGGAGACACAAGGGAGGGGGGAGACACAAGGGAGGGGGGAGACACAAGGGAGGGGGAGAGACAGGGGAGGGGGGAGAGACAGGGGAGGGGGGAGAGACAGGGGAGGGGGGGAGAGACAGGGGAGGGGGGAGAGACAGGGGAGGGGGGGAGAGACAGGGGAGGGGGGAGAGACAGGGGAGGGGGGAGAGACAGGGGAGGGGGGAGAGACACGACTTATAAAACGATATCATGCCATCAAGTCGCTGGTATATATCTATATGCATTACAATAGGTTAATACATGTAAGGGAGTAAACTGTAGTTGTTGTACTTGCTTGGAATGTACATAACAACTAACAAGATTAGCAGCAGTAAAAGCCATAGACATAAAATATTTTTAGAAAAGTCTCTGGTTAGCTCTATTGAATATGTTTGTGCATTACAAATAAAGTATAATAATGAAAACATTTTGTTTGTTATGGATGGAACAGGACTTTCTTTGATAACTGGATCCAACTGAAACCCCACAGTTCTCCCTCACCGAAGCAAGCTGCTTTCATCAGTAGATGAAAGCACACCTTCCCAGAAATCTAACACACAACTTTCATCAAAGTATCATGGATGCCACCACAATCCAGTAGACATTAAAATATATGTTTTTGCAAAGAATATTCAGCTTTAAATCAATTACCGTATTTATCGGCGTATAACACACACTTTTTCTCCCTGAAAATAGGGAGCAAATGATAGGTGCGTGTTATACGCAGATATTCCCTCCCTCCCCCCTCCTCATCCGAAACCTCCCTCCTCATTCTAAACCCCAATCCGCATTCTAACCCCCCCCCCCCCCCCCCCCCCGCTCATTCTAAACCCCTCTCCTGGTCAAGGAGCGGAGGCCGCAGCAGAAGCAGGTAAGTGAGGGGGAGGCATTAAGGGGGGGGTTTAGGTTAAGGAGGGGGGGGTTAGATGGCAGAGGTGAGTTTAGAATGAGGAGGGAGGTTGAGGAGGGGGGGTTGTGGATAGGGGGGTTGAGGAAGGAGGATGAGGATGGGGGGTTGAGGGGGTTTGAGGATGGGGGGTTGAGGGGGTTGAGGGGGTTTGAGGATGGGGGGGTTGAGGAGGGAGGTTGAGGAGGGGGTTGAGGATAGGGGGGTTAAGGAAGGAGGATGAGGGGTATGAGGAGGGTGGGTTGAGGAGGGTGGTTGAGAAGGGGGTTGAGGATTGGGGGGTTGAGGAGGGAGGATGAGGAGGGAGGTTGAGGATGAGGAGGGAGGTTGAGGATGAGGAGGGAGGTTGAGGATGAGGAGGGAGGTTGAGGATGAGGAGGGGGGTTGAGGATGAGGAGGGGGTTGAGGATGGGGGGTTTGAGGAGGGGGTTGAGGAGGGAGAATTAGGAGGGAGGTTGAGGATTTTGCTTCAAAGTACTTTATTTGAATTTTTTTTTTTTGCCCCTGAAATTTCCTTCTTAAAATGAGGTGCGTGTTATACGCTGGTGCGTGTTATATGCCGATAAATACGTTATGTTCTTAATCAGACTAAAATACATACATACACCACTGTATATCACCACACAGTGGTACTGTATACCATTTTGTGGCCAAGCTTTGCTACTCATAGAAAAGACTGTGTATTGTAAAAATTAATTATTTAGAAATAATAGTAGAGTGTCTGACTAGTTTGTAATGTTATCTTAAAATAACAGAACCCCCCGCCATGCCATTTTTACTAAAAAGCTCAGCAGTTTATAAGCATGCACTTTCTGGAAAAAAGCAGCAGAAATAATCAGCTCATTAAATAATATTGCAACAAAAAAAATATAAAAATAGAATAAATGACTGCAGTTGTGCTTAAAATAAAAAATAATCAAAACCTAGCTTATCACATAAGAAATCCCATATTTCACTGATATTCCATAAGGAATCAAATTGAACTTAACAAGAATACGCACGGCCTCCATATTAGTGAGGACTGTCACACAAGGGATGCCATTGCTATAGATCAATCGTAAGATCCTTATGCATCTATCATTATCTAGAACTGAAGATGAAAAGATCACTTTACAGTAAGGTATGTGACTTCAATAAAAATGGAATAGAAGTGAACATCTACACATGCCGTGTGCCACGCAAGCATGACTGTACAATGAAAAGTTCAAGCTTTGAAACTCTCATCAATAACTAGCATTTCATGTGAGCAATCAGCTTAAATATTAAATATCTTCTACATTTTCAAATATAAATTGACACCTTTTCTGAATATTTCATCATTATTTACATCTTTTGAACTTTTCTCCATACTATGCGTATTTCAAAAAGGTTAAATACCATTTATATATTTTCAAAATATACAGTATATGCCATTGCCTCTCTATGTATCAGTATGCCGTTATATATGTTGATTTAAGCCACAGTGCCATTGTTCATTTCTGGATTGCCCTGTATAATAATGTATGCCCTATACCCTGCGGCAAGCAAGCGCACTGTGTCGCAAATTAGCATACAGTGACACATTAGCAAATTGACCTGCACAGAAACAATGGAGTCAGTGACACAAGGCACATTAAAACACATTGTATGACTCATTTTTTAGCCTGTGATAAATGAAACCTCACATTAAAATCCTACCCTCAACTTCGTTATCCAGACAAATTCCTGCTATGGCAATTTAACTAAAAGTTCCCACTCTCGGATTGGTTCAAAAGTATTTCACAGCACAGTTCAACCAATCAGAGTTAAAATAAACACTTATAAAAATTTGGGCTTAATTGCACATTCATGTTAAGGAGTTTTTTTTTTTTAGTTTTGATTGTTTTTAGCTTGGCGTTTGATTTGTGGATTGTGCCATTACCAAAAAATGAAGATAAGTACTCAAGGGCATTTATTAGGAATAGCTTGAACGAGGACAGTACGTATTGTTTTATCACCTACAGTTGTTATTCTTCATAGAGTGGTTACCATTGTCTCCACACTCATTTTAGAAGGGGTGTGGGGTAATAGGTAGGGTACTGATCCCTAGCCAAAAGGGATAGGAATAATAGGAAACCAAGAGTCTCCCCTTTAATATGGTTGTTTCCACTCCACCCCTGGGCCAGAGTTAAGGCCTGGGGTCCTAACAAACCCTATTATTTATATTAAAGAGGTTGTGGGTTAACTTTGTGTACCCTCTCTAACCCACTAAGCTAGTATGGAGTAGGGTGTATAGGTAAAGCAAGGTTAGAGGCAGGCTATTGATTCACTTAAAGGGACAGTTACCTCAGCACGAAATGTAGGATTCTCTGTATATTTACTTGCCAGAGTGTTTGTTCCACCTCCTAAGTCTGACTGATAGATGGTGTGTGCTCCATAGTGACATCACAATCAGCAGATTCACCCATGCACAGTGTCTGTAGCACATTCTACTCCAGTCCCAGAAGCAAGCAATAATATAGAGTTTACATATGAAATAAAATCATACTGCTGTACTTGAATCAACTACTCCTGAAGTATTTTTTTTCTCTCTATCTTTTTTCACTCTCTCTATCTCTTTCTCTCTCTATATCATTTTCACAACAGCACCAGGATTTTTCCCTACTAACAAACTTCCGCTATAACATGCTGCACAGCAACTACTGACAGGAAACTATCCCTTTAACCTCAACAGGATAGACAGGCAACAGTCACTAATTAATATATTGTATGCTATTATACCCCCTGCATAAGGCTATTTATTAAGGGGGCCTTTAATCACCCCATACTAACTCAGCAAAGGGCCCCCTTGCAGTTTATGAGGGGTTTCTGGAGATCACTGCTTCAAAAGGGAGTTTGGGCATTTTTAACCACACTTTTCAAAGGCATCCTGGGAAGATTTCCCTGGGTATCAAAGGATCTCTTATATATATATTTATATATATTACAACCTGCACCACAACCAATACGAATGTTTTGCTCATTCCACTGTGAATTTTAACGGACCCCCGTAAAGGTCATTATTTTAAAAATTCTGAACCAGTAACATTTTATGTGAATAAAATAAAGCTAAACTTTTGTAATACAAAAAAAAAAAACATGGTTCTTTAGATATTATATCTAACACAATGAAAGATCTATTAATCCAACTACCGGTATATGAAATTATAGTATTTATTATTGCTTTTCTTTAATTTCCATCTGCTTACCTACAGGGACTGCCATGTTGTCTCTCCCATTCACTGAGATCCCTGTGTATAATGGGTTAGAACCAGTCAATTTCCTATTGGCCCATAGTACAACAATGGATTCCTGTATTGTTGTAGCTTGTAGTGTAGGAGCCATCACCATTTGACAAAATAGACCAATAAAGAAGCTGCTGGTCTTGCCATGGACATTGCAAAATGCAATATGGAGATTCACAGGTTACTGTACCATACATATACGACATACACTAAAAGATTGGAGGAGGGAGATAAGCCCACATGGCAACTCCCTAGAGGCAAGATGGCAATAATTCACAACTTCATATTAATTGGGCTAATAGAACTTTCATTATATTATTAAATTACCTTTAAAATGGGAGGCAATACATTTGTGCTTGCACAATACTAACTTAAAAATGTTTCATTTTCAGTTTAAAAATTGGCTTGTTGAGAAAATCTCAAAATTAATGAAGGGAATGTTTTTAAGTTTGAAAGTTATAGTCTGTAAGAAAATAACACAATTGCTGTCCTTTGTCTTAAATCGATTTTTGTGTGAAGAAAAATCTTATTTTCTATATTTCAGAAATATCATGTTTTGGATTCCATGTTTTTATAGCAATACAAACAGCCATGAAAATCTCCACAGGAAATGCTGTAATTGTATCCTTGAAAACTACACTTGCCTTTGGGTGAATCCTTGAATAAAGACTTTTGGCCAGGGAATAGACTCTCCTATTAACATTTTTTGTATTGATCTGAATCACTGAGAATTACATTTTAAACTTCTCAGAGGGCATTATGGTCTGATGGGTACTGGTCATTTCTATTCATAAATTCAAGACGCCTCCACAAGATGGAATTAAATGTTGGACCTGATGTCCCCAGAGCCTTAACAATATTTGTGAACCCTCTGCTAAAAAACAATAACTGTTTTTCAGACTTGGATCAATGTAAAATGCCCCAGAATAATAATTAGCATTTACGGTATATACCATCATTGCTTAAATTATATATTTTCTTATTGGTCAGAGTAACAAGAAATTAAAAGGCCACTGCAGACCAGAACATTTTGTCACGCAATTATATATTACAAAGGTTGTTTTCCTATGACTGATATTACATTAATTTAAGAAACTTAAGCCTAAAAAAAAAAGACAGGCAGATACAAAACAAAGTGATTGATCTGTCTTTATGTAACCTGCAAGTTAAACAGTGTAAACAAGGACTCATGGAGACCCTGTTGTGTTTTTTTAATCAGATGTACATTAAAAAAATCAGTATGAACAAAATATGTTGCAGTTCAGACATCCATAAGGCACACTGCTGTTTTGTTTCCTGTAACTTATTAGAACAGAGAAGGGAAAACAATTCCACATTCTCTCTATTTAATGTACTTTTTCTACACTATGGATCAATTATTTCTCATGCAAAAATAAATACTTACCGTATTTTTGCTCCATAAGAGGCACTTTCCCCCCTCAAAAGTAAGGGGAAATGTCTGTGCGTCTTATGGAGCGAATGTGTGTGCCCTGAACCCGAGTGCAGGGGCGGATCTGGAGGGGCCCAGCACACCATTCCTCCTCCTCCCTTCCCATCCTATTCCCCCCTCTCCAATCACCTCCTTATCCCCTTTTCCTTTACTCCTTACTATCATCCGATGATCTGCTGCTGCTGATCCTTCCCCTGCAGCGCGTCTTCTGCCTGTGACTGGGATTGGCATATGTGAATGATGTGATGCACATTTGACGTAACGTCATTAGCATATGCCGGTCCCGTTCACAGCCAGAAGACAAGCTGTAGGGGAAGGATCATCTGCGGCAGATCATTGGATGATAGTAAGGAGTAAAGAGAGAGGGGAAAGGGGATAGGGAGGTGATTGGAGAGGGGGGAAGGAGGGAGGATAAGGAGGGGAAGGTGTAAGGAGGAGGATAAAGGAGGGAAAGGAGGAGGAGGATAAGGGGAGAAAAAGGAGGAAGATAAGGGGGGGGAAATGAGAAGGAGGGGAAGGATAAGGTGGAAAAGGAGGAGGATAAGGGGGAAAAGGAGAAGGATAAGGGGGGAAAGGAGGAGGAGGAGGAAAAGGGGGAAAAGAAGGAGGAGGATAAGGTGGGAAAGGAGGAGGGGGAGGATAAGGGGGAAAGGGAGGAGGATAGGGGGAAGAGGAGAATGATTTCTTTAATATGGATTATATTAAATAATTTAGTACACCATTCGATTCAGAATATTTTTTTATTATTTTCCTCCTCTAAAAACTAGGTGCGTCTTATGGGGCGAAAGCTCTGTGTTCCTCATCACTTATAACCTACATCAGACAATCCGTTTGATATATTTATTTCTGTCGCATGGCAGATCTCCACCACTGACATACACATTGCTTTCCTCTTCATACCAAACATCCTGCCCTGTTTTTCCATTGATTCACATTAAAGGGACTTGGAGTACTACTGTATTTTTCAAACATTTAAAATAGCACATTGTTTTTTTGAATGAAAAATATCAAGCAAAACTTGTTTAAACTTCATTCAAACTAACAGGAAATGCAAAGAACATACTCTAATGTGTAGAGCACATTGACTGGCAGAAATCAAGCCCCCCCCCCCCCCCCATAACAGATACAAATCTAAATACGTTTTTGAGCACTGAAACCTTCATTTGGAAAAAGAAAACACGCTTGATAAACAATGACATACCCTCGTTCTGATGCAAGGAGAGTAAAAAATGCGTCCCATGTCACTTTAACTTCACTTTCCTTCTTCCACACTTTAAAACTTATCAACTATATTGAAGCAGCACTAACAATATTATCTAATGACACCGGATCTGTATGGCTTTGATGTCCTTGGTCACCACATTCTCCATTCTTTGCTGGTAATATACCTGAATATCCAGCTAACTCCTGCTGCACAACCTATCCAACTGCTCCTTCATTGGTAAAACATCTTAAAACATGACTACTCTGTTTTATTCTCCTAAGTCTTTGGTTAACTGCTCTTCTGTCTCAACATTTCTCAATTGTAAATTAATAAATAAATTAATAAATATGTAGGTGACGTTCAAATGTGCACCTCTTCTCTGTTGATTTCTAATAAGACTGACTCTCCACCATCACATTCTATGCATCAATAGGTACTACTGTGTTCACCTTAAAAAACGTAAAGGACCACAGTGGTGAAAAATGTTTCAAAAACTGTGCTTGAAAATGGGCAAATTGCAATAAATAATAAATTACCTATAAAAGTGAAAAAGGTTAAGGCTGCAATTAAATCTTCAATTTCCAACTAGGTTTTGCATAGTATCAAGTCCTGTTTTTCAAAAGACCATATAGAACAAACTGACCACAGTGGACCTTTTAGGACATTTACAAATAATATCTGTCTAAAATACGAGAAACTGGAAGATCAACTACAAAAGAAACCAATGGTGCAAAATTTCTAACTTGGCCTCGCAGTAATGAGTTTAATTTGTTTACCATGTCTCAAAGATAGACAAAAAAAACCATTTAGGATATTTCCTTTTTTCTTGCTATTTAATACTAACATACGTTAGACACAATCTCCTTGAACACCCACACCATGTTCTTTCAATGACTATCTCATTCTCTACAGGAATTTTCCTATTAATCATGAAATTGGCTTTTCATAAAGCATGTGAAAAGGTTCAATACTTGAAAATGGGATTTATTAGGTCAATCTTTCTCAATTCAATTTATTTGCTGATGTTGAGTGGAAATTTCTTCTTGAAGACATACCAGTGTATAGTTTAGATATGTACCACAGAATTAGGTAGAGATGAGGTACAAGTTAACTGGTGTGTGTATGTAGACAAAAAAACAGCATTAAAGTATAATTATGGTTTTAGAACAGGATGAGGCAAATTAAATCTGGGGAAAAAAAGAGTAAATTTGGAAGTTATGGTTGCACGTAACCTTCCTTTCCCTCCCTGGTGCAGAACTTGGCCTAGCATCAACTTTTCTATTCCCTAATTGTTCTAATGACATCATTACATCATCTATTACATTAGCTGATATAATTCATGACATCACATATGATATAAATAATGACATCAGCTATGACACCATATCTAGGATGCAAAAAGGGTGACCGGGGGTCTGGAAAAACCTTTAGTTCACAGACACTGATATTTGAAGATGCTCTTCCAGAGTTAAAGCGCCACTGTAGTCTAAAACTTCCTCTCATGCATCTAAAAGATCATGTTTTAAACATGTTTACATGATAAATGAATGATTTATAATGCGTTATAATGTAGAAACTGTAATAAATATAAACAGTGTAGGATTGTTTTCTCCTCCTCTGTCCTGATATGTTACAGGATACAGACATTGAGCCTTATTGTAGTCTGTGCTTTTGTTCACATTGGTTTAAACTCCACGAGTCCTGGTATACAGTTCTTCTTAGCTCGCTGGTAACATCAAGGCATGTGTTTGTTTCAGTGAAAATGTTCTATAAATATTATAATTTATTTTCCATATGTAAAAGTATAAAATATTCTCTTTTATATAAAAGGCAACATTGTGAACAACCACAACCCTTTAGATTCTGAATTAAGACATATTATTTGAGCTTTAAGGCCTCAAACATTATAGTACGATACTTTTCTTTTTCTCTAAAGTGTCACCACTGGCTTGTCAATGTGAATCATAACATCATAAGATAAGTGAGGCTGATAAATTAGCAAGTTCATTTTTTACATTTACAGGTGCACAGTATAATTGTGTAGATGATGTAAGTGTTGTCTAGAAATTTTATGGGGATTGGAAGAAAGATTGTAAATTAACTGAGGAGACTGCAATTAGCAGTGATAGTGTGCCATTGGATGCAGTATGCTAATAATGGCAATACAATGTTTTAACATTTTCCTTTGGCAGTAACAGAAACACTCACAAAGACATGCAGCTTTAAATAACCACTGTAATGCCCTAACAAAAGGAGCTAGTTGCTTTAATTATGCACTGATCATAAATAAAATGACTCTTTAATGGTTTAGAATAGTAATCAATATTCAACATTGAATTCAAAGACTAGAGAATCAGCCTCCACTTGAGCGGATTGTGTCCACAATGATAAGGTCAACAAGGGAGGAGGGGGTTATTGACTGAGTGACAGGGCTAACCAGCTTTACAGTAATTTGATTATATAAAGGAACCGAATTATAATTCACATGTCGCGCCAACGTCAAAAGCTTGTTGTGGAGTTAAACCACTTCAACACAGTAAGCCTACAGCCAATCAAAAGCATTGTGTTGGTATGACTTTGTGCCTGAAAATTTGGTACATCCTGCTAGACAAAGCCACCCCCTGGCCTCATACAGGCCAATGGCCAGCAACAGCAGCTGAGTTTCAACTTTGAAAGCAAGTTTTATACTGAACACTGCCTTTTAAATAGTTGAAAATTATAATTTTGATTAATCTTCAATGCCAAATTAACAAATCTACTTAAAAAATTTAGAGTATTCAAATGGCCCGGATCTTGCGTGTTATACTAGCGCAAGTCACGTGCGTGCGCTGCGATCGTGTGCCCTACCGCATTATGCAAGCATGCGTCTCTTCAGTGACATCTAGTGGTAAAAAGTAAATAGGTGCAAACGTCCGTGTATCTATGGGTGTGGGGGTAGGAGATCATAATGGGGGAGCTGGGGGAGGTAGGAGATCATAATGGGGGAGCTGCTCCTCCATGATGATTTTCTACTCCCCCCCCCATCCCCCACCTCCTCCATTACAATCTCCAAACCCCCCCACCCCCCAGCATGATCTCCTACCTCCCCCAGCTCCCTCATTATGATCTCCTACCCCCACACCCATAGAATCATGGACGGTTGCAGCTACTTACTTTTTTACCACTAGATGTCACTGAAGAGATGCGAGCGTGCATAAAGCAGTAGGGCGCGAGATCGCAGCGCGCACACGTGTCTTGCGCTAGTATAACACGCAAGATCTAATGGCCCTTTAAAAGAAGTCTGAAAATATGGGATGTCCATCCTTTCGAACAAAGGCCCATATTTCATATTGTTTCTCAGATGAATGGTCAGTAAGCAATTTCCAACACTAATATTAGTTGAAGCAAATATATATATATATAAATATATATATATATAGTGGACCCTCAGTTCTTGCCATCATCGGAACTCACTGTTTTTGGAACTCATCACATCTGGATGTGCAAAAAACCTTGGAACTCGCCGTGATTGCCAAAACCAATTTACATTACTCCTTATGGGAGTTTTTAACGTCTCCTTTTTGGAACTCGACTTGCCGTCCAGAACACATTAAGGACGAGAACTGAGGGCCCACTATATATGTAGAAGTGCAAAAAAAATATTTCAATCCCATCATCACACTGCAGCAATTTTTCTAACTATAACAAATTAGAGTTTCTAAATGGCACTTATAGTGATCCAATAGAGGATCCAATATTGTATAATTTAAAATTATAGGCAATACTGAATACTGTTAAAATACGTTTCCTACAGTAAGTTAACATCAGTCAGCCTTTTTGATCCACCCAAAAATAGATTAATATATTTTGTTAATAAGATATTATTTACATTAATTACTGAATAGCCCCTGAGGCATTTGGTTCATTGTCTTGAGTGTAGTCGCTAGGCATGCTTAAACCCAAAAACTAGTTTTAAGATATTTGACTCCCTCATTAACAAAAGATATATCTCTTGGTTTGTGGGTAGATCAGAACAGCTAACTGACAGCTTAAAATGGCAAACTTCAATCCGATTTTGCTGTAGAAAAAGCTTTTTCTTTTTCATCAATCAATTATTGGGAGAAGAGCACTATGCATGCAAAGGAGAATTAGCAATAGAAGACACATCATAATGCATTCTACATAACTTAGCTTCTAATATATCTTGAGAGATTCATCGTTTCCTCAAATCATTCAAAGTAAACATTTGCATTTTTATTGTCTTTCCCATATATTTTTTTAAGAAAAGGCTTTTTTTGAATAACATTTAATTCATAAAGTACCTGTTCTCCCCTACTTTATAGTTTATATTTGTTATGTCCTACTGCGTCACTTAAATATCTACACTAAAAAAATTAACAACTTGAGGGAGAAAATGGTTTACTCTATTTTGCTTTATAATGCTTTTTGGTTAACTAAACTGTTTTAGGCATGACCCTAAAAGCTACTGATTACTTGGAAGCTACAAGGGAATTTGGCCAACTAGTTGGAAAATATTGTTTCATGTACTGCCAAGACTTACTGGGGAGTGGTGAAGTGTCAACAAGACTGGATGCTGGGTTACTGCTTCAAACGCTGATAGAGTTGTCCTGATCAGTTCATCTGATGCAGCTTGACCTGGGCACAAAAAAAGCCATTGTAGTTTTTTAGGACTCTCGGTGACTCAATTAACCTTTGTTCTAGAAATTCTTTCATGTTGTGGATTGCCCCGAGATGCACTTACCCACTGCTCCTTCCAAATTGGTCTCACCAGCGTCTACAGATTTAATTTGGTTCTGTGGAAAAGAAAACACAAATTGCATTACTTCAATGAAAAATAAATAGTTGGTTTAAAAGCACTGTTCCTATTTAAACATGTATAGTGCCAAAATAATATACTTTTATGGCATTAACGCTTATGATTTTAATCTAAGGAAAAGTTTCAAGTCCTCATTGCTTATACAGAATTAAGCTGCAGAGGATGCTGTCATTTTTGTTTCTGTAAGGTTGGCTTCCATGATCGTTAAATAACAACTATAGATTGGAAAATGTGTAGGCTGTGGGAATTTTAAGGTAAAATCCTTGTTTTAGTAGACATTGCTTGTGCTTGAAAGAATGCCATATTTCTGTCTTCCACATGATCCATTAGCTTGGAGACGGAGTGGGAGTATTTTCCTTTTTTTATTATCTATTCAGGAGTGGTGGTGGTGGTGGGGGGGGGGGGGGTTATTGATTAATGCAGATAAAATTCCAACAAAGGGCATCTTCCCCCTCCCTCCTATAGGCTCAGTAGAAACAGTTTGCAAGTATATTTGCAAGCCTTGCTTGCCCTGTTCGGTAACCACCCTCTTTGTTCATTGAAAAGGAGATAACTATCATGGCAGCTTACATGCAATAGTAAGATGAAGGTTTTCTTTGAAAGTCTTCTTTATGCCTGTAGCTGCTAATGTTGTTAGTTGGTTGCATACTTCACTACCTTGCAAAGTTTTCCCCAATCTACAGTGTCTCTTTAATTGCTACAAGATAAGTGTGGCCACTAAGAATGCCAGTTCTTTCAATATGGCTTATTAATTAACCAATTCATTTACAAATGCACCCCACTGAGAAAGCAGCTGAAAGAAATGGCTCAGAGCACAAGAGTAAATAATATCATATTAAAGATTGTATTTATTTTTCTTTCTGCTTTAAACATTTTAATTTCGCACAAGGCAAGATTGTTCAATCATTGTAGCAGAGCATTGTAATAGATCATGGATAACAAGAAGTAGTATTTAGGAGTACTGGGTATAGATAAGTAGGCAACATATTAAGGAGTGAAAATTGTTTAGCTAGTTTTAGAGAGATATAATGAACTGTATATGGTTGAAGTAGGCATGCTCTTCTACTCCATAGAACATGCTGGGGCCACATTGGAAATGTTTCACGGCCACATATGGCTCCAAAG
The DNA here is from genome assembly GCA_027410445.1 of Discoglossus pictus. Classification (NCBI taxonomy): domain Eukaryota; kingdom Metazoa; phylum Chordata; class Amphibia; order Anura; family Alytidae; genus Discoglossus; species Discoglossus pictus. The sequence continues at coordinate 303,995,504 of CM050166.1, read as the reverse complement.
CCGCCTATTACCCACCACTGCTGTAGAGTGTGGGAGAATTACAGAGAAGCCCATTAATTGACGATTGCGTATTTTGATAAAAACTAAGTATGTAACAAACTAACAACATTAGCTGCGGTATAAGCTACGAACATGAAAAGTAATTAACAGCTAATATTAAATTTGCATCCATCTTGGACTTTAGTCTTTTTGGGATAACCCTCCATTTAATCGTAATAAGTACGTAGTACATAGTGGCACAACTAGACGTATCACCTGCATCTAATGTTCTCTGTTCAAGCAAAAGTCTTCCACCATTAATACAAAATTGAATATAATAGTAAAAAATGAAAGGTTATAATTGTTTATTTTAAACTTTATAAAAATAAAAAAAAACATTTTGCTTATTACCCAGTCATGCACTTCATAAGCAAAAGGAGATAATAAAGACACCATTGTTTAAAAGAATACCAAAATTATAGTGTATTAAAATTGAATGTAAAAATGTATATTATTCACAGAAATATAAAAAGTTTTAGCTCAAAGAGAGCTAATGGGTTTAGTGATAAATGTCTACATGTGCATTTGTAATAGCTAAGTTTCCATGATATGTTCACTGGCTGCTGGTTCTTTCAACGCGTTTCATGATATGTAAACACTTCATCAGGGATCCCATGAACATATCATGATAGCAGGTTCAACATCAGTTCTACAACCCACTGATTAAGGCTCCTAAGCTCAGAGAGCTGAATACACAGGGTGTGTATTGATCTTATGTATATCTTTTGATCTCCAAATACAACTTAGTAGACTATTATTTTCCTTTTCTTTTGTACTCTCAAGTACCTCTCTTCCTGGAATATTTTATTTCCTTTAGAAGCCAGAACAGAGTGCATCTCTGAGAATCAAGAAACAGTTTGTACAATTATTCTCATCTGACATGATGGATATCCTGGAATAATACTGAAGGCATTTTAAAGTGCATATAGGTGTTTATCCTTTGTATTTTATTCAAATGATAAATACAATCTGAAAAGCATACAGCCACTTGATTCCACTTGGTATAAAAAGTTTATTATTAAAAAGTGATGACAATCATCAATAAGAATGAGAAGAAAATATATGAAGAGGAGTTTCTATGGCAAAAAAAAATTGATGGAAGGAAGAATCATTAAAACTGAAGGTCAGGTCTAAGAAGATGTTCAGTGGCCATCTACATACAATTTAATTCAGCACTGATGGAAATGAAATGCCAAAAGTGCAAAGAAGCTAAACAGAGGTTACAAACAAAAGTAATCAAGTGGGATCCAACTAATACTGATGTTTCACAGCTCATAACCAGAAAGGAGCTGCGAATAAAGAATTACCAAGTCCAAAAAATAGTTAAAATCGGAATATCAAGATAAACTAACAAGGAAAAAATATATGTATTAAGACATATTCGATAAATATAAAATAGAGAATTGTCTCAAAGATACCACAATCAGATGACATTTCATTTGCTACTATATATGATCTGTATACTCTTCCTGCATCAGTATTCTCAGATATGATGTTTTGCTCTGAAGCCAGATCAACTTCTAATACAGTCGAAATATGTTAAGCTAGGGTATTGATATTTTTCCTATACAGAAAGAGGTTGTTTTTTTTTTTTTACTAAAAAAACAACATAGAATCATTGTTGAAGTAAATAGGAAGACGCTGTGCTTATTTTGACTTCTGTGATTCAAATGGCCATGCTAGTTTCATTACCTGTGCCCCAACTAACACAAACACTGTGACATTTATGCTTCACCTTACATGGAAACTAATGATTCTTCCGTAATAAAAACTTGCAAACTGACCTTAAAGGGAAATGGGATTCACTAAATCTGCAGTACATCATCAGATCAATGCAAATCATATGGGAAATCTGTTTACATTGCTAAAACCTAGTATTGACTTTTTAGCCAATACTTGTATCACCTTTCAGTGTCAGTCCTCTAATTAATGCAGAGCACCACCAATGAGTTCCCTTAACCCTTTTAACAAACTAGATTGTTTGTTTTTGATTGAGGAAACTTTGCAAATTTGCATACTTTGCCAACGCAAAAGTAATTGCTACTCTGTCTCTTTTGGTCATCCTACTGCATTGATCCATGATCTGTACTCCATACAAAACTGACTTCTGCATTTCTAACAACAAGACTAGTCACATTTTTAGGACAAAACCTGCTCCAGCCCCTCCCTCATACTACCATGTATACATATATGTATGCATCATGACGTCAGATCATTAAATCGATGGTGGATTATATTCTTTTAACCACACACCTGGGCAGCTCTTAAACATCCTGTTTTATACGTGCATCAAAGGTATTATTTAGGAGTTTTGGTGAGGAATCTGAGAATAATGTATTGAGATAATGCCATGCTTGGGGATTAGTCTAACTACTATTTGTTCATTTTAGATTGTATCGTCCTATATCCTGAGTTGGTCTCCACCTCTTTATCTCAGCCTTGCAGGTCCACCTTCATAACAGCAACTACACACATTTTGTTTACTACTAGCTTTGCTTACATAATCTCTCCCTTGCAAGCTTTGAACCTTTATTCTATCCAAAATATTGCAGTTTCTAAAAATGTCTTCTTACTGCTAAAATCTTACTAATTCAATTTCACACCCAATACAAACATTTACAGCTGTTTTCTTGCTACACCCTTGATCTATTTTCTCAAGTATGTCTTCGCTCTCCTTCTCATTATTTGCAGTTTAATACTTCAACGAAAAGAGTCACTGACAGATGATATTATAAAACTATATATGCATAAATGCAGATTAATAAAATGTCTCAGTGTCCAGTCTTTCGAGTTTTCGAATGAACAAAAAAGTAAAATATATAGTCTGCCTTGTTAAATAAAGCAATGTTGAGAAGAAGTCTTATCAAGTTACTGTTAAATCCGACAGAGCTGAATTTGATTTTAAATAGAATGGTAATTGTTACAACCTGGGGGGGTCATGTTCACCTTAAAACCTCAAGCCTTTAGCTTACAAGAACACACCCTGGATCACAAGGTGTTAGGTTTTCTCAGTGCCCAGCAGAGATTCAGGACCATCAGTCATGGACATAGGAGACACAGGTTTACAGGATCCGCCTGGCCATTCTAAACACTTTTCTAGGATAGAGGATCATTCAAGAAGTAACACACATGTTGAATATGTGTAATAGACACAATAGCCCCTCTTAGCCAATTCTAGAAGTTCTAGAAGAGGGGTGGAGGAAGACTCCCATTCATGAAGCTAGAGGGCATGCTCTCTCAATACCCCTATCTATGTTGCTTGTCTGTTTATTATGGTCAATGATTTACAACTCTTGGGGGGTAAACTGGCCAGCTGGTGGCTAGATTAGGATCTGGTCCTTCTGGGAATATGGGAGTTAAAATTTCCCTTATTTTACTCATGTCCTACTAACCGAGGTAAGGGGAACATCCAAGATGACTAGCAAGCATGGCTTACCACAATATGGGGATGGATTTCTCATCCTTCATCCCAAACTCCTATTTCTAATAAGTAACAATGATGTTGCAGTTACTATTGTGACATACAAACTAGTAAATATAAAATCTTACAATCATTACCACTAAAACAAATCCCTATTATAAACATTATAACATTACGAGATAAGTTACTTAAAAGTAACTGCTTTTTCTACAATTACACGCAGCAGGCTTATGCTACTGCACTAGATAGATTGGTACTATATAAAGAGAATAATAGCGTCATATCCTAGCATATTCTGATCACAACCTGAACATTAAACGTCACAAAACAATTCTGAGCCTAGAAGGCCCAACTACTAACAGACGTGACTTCTTGCAGGTCCAGGGTACATGATCAGGGTCTGATGCCCAACGCTACATTACACATAAATAAAACCAAATTGTCACAGTCCTTAAAACAAGTCTCATGGCCACTGTGATAGCCTATGGTTATCTAGGGTTCCAAAAACAGAGTCCATGAGTTTCAGAGGCTATGGCAATACAGTTTTGGTCTGTAAAGAGCCCTTGCTTATGGGGTTCAGGGGAGTTCCACCCTGGCCCCCAAAAGAGGGTTGCGACAGTAATAATTCAAAGCAGCTTTATGATCCTTTTCTTAAGTGTTTTTTTCCCACTCCTTTAATCATTGAATCATTTAACAGGTTAGGGCACTATAGATGACTCGATTTTGAATCCCTCCCATTGCACCAAGTAAAATAGTAGTAATACATTAATATTAATAATAATAATAATTATTATTATTATTATTATTATTATTATTATTATTATTATTATTATTATTATTATTATTATTTTAAATGTCTGCCCTGAAAATTCAGCTGAATCTGTTAACTCTGCCTCAACAACAAAAATAGGTTCAACACAATCAAACCATATTACAGACAACCATTCATAATGAATATTGTTCATCAGGGAACTCTGGTCTCTGAGACTCTGAGTTAAGTGATCTGTGAAGTCTCAGAATCACCAGGCTATAGCTATATCTGATTTTAATACATCTCCCTCACTTGACAGAAACAAGCAGTGTATGTGCTAAATACTGGAGGTGTAATTGAAGTGTATGATTAATATCTCCCAAACAACAGCAGTAACTACAGCAGCAGAAAGAACTTGGCAGTTATAAAACACTAAAACAAACAGACATTTAGCAGACTACTGTATTAAATCTGATTGAATTAGCACAAAGAATGGAAAAAACAAGTTAATCATTAGCCTTTCAAAACAGCCACTATAAATAAAAATAAATAAATAAACATGCATAACTCGATAACCTATGCAAATTAGAGATGCAGTTGCAGCTCGTTTATCAAAAGGACTATTAAATAAACACAAAAACATATACACATTAATTAGAGAAAACAAGCACTGTAGGAATAATCTACAGTATATTTATTAATCAAGTGACAATTGTCCACTATTTATACTCAAATTTAGTGAATCTGGAAAGAGAAACTTTGAAAGTAAGACTGTAGCTGAAAGAATGACATTTCTTAGTGTGTGTATATACCATTTGTAATTCAAAAACAATACAAGGGCACGCCTCTTTAAGGGTCACCGACAGCTGAAAGTTGTGTTCATTTTAAAGAGCATGAAAGCCTGGCTAAATGTTGTATTAGCCATATTTTTTTCAAGAGTAAATCATTTTCAAGAAATACAGAATTGTTGTTGCAGGTAATGTGCGACTCAGTATGTTAATTTGTGTTTCAGAGTACTCTACAAGGGTGAGGGAAGGGTTCTAACTGAATGCCATAGGGGGTTATCATTTTGGCATATCAAAGCAGTCAAATTGTAATCATAAGCAGCTCATTTGCGTATAAACACATCACAAAAAATAGTGATTACCTAAGGAATTAACCACTTTAGGATAATAGCTAATACAATAAATAGCCAATTTTTCATACTCTACTTGATTTTGGGGAGTCCCTTTAAAGGGCCACTGTGTAAGGAAAAAAGTATGTATGTTTGAAAAATTTGAAGGGGGCGCGTCCTGTCTAGTGAAGGTCTTGAAAGCACATTGGATGATCTCCAACTGAGAATTGATTTATTTAGTCTCATATCATCAAATTCCACGTTAATGAATATAGAAGAAGCATTTTGATACCACGGCTAAGACTTGAGGAGCACCTGTGTAGTGCGTGCAAGTTTGACTTCTGGGGGATTTTGTTCCTCTATTTATCTTGGTCTCTTGCTGCCTTGCTGAGAATTCTGTGTTGTGGAGCAGCAAAGTGGATTGGTGGGCGATGGAGGTGCCCTGCTGAGGCTGCAACTCCTCCTCAGTGAGGAGTCTAGATTGCTGTGTGCAAAACTCCTGGCGGCCACTAGTCGTGTGGATGAGTTTGGAGAACTAGCCATGACGAAGGTTAGGAGAGATGCAGCCATCTTGTTGACGCTGTGTAGCCTAACATCCTCAAGGAGGTCTGGGTTTACCTTCTGCAGTGGAAGATATCCTAACAACATCTGCAGATAAGTGAGGGCTGGAGGAGTGGTACATTCCTGGATTTATGGGATGTGATGTCTGGTGTGGCTAAGGAGCTGGGAGAACGAAGTAAAGATCTTGGAGGGAATAAAAAAGAGCAAATAAAATTGCTGAAAAGGACAACGCCATCTTGTTCCAAGTGGCGTTTCAGCTAACGTCATCACAGCCAAAAGTGGTGCAACTTTCTAAAATTCTCTGATATAAAATGGACTGCTTAAAGAGAGTGAAAGAAGATAACAGGGCTATGAGACTGAAAGTAAATAAAAACATGGTTGAAACCCTGGAAGCAATATAAAAAAAAAAAAAGGAAAAAATCTGGCCTAGACTTTTCAAAAGTACAGAATGATTTCTTTCACTGCTCAAGTTTATCAAAAGCCTTCTCTATCTCCTTAATATTCTCTTTGAACATTCTCTATAAGTAGAGAAAATAAATTGCAAATTTGCCAACATCTCAAGAAATACTCCCTGATCTTTAAATCATACCCTTATGGACCTGAGGGATGCTGCAGCATATCCTTCAGCCTTATATTTCTTTACACTAACTCAGTACAATAATAAACACTGTTTGTAGTCACAGAAATGCAGTATTTTTGACATTGCTTTTTTAGATTTAACAAGAAAATTCCCTCAGTTGTATGGATGAAATGTAACCGAACTTTATATGGAATTGGCTCTGCTATGCCCACCTACGCTATGAAATAAAGGGACAAACCTTCAATTCTAGACCAGTTTTTCCCTATATATAACTACTTTTTAGCCTTTTTATATAGAGACTAGCCGTCAAAAATGACTGCAATAAAATTTTAAGCCAGGCAATGCTGTTTGCCACACAATGCAAGTCTTTTGGCCCTTGGAGCACCTTTAGTGCTCATCGCGAGCCCAGCACTGAGCGCCTTTGCCGCGCATTGCGAACCTCTCCCCTCATGTACTTCAGCTTTCCTGCTTAGCAAGCGCTCATTGTGAACCTTTCCTCCTGCCTACTGTACGGGCCACTCAATGCAGGGTTCATTAAACAGCAAATTTTATGCTTAGGAATGCCATGTGTCTCTTTCCAGCATCATCCCCATGTCCCTTCCTTGTGTCTTTCTCCTCTGTGTGTCTGCTGAATCTTTCCGTTGCTTTGATTTTCAATCCCGCGTTCCAGTGTCTTTAGTGTCTTTGCCGTCATGTATTTTCTTAGTCCCGTGTATTTTTCAGAGTTTGGTATTTTTCCGAGGTCAGAATGTGCTTAGCCTAGTTTTCATTCCGTTTTCAAATATTTTTTGATATGTTTTGCGTCCAACATTTTTTTTCTTGTTTAGCCGATTTTCGAGTGACGACACACAGCAAATTGGGCTTTAATTCGCTTGCAACCTCACTCCCAGGTGTCCTGGCTCTCCCCCTGTGCTGTGTGTGAGTGTTTGGCCGTTACATTCGTACTTTTCAGAGTTTGGGATTTTTTGCCCCCAAGATTCCAAGGTCGGATTTTTTTTTCTAAGTCCCGCGTTCCTCAACTGCTTGCAGCCTAAGCAAGTCCTGCGTTCCTCAACTGCTTGCAGCCTAAGCAAGTCCTGCGTTCCTCAACTGCTTGCAGCCTAAGTCCCGCATGCTTCAATGCCTCAACTGTTTGCCTCGCAGGAGCGCATTTGGCCCTAATTTCAGGCTAAATCCTGCGTGTTTCCATTCTTCAACTGCTCACCTCGAGAGTTCATTGCCTAAGTCCTCCAAGCTCAGAAGGCTTCTATGCCTCAACCAGCCCCCCATTGTGAGGCTCACAGTTGTGGTCCTCTGGGCCACAAAAGGTTCGCTTTGCGAGGCTCGCAAGCGTGACGACAAATTGCAGTTTGACAATTATAATATGTGATATACAGTCTAAGGCAATGGGAAAGTCTAGGTAGGGCCTGTCTGCCAGGTATATACCAGAACATTTTAAAGCTAGCATTTCAAGCTCCGTCCCATCTCATGGTTCTTTGTCAGGCTTATTAGAGTACCAAAATGAAATATAGAAATGGATTAGGGTGGAGTGGGCCTCGTTGTGAAGTGGGCCTCAGTGTGAAGCAGTCTGATTTGATGCTTAAGAGATTGAAAAACTCCTCAAGTCAGAATCGTTTTCAGCAGTGCAAGAGATAAAGAAGTACATTCAAGATCTAGGTTCAACAGATGCACGCTCTGGAGACTCTTACAGATCCGATTGTTGACACGCACGCCAGAGATAAAACTGAAACAGCTTGACAGCTTGGAGGAGAAGCTGGAAGACTTGGAGAATAGATTTCCTCGGCATAAAATTCAGGCAAGAGGTGTCCCAAAATCCATTGTGGACATTTTACCTTACCTGAAGAAAAGTATAAGCTTCATCCTACTTAAGGCACCAGAAATATCTTTAGAAATAGAAAGAGCTCACAGGGCATTAGGTATACCGATGAGATCTGACCAGTCCAATAACATTTTTTTAGATTTTAACATAAGCACCAGATAAATGGTCCTGAATCCCTCTAGGAACATGGAGGCAATTTCTTAACTGGATGGATCCCAGCTCCAAATTTTTCGACTATTGCTCCAACAACACTGCCGAAGCATAGACTGCTGAAGTCTGCTCTATCCATTCTGACAAAACAGAATGTCATGTAGAGATGGGGCTTTCATTTCTGTCTGATTTTTTTAACATGAGATTTGATCTCATACAGTCTGCAGTGTAGATGATTGCTTCTGATGATGAACTATATTTTCAAATCAGATCCTACTCCATTACCGACAAGGCAATAATCTGAAGCACCACAACAGAAGCTTAAAAAGGTGCATAGAATCCTAGAGGTGGTGGGTCATGGGTCCTTGTCTGTTATGTAGCCGCATACAGTTTGAAAACTGCGGTTGAATGGTGAGCCACAGCCACAAAAAAAGTTACTGCATGTAAAAGAATATTCCCCCCACCGATGTGGTGTATAAGGCGCAACGACAGAAGAGGTCTTGAGCTGTGAGAGGCGCGCCCGAGTCCCTTGAGGGCCGATTCCCTGTGCCGAACATAGCGATGCCCTCGCTGTTGATTCTGCGCTGTCGAGTTGTGCCATGTCGAAGGGGGGGGGGGGGGGGGGGAATAGTTCTTTGCCTGCACTAACTTTTTTCACCATCAGGTGTTGCTGTGGTGCAGCATTCAACCGCAGTGTTCACACTGTGTGCGGCTACATAACAGATCAGGGTCATGTCATCCCGAGACCACAGAGGCCTTGGCAGCAGTTGCTGAATGCGCATCTGTGCTCGAAGTCTTATATGATAAATCCCTTTAACGTGATCCTTGTTCATTTATTTCAGGGATTTTTTTAAAATTTAATTTGAAACTAAAAGGTCGTAGCTTTGGTTACTTATAGGTTGGGATTATCCTATCAGGACTGGGTGATGTAGTTGGTTTCTTATATAATTTCATGGAATTTTGTGTTTTTTATGTTTAACATTGTTTCCTTTTTTCTTACTTTCATACATGCTTCTTCAATTTGATGGCTTCCTTCCTCCTTGAACCAGATGTTGAGGGATCTCAGGGGAAGGAGGGGGAAAGAGACAGGGAGAAAAGAGACAAAGGGGAGGGAGGAGGGGGAGAGACACAGGGGAGGGGAAAGAGACACGGGGGTCAAGGGGGAAAGACACAGGGGAGGAAGGAGGGGTGAAAGAGACGGGGAAAGACACAGGGGAGGGAGAGGGGGGGAAGAACCCCAGGGTAGGGGGCAGAGACATATGGGAGGGGCAGGGTTACAGGGGGGATAAACACGGGAGAGGGAGGGGAAGAGATACAGGGGAGAGAGTGGGGAGGAGTGACATAGGGGAGGGGGGAGAAAGACAGGAGAGGGGGTAGATACACAAGGTAGGGAGAGGGGGAGGAAAGAGTCTCTTTCCTCTACCTTTCCCCCACTGTCTCTTTCCTCCCCCTTTCCCCCTCAGTCTCTTTCCTCTACCTTTCCCCCACTGTCTGAGGGGGAAAGGGGGAGGAAAGAGACTGAGGTAGAAAGAGGGAGGGGCAAAAGAGATTCAGGGAAAGGGGGGCGGGAAAAATATATATATATATTTTCCCGTTATCTATGACGGGCAAATTACTAGTTCTTAATATCTAATTGATTAATAAAAAAACTATGGCATGTTTTCTAGCCCTGGAGATAGAAAATCCTTTGACTTCTTAGAGTTGCATTACTTTGTGCAGTTTTGACTAAATCTGGGTTCAAGGGGGAATTTCGGAATTTGCATTGGTACTTATTACTGGTCTCCTGAAGCCACTTTAAAACTTCTGGCTGAATGATCTTTTTATATTCATATACAGAGAGAGACAGTGATGTCCTAGGTCTCATCTTATTTGCCCTGGCCATGGAATCTCTTACCTAGGCTATAAGGGCTGACTCTGGCATTCACAGGGTGAAACTCGAGATATCTTGGTCAGGCTGTATTAACTTGTTAGGTCACAATAGCAAGTATTTAAATTTAAATGGCTGAATAAACCCCTGAGAATTGCAAGGTTCAATGTGCTTCAACATAAGTCTACAGCGGCTCTGCTTTGTCCTAAGTTTAAGACATATTTTAAAGCATCTAAGCTTGTTTGATTATTGCCCATTCTACAGGTTACCAGTCAATTTGGGTTTCCATTGAAAACTTGCTGATACTCCTGGGACAGCATAGCCAGGTTGCCAAAACATTTCCTCTTGTTAATAGCTACTGCCAGCCCTCTGACTAAACAGACATACCTCATCCGCAATTCCCTCTAGGGCTGAATATAACCTTATACAGATGGTGAGTGAAAATAGATAGGCCTGGAGCAAAGGGAAATCCTTATAGTCTTTTGCAACTCTAAGAATAGATATGGTCTCTGTCATGATTTAATTGTTTAAGGACTCATATAATTCAATACCTGAAGGGCATACATTTAATTATGTGGCTCTATGGGAGAAAGACATTTCCTTAAGGTGGGACCAAATGGCAGTGGTAACTAAGGGAGAGGAAGGAGGTGAAGCTACTTGATTTTGCTTTGCCCCTCTTGGAAGAATGGTGGAGTCTGAGATCTCGTTATTGGGAAAACTCTATGGACAGGTAAGAGCTTTATATAGTTAGAATGTGAGGGAAAGGACCTGGAAGCATGGAAATCCTTTTTTTCCATTTTTATTTGTATATGATTTATTATGGTTGAAATTTAAATGTAACATTTCCAAAGTATTATCTTTTTGTACCAAAAGTGTTTGGGGAAAAATTTTTAAGTAAGATGTCATGTATTGGCTGAAAGAGTAATTTTTATTACTCTTGTTACTCTTTTGTTACTCGACTTGTGTTGCTGAAATGTATCCATGAAACATTTATTGCATGATGTCAGTGAAAAAACATTACGATATGTTTAAAGGCTATAATGTAAAACTTGAAAGTGGGGTAAAAAATTGAATGTAAGAGCAATTCGGCGAGGACAACTACCATAATATGTTTTTATTACTCAACTGCACTGATGATACATGGTTTGTAATTTTTTGGAGGAGAAGCTTGCATTTATTGATGCAGCTGTCTGCATCGGAGTATGTGTGGAGGAAGAAGGAAGGCGTGCAATTCCAAATAGTCCAATGACTTATACACTCATCCTTTCCAACCCTGAACAGTTCAATAGATGAAAAAGTTAATCAAGCTAAAAGCTATACGAAACTACTAAAGTAACGCAAGATGGATGGAGTTCCATATGCATATAGAATGTTCAAAAATGTAAATTGCTATACGCATGTTGTTAGGTTGTTACTTCTTCACAAACCTAAGTTTTTTCCTGAAACACAGTGATCTTTCAAAACTGGGATAATAGCCCTCTATATATAATGCTCAAAAATGAGATACAAGGCAATGACAACAGTGGTGTCATAGATGAAGAACCTGTGACATAACAGTATATGTGATGTTATTAGAACATATGTGATATCATACATGACAACATCACAAAAGCTTTCGAGTGCACAATTGAAGGGTCACTTTAATGTAAACATTTTTGTACTTTAATAAAAATAAAAAAACTGTAAATGGAGGAAACTTGCGCAGATAATTGCTCTGTTCCCTTGATCTTGAACGCAATGTTCCTCCTATTTTCTATTATGATTTATCATTAACATTTATAACACTAACAGGACAATCACACAACTGTTCATAAAATATCCATTCAGCTTATCCCAGGCATTTTATCACATTGTACAAATAATTATACAGTGCGTGAGAGATATAGCAAAAGATGGGTGGCTCAAGTGTAAATAACAGGAACTTGGGTTAATGGGGTGCTACTGGGATAACAATACGTAATAATAGATACAAAAATAATACAGAATATCCCTTGCAACAATACAGCACACCCTAGGCCTATTAGCAAAATAGAGGTAGATTAATTATTTAAAACTTAACATTTAATGATATATTAAAAATATAAAGTTAAAATCTTGATAAAGGTATGTGACGTAAAAATGATCTGAAAGTGGAATGGACTCAATGTGCTTGCTTTAGCACTTGGGAAAATAATCCCAGGAAATAACAATGTAGTATGTGATTCTATTGTACAATGATTCTTATATAAAGTGCTTCTTACATAAAGTGCTGTGTGCTTATAAAAATGTGAATAAATAATTGATGATATATAAACAATAAAGTGAATTGTGCTTAGTACAAAAAACACCTAAATTGAATCACACTGTAGAGAATATAATAAATATTAAATATATATATGTGGCCCATATCAAACCCTATAATAGGGAGTAGGATAATCACTCAAAAAAGTAGAGTGTGGAGGTGGATCCTGGGATACCAACTGCTAATGTGAATGTTTATCACAGGGTCTTAATATTGTTTTTTAAGAAATCCACTTTATATTGAAAATAACGGAACTGATATTGGACAGGGCCCAAGATGCCTTGTTTTTCTTAATTGAGTACAATACTCTTAAATAAAAGTCTTAGGTATTCTTGGGTCGACTACAGGCCTTAATTTGGCAGTTTGTGTGTTCATTCAGAGACACACGCTATTCAAGCTGCCTAGACCACGAACGCTGCCTATGCGCCAATTGCTGACGTCATAGGTAAGCTTTGCGGAGTGTTATGTAACGTCACGTACAACCCGACGTACGTTTCTCAACAATTTCATCAGGGGTTACCGTTCTAGGCCCTAGAGGCCTATTTAAAGCATGGGGTTGCCATGGAAACACGGAAGATTAAAACCAAGGAAATAATTATATAGTTTAAAATTTAATAATCTATGGAATGTGAGAAGTTCCAATAGGAATATAGTTTGAATGGGCACAATCTGGAAATGCTTAAACTAGAGACTAGCACATTGTATGTGGGTTAAAAGTCATTATATAAGTAGGTCTTTATATAAGTGAGAGATGAATACAAGAGATTCAGACGCAGTATCCAGATACAATAATGTTGTACCAAAAATGTCGTGTTGCACCAAAAATTAGAAGATGAATATATATCACCAATATAATATATATTGCATATTATATATCGTTGAGTGTGCACCCAATAGACAATATATAAACAGATATTAATAATATAGCTGTACACATGGAAAGAGGATGTTTGCGAAGCAATATATATATAGTGTGACCTGGATATTTAAAAAGGAATCTATCTCAAAATAAAATGATCTGGTATTAATTGTATTCTCTTTTGTACATATATAGGCATATATGTGAGATAGAATATATCCTCTTAGACACCCCAAATATTGTACATATAGGATTTTGTTTGAGAACAGAATGTAAAGTAACATTGGTGAAGACTTATCAAAAGATACTGAAAAAAGGTACAACTAAAATGTCAGTCAGTTGAATTATTTAAGATGACTGAACTTTAGAGAGGGTAGAGAAGAATTGTTGTGATTGTATTCCACATATTGTGTATATTTTGTGGTTTTAATCTTGCGTGTTTCCATGGCAACCCCATGCTTTAAATAGGCCTTTAGGGCCTAGAACGGTAACCCCTGATGAAATTGTTGAGAAACGTACGACGGGTTGTACGTGACGTTACTTAACACGCCGCGACGCTTACCTATGACGTCAGCAATAGGCGGATAGGCAGCGTTCGCGGTCTAGGGAGCTTGAATAGCGTGTGTCTCTGAATGAACACACAAACTGCCAAATTAAGGCCTGTAGTCGACCCAAGAATACCTGAGACTTTTATTTAAGAGTATTGGACTCAATTAAGAAAAACAAGGCATCTTGGGCCCTGTCCAATATCAGCTCTGTTATTTTCAATATAAAGTGGATTTCTTAAAAAACAATATTAAAAACCTGTGATAAACATTCGCATTAGCAGTTGGTATCCCAGGATCCACCTCCACACACTACTTTTTTGAGTGATTATCCTACTCCCTATTATAGGGTTCGATATGGGCCACATATATATATTTAATATTTATTATATAAGAATCAGTGTACAATAGAATCACACACTACATTGTTATTTCCTGGGATTATTTTCCCAAGTGCTAAAGAAAGCACATTGAGTCCATTCCACTTTCAGATCATTTTTACGTCACATACCTTTATCAAGATTTTAACTTTATATTTTTAATATATCATTAAATGTTAAGTTTTAAATAATTAATCTAACTCTATTTTGCTTATAGGCCTAGGGTGTGTTCTATTGTTGTAAGGGATATTCTGTATTCTTTTTGTATCTAATTATACAGTGACTTGCAAAAGTATTCACCTCCCTTGGCATTTTTCGTATTTTGTTGCCTCACAACCTGGAATTAACATGGATTGTTTAAAGATTTGCATCATTTAATTTACAGAACATGCGCACAACTTTGAAGATTTTAGAGAGACAGAGGGGGAACAACAAATAGGCTTGCAAACAACAAATAGGACAAAATAACAGAAAAAGTCAATGTGCATAACTATTCACCCACTAAGCCAATACTTTGTAGAGCCACCTTTTGCGGCAATCACAGCTCCAAGTCGCTATGGATAAGTCTCTATGAGCTTGCCACATCTTACCAATGCGATTTTTGCCCATTCCTCCTTGCAAAACTGACCCAGCTCCTTCAAGCTGGATGGTTTGCACTTGTAAACAGCAATCTTTAAGTCTGACCACAGATTTTCTATAGGATTGAGGTCTAGGCTATGACTAGGCCATTCCAACACATTTACATGTTTCCCCTTAAACCACTCAAGTGTTGCTTTAGCAGTGCGTTTGGGGTCATCGTCCTGCTAAAAGGTGACCCTCCGTCCTAGCATCAAATCACGCACAAAGTGATACAGGTTTTGCTCAAGAATATCCCTGTATTTAGCACCATCCATCTTTCCATCAACTCTGACCAGTTTCCAAGTCCCGGCTGCTGTAAAACATCCCCACAGCATGATGCTGCCACCACCATGTTTCACTGTGGGTATGGTGTTCTTTGGGTGATGTGATGTGTTGGCTTTGCGCCAGACATAGCGTTTTCTTTGATGGTCGAAAAGTTACATTTTTGTCTCATCAGACCAGAGCAGCTTCCTCCATACATTTTGGAGTCTCCCACATGCCTTTTTGCAAACTCAAAATGTGCCATTTAGCTTTTTGCTGAAAGTAATGGCTTTCTTCTGGCCACTCTGCCATAAAGCACAACTCTATGAAGCGTACGGCTTATTGTCGTCCTATGTACAGATACTCCAGTATTGCTGTGGAACTCTGCAGTTCCTCCAGGGTTACCTTAGGTCTCTGTGCCTCATCTCTGATTAATGCCCTCCTTGCCCAGTCCGTGAGTTTTGGTGGGCGGCCGTCTCTTGGTAGGTTTGCTGTTGTACCATTTGGTTATGAGAATTTGATGGTGCTCCTGGGGATCATCAAAGATTTGGATATTTTTGTACCATTTGGTTATGAGAATTTGATGGTGCTCCTGGGGATCATCAAAGATTTGGATATTTTTTTATAACCTAACCCTGACTTGTACTTCTCAACAACATTGTCCCTTACTTATTTGGAGATTTCCTTGGTCTACATGGCAGTGTTTGGTTAGTGGTGCCTCTTGCTTAGGTGTTGCAGCCTCTGGGGCATTCAAAAAAGGTGTGTATATGTAATGACAGATCATGTGACACTTAAATTGCACACAAGTGGACATCATTTCACTAATTATGTGACTTCTGAAGGTAATTGGTTGCACCAGAGCTTTTTATGGGCTTTATAACAAAGGGGGTGAATACATACGCACATGCCAATTTTCTGTTTCCGATTTCTAAAAAATAGTTTTATGTATATATTTTTTCTCATTTCACTTCACCAACTTAGACTATTGTGTTCTGATCCATCACATACAATTCAGATTAATAAAACATTGAATTTAAGGCTGTAATGATACAAAATAGGTAAAAAGTCAAGTGGGGGTGAATACTTTTGTAAGGCACTGTATATGCGGATACACTAACCGCTAGTACATTATGGAGGAGTAAAACAGCTAGAAAAGTGCAATTTTGTGGTAAAAAGAAATTGAATTGCTTTAACAAAGTATATTACAAAGTTGAGGTACAGATTACAATACAATATAAATAAAGTTTTAATACATTTGCTTATGTATGACCCTCAATTAAAAAGATGATATATCAAACACTTCTTTACAAAGTTGCCAGTTGGAGTCAGGACTTCTTCTATTTTCCAGAATAAAAAGCATGGATCTACTTCTCTACTTCCACCATCACTTCCAACAGCAAAAAGTATCAAGGATATTCAGGATTACATTTTTTACCATTCAAAACAGAAAAGAATTGGGGTTTCTTAGTAAAAGTACCTTTTTGTGATATGTCTTTCTTGGTTATCTTTAAAAACATAAAAAAAGCTGTCAGCTTTAGCAACAGAGACCTGTGAAATGTGTCAACTTGCTCTCTAATTTACACTAGTCTCTCTATAATTAATGCACATTCTCCAACATGTATCTTGACAACAGTCTGTGATTTAAAATAAAATAGTTATTTGTGACACACAGTTACAGAAACAGTCAAGAACAGTCTGAGATATTTATTCCTTAGAAATATCTTACTTTTCTGCATTTTGTAAGCAGTGATTGCAGATTTCCATTGCAATGAAAATAACAGAGGTGGCTAATTGCCTTTGTTATAATGGATAAAAAAAAAATAGGAGTCTAGGCAATGCACAAATGCATAATGTAAAAGATTGCCGGCTTACAGCAAACACAGCATTTTAACAGCATGAGTATAAAATGTATTATGTGCTGCTGTAGGTGGATGACAGATGAACTTTTAACCATCATTGTACATGTACATCTATGTCCAAAGATGTTCCCCAGGGTAGGACTGAGAAACAGCCTTCTGATTATATTAGTCCTGCTTCCACTCCAGCTCTAACAACTTCCCAATGGGATTTAGAAACTTGGTACACTTGAGGGTCTGGTTAGCTGTCTCTAGAAAGTATTTATTATACAAAACATGTTTGGAGTTTTCTGGTATATATTTTCCGTCTAAATAATTTACTCTTGGGCAGATTCTATCCAATGGAATCTGTCAGTTTGCTTTCTTAAAACAACTCTCTGATTCTTGCCCAAATGGTTTTGTGTGATTAATCTAGCTAATGATATCCATGATCTAGAACAATAGTATAGCTAATAATTACTTTTTAAGAAGGCAAACAACATATTTATTGATTTGATCAAAATGATGATGTTGTGAGGTATCTGCACCTCTACATCATGTTCTCACCTAACAAAAGATTGCAATCTAGAAAGGTTTATTTTCAAATCTACCTGTGTCTTTCTTAACTCTGCACATTATTATTATTATCATCATCATTATCCTTTATTTAGAATGTTCTAACCTGTTTGGTAGTGCTAATTACAGGGGATACAGAAGGTGTAGAGATCCCTGCTCTTTTAATAGCTTACGCTCTAAGTGGGTTTAGGGTATTAGACACAAAATTAAAGGGGGTTGCTTGTCTGTTGTCTAGTGATGCAGAATGAACCATGCACACGAGGTGGTCATTGGCCATTATACTACATTGTCATTCTTCCTTAAAACTGTATCCTATTACCCTTGCTGTGATATTCAACATGAATGGCAAGCCAGTAGAATCCAACGGGCTACAAATCTCCTGTTTGCTTTAAATTGGAAAAGAGAGAGAAGACTCTTATAAGGTCCCTGAGACAAGTGTACTAGATGGATCCATAAATTATATTCTGACATCTGATTGCCTATAAATATAATTGACTAAAATAATTGTACATATTTGGGATTGTACTGTCAATGTCTACCATACTTATCCAAGCTCTCACACATCTCTTCAACCTTTCCCCTAAATACTGCCATGTTCCATCATCATTTAAACATGCCATAATTACACCCATTCTTAAGAAACCCTTATCTGACACTAATTTCACAACTAACTATCACCCTATCTCTCTCTACTTCCTCTGGCTTCCAAACTGCTCGAGCAGCTCGTCTACAATCGCCTTACCCAATTTATTTCCTCCAACTCCCTTCTTGATACCAACCAATTCTACTTCTGGCCCCAACACTCCACTGAGACATTTCTCACAAAAGTCACTAATGACTTGCTCACCGCCAAATCAAAGGGTAACTTTTCTACGCTACTACTTCTCAAACTAAACATGTCTAAGACCGAGCTCCTAATCTTCCCATCATCTACTACAGCGTCAATTCCTCACATATCTCTCACTGTCAACAATGCCATCATCACACTTACGATGTTGGTCACACTTTGCTCGCCACGCAGAGTGAGACGAGCCGTCTGCCACGCAGGACTTAGGCTGCAATGAGCGACAAAGGCGCTCATTGCACTGCTGGTCTTGCGAGGCGAGCAGTTGAGGCAGACGGGACTTAGGCAGTGAGCAGTTTCACGCGAGTCTCGCGAAGTGAGGCGAGCAGTTGAGGCACACAACTGCGAGTGTCGCAACTGCGAGCCAAGCGCATAACTCTAAAAACCCGAAAAACAAACAAAATAATTTACCAAAAATAATAACACACACACACACAACACAGGGGGAGAGCCAGAAAGCCTGGGAGTGAGGTTGCAAGCAAATTTGAGCCATATTTGGGGTTTTCATCAATCCAGAATCGGATAAGCAAGGAAAAAAATGGAGGGAGAAAAACATAAAAATTTGGAAACTGGATGAAAACGAGGCTGAGCAAAGCCAGGCACGCGGGACTTAGAAAATACACGACAGCAAAGACAGTAACACACACCAACAACGGCAGGCAGGACGGACTTTCAAAATAAAACCACCGTCAGTCAGCGTGTAACACGCAAACATTCAGCAAAGACACAGAGGAGAAAGACACAGGGAAGGGACAGGGGGAGATGGTGGAAAGAGACACATGGCATTCCCAAGCACAAAAAACTTGCAGGATACGAAACCTGCAATGAGCGGCCCGTACAGTAGGCGCTCATTGTGAGCCCTGCAATGTTAGCCAAAGGCTCTCAGCATGGGGCTCGCGATAAGCGATGAAGTTGATCAGTACAAAGCAGGAAAGTTGAAATACACAGAGGGAGAGGCTCGCAATGAGCGCCTTGCCACGCGATAAGAGCCAAAGGCGCTCAGGGCAGGGCTCACCACATATTGTGTGGCAAACAGAATTGCCAGCCTTACAATTTTAATCTCGTCATTTTTGAAGGGCAATTTCCTAGTAAAATATAAAAGTATGACCCTAACTTACAAACCCTCAACAACAGCAAACCCTCTTATATCTCTGCTCTCATCTCCAAATATTCCCCCACCCACCCACATCGCTCTACTAATGACCTTCTTCTTTCCTCCTCTCTCATCATTACCTCTCACTCTCACCTTCAGGACTTTTCTCGTGCTGCCCTTATTCTCTGGTACTCCTTGCATCACTCCAGTAAACTATCCTTCTGCCCCAAATCCTTCAAAACCTCACTAAAAAACGCATCTGTTTAAAGAAGCCCCTCACCTGCTGCCTTAACTTGCACAATGCATCTTTCACCCTCCTGTACCACTTCCAAACCCTTAAGATTGTAAGTCTGTGAATTTTCAATCTTGCAATGTGCTTTGAGAATGCACTTTGGACACTGGATTCTAAGCTCAAAGACAGGGCCCTCCATTTCTCGCAGTATTACTTGTAGAAATTATACATTAAGTATTTAATTATTAATTTCTTACAGTGTTGATATTGTTTTGCTTTGAACACAATATATGTATAGCGCTATGGAATATGTTGACGCTTTACAAATAAACGTTAATAATAATAATAATAATAATATGAGACAGTGAAAAGTACTATGCTTTCACTGTTTATTTTGATCTCTTCTCAATGCACACACAAAGCAAATGCAAAACTGGTAACAGCCAGTTGGATACAAGATGGTAAGATATATTCTGGTACATCTGAACCATTTAAACAGTGTGGCAGGCACCCATTGTCAGGAAGAATTGAATGTATTCACTCAATATAAAATGCACAGAAGAGGTTGGAGGGTATAAACTATTCTTTTCATATTCAAAATGGGATTCTTAGATAATAAATTGGTTAATTTAACAATAATTTAATAATTCAAATCTCCTATTAATTTATGTTATGACATCATATGGCTTTATCATCAATAGGGTGTGAAATCTCATACAACTTTAGAAATGAAGAGCATAGGTGTGAGCTGGTTGAAGTGTTATGCTTATCAATGCAACATTCATTTTAATACTCATAATGAGACATAAGGAATTTATATTTAGCATTTGTAAATGCATTGATATGATTCATTTCTAGAAAAACCTGTGACTGTAGGTTTGCAGTTCATGTAATAATCTCTGAAAATATTTGTAGGAACTATTCTTTGGTTAGATATTTTTCCTTAAGAGACCTTTTAACTTAATAGAGAAGATATTTAACTTCTCTATGGTGCATCCACATTCAGAAGATATACCTGTATATGGTTATTTATGGGAAGCTTGAGGGAGGGACTTCACAAAATGTCCCTCATGATGCCTCAGATTGTTGGGGTACCAAAAGGCTTAGTCACGCCCTTTTATATTCATCCTTTTAAACTTTTCCACTTCTCCACTCGCCCAAGGCATCACCTGACTACTAGAAATCTCTTCCAGGATATCCTCACAATTATTAAAGCTCAAAACAGATCTCCTACTTCTGCCATAACCCCTGCATCAAACATCTCCATAATTCATGAACATGTTGTCATCATTCCCAACCCTCAAGGTTGCTGGCTAGGAGTGACACTGGGCTTTCCATCAAGCCACACCCTGACAAATTCCCCATTTTCTCACACAAGTCACTACAAAAAAATCCAATAAACTCTCTCATCTGGTCATCCCTTGACTATTGTAACTAAATTCACACTTGCTTTACCATCACATACTGTATCTATTCTACTAGAATCCATCATGAATGCATCAGCAAGATTCATCCACTTTACTCCTCCTCCACACTGCATATTTCTTGGTCAGCCCTACCACTTGCTGCCCAAACCTTGCCAAATAAAACCATTACATTACATGCAAAGCTCCCAAATAACCACACTCCTCCAAATCTCAAAGTACATACAGAACCACCCCCATTGTTCTCTGGAGACCTGCTCTACCCCCACTCCCTCTTCTAGGACCCCTGCAATATCACTACGGTTTTTAACTGTAAAGTAATGTATTCACTGGTAATATATAATATTGGTTTTGGTTTCAATGTGTATATAGTGCTGCTTAAAATGTTGATACTTTATAAGTAAAGGTTATTTTAATGAAAAGTGAAATGCACAAAGACATATCACACAGGCAAACACAATTTATATGTAAATGAATAAGATGATCACTTACAAGCAAGGTTCCATAATTGTAAAGAAACTCCTCTGTTATGACCTGAGATCGAAACACCTATTATAAAAGAGTTGTAAATAACATAAGTATATGAGTGCAATACATAACAATTAGTATGCAACTGATGGATCAAACAGAAGACTAAAACTATACCTGAGATGTCACAAGATGGAGCACAATGGCCATATTGGGAAGGCACATTTTCAGCTGTTTGGCCTGAATAGTTGATGGATGTTTACGTCCTGACACATTAGACAATGAACTGAGAATATCACCTATAAAAAATAGTGAGAAAATACAAGTTATGATGCAAACACATAGAGAATTGCTTTTAAGAAATTATTGTTAAATGATGTGTAACAATGTCTTCATTCCTTTTCAAGATAAATCTCTCTTTAGGGACATTTGTCTTAACAATTTGATACATAAGATAAAGTTAATATAATATAAAGGTTATGTTTTTACTACATATAATTATATACAGCACTATATAAGGGGATCAACCATAAAAACTTGGTTGCTTGCTTTTATTTTATTAGCAAACTAGTAACTTGCCCATCATAAATGACGGTATCAAATAAGGTTATCTTCAAATGTCTAAACTGTCTCTTTCTATGCAGGCTATTTGTCACACTCTGAACCCTCTCTCTCTCTGTGCCCACTCGTTTTTTATTTTATTAGCAAACTAGTAACTTGCTTGTTCTAAATGACTGTATGTTATGGCAAAGAAACATAACATACATGTATACTAGGGAATAGTCTGTCAAAAATGACGGCAATACAATTTTAAGCCTGGCAATGCTATTTGCCACACAATGGCTCTCCCCGCTCTAACTTGCGTGCCTCGCGATGAACGCCTTTGGAGCTCATTGCAAGCCTCTTCCCCTGTCTACTTCACGGGCCTCATGATGAGTGGCTTCCCTGCTCATTGCCGGCCTCGGCCAACTCGCCACTTTC
This sequence comes from Discoglossus pictus, assembly GCA_027410445.1. Taxonomy (NCBI): domain Eukaryota; kingdom Metazoa; phylum Chordata; class Amphibia; order Anura; family Alytidae; genus Discoglossus; species Discoglossus pictus. The sequence continues at coordinate 303,972,805 of CM050166.1, read as the reverse complement.
TTGTTTCGTAATGGGCACCTTCGGCGCTCATCCCGGGCCTCGCAATGAGTGCCTTCATTGCGAGCCTTTATCTAAGTCTTGCATGCCTCTTGATCAGCGCCAAAGGCATTTGGCTCTCTTTGCGAGCCTTTTTCTAAGTCTTGCGTGCCTCGCGATCAGTGCCAAAGGCCTTCGGGAATCATTGCGAGCCCGCGAGGCCCGAAATGAGCTCCTTCGGGGGTCATTGAGCATGCCCAGAACTTTTAACACAACGTTACCGAAAAACTCGCAATTACGATAACTATTATATGTGATACAGATGACATTATGTTACTTTATAGTCTGGTTGTGCTAGACCAAAAGGTTTTCATGGCAAAGATACTGGAGTTGGTTGCCAGTTCCTTCTCCAATGGACTGATTTATTAGACCTCTCTGCTATTATCTGCCTATCTTGGGTGACCCTAGATGGTACATCTCAAAGCTTTATTGAGGTTAACAAGCCGTTTCACCACAACAAGGTAGCGATCCAGAAAGGGATATATATATATATATATATATATATATATATATATATAATTTTCTTTTTTATTTATTTTTATTTTATTTATGGCACTGTCCTAATTTGCCTGCGATTCATATAGTTACATAGTAATTAAGGTTGAAAAAAGACTTTCAGTCCATCAAGTTCAACCTTTTAAGATCTCCTCTGATCTGCAATATGCGGATTAAATATTAATTAATTCCTTGTTAATTAATAATTGTATTTTTTTTTATTTTTATTATTAATTAATCCAGAGGAAGGCAGACAGAAAAAAAAAACAAGTGAAACTTAGCCAATCGTCTCAAAGAAAAAAAATATATATATTAATTCCAGATACTGCCGATCAGATTTCTCCCTGGATCAATACTGTCTCTCTAATTGTCCATGATAACCCCGAATTCCCTTTTTAATTATTAATAAATCCAGTCCCCTTTTAAAGTTATCTATCGAATCCACTGTCACCCCCTCCTCTGGTAGAGAATTCCACAGACTAACCACCCTTACTGTGAAGAATCCTTTTCTTTCTTTAAGGTGAAATCTTTTTACTTCTAACCTCAAGGGATGTCCTCTTGTCAGTTGAAAACCTCTTGGCACAAAAAGCTCACTTGACAAATCTTTATACTGACCCTGGATGTATTTATATAAGGTAATCATATCTCCTCTTAGACGCCTTTTTTCTAGAGATAAATACGTTTAATTTGGTTAGTCTTTCTTCATAACTTAGTCCCTCCATTCCTCTTATTAGTTTTGTTGTCCTTCTCTGTACTTTTTCCAGTTCTAAAATGTCCTTATTATGAAGTGGTGCCCAAAAGTGTACTCCATATTGCAAATGAGGGCATACTAGGGATTTGTATAGTGGCAGAATTGTATCTGCTTACCTTGCTTCTATACCCTTCTTAATACATGCTAATATTTTACTTGCCTTTGCAGCTGCTGCTTGGCATTGAGCACTGTTACCTAGGTGGTTGTCCACAAGCACTCCCAAATCCCTTTCAATATCTGATACACCTAAATTTGCTGCATTAAGATTATAAATTGCATGGCTATTTTTCCTTCCCAGATGCATAACTTTACATTTATTCATATTAAATCTCATCTGCCATTTAGATGCCCATTCCTTAATTTCTATGTAAATCCCTTTGGAGGGAAAGCACATCATTATCTGATTTAATTACCTTGCACAACTTCGTCTCATCAGCGAAAATGGAAACACCACACTCCAATCCTACCTCTAAGTCATTAATAAATATGTTAAAAAGGAGAGGACCTAATCTCAACCCTGAGGAACCACACTTACCATATTAGTCCAATCGGAGTATGTTCTATTTACCACAATCTTTTCCTGCTGTCTTTTGGCCAGCTTTCAATCCATGAGCAGATATTTACTGCAATTCCTGTATCTCTTAGCTTGCACAATAGTCTCCCATGTGGCACTGTATCAAAAGCCTTTGCAAAATCCAAAAAGACTACATCCACTGAGTTGCCTTGATTCAGGTTTCTACTAATCTCCTCATAGAAACTAATTAGATTTTTTTGACATGACCTATCCCTCAGAAATCCATGTTGACTCCTACTTATAATCCTGCTCAAATAGATATATTCTTGTATATTATCCCTTATTAACCCTTCTAAAAGCTTCCCCACTACAGAAGTGAGGCTCATTGGTCTATAATTCCCCGTATTTGCTCTTGCTCCTTTTTTAAATATAGGTATCACATCTGTTTTTTTCCAAGCATCTGGTAGAGACCCTGTGTTGAGTGAATCTTGAAAAATTAAATATAATGGTTTGGCTATTACAGAACCCAGTTCCCTCAGTACCCTTGGATGTATTCCACCAGGACCCGGGGCTTTATTAACATTTATTTTTTCCAACCTCTTTTGGATTACTTCCTGTGTTAACCAATTAGTTGGCAAAGGTGGTGTAGCCCCATTATGTTGCAGTGTCCCAACCACTGGTACCTCCATTGTGTATACCGAAAAAAAGAACCTGTTTATCTGCCTTTTCCTGGTCACTAATTTTCAGATGGCCTGTTTCACATACTAATGTTCCTATAGCTTCCTTCCTCGCCTTCTTCCCATTAATATACTTAAAAAATATTTTAGGGTTACACTTACTCTCTTTTGTAATTCATTTTTCATTTTCTATTTTAGCCAGTCTAATAGCGGTTTTGCAAACCTTGTTGATTTCCTTGTACTCCCTTAAAACAGTCTCTGTCCCCTCTTGTTTGTATAATTTAAATGCCTGTTTTTTTACTCCGTATCTTGATCTTTAAATCATTGTTAAGCCACATTGGATGGGATTTACTCCTTTTACTTTTATTCCCACATGGTATATGGCGATGTGTATGTATATTTAGTAAGGATTTAAATGTTGTCCATTTATGTTCAGTGTTTCTACCTATCAATTCTCTATCCCAGTCTATACTATGTATTGCTGCCCTCAGTTAAAATCTGCCCTTTTAAAATTAAGATTTTTTTTTGGCCCCTTAAAATTAAATTTTTCAATCCAATCTCAAATGAGACTGTGTTGTGATCAGTGTTTCCCAAAGGTTGCCCTATTTTAACATTTGATACTACATCAATATTATTTGGGATGACTAAATCTAAGATAGCTTCATTTCTAGTAGGCTCTTGTATAACCTGGGCCAGATAATGATCCCTGAGTGTACTCAAGAACCTGCTCCCCTTAGCTGAACTGCTGGTCTCATTTATCCAGTTTATTTCAGGATAATTACAATCTCCCATTATTAGAACTTGCCCATGCTTAGCTGCATTTCCAATCTGTAACAATAATTGTATTTCCTCACTTTCAGCTATATTTCGGGGATTATAGCATACTCCTACTAATATTCTTTTGGAATTTGATGCTCCGCTATTTAACTCTACCCACAAACATTCAAATGTATCACTAGGTCCACCATAAATATCTTCTCTGACTATAGGCTTAAATTCAGGCTTAACATACAGACAACCCCCCCCCCCCCCCCTCCTTTACCATTGCCTCTATCTTTCCTAAATAGGTTATAACCATCCAGATTAACAATTCAGTCATGAGATTCATTCCACCACGTTTTGGTAATGACTATTAGATCCCATTTTTCATTAATTGCTAATAATTCTAACTCTCCCATTTTTCCTGGCAAGCTTCTGGCATTAGCAAGCATTCACCTTATGTTATAAGCCTGTAGTTCTGAATTTCCTACCACTGTACTTGAGTTACTTAGTACTACCTCCCTATTGACTATACTACCCCTCTCCCCATCTCCTCCCCTATGAGTTGTTAATTCATCCCTTATACCCTCTAGACTTTCTACCACATTACTTATATTTAGTCCCCCCCCCCCCACCTACTAGTTTAAAAACTCCTCCAGCCTTTCTACCATCCTATCCCCTAGCACAAAAACTCACTCATCATTAAGGTGCAATCCATCCCTACTGTAGAGATTGTACCGAAGTGAGAAGTCAGCCCAGTGCTCTAAAAACCCAAACCCCTCCTCATATAATCGTATTAGCATAGGGTTTTGGTGTAGAAGTCTTACGGACTAACTCATAATATTTTGTCAGTGCAAAAATCAATGGAGATTTGTGCTGTGCTTTTCAGCTTTATCGTGCAGCAGTCACTCGTAGTAGTTCTCTTGCAAGGTTTATGGCATGGGAGAATAGCATAGCTAGGAAGGATTATCATGGCTGCTACTGTACTTGTAATTGCAATTGCAGGGCTTAGGATAGAGCCCAAAGTTATCTATCAGGTTGAAGTAAGCCAGCGCTATTTTCCCTAGTAAAAGACATCTGGACCATATTGTGTGTTCAAATTGTGTGCATACAGGTGCACAAAAAAAGCTTTTTGATAAATATATAAAAAATGTTTAATCATACTGTGGTGTATCACCAAATTAATATATATATATTACACAAGGTTCGTCTACATTAAAAGGTATTTATTAAAAGGCAACAACACAATACTATAAATGTATCACAAACACACAGCCCAGACCCACGGAGCAACAACCCTTTTTAAATCTATCTACCTATATAGTAATCCCCTTCCCCAAACGCTTGATCTCACCCACGGTTAGGCCATCACCATCACCATCACAGGAAGAACAGGAACAACAGCAGTTTCCTGCCTGGATATACCCCTAGTTGAGATGATGTGATTTACATCACATCCTGTCCATGCCTCACTTCCTCCAGCAATTGTGGGAGGGAAGCAAAGACTCTCAAGCCCTCCTACCTAGACCTGTTTAAGGAGGTCCTGAATTACCATGCAAGGAAGACAAGTTACCACAATACTACATTCAATAGTACCTTTCTGATATTTGTTATTCTCAATGTTTGATGGTCCCTCAAAAGGAGGACCGAAGAAGGCCAAAAGAAAAGAAACACAAGGAATAATAAGAACTTTTTACTTTTTTATGTGCAAGGGGTTGGTTGTATGTTAGATCAGATTGGCGCTATTGACCAATAATTTGATAACTTGGATTTGATGTTTGATATAAGGTACATTTATTGAGACAGCTGCCTGGTTTGATTGAAGCTATTGGGCACAATAGGATTATTCTCATTAAATATTTAAATGCATAACAAAAAGTTTTGTGCTACTATTTTCTATGTAGTACTACTGATGAGTATTTGTACATCATGGATTGAATATTTGTACTTTGACTAAATTGAATAACACTCTGTTTATTTCTCCAAAGCTTTCTAGGGAAGTGTCATATTTAAATGCAAGTTAGAAGTGCTGGACAACAGGGAAAGATTCCAGTCCCCATTGAGTCATATCACATTACCGAGGATGGCTGGCAGCTCCCGCACTATGTGATGGATGAGAAGGTCCAGACAGCCTGACAGATATTCGTTGACGCTTTGCTGCTCCTTTCCTGGTGTGGTTTTTCGGCTGTCTCTTTCAATATACATCACAAGTCTGGAAACAAGTGAATACAGAAGATTAGCTCTTTCTGACAACAGAAATGATTATATAATTTTTCCCACCATGTCACCAAAATAAAAGGGAAAGAGAAATAACATGTGCCAAGCATTACAGACAACATCATATTTAGTTATTACGGTGAATATGCTGCAATATGGGACAGTTTCAGCAGTTTTAGTACAGTTATCAAGTCATGTGTGTTCATGATGGGTTATAGAGGATTTACACACAGCAATAACTCGCTGTTACTAACATTTTTGAGTGGAAGTTTTAGTTAATTGTGCTTGAAAATTTGAAGGAACCCTGTCACCTCAACAGGGAGTTGATGTTAAAGAGAATTAAATGTTGGCTTTACATTGTACTAATAGTTTGTCTTTACAATAAGTACTTTTTGTGATATTCAGAATTGATTTTGTGGCTCCTGTATGCTAATGTGTGTCTCATAACATTGTGATCTTTATTCTGGTAACCACAGAGACACACAAGAAGACTAGTCCTAATTAGTACATGAAAACAGTATATTAATAAGTGTGAGCCTCTCATTTGCATATAAAAACAGATACAGCAACATGGATTTTTCCCACAATTGATCCACTTACCCACCTTCAGAAAAAAAATCTCTCTCATTGTATATGTATAGTGGATAAGTGGATATTTATATTTTAGAGAGTGAAAAATATGTCAAAAATGTGTTTACATTTTAGTTTAGACCTTGAGGCCCCCCAACAAGAGTCTGCCTAAATAAGAAGGCTGGAGTATGTAGCGGGTACACATTGTATTATGGATTTAGTCATATTAAATAATAAAAAAAAAAAAAAAATGACTTCCTACTGAAAACATTTTATTAGACAAACTCACTTTCCACTAGACCAACACACACTTTAAAAAGTATGTGTAAAAGTTACACTAATTTCATTATTTGAACTATATATATAAAATTATGTGAACTAGTTATTTAAAATTATTTATAAGAAAAACACACTTTCTTTGCGGATTAAACCCATGAACTCCTATACAACACATAGTAACATTAGAGGTGTGCCTCCTGTTCAATTGATAACCAAGTTGCTGATTGAAAGCTACTGCACATGTTTATTATTAATATTCATTATGTTCTATGTGGCACAGAGCTCATAACTCATTCAGGCAGAGCATACAGTGAAATAACATGGCTTCAATTGATCATAACTCAAAAAATTCAGCATCGATTTTAAAAATGAAAACACTATTAACGCATGCTTTTCACCTTCTATCTAATGTTGCTAAGCACATATAGGGGACTTTTGTGCTCCTTTAAGCATTCATTCCATAAAAGATCCATCCCCTTTACCAAAGACGTTATGTTTTGTTACTATTTCTAACAGCCGAGAGTGATAACCCACAAGAGCATGTTAAGTTGGTATAGATCAGGATAATAAGACTATAAATGTTTTTCAAGGGACACAATGAAGGTCTCAAATATGATATAATTTAAACTATAGAAATTACAACTAACAAAAACTAAGTATCGATTAAAAACAAGAGTCTCCTATTTGTAGCACTGAAATAGTCTATCATAGAACTCATATCTAAGTATTCAAAGGCATATGTAAGTCTCATGGATTCTGAATGCATCCGACAGAGGAGAATCAGTAGTGTATGAAAAAAATGTTTGCATGAAAAAATACCAAAATAAACATTAACAAACTCACCCTGTTTGCTAAATCTCTTGATTTTCTGAGTTGAAACCTCAGGTTATCTCTGCTAAAAATAGCAGAAAATTCATAAATAGTTTGGCCAATCACAGGCAGCTATACATTTTAATCACATAAATTGTTCTCAGCAATACGGGTTGTTGCTAAAGCTTGCAGGCTTGCATAGCGAGCCCGCCCCAACTGAGGCCCTCGCTTCGCAAGGGCCGCAATTGCTGGTGGAGAGGAGCGCCATAGGCGATCATCCCTACGACCCCCTACGACTTTCGGACCGCATTTGCGGAGGTGGGGGCTCCCACGCCGGCTGCAATGAGTCGAAGGCTTCGCAAGGGTCCGGATTTGCGGAGGTGGAGGCTCTACGGCGCCTAACAAGCCGTTACAAACGACCACAGAAGCGAGACGAAAACATCCATTACGGACTCACAAAAATACAACCTTAACGGACAACCCGCTCACAGCGGAAAACATAAAAAAAAAAAAAAATACACACAAAAATAAAATAAAAACCTTACCAACAGCAAGGGGGGAAACCCAGGACATCTGGAAGACAGGTTACACCTCGATTTCAGGCCAATTTAAAAAGTTTACACACACAAAAATCCCCTAAGCGAGAGAAAAAATGGCAGCCGAAAAATACGAAAACGAGGCTACACGACCACTAAAGCCGCAAAACACCGCCAAGCAAATACGACTTTTATAAAAACCTGTTTGAGGTACAACATACACCATTAGCAAGGACGCTAAATCATCCACACCTGCCTACCACATATCCACATTCGCCGCCATTTTAAGACACTAACTTACAGAATGCGGAAGTATCCAGCTACACAAACGGCTTCCCCTCGCGCACGCAGCCTATTGACACACTGCACACATTGCTGACAATTACACCTCAACTCAACAACACTGCAAATCGACATTGTATGCTGCAGAAACATAGATACAGATTGTTAGCTCTTCGGCACATTCCTTGCTGCATATAATAATTACAAAAAGGTAAAGTATATTAATTTATGATTTAATTAATTAGCGTAAAAAAAATATTAATAATACAAAAACAAACAAACAAACACCACAGGATTGCAAAAAACCACAAAGCCCTTCACCGCGCGCCTCACAAGGAGCGCCAACGGTGCTCACAGGACACAAAGTACACCAGGGGAGAGCCTTGCAATAAGCGCCAAAAGGAGATCAGCGCCAACCTTACAATAAGCGCAAAAGCGCCTATGATAACAAAAAATACACCAACCCAGAGGCTCACAATGAGCGCCGAAGGATCTCAGACCACCAAAACTCTTACTCTCTGTGGCAAACAGCATTACCTGCCTTACAAATTTTTTGCTGTGATTTTTTTAAAGGGCAAGTCGCTATCCACACAAAAGCTTACCCACAGCAAGGGGGGGGGGGGGGGGGGGGGTACCCAGGACCTCTGCAAGTCAAGTTAAACCTTGATTTAAGTAAAAATTTCGGAGTTTAAACACCCGAAAATCACCTAAGCGAGAGCAAAAATGGCCGCCGAACAAAACGAAAACGAGGCTAAAGTACCTTAAACACGCAAAACACCAAACAGCTACGGATATTCCGAAAAAGTCGTACGATATAGAAAACGAAGGACGCTAAATCAGCCACAGCCGCATACCACACATTAGCCGCCATTTTAGAACAATAACTTATACAATGCGGAAGTACACAGCTACGCTAACTGTTTTGTCTCGCGCACGCACACTATTAAACTCCACACATTCATCACGCTTACACAGCAGCTCCTCAGCACTAATGCTGCAGCAACATCAAAACAGATTGCCAGCTCTTCAACACAATGCTTCCTGCATATATTACTTCAAAATAGGTATAATATATTATTTTATTAATATATTATTTATTTTATTATTATACACCAAACAGCATTAGATCACTTACAATTTGATTGCCGTAATTTTTTGACGGCCAATTTGCTAGTACATTATAATAACTAGTAATGGCAGCATGTGCAGGAAGGTATCATTGAATGTGTAGTTCCCCTGCAGAAGGAAGGAGGAGGAGCAAGACACTGATCTGTAGAATCTGACTGGCTTGAAGGTCAGTAAATGGTACAAATCTGTGCCCATATGTAAGATTTATATTAGTAGGTTACACTGTGCCTATTTAAGCAGCTCTGGGGGTGTGGAAAAAAAACGTTTTATTTTGAAATAAAATAAATCTGTAGGTGTATAGAATGACTCAATGCAATGTGATAACAGGGAAACTTAGACATGCCACTAAAGGTCAGTTTAATTAAAAATAAACATTTAAAACAAGTAAAAAAGATGGCTCTTCAAATAAAGTACACCAAAAATCACCTACTGGCATAACCAACTCTGTCTATATATATATATTGCAAACTTATTCACCCGTATTCAAAAATGGATGGTGCTAAATACAGGGAAATTCTTGAGCAAAACCTGTGCCACTCTGTGCGTGATTTGAGGCTAGGAAGGAGGTTCACCTTCCAGCAGGACAATGACCCCAAACACACTGCTAAAGCAACACTTGAGAGGTTTAAGGGGAAACATGTAAATGTGTTGGAAGGGCCTAGTCAAAGCCCAGACATCAATCCAATAGAAAATCTGTGATCAGACTTCAAGTTGGATGGTTTGCGCTTGTGAACAGCATTCTTTAAGGAGCTGGAGCAGTTTTGCAAGGAGGAATGAGCAAAAATCCCAGTGGTAAGATGTGGCAAGCTCATAGAGACTTATCCAAAGCGAATTGGAGCTGTGATTGCCGCAAAAGGTGGTTCTACAAAGTATTGACTTTAGGGGGGTGAATAGTTATGCACATTGACTTTTTTGTTATTTTGTTCTATTTGTTGTTTGCTTCACAATAAAATAAAATAAACATCTTCAAAGTTGTGGGCATGTTCTGTAAAATTAAATGATGCAAATCCTCAAACAATCCATGTTAATACCAGGCTGTGAGGCAACAACACAAGAAAAATGCAATGGGGGATATATATATATATATAAGTATTCACCACAAAATTACCAATGTTAAATAATTAATTATTAATGGCTTATGTTTAAACTTTCTTCTTCATCACCAAAACATTATAAAAGTGCTAGTGCTAATGTACTCTAACATGCAAAGAAACATATGTGTATAAGAAGGGATTGTGAAACACTCTTATTACTCCCACTTTAATTAAGATAAAATGCTATGTGCAGTAATATAAGAGTTGTGATCCTAAATAAAAAATATTAGTGTTGAAATGACTTGTTAACAGATTCCTAATATAGCCGACCAATACTATTAAAGGGCCACTTACTTCAGCACAGTTTGAACTATGTCAAAGACAAGATCTCTTAAAAACATGCTTAAATACTTTTTTAATCGTTTTTTTTTTTCCACAGAGAATTTATAAATGACATTTCTGTTTACATGAGACTTCCCACATACAAATCCATGACAGCCGCTCTATGCAGAGAACAGAAACAGAGACATGGTTAACCCCACACAAATTCATGTGTGCAGAGAAATTACTTCTGGAATCTACTAAAAATGACAGCTAGGGGTTAACTTGTCCTGCTTGTTCCGGAAGAACACAGAGAGACCATAAATCTTGTCTTCACACAGTGTTCTTGGCAGATGCTGTTAATCACAGAACAGTCAGCAGTTTGTTTGTAAACAGTTTTTTAGCTGGTATTAGTGTAATTAAAAAAGGAAAGCAATAGCTCACTTTAATATAAAATCTTGTGCTCTTTCACACCATGAAGAGCACTTATATTAAGATAAATGTCCCTTTAATGATAAAATCTAATATTGCCTACTACGCAGTAAATAATATATAAGGCTTGGTTCTATAAAAACTCATTAACAAACTGCAATTCATACCTTGAATCTTATAATATATTCTTCAAATCTAATAAGTATAATTGTTTTATTTTTGGCATGCAATTAAAATTACAAAGCATTGGGGATGCTTATATTTTCACAGAACTGGAGTAGAGGTTCAGGCATCAGCAGTTTGAGTTGTGTTCTAATGATGTCATCTCCTAAATGATCCGACACACATTTCTCTCGTGCTAGTGAGTTCCATTAAAGGTAATGCCCCAGATAAAAGATCAGGTAATTTATTAATTGCAAGAAAAGATCTTGAGTTATTTACCTGTGCGTGTGGGAAAAAGGTATGTGAATTCAGAGCATGTATATTTAACATATTAATACCATCATAAAAGAGATCCGTACCCCACTATCAATAACACATGTATATGAATATAAGCAGATGAGACTGTTTTTCACCAAATGGCCTCAATGAAGCTTCACCTTTCTACCATTTATAGGTCAAACATTTTTGTTAACCTCTGAGAGTTACTGGGAGCTTTAAGGTGAATATGTTTTGGTCCAAAGCACATACACCTTTCGAGTCTCCGTGACTCTATGTACCGCTGCACACCAGGTACATCTCACAGTAACTGCCCCTCTGAGCTCCATCAAGTTCATGTTCATTGCTTCAGTGACTTAAACTATCCATCTCCGCCTTTAGAAAAGTCTATGAAGCAGAAGTATATGCTTTTCTGGTACTCTCTTGCTTTTTCTATTATCCAGCAGACATTGGCTATTTGATCCCTTGTGGCTCTTCCTCTGTAGCACCCAGCTTGCACATCTGGTAGTTCCGGTCCATATAATGGGGGAGTCTAGCTTGTAGAATCTTAAGCATTAAGCTTGCTGGCATGTGAAATGAGTGCAATTGTTTGATAATTGGAGCACTCTTTGGCAGTGCCATTTTTTTATTTGGGATGTGAACTGACCTTTTCCAGTCTATTAGCCATTGTTGAGTTTTCTAAATATGTTGGCATAAGGCAAGCACCACTTTTACAGCATCATCCTGTAGAATTTTGAATAGTGCAATTGGGATTCCATCACATTCTGCAGCCTTATTATTAGCAAAACATCCTAGGGCCCATCTCACTTCGCTCTCCAAGATGTCTGGCTCCAGCTCATTAGAGAAACTATTGAGGTATTCACTTCTGTTAAGATCCTTCCTGTATATATCTTCAGTATATTCCTGCCACCTTTTATTTATCTGATCTTCTTCTGTTAAGTACCTATCATTTCTGTCTTTTATCATGCCCACTTTGGCATTAAAGGTGTATTTTAGATTGCCAATTTTCTTGAAGAAATCTCTTGATTTGCCCTAATATCTTATCTTCTTCGATATCTTTACATCACTTATTGTAGAATGTCTACTTGTCTCTTCTTGCAATCATCTAGAATTCTGCATTCAGTTGGACAAATCTTTTCCTATCTCCACTACATTTCGCTTTCCTGGGCTACTTTAAAAGCCTCATCAGATAGCCAGTTTGACTTCTTACTTTTCTTTCTTTCTTTTAGGGATATACTTTGTTGCGGTTTCCTGGATAATGTTGCAAACTTCGGTCCAAAGTTCTTCTGGTACCCTATCTTCCATGTCTAGTTACTTAAATCTATTCTTTACCTCCACTGCATATTAACAAGGGATATTATGAATTTTGTATCTACTCTATCAGATGATGTTCCCTCTTTTCTTCAGTTTAATTCTGAACTTTGTAATAAGAAGCTCATGTTCTGAGCCGCAGTCAGCTCCAGGTATTGTTTTTGCGGGTCATATAGAGATTCTAAATCTTTGGCTGCAAAGTATAGATAATCTGATTTCTATGTTGCCCATCTGGTTATGTACATCTGTAGAGTCATCTCAGAGTTTGTTGGAAGAGGGTGTTTGCTACGACCAGAGAATTATCTTGCCAGTTATTCCAGGTGTTCCCTACTTTAGCATTTACATCTCCTATGATGATAGTAACATCTTTTCTTGGTGTTATATCTATGACATGATGAATGTCTTTGTAGACCTGGACAACTTCAGCCTTTTCAGCATCCATGGTTGGGGCATAGACTTGGATCACTGTGAGGTTAAATATCTTGCCTTGAATTCAAATTGAAATAATTCTGTATTGTATTGGGTAGTAACCGAGCATTGCTTTGGCCACTCTTTGACTAGAACGGCTACTATTCTGCGGGATTCTTGACCCCAGTAGAAGCTCTGGTGGTTATCTGATGTGAAATGTCCCATTCCAGTCCATTTAAGATCACTAATTCCCAGGATATCAATGTGTAACCTTGTCATCTCATTCTTGAGCACATCTAGTTTGCCTTGGTTCATAGTTCTAACACTAATTTATAGAGCAGCAAATTCACTTCATTTAAAATACAACATTCAATACTGTGGTTACACCAGATATATAAAAGTAGGTCTTAGGAGCAACACTATTTAAATCTAGTTTATAGATGGTTAATTTGATACTAACAAGAATCATTTTAGAGCATAATAAGTTAATGTATGGTCGATACCATTACATATTTAACCATGAGGACATTCATAAAGTAAATGATCATATTAAGTTTAAACACAATCTATTACAGAAAACATTTATTTTAGGTAGTGAAATACGTTTGTTTTGAATTGATTTTTGGTTATACCCTTGTTTCTAGAGGACCTTCTGGGATCATTCACTATCGTGAGCACTTAGAATTTTTGTGGAGTGAGGTTATAGATAATAAAAAGTATCAATGGATCAATGAAATGCCATTACAAAATATTTTTTTATATATTGTCTTCTATCACTGTTTTGTCCACCATATGCTAAATGATGATGTGGTTAATAGCTGTCACACAAATCTATAGCAGGAGCTGCGTCCCATCTCACACTTATGAGAGCGATTTAAATTTGAGACAGTTGTCTGCATAATCCAGCCTATGCTATCCTTTAAGTTGTCTGCATAATCCATCCTATGCTATCCTTTAAGCGTATGCCTGCTGTATTACACAGCTTTAAAGGAGACATGGTTTAAATGGTATTGTATTAATAAGTGAAGCCTTTGTGGGCACATTTGCATGTCCCTGCCCAGGTTCCCAGAATGCAGTGCAATCATTTCTCAGAAATCTAAGCAGGAAATAAGATTTTCAACTTATTTTAGACTTTCAAATGTGAGCAAGATATACACACATTTAAATTATATGTTTTAAATTTAAATTATACATATTTGTATTTGCAGACAAAAAATTAAGGGGTTTTGTAATGTCCTTCCATAAATACAGTAAAGTATAAAATAAAGTACTCCTGCTATCTTATATGACATTCTAACAGGTCTGAAATATTATCCTTGAAAAACAACACCATTAGATATGTTTCAACTGAGTGTTAAAAGAACTGCCACATATCCCCATCAATGTACAAACACATATTAAGTTAAAATCCCTCTAGATCAAGAGTAGAAGATAAAATTGTTGTTAAACTGGAACCTATAAACGTAAGTTTCCATTATTGTTCAACGCTCTATTTTATCTGTGTCTGTTAAAAGAGAAAGAGTGATGTTGCTATAGAGAGCTGAATTCAAGCAAGACGTTCTAGTAGCAGAACCAAAAAGGAGTATGTGAATAAATAGACAGAGATAACAATACTTTTTTATCAATAATACTGTTCACAGCAAATATTTCAAAAGAAACAGAAGTATTCTAGACATTTTGTAATAAGCTAAAGCAGTTAGATTGTGTGAAAACAATCTTGTGATCATTGCACAGCCAGCAAATATACATCCTGACAAGCTCAGGGAGAGATACTGCAAATGACAACCGTGTTTCTCAAAATAGGGAACTGCTCAGTTCTCAAGGAGTTTTATTATGACTATAGCACACATGTAAATATCTAATACTAACTCTACACATCTTATAAACCACTGATTCAGGGACGGAAAATATCTGAACCATCACTGAAGCGTTACATATGCAGCATACTTTTCAAGAACTAGAATAGATGATACGAAATATATATGATATATATATATATATATATATATATATATATATATATATATATATATATATATATATATACTAGTAATTGCCCATTATAAACAATGGTGTCATATGTTATATTCAATTGTCTGTGCAGTCTTGGTGTGCCCTCTGTGTCTCTCTGTGTCCCATCTCTGCGCTTTGTGTGCTCTCTCTCCCCCTAGTTTATAGCCCTTTGTAAGAGGGATGGGGGTATAGCAAGCCCTATTTGCTTAGGAGGACGGGCTAAAACCGGGGGAAAGTCTTTGGTGTTTTGTGTTATCTGAAAATGTGTCTTGAAAATAAAGAAATGTCAGTCTGATTTGGACACTAACTAATGGTGTTGCCTCAGTCTGAGTGGAACATACTAAAATCAAAGGAATGTCTGCCTGTGTCTTTCTTATGGGGTAAGTTAGCAACTTCTGATGTCCTAAGTTCTCTTAAGAAGGTGTTTTGCCTGGGTGCCGAGATCTAAACAACAAGACACAGCCTAGAGAGAGAGAGAGAATTGGGGTGAAAGCGGTTTCCCCAAATCTCCTTCTCTTTCTGTCGCCTCCTCCCTCTCTGCTTCCCTCTCTATCTCTTCTTCCCTATCTCTCAAACCCCCCCCCCCCCCCACACCACCACCACCACCACCATGAAGAGCACAAGCAATAGCAGGGCTTTGCCACACATGCACACAAAAGCTGCAACTGTGCCTGTGTATTAAAGCCGATAACCAAACTATTAAAAGGCATTCTGTACTAATGGAGAGCCTGTAAAACATTTTAATGTAATGCTCTTCACTCTTTTATAATTGTTAACTCAAAACAGCTGTGTTTACTTTTGAAGCACCAAAGAATACCTGTATTTAAAAAATAAATAAAAAAATCACTTGTTTGTAAAGTATTTTAAAAATGAATCAATTTTGAATTTGTTGTATCACATCCTGAAAGCTGGATCATGGGGATGTGTTTTTATCCATCAGTTGGGGGGGGGGGGGGGGGGGGGGATTACTCCACTCATCCTCAGAGGCCCAGAAGAAGAACGTTTGCATTAATAGTTATAACATGTAAACCCTTTTCTTCAACTTGGAGTAATATTGGTCAATTTGGTTTTGCAGTGCTCTTTGAGGATGTAGAACAGCATTGCTGAATTTCATTAGTTTTTTTAAGACTTCAGTTGCTGCAATCGAAAGGGCTCAAAACCTGGGATTGCAAGGTCTCATAAACAACAGAAAGTTTATTAGCTCTTATTCCACTTTCCCATTGCCAATAGAGTTTAACAAACATTGCTATTGAAGCTACTATAACCATTAAATACTGTCATTTTTACATTAGAAAACTTTTTTTGTCATTTTGGTTTCGTTCATCAAAATAGCATACTAATAAATGACGATCTTCAATGGTAGCTTAACAAAGCAAAGATTGTGGCAAGTGATTTGTAGAATCTACTTGAGTAGTTTTGTCCTCTGTAGTGGCACTATTGATCAAAAAGAAACGGCATCCACAGGACATACTATTTAGTGATATTAATACTCAGATGTGAATTTCTCACTTTTATGCAGCTCCCTTACGGGTTATTGAAATCCCAACATGGGCACCTTCCTTAAAATGCCTAGGGAGATCAGTATCTTCCCACTGACAAAAGCCAATTATGGCTGAAACAATTGTCTAGGGTCACTATTTCATCCATGCAGGAGAGACTTGCCTTTTCACTCACAACTTCCCATAGGGTATAGGTACAGACTGATATGCTTTAGGAGATTTCTCCTCTATAGTGGCACTAGAGAGCAAAAGGTGACATTATTTAGTAATGTCCATCCTCAGATGTGTGTCTCTCCCTTTTTGTTCTGTTTACACAAGTTAGCAATAACTGAAAATTCAATTGTCACTGAAGTTTGGGACATATACCAAAGCTCATTTGGGTTTGAATAACCTGTATGCAGATGACATCCAAATTTACCTGTCCTCACCACCAGATGTATAACCTTCCCAACTACTTCTAGTAACAACCTGCCTACACTAAATATCTTCATGGATGTCCTCACGTTACTTAAAGCTGAACATTTTAAAAACACAGAGTTCCTACTGTTCCCTTCCTTCACCACAACCCAATATCTCCATTACTGCAGAGAACTCAGTCATAACTCCTAGCCCCCAGATCTGCTGCCTTGAAGGAAATTGCAGATTCCTGTATCACTCCAAGCCACCATTCAGTCTCCACCTAAATCCTGAAGATTTCACTTAAACAGTATCTCTAGAATTAGCAATTTTATTCAACAGAACATTACAAGAAGTCTAATACACTCATTCATCTTGTGTTGCCTTGACTGCAGCAACCCAATGCTTATTGGCCTTCCTATGAACAGTCTATCCCCACTTCAAATGTTTCATGAGTGCCTCTTCAGAATTTATCCACCTTACCACTCCTTCTCCATTGAACCCCTCTGTCAATCTCTCCATTAGCTCCTCATACCCGACAGAATAAAATTCTAAATCTTGATTAACATACAAAGGCCTCAGTATGTTTGCACCCTTCTACATCTCCAGGTAAAGGGAATCCCTGCTTAATGCTATCCTGATCTGAGTCAATACGCTTACTAATGTTCTTTTCCGCTGTATCCCTCCCCTCTCCCACTAAATAAAACTCTTTCTATCTTTCACTTGTTTCCTAACCCTTGCTATTCCTAATCTCTTCCCCTGTTACCTGCCCTTTCATTCCCTTTATATTTTAAGTAGCGAGTTTCCAGTCTTGTAGGGTGCTTTGGAAAAAAAAACACTTACTGCTAAGAGTCTAAGCTCAAAACAGGGCCCTTCAACTTCTGAATTTGTTAAATTTGTATTTCCCTTGTTCTTATCCCCTGTACAGCAGTATGGAATATGTTGGCGCTATACAAATAAAAGCTAATAATAATAAAAAAATTACCCGCTCAGTGTTACACCTTACAATAGCACGTTTTTTTGTGGGCTAAATCTCGTTGGACCATTTAAATCCTCAATTAGAGCTCTCCTATTCACCATAGCCCTGTCTGAGCACTATGGCAATATATTGCCCAGTTGCTATTTAACATAGCGCTCCTGCATACAGGAAGGCATGTGGAGCGATCAGCATAGTATTCCTGTATACACCTAACTGCCCCTTCATTTTGTACAGTACCTGCTCCTATCCTACACTCGCTTAAATTACTGCTTCCATGCTGCTCCAACCCTTTGGAACTCTCTACCTCGCTCTGTCAGACCCTCCCTAGCTTTCAGAGTTTTTAGAGTTCTTCAAAAACCCACCTTTTGAAGGAAGTTGATAAACTATAGCCCTCACAGTACTGATTATTGATTTCAATTGACCTATTGGCTCAAGCTTGATTATGACACACAGCCGCCTCCAAACAGCCACAAGTTACTATTGTTCCTTTTGCATCACTTGTCTACTTTAGACAATAAGCTCCCAGGAGAAAGAACATCTTCTGCCGTTGTAATAATATTTGTTATTGCATTGTTATGTGTTATATACTGTGTTTATATAATGCATTCTCCAATTGTATATAGCACTGTGTACATTGTTGGAGCTTTATAAATTAAGGTTAACAATAATAGGCTTCCCTTCACTCAACGAGACTTTATATAAGACGACCTTGAGTGTTTCTATACAATATCTGGATAATACATCTGAGTATTTCATTACTAAATAGGCATCAGTTTCCGGATTGCCCAACACCATTGTTTTAGAATTGTAAAAAAAATCTAGCAAATCAAAGGCATCAATGAAAATATACACAATGCAAACTGGAGCCTTCTTCGTCCAAACCCTCTAACTACCAAGTGCATAATGAAAAATAATTATTATTAAAACCACTTTATTTAACAAGAGGCTGGATTTACAACTATGGCCAAAAGAGGAAAAAAAAGTGAATCAACATAGAAAACCTCTTCAATTTAGTCATTCACTGTTAAACTCCTGGATATTTACAATGGTTTTGCGAAAGACTGGACGGATGCATAGATAGATAGATAATTTGTATTAGCTATTTTTCTAAATGATGTGTTACGTGGTTAGGTCCGTTCAGCATAAATGTTCAAGTACATTGTGTAACAGTTTGACCACTCGCAAATTGTTTTAAAACCATTGCGGAGTGCTGCAGCAGCAGTTAAAGAGACAGTACAGGACCAAAAAACAATACAAAATTAGGAATGTTCATCATTATTTGACACTTAACAGTTTAATATATACATATGTAGAATTAAAACATATGTTATTTTACTATTATGTCTGATTCATTATACAGCATCCAGGGTAACACGCAACCCAATAGTCAAGAAACCACAAAACCACGTGGACTAGGAACAAATGCTCTAATGCATTGTGTGTGTATATATATATATATATATATATATATATATATATATATATATATATATAAATAAAATACAAATATATAGATATATATATTTAAGTGACACACACAAAATAAACACTATTATATATATTAAATCTATAAATATCATTGTCACACCTATTTGATTTAAATAAATAAAAACAAATAATATATATGCATATTTAACTATAATGCTGCAGTTACAGAGCTTGTTCTCACTCATTATAATAGAGCCATTTCTCATCCATAAAGCTTGGTTTGGTGAAATATACTGAGTGAACACGTACTCCCTACACTTAAAACTCTTGCGGGCAAGTGTGCTCTAATATTATGAGTGAAAAAATTAACGTAACCACGTAATGTAGGGGAAAAAAATCCTGCTACTAATTTTAGGGTATACCGTTCGATTAGCATGGGGGCCTTTGAGTCTAACTAAAAGCATAATTATGCAGGATACAAGTCATAAATCTAGTTTTTACTTTGAAACCAAAATGTTTTCCTGTAGATTTGTAGGATTTTTCGCTTGAATAAAAATTTGACAAACATCTGAATTTGCGAGCTATACACTATGGTTTAATGAAAATAGCAGAAAGTGTTTTGAAACTAACCGTCATTCTTACAAATTAATGAATAGATTTCTTAGCCACAACACACAAGGGGAAAATATCACAAAAACTGGGGAAAACATACTTGTAAAAGGAAATCAATTTCCATATATTCAGTATTCGAAAGCTTAATGAGAATGTTGTCTCAGGCCACTGCTAACAATGAATTTCAGACAAGTCTTTCACAACCAGTTAAGAATGGGCTTTTTTCACTGCATACATTTTATTTGAGTGGGGAACTGTTATCTTTCTTTTCCCAAAACATAATCCAATTAGAGAAAATATATACAGGTATGACTAAGAAAAGTAAATTAGTTTTACAGACAATAATGAAACAAAATTAAGACAGTCATTTACATTGCATATTTTATACAAAGTGAAATTACTTGAATGTATTGTAGAAACTAAATTAATGCATTTATCACTTGAAAAGTAAACCAGCTTGACAGATAAAACTGATTTTAGTACAATGTGCAGCTTTCCATAACCGCGTACAGATGAACATTGCCTTAACTTTGCATAAATATTTTAAGCTGTGGTCAGTTTTTACAAGAATGTTTTTTTCATTTGTAAGGCCAGAGAAAAGAAGGTTAGCTACTTTTTTTTTTCCTTTTGCCAAATTCAGGAATTGATGTTATAGAAAAGCTTAAAGGTATATCTAAGTTTCCCTGTTTTTAGCTTTTTCTAATCTGACACATGCTGGTTATATCTGAAACACACATAACAATAACATTGAGTCATTATATACACATACAGATTTGTTTTATTTCAAAATAAAACTTGTTTTCCACACCTCCAGAGCTGCTTACATAGGCACTATGCATCTACCAATCAAAAAGCTGCATTTGGGTACAGATTTTAATCCTTTACTAACCTTCAAGCAAACAGCAGTAAAATGCAGAGATCTACACAGCAATTTCTGAATCCTCCTGTTTCCTTATGAAGGGGACTACACATCCTATGATTCCTTCCTGCACAAACTGCCATTATTGATTGATACAATGTATTGGCTACCTGTGATTGGCCAAAACAAATTATGAAGTATATGCCCATTTTAGCAGGGATTTCCAGGGGTGTTATCTCTCAAAACCAACTGCTTGCAAACTCAAGAAATTGAGCAAACTTTAGGGTAAGTATGACAATGTTTTTTTTTTTTTTTGTATTATTTCATGCACAAATTTGTTTCCATACACTACTGATTCTCCTCTATCAGGTGCATTCATAATCCAGGAAACTTAGATATGCCTTTAACACAATGCTGAATAATTTCAATGGAAAATAAATGTGTTGATAATAAAGTATAAAAGGTGATAATATGATTTTACAATGTATAATTCATTGTAAAAAAAAAAAAGCAAAAATAAAAATCTGTAAACATGAAAAAAAAATCATCTACAAAAAAATAATACTATAAATGTAGCATAAATGGGGAGAGCAAGAGAGGTGGTCACCCAGAGTGCATCTGAAAGGCATAGCAAGAGTCGTTGACTATTTTTTATTACTTTTAAATAAAAATGTAATTCCCAATGAAGTTATTTTAAATTCAAACTGCCCTTAATATCAATGTTATAATAATTATTCATGCTTTTTATATGCATAAACATTATAGCAATTAAGAATGAATCAATATTTCTTGCTCAGTTAATTAGATTTAGGTCGGCTCCTGGAGTATGGGAGGGGCTGGTTATGGACTGTTTTCAGTTTATCTGACCTGGAGAAAAAGACACACAGTGAGACAGCAGCCTGCAACATATGCCAGCATGGAGCAGAGTGGAGACCTGGAAATCTGAAGATTATAGAGGCCTGCGATTTGTAACATTGAACCACTCAGGTTTAGAGACATAGATAGAATTTAACTTTTAAGTTATTTTCTTAAGAGTCTTGCTGCCATCTAGTTCCCATGTTCATACACACTGGGAGAACCCTCCAATAGACTCATTATGTGCACAGGGAGCCCCACTAATCTTCCAAACTAGTTTATTATAGCTAGATGTCTATTACAGCACAGTGAATTGCTACTGTACTGAATAATTGCTTTATGTACATAATTATTCTAAATCATCTCATGGTTTTTATAATATGAATAATTACCTCTTAAATATTGAAATAATGAGTGATTTGTATTATCATGAACCTGCAAACCTAGAAAAATGGGCATATTTTTGTTTTATTCTGCTAGGCTCCACATATCCATTGATGTAATAGGTAATTAGCTGGAACAAGAAAGCCAGGTAAAATGTTATCCTTCTAATGAGATGAACATAATGAAAATGGCTTTTCCAGTGCTAGGCAAGGAGTACGATACCCCGACTAGCATAACACTGTAGAGAATCTAGTGCACAGAGACATTACACAGTGCTATGTATTTACTCTACCACAGTGGTGCCCAAACTTAATTTTTTGAACGCATATTTAAAATTGGAGGACCACTTGAGGATCATCATACACCATAACTATTTAGGATTTGTAACCCACTATGGTATACTGGAATACACTGAATTAATTATAAGCAATACAAATTCATATCTGGGCACTTCTATCTCCATTCTTGAAGCATTTCCATTAATTTTGTTTCAAGTATTTTAGAATCCAAGTTTTGATGTTGACCACCTTACAAGTTTTGTAGACGACTTTAGTACAGAGATCACAGATATGAAACCCCTGTCCAACTTCCAGAAAGAATGTAGGACATTTTATCCATAGACTCTAGGGCCAGTTTTACATATCTCTATGCTACAGAATATAACAAGAAAATTAAAGATTCTTCACACATTTCAGTCCAAAATGTTAATTTTAACAATAAAAAATTCAAAGTAAAACAACACGGAATATATAAAGTCTGATAAAACGTTGACTGGAAATATATAAATTGTTCAATCTGAGATAAAAAAAAACAGCTTGCATTAAAATAAATTACATTGGTCTTAGTAAAGGAGAAATCTAAATAGTATTGCTGCTGGGCGCTTATTACTCTTACCATTTGTTATTTGCTAAAAAAAATTATACTGAATGGTTTCTTAGTATGGACTACATTTTTGTTCTTAGATTTGTTATCTAGGCCAATATTAATGACCTTGCTAGTGCATTTATAAAATACTACAAGAATGTAATTTATGCCCAGAGGTTAGAATAAACTTTATGGTTCCAACATGCATATATATATATAGTGAAGGGTTTGTAGGCACGGTTTTATAAATGCTGCGGATATAGCATTTCACTTGAGTCTATGCAGAAGTTGAGCTGACCATTGGATTTATTGAGCTTATAGGAACAGTGTCTCTGTTCCTAAAGGGATGATAAATTATTTATCGTCCCTCCAAATGCCTATATAATATCTTCACTGCAATTATACAATTTCACATTTGTTTTCCT
The DNA here is from genome assembly GCA_027410445.1 of Discoglossus pictus. Taxonomy (NCBI): domain Eukaryota; kingdom Metazoa; phylum Chordata; class Amphibia; order Anura; family Alytidae; genus Discoglossus; species Discoglossus pictus. Next base: position 303,949,493 of record CM050166.1, on the reverse strand, counting down.
TTGAGATTGCAATGTCTAAATGACCCAATGTAATAACCTTAGATTTTGGTTGCAGCAAGGAAAGTTTACTACCAAAAATTCTTCATATTTCGAATAATTTTGCAAGTGATGGAAAGAGTGAGGCAAACACCCTTTTCCAAACGGTTATGTAATTTGTAAAAACTGAAGACTGATCAATTGTGACGAAAAGTAGTGATAGGGTTTATACCTATCCTCCGCTGTTGGCATCTACATAGGACATAACTAGAACTGAAGTAAACATAGGGACTGTCAATTTTATAAAAAAATCATCAAGGTCAGATCTAGTCATAAAAAGGTTTGGGAATCCATACTTCTTAGAGATACACACACCCATATTGTAATATAATAGTATTCAGAGTATCACATGAAGGACGTTTACATAGTGAAAGATACTCAGGAAAGGAAACGCCAAGTAAAAATTACTTTTTCTGTAAGCTGTGTGTGATATATGCAACGTTTAATAATGCAGTGGAGGTCCAGAAGAAAGGTACCTATTTGACTTCTTCTTGAATAGATTACATTTCAAACAAACACAAAACTACTTTGTGGAATACTCAATAAAACTCCATGGGTTAAATTAAACAAAAAACTATTTACCTTTCCACTTAAAATTCCATTATGATATTATCTGTCAACTCCTATCCCTACAATATACCTGAATCTAGGAGTATGAATTTGATTCTTCACAATTGCCCATGTGAATTGAAATTACTGACATACATAAAAGAAGGGTGGGGGGACCTCTTTATATACCCCATTTTTTTGGGGGGGTGGAGGGGCGGTTACCATAAAATTGTATTTGGTATTAGTACATCATAATACAGTATGCATAGATAGACATCACAATTATGCAGGTAATATTTTTTCCGGATGACATGTGAGACAGTATGATATCTGTTAACCAACGGATTCCATGTATCGCACATCATCCCGCACTCAAGCAGTACAAGGATAATGATGATCCATGGAGTTCTGCCACCAACTAGTTTATTTTTTACATTTTATATTAGCAAAACAATATAACATTACAACCAAAAAGGTTTAATAATAAAATTATAAACTATTCGTTTTAAGGTCAATCTCAAGCCTCCATTTGCAGTACCCTTTTGCCTCCATCCCCCAGCTCTAGGAATCTCCCACACATCAGGACTCTAATTATGTGTTTCATGGCTATCCAATATGTATTATATTATATCCCATTTTACCCCACCGATATGCTATCAGCCTGGGCAATTCAGGAAGGCCATATTTCCATAAATTTTGAAATAGTATACTCTAATAAATAAGTCAATCTCTCGTTGATAAGAATAAAATTAACTTTATTTAATACCTCCTGTAAGCTAAGCGCTGGTGATCTCCACCGTAAAGCAATATGGCTTTTTGTGGCTAACATTAAAAACTGGAAGAGCTGGTTATGATACAAAGATAAATGGGGGACTGGGAGACCCAGAAGGCATACTCTAATATTCACATCTATTAGTGAGCCAAACACCGTAGAGGCTAATGTAAGAACGTTTTCCCATAAATCCTTAACCAGTGGACAAGTCCACCAGATAAGTAGTATGAATGAGCCTGTATTTCCACATTCTCTAAAACAACTATCCATTTGGACAAGACACCATTTATAAAGCTTAACTGGAGTATGGTACGTTCAATGCAGAACTATTATTGACGTTTTGACAATGCTATAATTCAAGGATCCATTTGTGAGAGTTACCGGATTTAAATCGGCATATAACACGCACTTTTTCTCCCTGAAAATAGGGGGCAAATGAGAGTTGCGTGTTATACAGCGATATTCCCTCCCCCCTCCTCATCCTCAACCTCCCTCCTCATTCAAAACCCCCCTCCGTATTCTAAACCCCCCTCTTCAACCTAAACCCCCCTATATACCTCCCCCTCACTTACCTACTTCTGCTCCTGCCTCCTCTCCGCTCCTTGACCCGGCGCTCATGTGACGTCACATGCGCGCCACATCATTAGCATATACCGGGTGCCGGCTGGGGGTTTATGTTGAGGGGGGGGGGGGGGGAGTTAGAATGAGGAGGGGGGGTTAGAATGCGGATGGGGGTTGAGGATAGGGGGGTTGAGGTTGAGGAGGGGGTTGAGGATAGGGGGGTTGAGGAAGGAGGATGAGGATGGGGGGGTTGAGGAGGGGGGTTGAGGAGGGAGGTTGAGGAGGGGGTTGAGGATGAGGAGGGAGGTTAAGGAGGGAGGTTGAGGATGAGGAGGGAGGTTGAGGATGAGGAGGGAGGTTGAGGATGAGGAGGGGGGTTGAGGATGAGGAGGGGGGTTGAGGATGAGGAGGGAGGTTGAGGATGAGGAGGGGGGTTAAGGATGAGGAGGGGGGTTGAGGATGAGGAGGGGGGTTGAGGATGAGGAGGGGGGGTTGAGGATGAGGAGGGGGGGTTGAGGATGAGGAGGGGGGGTTGAGGATGAGGAGGGGGGGTTGAGGATGAGGAGGGGGGTTGAGGATGAGGAGGGGGTTGAGGATGAGGAGGGGGGTTGAGGATGAGGAGGGAGATTGAGGAGGGGGGTTGAGGATAGAGGGGTTGAGGAAGGAGGATAAGGAAGGGGGGTGGAGGAGGGGTGTGGAGGAGGGGGTTTTGAGGAGGGGGTTTGAGGAGGGGGTTGAGGATGGGGGGTTTGAGGGGGGGTTGAGGATGGGGGGTTGAGGAGGGAGGATGAGGAGGGGGTTGAGGATGAGGAGGGAGGTTGAGGATTTTGCTTCAAAGTTCTTTATTTGAAAGTTATTTTTTTCCCCCTGAAATTTCCTTCTTAAAATGAGGTGCATGTTATACGCCGGTGCGTGTTATACGCCGATAAATAACGGCAGTTAGGATTGCTCCCAGGCTTCATAACTCAGAGATTCTCTCAAATCCTCCTCCCACAGACGCATATACTTCAGCTTTAATGTTGGTGCTGCTTCAGCGAAAGAATTATACAACAAGCTAATTGTTTTGCTCGACGGTGGATGATCCCTACAACGCTTAGTAAACCAGTTATGAAATCTGGTTTCCAAATGTTTGTGTCTCATTTTTTATAAAGTGCTTCATTCTACAAAAAATGTAATATTTCGCTAAAGGTAAATTAAGGATATCTCTCAAATATTCAAAGTTATACTCATATTGTTTATTAACCAATCCCCAAATCTTAGTAGCTTATCGAAATTTCCAACATTGCATTGAGTTACAAGTGAGTTGAATGAGAAAATGAGGATTGGGTATGACCGTGGTAAGAGTAGATAGTTTTGGTGCCAGGCCCTTTTTCTGGGTAGCCCAAGACCATATGTTGAGTGAATGTTTGATAATAGGGTTAGATATTTACCCAAGCGCTAACTGTGGTTTAGGAAGCCAGATCACAGTGTCCCATGAGTACGGAGACATTGCTAAATTTACAGTAATTACCCAAAGGGGCTGATGTAGCGAGGAATGGGCAAGGGGAATAAAGGCAAGATGAGCCGCCTTATAATATTATTTAAAATTTGGACACGAGAGCCCACTCTTTGTTTTACGTGTATACATATTGATTCTAGAAATTCTTGGGGCTCTATACCACCAGTTTTACCAGGTGATTGATGTATGGTGCCCATAACATGGCTCTTCCATTATCATCATCATATAGGTAATAGATATAACTGAAACTGTGTATTTACCACTTTCTCGAACAAAAAGTGGCTGAATTAATATTCTCGGGTAGAATAACATGGATTGAAGGACTTTAAATATAGGACAACATATACAGGTCTATATACTATCTAAAGAGATCTGATTACCAACTATCCAATATCATCTAAATCACATACTGATAGTTGGCATTTATGTTATCATTGCTATATTAAACAATTGTTTACAATTGAATATGAATATAAATATGTGCTGTACCTCGTGTTATGACTTTTCTATCGGTTTCTTCAAATATGGGTTTAGTGTGTGATCCTGCTCACACTCTGGTGAAGCTTAAAGAAAAACACATCACTCATTGTGACATCATATGTAGCTGATGTCACATTCATGGGACCAGGGAGGCAGTTACTTCTGCAATATGGCACCTAATTATAAGGAACAACAGTACTTATGCTGGTAAGTGCTTCATTCAATATTTTTTAACATTTTCCTTTTTTATTGTTTAGCACAACTTAGCACTCCATCAACCAGAGAGTAGAAGGCTGTGGAGGACAAGCAATAAAGTATAAAAGCTCTGAATGTTTGTTCAACCAGGAAGGGTACTAAAGGTATCACTCCGCTTTTTAAAAAAAAAAGTGTTTATTAGTTGTAGACCTAGTGAATAGAGGACTCGCACAATACATTTTGGGCCCACTTATTAACACAGTTATCTTGCAACACACCAGAAATGTGCTGTGCTACTCTATACTATATGTATAAAGGTGTAATTGTGTACATCTTCTCAATACCTATTGTGTACAGATATTTTTTGTGAATAATTTTTTTACACATATATTGCACAAAGTTACTGTATACTGTACATGTATTTAGCAATAATTACCTATACATGATGAAGCGCTGTAACCAAAGTCCATGCCTATGCCCCTGTCCTGTATTGTTTTTTTATTTTTCAATTGAACTGAATCCTTTTAAATTTGCAGATGTACTTTGAAGAGTATAGATTTAAAAAATTAAACATTTAATTTTTATATTTTGAAAGTTGCAATCAAGTGAAAGAGACTAGAGGCCCCAAATTATTGTTAAAGCCCACTTACCCCAGGGCTGGCTCTTCTTCTATCCTAACCCTGGGCAGTACTCTTAAATATATTAATGGATTTTTTAAGGTTCAGGAGTGGAAAAGCCTCTCAGTAGTAGACAAATACAGTATAGAAATTCAAATATGCCTGGGTGAATGGTAAATAAACACTATTAAAAGCAAATACACATATAATCAAAAAGAAACTAAGTGCATAAAATAATATTTAGACACATTTTGCACCAAATCTATTTGGCTCTCAATTATGTAATTCATAAAACATAAAGTGCTGTAATGCATATACATATGTTTTTTACCTTAAATAAATAAACTGAAATTACCAGCACAAAATGTTAGATCTCCCATACTTGGACATTTCTTTAGTTTTACTGATGGGATTTACATCTTTTGGAATGTCCAACCTGTTACATATTTTTCTTTTTTTTATCCAAAGAGGCAAACCTTCTTCTTTAAATATATATATATACAACATAAGCCACAGCACTAATTTCTGTGTCACTCCACTGGTAACTATCCTTAACTATCCCTTCCTCCGACTGTATCCCATTAACTAGGATTCTCTGCCGCCTATCCTTCAGCCAGGGTCCTATCCACTTGTAAGAATGTGTTTATTGTGTGGGACAGTGTAAATGCTTTACTGAAGTCTAGATAAGCTACATAAACTATTTTACCCTGGTGTATAACTTTAGTTGCATAATTTAAAAAGTCGATAAGTCTGACATAATGGGTAAACCAGGAAGCTATGTTGAGCAACAAATATTAAAAAGGTTTTGCATTACTGAACAAAAATAATTTATATGGTGGAAGTGTGTGTTTACTTATCTGATGTCACACTTACAATGCACGGTAGCAAGCCTAGGAAGTAAAAGGCCTGGAGAGCTACCGTGTTCAAAGAGAAATGCTTGAAATGTGAAGCCCTGGGGCACTGCAACCTCTAGAGTTCATCAGAATATATTTGAAGTATATTTAAAATATATGTTTAATTACAAAACTGCTTGTAAGAAAGTGTTAAGATGCAGCCCAATAAATGTATTACTTTAGTCCATTAAGTTCAACCTTTTTAGATCTCCTCTAATCCTTGTAATATGTGTATTAATTGACAATTCTTAATTATTCGAGAAGAACGCAAAATGAAAAGAACACAACATTGCAAATAGTCTATCAATACTGTTTATCAAATTATTATGGTTATATCTCGGTTATCATAACTATTGACATTGTTACTCTCTAGATAAACTGTATCTAGGGCAATTCTTTGTAACCTCCCCCTCATTGTTTGCATTCCTTCCCATCACTCCTGTTTTAATTGCTCTTATATTTAATACATCCTGAAGTCCTGTTCACTCTTTCTTACAGCCTCCACATTGCCCCTCTTTGTTTCTCTGTTCAGCAGGAACCACTGCCCGCACTCCCTCCCTGCCATTCACCCAACTGACCCTTGTTATTCTTAAATTATTGAGACACAAATTTCTTAAAGCTGATCAATTAGCAACAACTGCTAGCTATTCCTTTTAATTCTTTACATAATGTTTCCTTGTGCCTTCTTCTTCTTCATATACTTCTGCCTTTTCCTCAGGCTTTTCTTCCCAACTTTTCCTCTTCATGTCTCCAACATAACCATCTCATCTTTATTACTCTCCTCTCCTCTTTTATGTAGCCATGAGCTGACACCCCCCCACTCCTCCAAGCAATAGAATACCTTCTTTGACCTTCCTCCTTCTCCTCGCACAGTGTGCTATGAAACACTCTTTTTCATTTGCTTCCTCTCTTCCCAGAACGGTTTCAACTCACCTCACTCTGAATCAGTATACCACTTCCTTCCAACCCTCCCTCAATTGTTACAGCTAAATACCAGTCAAATTACTATCTCTTGACATTCCCATTTGCAGGTTACATTATTTGACATGGGGCAGATAACATATGACATACAAGAGCCATTTAACTCTAATGACTTTATATCATATATCTTCCCTCAACTACTAATTAAAAAACTTTTTTAACTTTGCACACCTTCCTAACTATGTAAACATTCACTTTCTTTCTGACGCTTACTATTCCTTATCTGTTATTATTGCCCGGTTTTCTGCCTCTTCCATTGACTTTGGAAACCTGTTACTTACAATCTATTCTTGTAAGGTGCTATAGAAAAATAACTTTCTACAAGATTTGAAGCTCAGAATAGGGCCCTCCATTTTTTGCAGTTTGTTAATATTGTATTTTTCCTTATTCTTATCCCCAGTACAAAGCTACAGAATATGTTGGCCCTTTATAAATAAAAGTTAATAATAATAATAATAATAATTCTATCCTCAAGGGATGTCCTATTGTTTCTATGCTAAGTACTTTGGAAATTCACCATGGACATTGCATTCCTAGCTCAAAGACAGGGCGCCCTCCTTCCTTTGCTAAATGTTAATCTGTATTTATCATTGTCTGAACCTAATTTATGTACAGCGCTACGGAATATGTCGGCGCGTTATAAATAAACTATAATAATAATAACTGAAAACCTCTTGGCACTTCGTATTTCTACAATGGATATTTTTATATATATATATATATATATATATATATATATATATATATATATATATATATATATATATATATATATATATATATATATATATATATACACATTTTTTTTTTATAATTCCAACACACTGAAACAACATAAAAAAAAAAAAAATTTTTACAACAAATTATACAATAAATACATTACCATTCTCTCTCTTTCATTCCTCATTCAATCCTTCTAAAATCCTAGTATTAACATTTGTACCTTGTTTTTGGTCCCATACTTTCCATTTTAATGGATCACCATTAATAAAATCTTTTTGTTCATAATTTTTCTCCAGTTCTCGGATGTATTTTATTTTCCAAACGATATCAGAAAAATTTGGAGCAGTTTTCACTTTCCAATTCATAATTATAATATTTTTTGCTATTGAGAAAGTTAAAATCGCTAAAGATTTTTTTTCCATAGTGATATCGTTGGGAAAAATGTGTAGCAAGCTGCATTCTCCCCTGAAAGGAAATTGATTTCCCACAATATCAGACAAAAAAGCATAACAACTTTTCCAAAATGGCCTTAGTTTCGGGCATTCCCATAAAATGTGCAGTAAATCGGCAGCATTACCACAGTCTCTCCAACACATTCTTTCCATTGGGATATGGGAAATTTGAGCAACTTTAACAGGTGTAAAATACCAATTGTTTATTATTTCGAAAAATGTTTCTCTGTATGTTGTTTGTTTAATAAATCTATTTGTTAATTTTAGGGATGTCTCCCAGTCTTTTACCTCTAGAACTAAATTTAAGTTCAACTCCCATTGACTGCTCTCCAAAGGATCTAGTGATATTGAAGCATTTGGATATTAGATGTTTTTTTTTCCGATCTAAGAAGGAATTTTTCTATAGAATTTAACTCTTTACCGATTAGTGGAATTATATTGATTTGACGGCAACTGGTTCTGTATGTTTCATAAGTTAACCATCCTTCTGCTGCAATGTTAAATTTATTTTTTATCTGATCAAAGGATGCAACTGCTCCTTCGATTAAAGTATCTAACTCGTACCAGGCCCTTTCTGTTCCAATCATTTAAAATACCTTCCATATTTATATGTAACAGAGCTTTTAGTGGGGCCATTAGACTGCCCTCCGGTATCAAATTATTTTTCTTGTTAATCTGTTTCCAGTTTTTAAAAATTTATTTTACCACAAATGATCCAGTCGCCATATCCTTATAAGAGAGTTTTTCTCTAAAGACCAAAGCTGATAGATGCCAATTTAGAATTAATGTTTGCTCTATATGCATCCATGGGAGATTATCTGCTGTTTCCAGCCACTTTAACGCATGTACTATGCCATTGGCTTCTTGGTAAGGTTGTAATAAAGGGTAGGAAATTCCTCCCTTTGAAAAGGTTCTTCCCATAGTTATTTTTTTCATCCTTATGTGTTTAGATTGATGTATAAAAAGGTCAATCATTCCTTGAAGTTTCTTTAACCAGATTTTAGGAATCTTAAATGGAATACATCTCAAAAAGTAATTGACTCCTGGGAGAATCATCATTTTTACGACTGCAATTCTACCTAAAAAGGAAAATCTATCTTTTCTCCAGTTTTCTATAATCTTTTGACATTTAACGTATAAGTCTTTATAGTTCCTATCAACCATTTCCTGTGATTTCCTCAAAAATATTATTCCAAGATGTTTAAATGATTTCGAGTTCCAGTCATATGGGTATAAAGTGTTCAATTGGGACAACAGATTTTCTGAAAATTTGAAATAAAGTGTTTCTGTTTTTTTATAATTCAATTTGTAATACGAAACTTTACTATACATTTGGATTACTTTTGATAAATGATAGAGTGATTCTTCTGGATGAGTGAGTGACAAGACAACATCATCTGCGTATAGACTGGTTTTGTACTCCCTCTCTCCCACCCTAATCCCAAAAATCTGTGGGAATGATCTAATAGCTTCCACTAATGGTTCTATCATCAGCGCAAATAAGGTGGGAGAGAGGGGACAGCCCTGTCTAGTACCATTTGATATTCCGAATGAGTTTGTCTTACCTCTCAAACCTGTTATTTGTGCAGAAGGGGAACTTTATAGGGCCCCAATCGCTTTAGCACCAAATTCCCCAAACCCAAATGTAGATAATGTTAAACGCATGTATTCCCATCCTGCTCTGTCAAACGCTTTTTCGGCGTCTAAAGACAAGAATAGGGTGGGAGTACCTTTGGTTCTCGTGATTTCACTTAAGTTCATAATTTTTCTAATGTTCTCAGAGCCTTGTCTGCCTGATACAAATCCCATTTGGTCTGTTGCTATTAATTTTCCTATAAACTCCTGAATTCTAAGAGCCAAAATTTTTGCATATAGTTTAATATCTGCGTTTAATAGGGAAATAGGTCTATAATTAGCGCAGTATTGGGGGTCCAAATTGGGTTTGGGAATCATTATAAGTGCTACTTTTATCATTTCTTTTGGGATAACTTCTGTGCTCTTAATTTCATTAAAGGTGTCTGTCAAGTGAGGGCTCAATATTTGACCAAAAGTTTTATAAAAACAATTTGTGTATCCATCTGGTCCTGGAGTGGTATAGGGTTTCAGTTGTTTAATTACTTGAAGAACTTCCTGGGTAGTAATTGGGTCATTCAGTTTTTCTTGGTCACCTTCTGTTAATTTGGGTAATTGGATACCGTCCAAGAAAGATTGAATTTCTTCTATTAGTGGTTTACACAGCTTAGTATTTTTTTCCAAATTGTACAAGTCTTGATAATAATTAAAAAATGCTTGGCCAATTTCTTTAGGTGAAGAAATATGCATTCCTTTATCTTTTAAAACTACTATTCTTTTTTTTCCCCTTTTTCTTTTTACTTGGGTAGCCAATTTTGTACTGTTTCTATTATTTTGATGGTAATATATTTGGTGAAAGCACCATAATGCGCTTTCTGAAATTTGCTGATTAATTTTGTTTATTTTGTTTCTTATTAATTTGATCTCTGCCATCATATGTGGTTGTGCATCCAACAAAAATTTAGATTCCAATTTATTTAACTCTATATATAATTTTTTTAGTGGTGTGCCTCTCTGTTTTATCAACTGTGCTTTAAGTTTAATCATCAAACCTCTTGTGAACGCTTTTTGTGTATTCCATATCGTGCAATGGGATGGGACAGTGTGACTATTAACGTAGTAAAATTGTGATATTTTTTTATTTAAAAATTCTTTATTCTTTTCTGTTTTTATCAAAAAATCATCCATTTTCCATTGTGGTCTGTCTAATTTAACTTTATTAATATCAACTATTACTATAGTGTAGGCATGGTCTGATATGACAATCTTGCCTATTTCTGTGTGAGAAATCTTATCTATTATATGGGAATTTACTAAAATTAAATCAATCCTTGAATATAAATTGTGTGGAGTTGAGTAATAGGAAAATTATTTTTGATTTGGATGTTAAAACTCGCCAAGAGTCAAATAAATAGTTTTTAATAATCCATTCAGTAAATGATTGTGCTACTTTACTAACTCTTTTAAGATTTTTGTCCACCAATTTTTTAGATCTGTCCAAATTTATGTTAGAAACCATATTAAAGTCCCCTGCAATAATGAGCAGGCCTTGTGCATATTTCATAATTAAATTACTTATTTGTTTTAAAAATTTACCTTGCTTTTCATTAGGTGCATAAATATTAATCAGTGTGATTTTCTGGTTATTTATTTGGCCATTCCATAGAATGTAACGTCCTTCAGAATCTATAATAGACATTACTTCGACTATTTCTAGGTCATTGGAAAAAAATATTGATACACCTCTTTTTTTTTTCCCACACACTGAGTGGAGTCTGTGATCATAACATCCTATTGCAAAGCCCGGTGTATTACATTTCCCCCAGTGTGTCTCTTGGAGAAATAGTATATCTGCCTTCTCTTTGTTACAATGTCTAAACACTGTTTTCCTTTTACTTGGGGAATTTAATCCTCTAACATTCCAACTTAAAACCTTTATACCCATGTGCCTCTGAAGCCAAACACTTGGCTAACCTTATTTCCTTTATCTTTCATTTTTTTAATTTTAGGACCAAAAATTACTTTTCTGACATTCATACTTACATTCTTACATACATTCGTACGGTTAGAACAGATGGGGCTGTAGGACAGCCTTTCGCCATTACTGTTCCGCAGGGATTCAGCCATTGTTTTGAAATGGTTAGCGGTATAGTATGGAGATGGCTATAACTTTAACCTTTCTTAATCCGTTTTTTAGCTGTCTGAGACTGCATTTTTTTTTCCTTTTTTTTTTAATATTATTTATCCAAAAACTAGAACTATGAACACTAGGAGAAAGGGAAGGGCGTGAAGAGAAGAAAGGAGTGTATCATATTATAATTCTTTTGTATCCTTACATATTTTGAGATTTTTTTATGGATTTTACTCCAATTTACTGTTTTACGTATGTACAATTCTCTATACATAATATTTTGAACCTTCCTATACCCTTCTACCCTCCCATACTACCTCCTTTTTTTCTCTTCCTCCTTTCCTCTCCCCTAACCCTAAGCAATAAGACCTCAAACTATGTTAAACTGTCTTAATATTAACAGTTCTAAGTCCAATCCTGATGATATCATCCTCTTCTATTTTCCCTGACTAAACTCTATTTTACTTAGCACCCATGAACACCTAACTTAATGTCCATTTATATCTTTTTTATAACAATGTTTATTTCTTCTTCTGCCAATCAGGCGTTGATAGTTGTGGCTTCATCGGAAGTTCCTTTGATTCGTGTGTTTTCAAGTTAAGATTGTTCAAAAAAATTTCCCCTTCTTCCGTAGAGTTGATCTTATGCCACACGGATCCTTGTAGAACTAATAATCCTACTGGGAAGGTCCATTTATAAATAAGGTTCAATTTCCTTAGTGCTTGTGTTATCGAGGAAACTTCCTTCCTTTTACTAATTGTCCCTTTTGAGAAGTCTGAATAGATTTGTATCTTTTCATATGGTGACTCAAATGTCTTCTTTGTATAACTAGCTTTGGAAATTGCTTCCTTTGTGGGTAGATGGTGTATTCTCACGATCACATCTCTAGGACTTTTATTTTGTAGGTGAGTTGGTAAAGGGATTCTATGAACTGTGTCCAATTTCTGGTCCAGTTTTGGGTAAATAGGGGAGATGTTGGAAAATAATTCCCCGAGATATGTAGGGAGATCTTCTTTCTTTATAGTTTCAGGTATTCCTCTTATACGGAGATTATTTTTCCGTGATTTATCTTCCATCTTATTTATTTGCTCATTCAGACTTTTAATTTGTGTGGACATTTTTGATGTCTGTTCCAGTAACATGTTGTGATCCACAATTAGCTTATCAAATTTCGTTTCCAGGTCTGCGGATCTTTTATTCACTTCTGTTATTAATTTGGAATTTTCCATAATTTGAGCCTTTATCTCTGCAAAGAATTCTATTTGAAAGTTCTTTAGGATTTCCTTCATTTTCCCTATAGTAAGAAGATTCTCCTCCTGATTCTCAGAGTCTCTATTTGTAAGATTTACAGAGGGGAGATCTATACTTTGATCCAGCCCTTCTTTTAAGGTTTGTTTTTGCATTGGTTTTGTAAGGTTCTTAGGGGAAAAAAAGGAAGATGGCTCTAAGGTGGGGCTTTTTCTCCCTTTCGTTTTAGTTTTTGTCGCCATTTTATAATAATTTTATGGTGTATTTATTTCACCTTCTTTCACTTCTTTTTCCTCCTTTCTCTATATCATTTAAAGTTTAGGGTTACAGTGTTTTTAATCCCACTTGTGAGTGGGTCTCAACTGTTAAATTTTAAATGAATAATTGTCACGCTTTTTGTAATTCATAAGCGTTTCCCTTAGTATTTTAAGGGAACCCTCCACATCAATTCCAGTCACTCCCCCTTGTGACTATCATATCAAACTATTCCTTTCCAACATTTGGTGGTTAAGTATCCTCTTGGAATTTAGAGGATATCAGTATATTCATGTCTCATTGCTTAGCATATGCTTCTTAGACAAACCAAATGATTTCATTGATAATGTATGCAATCTTTTAAGATTGGTTCTTTTTCAAACCTTTAGAGAGGTTTTACTTTTTGTGCTCTTTCCTGTTACCGTGTGTCTTTTTGTGCCTTTTTACAGAGATATTTTATGTATTGTTCTTTATAAGGTGCAGCCCAATACCCAGATAACTTGGCATACAATCTTACTAATGCCTGCTTGGGTTTTATTTGTAGTGATAAAGGGAAGTAAAGTTTCACTTATCTTTTTAGTTGCTTGTGTTCTGTTTCCCAACAGGGCAGCTACTGGCCCCACGCTGTCCAGCTCCACGGTGTAGGCCCAGTCCACGCTGCGGCATACGCCCGCCTGTCCTCCTCACCTTGTTTTTAATAAGCTCTGCCCTCCAGCGCTGCACACCTTCCCCACAGCCGCCGCTCACCGCAATGAGTCCCGCTACTGCGGCGACCTCCGCCTGTCCGCTCTGCACCGGCTATGCCGAGCCTATCCTTTCTCGGCGTCTTCCGTGGCTCCCGTTGGGATACCTCTGTTGGGCCTGTAGCGTCTTATCCCACTTTCCACACGCTGCAACTGGCACGCTTTCGTCTACTTACTCGGCCCAAGGCTTCCGCTGGGCTACTGGGCTACACATGCACTCTCTGTACAGCGCCCTCCATCGCGACCAGGTTTCAGACGCTGTCAGTAACTCACAGCCGCCATCTCCTTCCGCTCATGCCGAACTACGCGGCTAAGGCACCATTTCCGGTCACTCCCCCCAAATGTGGTTCAAATAAAAGCTGTCTGGCAATCACTCTCTCTACAATGGATATATTTATAAAAGGAAATCATATCCTCCCTTAGGCGCCTTTTTTTCTAGAGAAAATACGTTTAATTTGGTTAGTCTTAGTATGTCAACTCCCCTTATTAACTTTGCCACATTTTGTTGTTTTCCACACAGTCAAAGGCTTTAGATGAGTCTATGAAACTATAAAATGAGTAAATGTTTCTCTGTAACTCTTGCTTTCTCTATAACCCAGTGGACATTGGCAGTTTAATCTCATGTGCATCTGAGGAATCCGGCTTGCACATCTGGTAATTCCTTGCTGGCATGTAAAATGAGAGCAATTGATCAATAATTACAGCACTGTTTGGCACTGCCTTTTTTGGGATTGGGATGTAGACTGACTCTTCTAGTCTACTGGCCACAGCTCCGTTTTCCAAATTTTGGGCATAAGGCAAGTAACACTTTCACAGCATCTTCTTGTAGGATTTTGAATCTGCTGTAATTCCATGAAACCCTGCAGCCTTGTTATCATCAAGGCTTTCTAGGGCCCATCTCACTTCACTCTCTAAGATGTCTTGCTCCAGCTCATTGGACAAACTGTTGAGGTTTTCAATGCGGTTAAGACCCTTCCTGTGTAGATCTTCTGTATAATCCTGTCACCTCTTCTTTATCTGATCTGCTTCTGTACCTAAAATCTTTGCCTTTTATCAATGCTCAATCTTATCATCTCATGTTTGACCATCTCCAGTTTGATCCTTGGATCATAGTTCTAACATTCCAGGTTCAATTGCTGAATTATTTCTTGCAGCAGTGGACTTCCCTTTCCCTTCCAGACATATCAGCCGCTTGCTTTGCCTGAAGCACTTCATTAGATCTGGTGCTTCTAATACTTGCGCTCTGCTCTTCCCCAGTAATGTAGTAGGCACCTTTTGACCTGAGGTGCTCATCTTCTGGTGCCATATCATTGTGTTTCTGGTTGTGCTTATCCATAAGATTATCTTGGCAAACATAGTGGAGTGGGTTGTTAGTTTTTCTCCAGTGGTTTGCAAATTGGCTGACCTCTCTGCTATGACCTGCCCATCTTGAGTGACCCTACATTGTATAGCTCATAGCTTCATTGAAGTACATAAATAAGCCCCTTCACCAAGACAAAGGTAGTGATCCAATAAAAAGGCCTAACACATAACAGTGAGGAACCCCACTTATCACATTATTCCAAGCCGAGTATGCTCCATTTACAACAACCTTTGTTTCCTATCTTTTAGCCAGCTCTCATCCATGAACATATATTTACAGCAATTCATGTATATCTTAGCCTCCCATGTGGTACTGTATAAAAAGCCTTTGCAAAAAAAAAACTACCTCCAAGTGCCTCCTCACAGAAACTGCTTAGATTGGTTTGTCATGCCTTATCCCTCATAAATCTGTATTGACTCCTACAAATGATCGTGTTCACATGGATATAGTCCTGTATAACTTTTGCCAGATAATGATCTGAGTGTTCTCAGGAACCTGCTCCTCATAGCTGAACTGCTGGTCTCATTCATGCCATTTATTTTAGATTAGTTAAGATCTCCCATTGTTTTAACTTTTATAGAACAGTTATTTTTGGCGGATTTCTCCCTCCAAACTCAATCTACACTATTCAACATTATTACTAAATCCACCAAACATATCATGTTTGACTTCAGGCTTTAATCAGGCTGAACATACAGACATGTGTCGTCCTCTTCTACCATTGCACATATCTTTTGTAAATAGGTTATATCCCTCCAAATTAACAGTTTAGTCATGAGAGTCATCCTGCCATGTTTCAGCAATGTCTATTAAATCCAACTTCTCATTTACTGTTAATAATTCTAGCTTGCCCATTTTGCCAGACAACTTTCTTGCATTAGCTATTATTTAATGCTAAAAGCCAAAAAGTATACACATACTTTTTATCATACTACCGTTGCTTTCTAAAAGATTTCAATTAAAACTGTTATTTTTCTATAACGTCTGTAATGAAAGATTTATAACAAGTGAGCAAAAGGAAAACAATCTTAAACAATATACTTATTTATAGCATATATAACACTGAACAGTCAACCACATAAAACATAAATTTCCTGGTATAAAGCCAAGATGAGTGACAGTTTATTTTGTAATACAGACTGATCAAAAATTCATTTAAAAAAAGCCAGTGATGTGAAAAGTATTACATATTTTTGGCCAAGATTGAAATCGGTGTGAGTACTGGTAGTGAAAGATTTCAGTTTCCAATCTAACAGAATAATCTAAACTAAATTACAGATTATGTCCATCCACCACAGAACAAACCCATCACATGGTACGCACAGAGCAGAACCATTTTCTGATAAGATATGTAACCTACAGCATGTTAAAAAAGGACACTGAAATGTGCATGATACAGCACAGAAAAATTTCTCAAGCTTGAATGTACTCATAAAATCTATACGTAAAATACCCTGTGTTACTGTGATTTTTTAAGTTACTAGAAGAATACTATGGATTCATTATTTTTTTAGTTCAAATGGATAAATTTAAAAAACACCAAATCGTAAAACTGAAATAAAAAAATAAAAACATGAAAAGGAATCTGGAAAAAAAGGTTGCTAATAAATACTTGTTAAAAAATGACCTGAAAAAACATTCAGGATTATATTAAAAATGTTTACTATTTGTGTAACATAATTCATTAAAAAGTAAAATTTGTAGACAAACAGCAATGCACTGAGATAATGTTATCACTAGTGTTTTCCCAGTACAACAATGGTTACATAGGCATACATATTTCTTCCTCAATATCCTCTGGCCATTCAAAAACTATAGCATATACAATATTTTTCGACACAAACACACACTGTGAAAATAAAATTATAATAAACATAATTACTGCCGTTTTATGAAAACAAGACTAATGAAGAAAAAAAAATCAAAAAGTATATTTAAAATGTAAGGCGCAATCCATTTTTATAGTATTTTCTCTAGTAAATATGTGAGTTTTAAATTCCAGAAAATATAGTATTTAGTCACAACATTCCCACTGATAAACACATTATATCCTACTGTGTGATACTTTTGTGTTTCAGGAAAGAAGCAACAGAAGGATGGGGTTCTGAAAAATTGTACAATTTATATTTAAATATGTTCTTAACCACATACAGCTTGAAACCAGTGGCATTATTTACTTACACTTTTAATTATATGTTACAGAATGTAATTACATTTATACTCGTTAATTCAATTTTTTCCTTTAATACAAACGTCATTTATTTTAAAATGTATTTTAGAAAGTTACCATATGGAGGTTGGAATGGGTTTATTGAATAGTATTTTTATTTCCATAGAAAAAATAGGGTCAGCATATTTTTACTCATGCTACACATATAATACAATTATTTTTGATGGATAAATGGCAGAAGTTTGATTCTATTCCCAGAAATCCAAAAACAGCATGCTGAACAGTATAACAGGAATACTGTAAAAGAGGAAGCCACTGTACTGAGCATGAATGTTTTTTTTCCCTAGGAGTACGGTAGAGAACAGCATCATGGATTACATTTCAATTTTTTTTTAACTCAAAATATTTTAGAAAATCATTCATTTTTTACAGGCTCATTTGCAATTCTAAATTACTGATGAACATCATGGGACAGCTGGAAACAAAATTTGCATATTTAATCAAATTATATTTACCTTGTTTGGCAGCACAGAAGTAACATCTCTTTGTTGCTGATTAAAACTTGCAAGAGTACCAGGAAAGCTTTGGCTCGAATTGCCGTAGAGGGACTTTCCAAGAGACGGACTATCTTGGTAACAAAATCCTGAAATAAGTAACAACGTTGCAAAACAAGAAATCAGTTCAGTATTAGAATTCAGCACTTAGCCAACATATAGCCAAAATGGAGGCTTTATATGGAATGGATAAAGAATATTATTTTTACAAATTTATGTTTGAATTCAACAGAATACATTATTATAATATTTGGTCTTGAACAAGATCTTTGCCACTAATATTGCAATAGCAATAACATGCCAAAAAGCTAATTGCTACTTAAATATATACCCATTAAAAGGTTTCCAACATAGTCAGTTTAGAGAACCATATTCTTTTTTGTAGCGATCATGAAATATTATATATTTTTTATACTGTGGATCAGAAGACCTATAAAATGGTATACTAACCTAATATACCAAAATCCAATTGATACACACATTCAGCTAGTCTACTCCGGGGTTTTGACTTCTTGGTAGAATTGGAGTATTATTATTAACACATTATTATTTATGCATCTACCTCACAATGTCATAGCATGTTACCACTGCTCTTGGATCTCTGAACCAAGGACATCATATACATTTTTTTAAATTGTTTAAACCCACGGCTACCATTAATATTTCCATTTAGTGTTCTCTTAATAATCGTACATAACTGTTTTACGGGAAAAGATTGCATTGTATACATAAGTTCTCCAAAGACCTACCATACCATAACTAGTTATCATGCAAAAAGTTCAAAACCACTGAAGTATCATATTTATAGTATGCTTGAGAATTGGAAAGTTTCAACTATTATATTTAGCTTTGTATTTGTTCTCAACAGGATTAGACACAAGTAGGGGACCTTAGATGCAGATGACAAATCTCTTTAGTTATGAATATCTACTTTATAATAGGATTGAATAGAAGACCATGTATGAAAACTATTCCCCTCCAAGCACACAAACTTGAACTTTTTCACAATTGACAGTCCTTTAGCAACCAAACTAAAAAATATGATAATTTGTATAAAAAATTGTAAATATGCAAACAAATAAAAAAAATATTTTGTTTTTAAAAATTATAGTTTATATTTCTAGTTTGCATTGTAAAATAGGAATTGAAATGAAAATCAAACTTTAGTCCATCAAGTTCAACCTTTTCTCTGATGCTTGTAATATGTGACTTAATTGTTAAATTTATTAGGAGGAAGGCAAAAAAAACAATGAAATATTGCCAATAATCTGATAAAGGAGATAACAAAAAATCCTTCCTGACTCCAAATACTGGCAAGTGGTTATCCAACATAAACCCTGTATGCACTTTTTATTCAATAACATATCCAACCAAGTTTTTAAAAAGTTATCTATCAAAGCTGTCACAACCTCCTTTTGGTAGAGAGTTCCACAGTCTGACTGCCCTTACTGCAAAAATAACCCTTTTCTTTCTTTAAGATAGAATCTGAATTCTTCTAACCTCAAGGGATGAACTCTTTATAGTTGTAAACCTCTTTGCACAATATGATGTATTTAAATAAGATAATCGTATCCCCTCTTAAATGCCTTTTTCTAGAGAAAATACATTTAATTTGGTTAGTCTTTCCTCATAGCTTAGTCCATTTGTTCCTCTTAATTTTCTTGCCCTCTCTGTACCTTTTCCAGCTCTACATTCTAAATTAGGAGTTTGTATATTGACAGAATTATGTTTGCCGTGCTTCTATACCCTGATTATCATATGCTAATATTTTACTTGCCTTTGCAGATGCTGCTTGGCATTGAACACTGTTAAAGTGGTTGTACAAAAACACTCCTAAAACCCTTTCTAGCTTCTAAATGGCATGCTTATTTTTCCTTCCCAAGTGCATAGCTTTACATTTATTTATGTTAATTCACACCTGCCATGCAGCTGCTCATTCTTTTAATTTTTGTAAGTCCCTTTGCAGTAAAAATTGACAATTTTTATTATTTTATTTATTTTTATTACCTTGCACAACAGTGTCATCAGCTAAAATAGAAACATTAATTTATAATCCTCTTCTAAATTAATAAATTAATATGTTAACATGGAGGGGACATAGCACTGAACCCTGAAAACCTCCACATTAGTCCAAACTGAGTATGTTCCATTTACAACAGCCCTTTGCTTCTTGTCTTTTAGCTAGCTCTCAATCCATGAGCAGATATTTACTGCAATGCCTTACTTCCATTACTTTGTACAATAGTCTTTCATGTGGTACAATATTAAAAGCCTTTGCAAAATCTAAAAAAAAACTACATATACTGAGTTGGATTGGTCCAAGGAACTAAGTAGCTTTGGTTGATATGACCTATCCCCGTTTTGATTCCTACTTATTATCTTGTTCACATGGATATATTCCTGTATACTATTCCTTAGCAACCCTTCTAAAGGCTTCCTCACTACAGAGGTGAGGCTTATAAGTATAAAAGTCCCTAGATTTGCTCTTGTTCTCTTCTTAAATATAGGTATCATATCTGCTTTTCTCTAGTCCTGGTACTAAGCCCGTGGAGAGTGAGTCTACAAAAAAATATATATAATAGTTGGCTATTACAGAGCCTAGTTCTCTTCAATGTATTGCATTAGGACCTCTTCTTTATCAAAAAAAACAATTCCAGCCACTTTTGGATTTCTTCCTGTGTTAACCAATTATTTGGTGAAGGTGGTCCTTTGTCATTTACGTTTCATTTTCTACTTTAACCAACGTAATAGAATTTTTTTTTTTATAAGACTTGTTAAACTTCTTGTACATATGTAAAGCTGCCTCTGTTCCCTCTTGCATGATTTAAATGCCTGTTTTTTATTCTGTATCTTAATCTATAAATTATTGTTAAGCCACACGGGATGTAATTCCTTTTATGCATTATATCAGTAATGTGGGTCCAATCGTAACTCGTAATTGAAGCCCGTAGGACTTTGAAATACAAACTCCATTTGTAATTTATGTTATGATGACGATATCTGTTTGCATTGACTGTTTCTATCTCGGGAGTAAAGGCCTTAGCTAATTGGTCTGTTCAAGCTTGCAAAGGCTACATACTATGGCATGGTTTCTGAATTTCGCTATCGCCCCCTAACTTGCAGCCTTGCCGAATTGAATAGCACCATAACTCGAACGCTCTGCGGGCCTGCAGATATACGGCCTATACTCCATAACTTGCGGCCCCCCAATTGAAGGAGGCTCTATATCAATAATATTTGTGATCTAGATCCAAGGTAACCTCATTATTAATAGGTTCTCATAAAACTTAGGACAGATAATTAATCTAATTAAATGGTCTCAATTATCCAGTTTTTTTAGGGTAATTAAAAGGACATGGAAACGTGTTTTTCTTTGTTGCATCAGAAAGAGGATATTTGATAATGGTCAAAGTATGTGTTCTTTTTTCAAATAAAGCTACCATAGCACAAAGACGTACTCAAAGGTTCAACTGCTAATAGGGGCTTGCCCTCTGCCAGCCAATGAGATCCCGTTACTTTTATCAAGTCATTCAACCCCTCCCACTTTTCATTTCTGTTTTGTTTCAATTAAGTTTATACAGTATTTACTTATTATGCTTTTCATGCAAAAAAGACGATTTTGTAATGTTTAAAACATGTTCTTTTAATTGCATTTACAATATGTAGCAGTGATTGCAATCCCTCACTTTCAGTTAAATGAGCCATTAATTCATCTCTTAAATGCTGTACAGTTGCAATCCCGTTACTTCTATCAAGTCATCCAACCCCCCACCCCCCTGGCCTTCTACCATTCTCACCCTGTACACATTAAGTTGCAGTCCATCCCTACTATAGAGTTTGTATCAAACACAGAAGTCAGCCCAATGCTCTAAAAAAGGGATGGGCAAGGTCGGTTCTAGAGGGCCACATACAAGCCTGGATTTGAAGATATCCTTTCTGTGCACAGTGAGTCCATCGGGATGACTGAAGAAGTGATTGACTCACCTGTGCGCAGCAGGGATATCATCAAATCCAAGCATGTGTGTGGCCCTCCAGGACCGAACTTGCCCACCCCTGCTCTAAAACCCCAAACCCTCCTTCCTGCACCACTTTTTTTTAGCCACAAACTACAAAAATTCTACCTTAAAGGTCCTTTCCCAAAGCTTGTTTCCTAGATCCATAAAATGACATTCTGCAAAGAGAAACCGTACTTGCACCAGATTCGCCAACTACGTTTTCAGGTTTAGAATGTGGAATTAACTCTTAGGAGACACAGGTACGGACCCATATATACAGTATCGCACAAAAGAGAGTACACCCCTCACATTTTTGTAAATATTTTATTATATCTTTTCATGTGACAACACTGAAGAAATGACACACTGCTACAAATTGCTGTCCCCTCAAAATAACTTAACACACAGCCAATAATGTCTAAACCATTGGCAACAAAAGTGAGAACACACCTAAGTGGAAATGTCCAAAGTGGGCCCAATTAACCATTTTCTCTCCCTGGTGTCATGCGACTTGTTAGTGTTGCAAGGTCTCAGGTGTGAATGGGGAGCAGGTGTGTTAAATTTGGTGTTATCGCTCTCACACGCTCTCATACTGGTCACTGGAAGTTCAACATGGCACCTCATGGCAAATAACTCTCTGAGGACCTGAAAAAAGAATTGTTGCTCCACATAAAGATGGCCTAGGCTATAGGAAGATTGCCAAGACCCTGAAACGGAGCTGCAGCACGGTGGGCAAGACCATACAGCGGTTTCACAGGACAGGTTCCTCTCAGAACAGGCCTCTCCATGGTCGACCAAAGAAATTGAGTGCACGTGCTGAGCCTCATAACTAGAGGTTGTCTTTGGGAAATAGATGTATGAGTGCTGCCAGCATTGTTGCAGATGTTGAAGGGCTGGGGGATCAGCCTGTCAGTGCTAAGACCATACGTCGCACACTGCATCAAATTGGTCTGCATGGCTGTCGTCCCAGAAGGAAGCATCTTCTAAAGGTGATGCACAAGAAAACCCACAAACAATTTGCTGAAGACAAGCAGACTAAGGACAGGGATTACTGGAACCATGTCCTGTGGTCCGATGAGACAAGATAAACTTATTTGGTTCAGATGATGACAAGCGTGTGCGGTGGCAACCGGGTGAGGAGTACAAAGACAAGTGTGTCTTGCCTACAGTCAAGCATGGTGGTGGGAGTGTCATGGTCTGGGCCAGCATGAGTGCTGCCGGCACTGGGGAGCTATGGTTCATTGAGGGAACCATGAATGCCAACATGTACTGTGACATACTGAAGCAGAGCATGATCCCCTCCCTTCGGAGACTGGGCCGCAGGGCAGTATTTCAACATGATAACGACCCCAAACACGCCTCCAAGACGACCACTGCCTAGCTAAAGAAGCTGAAGGTAAAGGTGATGGACTGGCCAAGCATGTCTCCAAACCTAAACCCTTTTGAGCATCTGTGGGGCATCCTCAAATGGAAGGTGGGGGAGTACAAGGTCTCTAACATCCACCAGCTCTGTGATGTTATCATGGAGGAGTGGAAGAGGACTCCAGTGGCAACCTGTGAAGCTCTGGTGAACTCCATGCCCATGAGGGTTAAGGCAGTGCTGGAAAATAATGGTGGCCACACAA
The DNA here is from genome assembly GCA_027410445.1 of Discoglossus pictus. Classification (NCBI taxonomy): domain Eukaryota; kingdom Metazoa; phylum Chordata; class Amphibia; order Anura; family Alytidae; genus Discoglossus; species Discoglossus pictus. The sequence continues at coordinate 303,926,080 of CM050166.1, read as the reverse complement.
AATAGACACGTTGGGCCCAAAAGAGATTGAATTTGCACTTTAAGTATATCTTGCCAAAGAACTTAGTCTTTATTCTCTGATCTAACACAGGTGGCACCACTATAGCCAAAATTATGTGCAAGATAGATGAGGCTCGTCATCCCCTCAGAGAGAAAAATGAGTATACGTAAATCTACTTAATGAAGATACATGTCAAAATAAAAGTGACATTGCTTAAGTGAACTAAAGATACAAAAGAGCCTTCCATCTTTAGTATATTAGATCCATTTATCAGCCCAAATGAGCTATATGCTTAAAATGTCCACACTGATCCCTTCAATCTTGGCTTAATCTTACAGAAATTATACCAGAACACATTAAAAAAGTGAGAGTCTCTAAACTTTAAGACTGGCCGAGAAATCGACCATGGGTCTCTAAATAGAGACATTCCAATTTAAAAGAAGCAACCTTTATGCCATATATTTTAAGTCACATAGTGACTTTCAGATTATATATGAAAAGGCTCTGGATGAACCGATAAAAAGATAATTTAATCCCATTAAGGAGACGTTTCATGTAAATACTATAGGAGCCAAACATAAAATGGCACACTATTTAATGTAAACTACCTATTTGCCATACACAAGATGGCGTTTGACTTTATTGTAATGCTCTCGCCTCTTCTTTTGTTTCTTATATACAAAATAGCATACTGCCAAACTGGGATATGCTGAAAGATTCAACTCACTAGAAAAATTCTCAGCATACTAATGTGATATAGTTCAAGGCCCTATAACTCTGTGCCCTTGCAGAAGAAGCTCTCCATGCTAGAAAAATATCTATATAATAATAATATTGTATACACCAGCCACATACAAGATGGCCGATTCTTTAATTAATCATAGTATATCTGACACACATAAAATGGCGTATCACTTCATTTGAACAATGGCCTGTTCAGCCACACACAAGATGGCGCATTAGAGCAAGAATTATCAGCAAATTTGTATTGCATAAGTAGTATCCTATAATATTGAATCACAGTAGAAGAAGCTTTTTATGTTAATAATGGCATTCACATAATAACAATAGTATAAATACTAGCCATATATAAGATGGCCGATTCTCTAAGGTATAACAGCGTATCTGCCACACACAAGATGGCGCATTGCGTCGCCTGAACGTATTTTGCCATACACAAGATGGCGCACGGCCTCACTGTGATAGGTTGAAAGACCTAGTTCATCAGAAAGTGCTCTTGCGCATTTTTATGGCGTAGTCAGCGTCTTAACATGCTTAAAAACCCGCCAAACGATAGCAGAAATGTCATAGCCTTTGACAAAGATAGTTTATTTGTCGAAACCGGTCAGGAAATAGACACTACTGAGTGATTTTAGCAATGTGGCACAACTGAGCAAGAATGGGGCGAAAAATGGTATAGTACAAATCAATTTAAAAATATTTTTTCTCTATTGACAAAAATATTTTTTGTGTTTTTGAGTATGTGTGTTTAAAAAGGAATTTTTTCAACCTCACACTATTATTATCAGAACACATCTTTTTCTATGATGCTGGAAGTGGGTTTATCCCACTTGTAGAACTTACTGAAAAAACAGCTTTATATCTAAGTCTAATCTAATAAGAGACCTTCTAAGACATCAATATTTATAGCAATATATAAACTTTTATTTGTACATACCATCCCTTAAACTCAGTGTTTTAAAGATGCTTTAAACACTTTTTTTTTTCCCTACACTCCACTCCACTCATTTTAATAATAAATTTATACAAGAAGGGTATCCGATGATTTTGGTCTCCAAGTATATGAGGATTACCCATATATTGAGAAAGTAATATCATAAACCTGTTTATATTATCCAAACAATCAGGGTTGATCACTTTATATATAGTCTAGTAATTAATTTACTAGATAATTATACCCTTACAATACCATAATATCCTTGCTCAGAGCACTTTGTATAAATTCAGCACTTATAGCACTTTATTGTCTACTATCATGCTGTTAAAGGCAAACCTCACCAATTAGCACCTTAACCCCAGTCATCGCTAAGCACTTTATAAAATATTTATATTCTCAACAGCACTTTATTCATTTAATTACCAACTATTACTTCTAGTTGTATTCATTTATCAGCTTTTTCATTTATGGTCTCTTAGAGTTCCTCATTTCTATAATCTATTGTCATTAAATGCACTTTTATATTCACTTGCACTTTGGTATAATATTAACTGACTTTCTCTAGTACTACATTTATAGTAGTTATATAAGACCTTTACCCTGAATTAGTTATAAACATATATCTCATACCTAAGGCTAACTCCAATAGCGGCGTTTTTTCAAGTGTTTTTAGAAATATTTATTAAAACATATTTTTTAAGTTTAGCTTTAGTCCATAACTACTAAGACCATACGTCGCACACTGCATCAAATTGGTCTCCATGGCTGTCGTCCCAGAAGGAAGTCTCTTCTAAAAGGTGATGCACAAGAAAACCCACAAACAGTTTACTGAAGACAAAGGACAGGGATTACTGGAACCATGTCCTGTGGTCCGATGAGACAAGATAAACTTATTTGGTTCAGATGATGTCAAGCATGTGCGGTGGCAACCAGGTGAGGAGTACAAAGACAAGTGTGTCTTGCCTACAGTCAAGCATGGTGGTGGGAGTGTCATGGTCTGGGCCATCATGAGTGCTGCCGGCACTGGGGAGCTATGGTTAACTTAGGGAACCATGAATGCCAACATGTACTATGACATACTAAAGCAGAGCATGATCCCCTCCCTTCGGAGACTGGGCCGCAGGGCAGTTTTTCAACATGATAACGACCCCAAACACACCTCCAAGACAACCACTGCCTAGCTAAAGAAGGTAAAGGTGATGGACTGGCCAAGCATGACTCCAAACCTAAACCCTTTTGAGCATCTGTGGGGCATCCTCAAATGGAAGGTGGGGGAGTGCAAGGTCTCTAACATCCACCAGCTCTGTGATGTTATCATGGAGGAGTGGAAGAGGACTCCAGTGGCAACCTGTGAAGCTCTGGTGAACTCCATGTCAATGAGGGTTAAGGAAGTGCTGGAAAATAATGGTGGCCACACAAAATAGACACGTTTGGCCCAATTTGGACAATTCCACTTAGGGGTGTACTCACTTTTGTTGACAAAGATTTAGACATTAATGGCTGTGTGTTGAGTTATTTTGAGGGTACTGCAAATTGACACTGACTGTACTTATACAGACTGTACACTTACTACATTACATTGTAGCAGAGTGTCATTCTTTCAGTATTGTCACATGGAAAGATATAATACAATATTTACAAAATTGTGAGGGGGGCACTAACTTTTGTGAGATACTGTATGTGATTAATACAGACATACTGATGTCCTTATATATTATTCCCATATTTTAAATATTTTTTTTACCTTTTTTTTTTATCTAATACAGTTTCTAGTCGATCATAATATATATCATAATTTAATTATAGTTTTATCTGAACCAGTGTGGGTGCTACCATAATTGTGGCAATTATTTTCTTGCCAGTAGGAAGCAAAATTCCACTGCAAATGTATTCTGTTTCATTTAATTTTCCAGTAAAAAAAGAGAATATTGTGTCTATACATTATCCCTTAATATACAAGAAGTGCAAACCATTCCACGACATTGCTTGTAAGGCAAAAAACTTGTATAATGAAAACAAAAATACATTTTCCAATTGTTCCTATGTTAAACTCTGCCACTATTGCCCATCCCAGCAAAATATTGTTCATAATAGATACATAGGTATTAAATTCCCTTTCTTCTACAACTCAAAAATCTGAAATCAGTCGCTCAAACAACAAGAGGTAAGTGTATGCCCAAATTATCCGTGATATTTTATTCAGTAATTACTTTTTAAATGGTATGTAGATCAACTCAGTGAAAACCTTAATCAATCTCACTGTTATCTATAGGCTAATTCAATATTACTTATAGAGTCTCAGGAAATAAGAATGCCTGGTATAATAAGAAACTTTCAAAACAAATTACAGTTCTCTCAGTTGTGTGAACACAAGCAAGAAAATGACACTGGTATATTGTACAGCAAATAAAATAAAAAGCAACAGACAATACATTTGACAAGCGTATGCTTTCTTTGTTGAACAGAGTAAGCGTAAGTGGTGCATTACTGTAAGCCTGATAATACATAGCACTCTCTGGAGTTAATACGCCGTCTCTATCCAACAGACCTAACTATTGTATTTTGCACTCAGCTACTGAAACTTTTGTTACTGAGCAACAAGAAGAAAAAAAAAAATATTCTCTCTATATTATTTTGCAGAAATATGTATTTTCACCAAAGAGCAATAACAGAAAACTCTCAGTACAATAATACACAAGAGTGGCTTTCAGAGATCTTTGCATCTGACATTCAAGTGATGATAAAAAAACAGAAATATCTAATCCCAGTGTGTTTTGAGTTTAGCTGAAAATGCCAGAGGAATACATTTTTTTTTATTTACAGTTTTACATGGTATTGATAACTCAAAAACTTCACGATGTATTTTAAACAAACCCAACTTGCATCTATCCGGGGCCTACAGTTTGAAACAAAAAAGTACCATAAACAAATCCAGTCTCACATTTAATATAGATTTTTTTAAGTTTTGGTTTTTAATAAGGCATGAATTATGGACATAAAAATTAAGATGATACAATCAGACAAGATAAACAGGACAACATTGATGAAGCAATGTAAAATTAAACAATCATCATAGTTATTTATATATACACACAATATGAAGACTTACACTTGATAAAGGGGCAAGTATTTCAAACCGTTTATTCACAAACGTTTATATGCAATTACGCAGTAAAGGAGGACATCATTTTGGTTTCTGCTCATCTACCTTTGCAAGTGGTAACCTTGAATGCAGAGGAAGCTTTTATTGATGCAATGGAAATGTCAAAATATCAGATGATAGTGCTTTTAATAGACATCTCATCAGTTTACAAACACTCATCCTGCTATGAAAGCAGCTCAAGCAAAAAGCTCAAAATTACACAGTAAAACATTGCATGTAAAAGTTAAAAATGTAAAGGTTGTATGTAGGTTTTTACATTCTTAAACATTTTGCCCATCACATCTAATAGTGGTTAGAGGTAATACATTGTATTCCTGTATAATAGATTATCTTACCCTGCCTGGTATAACAAAAAGAAAACACTTTGGACATACTATCATTATATTTCTGGAGGGTGTGGCGTGAGTAAAAGGGTTACAGAAGGAGAGGAGTGTGGATGGAAAGGTGAGGACTTGGGCAGCATGAGGGGTATATGTTGAATGGGGAGAATGGGGCCAAGACATGGGAAGTATAATTTTTTAAATAATCCCTATAATGAACAAATGACAACATTTGTAGATGGAATTTTTAGTTTTCGATCCTTAATCCATTGAATCATAAAGCTAGGTGTCTCGGTGTGATACATTAAACCATACTGTAAGGCCTATTACACGCTATATGATGCATCGTGAAGTTGAAAAAGAATTTAAGCATTCATAAATGAACTATGGAGGCAGAAAAAATAAACATCTGGGAGAAGACATTATATGATTAACCTCTATTCATAAAACATCATCATACTTAGCTGCGCTGTACACAAGGGGGAATATGGCATATTGCTGCTAGCTTAAGAGCATTAAATCAGAATAATTGAGCAGCAATAAAAAAAGATTAAACTTATATAAGACATTTAACAGTGATCAGCATGTTAAGGGGTTAATACAAGATTTTATATAAGGGTGAGTTTAATTATTGTTAGTGGTCTTGGATGCCATGTTAGTGTTGGTTTAAGTTACTGTTAGTTCTCATGGATATATTGCAAATGCTGTGATATAAATACAAAGATTGCTTCCATTTTCTCAGACTAAACAGAACCAGCAATCAGACACAAGGTAGCTCTAAAAAGACTGTTTTTTTCCCCGAACAGTGTTCTAAAGGACCAGAGCATAGGAAACCAGGGCTTTCGCAAGAATAATATGCCAAAAGATTTATCTCTGAGAGCTGCTTTGTGGTGGTGATTTAACCATCTATAGTGAGTATGGAGCACCACTATTTTCATGATGAAATTCATATGCCTGGTAAATGGCAATATGGATACATGTCAGTAGAGGCAACTTAACAAGTGTGTCATTGAGAGCGTCATAAAACAATTCATTGACTTTGTTATTTATATTTTTGTCCATTACCATTTTAGTTCTTGAAAAGAGCACATTGTAAACATGGCTGTTTCTTTAAAGAGTCAAACTGGGAGGTCCCTGGTGGTGGCCACGTTTGAAGGCTACAAGTATATATGCTTTAGGGCTTCTCTGTTCAATATGATCAATACCTTAGACTCAACCTGCCATTCATGAAAAATAAGGCCAAATTATTAATCCTCATGCTGTCTGTCAAATAATCTTATTGATGGCTGCAATTTAGACCCTGTCCAGGAGTCCTGCATGACAGCTGCAGCTTTGTGTTGTACATTTCAGCCCTTCACTCAACCTATCACATCATATAAGGCCTCCATGTACAGATTAAATATTCTGTCACAATTAACGTACCTCCAACACCAGGCAGTGAAAGTTTAAGACTTTTAGAGCTGCAAACCGATGTGAGAAAAAAAGCAAGAAACAAGGACAAAGAAAAATGATCAAATTAATGGTTCAACATTGCCATGCATTATCGGTGAAATCCAGATTTCTTATCATTACGTATATAGGGTTCTTGAAAGCAACACTATAGTGAAGCTGTTGTAAAGGTTGGCTGTCTGACTATTAGTACAGATGAAAGCTTGCCGCCATGGACACTTCACATTCTTTTAATCACTATAATTACAGTCATTGGTCGTATGAGATAGTGTAAGGCCTCGTTCACCTAACCACATGAGCATGGTGCTCGGTTTCATTATGTATTGTGTCAGCCCTGACATACTATGGGTAATCCCAGGCTGGGGCACTGCATTATACATACAGGGTGTGTCATCTCAGGTGGATGGATGAGATGGTACCCAAATGTGATGCAGCCTCTATCAATTTGGAGCAAAATCAAAAACGGATAAAAAAAAACCCTCAGCCTGACCTCAGGTTGCCCCAAGCATTCACTTGTCTTCTACTTCTACTCCTGCCTACCACCTGCCTCAACCATTTGTCAGTGTGGCAAAAAAGCAGTAGCCCGAGTCACATGAAGGTCCCGCGACCTGGATTATCTTGTGAACAGGTGATGGATTACAGTTGCTGACAAAGTAGATGGCATGATAACATTGCCAGTTAGCAACATGAGTCTGGCACGTGTCATCACAGTCAGTGACCTTGACTATGATATCTGCCCCCAGCCTCAAACCTTGGAATGTACTACTACTATGCTTCTGGTAACAGAACCTGAACCATGGCTCATAGTCCAGTTATGACTCTCTACCCTGGTCCTGTGGATTCACTTTCACCAGAGTTTAGATTTAGAAGAAGGTGCTGGGTACTTCACTGAACACAGAAGAAATAAAGTAAATTGATACAGATATCACAGCTTTATGTCCTACTGCATTTCATGCTAGTAATACCCTGCACTTGGAGGTGACTAAAGAGCAATAGAAAGGTCTAAACAGAGACGTATGAAAAGCCATAAAATCATACACTCCTGCCAGAGACAAACTACAGTCTATAATCACTTTAGTCTCAAATCAAGGTACAGCCTCATATCTGCCTATATCAGAAGTAGCTAATGGCCTAGTTAAAAGAACTCATGTATTTGTTAACATTTTAAAAGTACACTTTATAACAGTGTGATTTCTCATAAAGAGTTTAATAGGTAACTCATTAAATTTGTTCCTGTGGTTCTATTTTATATGTGAGCATTATATTGTATTCTGTTGAAGTCTTTTGTGGCCTTAAGGTACAATTTCCAGCATCTCAAAGGGAACGACTCGCTAATCTATTTTCTGAAAACAATCCAAACACAATTTATGGCAACCTTTTCTATTAGTTTTTCCTAAGTTAGGTAATAGCACCATGCATTATAGCCCCTGAGAGCAGGAAGAGTTACGAGATGTGCGCGCATGGCGCTGACAGGTTTGTGACCAAACAGTTTAATCTATATTATTGCTTTACTTACAAGAGAGATAGTATCTGACAGAATGGCTTTCCGTCACAGCCAATAGGTATAGTAGTGCTTCTTTAACCAAAAAACAAATATATTTTTAAAGAATTACTTTTAAGTAACATTAAAGACCCATGGCAGTTACATTTAAAATATACTACTTTGAAAAACTACACCGAATGTAAAAATATAAAGCCCCTAATACTTTACTATTTCATTTTGGCTTTTGCTGATTGACTTCCTATGGTAGGAGAAGGTTTAAATGCAGAGAAAGCTTCCACTTGAACAGTAGGAATGTAGCAGCTAAAACTGTCAGTGCTTTTAATGGGACAATAAAACGTTAATAAAAAAAAAAAAGACACGCACTCCTGAAAATGTAGCAGATATAATCAGTAGTGAGAAGAAAATGGAAGCCTACAGTAAAGAATAACTGCACATATAACTTACAATTTAAACGGTGTGTCTTCTATTTCTAAAAACATTTTGATCATTATCAAGTTTAGCTTTCTGAAGAACATATAGAAAACAATAGTGGTCGTTTATAGCAGGCTATGAAACGTACAAGCCATTTTTTTTTGTATGGCTCTAATTTTTGGCACAATACTGGCAAAATGATAATCCTGCCATAATGTAATTTGGCCGCTGTCCCAAACCTAATCAGTTATACTTTTCAGCACTGAGCCAGTACTGCACATATCAGCAATAATTTAGTCTATAAAGAAAATGCCAATGTAAAGGCACTGGTTACAATGTGTAAAAGGACTGTGAAAATATTGTTTTTCTTTGTTGCATCTGAAACAAGGTAGTATTAATGTGTCACTGTATGATTTTTTTTTTTCAAATGAAGCTCTCAAAGCAGAAAAAAAGAATTCAAATGTTTCACTGATTTGGAGGCTTGCTCCTGTCAGCCAATGATCACGGCTATATGCTTATCTGCCAATGAAATCTACAGATGTATATATACTTTGTGCACTAACTGTTCGTGTCAAAGTTTTAACAGGTTCTACTTTATTGTTTTCGTTTATTAAAAAGTTGGGTTTTGCTTTAAAAAAATATGATTTTGTTCCACGTCCCTCTAATCTTTATATGCAACTATTTTTTTACTGTGTGGTTCAGATTTCTATACGGAGGGTCAATATTTCTGCTACTTTTTCAGGAGGTGGTTTTCATGACATTTCTATTACTCCTGTTGAAAGCACTGGCCGCTTTAGCTGCCATATTCCTGAAGATTCCTCTTTATTCAAAGTCTCCACCCACCTTAGGAAGAAGATCTGAGGCACACAATATGGTAAGTTCAAATGCAGCATAAATGCATATAAAAAGGTGATAATAATATAGTGCTTACAAAACAGTATATTTTAAATTCTTTACAGTGATATTGAATTTGCCAAAATTGCTCTGAAGCGTCAGATTAAGCGAAAAAGGCAAAAATAAAAAACTAAAGCAATTTTCACAGTTTTGCCGTTTTTGTAACATGTTCTGCAGCAAAAAGCTCTACTATTCAATCTAGTCTCTCTAGGCGCAGATAGTGTGGGAGCTACTCTGTGACATGTATGCATCCTCTCATCTAGATGCTAGGTTACACAGTTTCTAAACTATCTAGACAAAAAGATTACTGTTACTATCTTTAAGGAAAACAATAAATTGTGAACAGATCTCTCCAAAAAGAAAAAAAGCTCCCATAAACAGCATAGGAATTAGTATTAGAAAAAGTATCACTTCATGGACCTAATACCATTTTTGAACAGTGGCTCTCAACCTTTTTCATCTGTGGATCATCTGGTTACATTCAAATGCTCATAGAGACCACATTTGAGATCTAGAATAATTTGAACAAAGGGATATTAAACTACAAAGTAGGAGTGGTATGACTCATTCCACTTTGTTTATTAGGACTGGTAGATAAGATAATCAGGGACCGGTGCTGGTCCAAGGACTGGCTGTTGTGAAGCTCTGCTATAGAACATTTTATTTAACACAATGTGTTAATATCACTATTATTTTTGCCTTGACCCATGTGCCCTTGTAAAGCACTATGGAATATGTTGGTGCATTACAAATAAACAATATTAATAATAATAAATAAAATTAAACAGTGTCTTGCATAAACTCACCCCTTTTGCGCCAAAACCTCGTCCCACCCCACTTCAATATTTGGCTAAGCCACCGTCGGCTACAATTATAGGACAAATCTCTATTAGTTATGCATATGTGGAACCTATATTTTTTGCCTATATGTCTCGGCAATGTTGCGAAATCCAGTTGGGTTGGATGGTGAGCATTGGTGAAAAATATATATTTTAGTATTGATAGACCAGAAAAAATGTTACCACACATTTTCTGTGTCTCCCATATGTCTTTTGCCAAACTGCAAATAATAATGAAAAGTTTTTTTCAGCAATGGATTTTTTCTACTCTATAATGCCCTCTTTTGTGAAAAAGTGTTTAGCTTTCCCTGGGATGGTTTCTTCCATCTTAGTTGTGGATTTCCCCAGTTCATTCAGAGTTACCATTGGCCTCTTGATTGTCTCTTCGACTAGTGCCCTCCTTACCAAGTCAGAGTTTAGTGGGAGATTTCTCTAGGCAAAGTAACTTTTGTGCCACATTCTTCACATTTTTTTTATTTTTTTATTTTTAGGGATTTAACGTTGCTCCGGGGGATCTTCAAACTCTGCAATATGGTTTTCTTAACCTAACCCTAATTGCATTTTTTCCCAGAACGTTATCCCAAATGTCAGGACCTTTCAAAAACAGGTGCATTTATTCTTTGACGGCATGTGGCAATTTATGTGCACTCCAATCAACTAATTATTGTGATTTCTGAGGGCATTTGCACCAGAACGTATTTTGAGATTTTACAGCAAATGGACAGTAATATTTATTGAATCAAGACACTCTAGTTTCAAGAATAAATAATAAAAATAAAAAAATTTAAATGTTTTCCCACTTCAACATTAAGGACTATTTTGTTTAGATCAAATACATAAGATCCCAATCAAACACAATTAATTTCTAGGCACAAAAAATACATACTGCGTAAAATCTAAGGGAGTAAATACTAAAAACATATGACCTACAGAGATCATTGTAGGCAAAACACAGAATGGTCACAGTTGAAAGAAGTAGAATCACATTCAAATCATAAAAGTCTTATACCTTATCTTGAGACAGTCTTTGAAGATGGATTCCTTTAGAGAACATTGTAGCAAACATAGTGAGCATGTACTGCTGAACTTTGGATATTCCCATCACTAATGCGTTTACCACGGACGCTACTCCAATTTTATCAATCACATTCTGAAAGACAGTAGGGGAGTGGCGGGTAATCCTGCATAATGCCTGGAAAAACAGAAATAAACAGTTGTTAAGTCAACAATATATTATTACTAGCAACTTGCCCATCAAAAATTACGGCAATAAAATTTGAAGCCTGGCAATGCGGATTGCCACACAATGCAAGACTCTCCCCCCTCTAACTTGCAAGCCTCGCGATGAGCGCCTTTGGCGCTCATTGCGAGCCTCTCCCAGCGTCTACTTTACGTGCCTTGAGATGAGCACCTTTGGCGCTCATCGCGAGCCCCGCATGCAGGCCTCAGCCAACCCGCCACTTTCATGCTTCAGCACTAATCGTGAGCCTCTCAGACATTGGACTGACAGTTAAGTTAATCCCATCTGTGGCTAGAGACAGCAGGATGTGGATTGCAGGCTAATCCTATTGATTTTAGGAAAACACTGTTAGACCCCATGTGGAATTTATCTCTTGTGTTTGTCTGCCACACCCCCTCATTGTCTAACTGCTATAAATACTGCTGTGATTTTATAAAATGAATCAGTTCACTTGGAGCTATATAGAAATCGTGTATCTCTGATTCTGTTCCTGGTGGCTGCGATACTGAACATATCTCCACCCTACAAGTAACCTGTCCTGTTCACTACCACAGGAAGGTTACTGGAACTCCTGGAAACGCTGATTTACGATGGAGAGGCTCTGACTGATACAGAAGCCAGATATCAGGGTGCTGGTGCCGAGATTTCAAAGAACCAACGGTCCTTGTGGGTAGATAACCTGCAGCCTTTAACAGGTGGCTCTGGACTTGTATAGCCCCTACTCTCGGATCGTCAAATTCCCCAAACCCGAAATGTGTAGTGGATTTACGGTCTTGAATTTTTTTTTACATCTTTACAGCCACTACTATAGCCGTTTTGTGACTGCCAAAAACGCTGAGTTAGCTTGCAACCTCACATACAGGCACCCTGCCTCTCCCCCTGTGGTGCGTGAGGGTGCAAACTAATTTTCTAATCAATTGCTGTCCCTGAATGGCTTTCGAGGTAAGGGCTTGAAGAATATGGCGCAGTTAAAGCCGTAATTTTTCAAGGTCTTGCGGGCCTCGCGATGAGCGCCAAATGCCTACTTTAATTCACCCCATTTGGTAACACCGGCCATGAGACTGTACAAATGGATTGCAAGGACCAAGATAAAGTTCCAAAACACCACAGTAACCAGTAATCTACATTAACAAATAGCTTTGCCACAACATTTTTTTTTTACAAATGTATTATTTTAAATCTATACTCAGAGCATAAAGTTTATATTTCTGTATATCATTAATTAATTATTAAAAATTGCAGTGGGGAAGGATTAGTAAATTACACCAATTAAATGTGACACTATAATTTATCGCTTGAAAGAATATTTTTAAAAAGGAATTTTAAAACAAGGGCAGAGCAATTAGATTTTAGTACAGGAAGTTGCAAGATTAAAAAACGTCACTTACGCTCAGACTAACAGATCTACATCTGATTTTATAGCATGTGCTACTAACACTATGATATTCATGCTCTTATAATCTAGACCCTAAAAGGAAATAACAACTATTTGACCAGAGCAATCCCAACACCATTTATGACATCTGCTCCATTACCTAATTTCTTGTCTTTTCAAGTGGAAGAGAACGATGGAATTGGCCAAATTTAATTTACAGCTAGTTCACAATCTCAGTTTCAAGCCTCTCTCCTACTTGACAAAATAAATATGTGAATATGGGAGATATTTTACCACGTAACAGAGCTGCCCAGGAATGCATATAATACAATCTATAATTTGGATGTTCAAAAGAGTGTAATTTAAAATTTGTACATGATATCTAGTTAAAGCAAAACTGTTGTTCAAGAAAAACAACACTTTTATGAAGTGCGTAACAAACTAATAACATCAGCAGTTCTGTAGGCCATGGGCATAAAACACTGGAAGAATCTGTTTAAACTAAATTATGCTCTTAAATCAGACCCCCAGTTTTAAAAAAAAAAAAAAAAAATTCAACTACTGCAAAGAATTGCAAAGGATTTTTATGACGGAAGGATATAATAATAAAGTGAACAATAAATGGCTCAAATGGGACTATAAACAATGAGGAAAGTAAAATCATCTTCATTTATCTAGATGGCATATTTGATCTAGAGATCTCTGAATTCATATTTCAGAAGTTACTTGAATGGGTATGAATGGTAGTATGCATGTTTAGTTGGTTTTAATTTATTACATCACGTAGTGTAAACAACATTTTGTATTTATTGTATTGATTTACGATTTTGTATGTGATTTTTTCTTTGCAAGATGAAAAATAAAACATTAACAACATAAAAAAAAAACTACTGCAAAGAGACCCATGCCTAGAGGGACTAGTAATGGTAACCCATGACATGCATTTTCAGATCTTTTTTCTCATGAACCATTACCTTTTCAAAATGATCAGTTACAGATTATAAAATGAAAATCCTCACAAGTTTGCCTTTTTATATATGATACACACATGCATATAGTATACATATATTGGCATAAAAACAATTGTAGCAATGCCTGGCACTTTTTACAATGTAAAATACAAATTGTGGAAAAATGTATTATAAAAGGCTAGCTTTCATAAATGCATGATTTCCCATAAAAAACTGACACCATTTATTTGCAAAAAACAAACAAACAATAAAATGTAATCAGGTAACATTTCTTACTGCTTGACTTGGCAATAAGTGAAAAATAATGTTGCTACTAAAGACTAATTACAGAGTTCAAATGAAACCCCCAGTGATAAAAAAAAAATATATATATATATATATATTTATTTATTTATTTATTTATTTTTTTTGGGGGGGGGGGGGGTTCTATAGGAACATGTATTTGTTATTCTTATATAACAACAGTACAAATGCTAAAAAAATAAATAAAATAAAAATCTTCATCATATGCGTAATGCATTTGTTTTATGTATTATATGTGTGACTATAGGGTGGACATTTGACTTTGTAAACAACTTTAGGTGGACTGTACTAAGATTCTAAAATATTCTATGGGTGTGTGGCCTGTAATAATAAAAATATTCTTTATAAAGTGCTGAGTATCTATAATAGATTTTAATTTGTAATGCTCTTTATTTATATATAAACTATTACACTAGGTCTTGTTTTGCTAACTGTATAGAGCTCATGCATCTTTAAGTATATAGTCATTAGATCTGGTGCTACTTGTACTTGCCCTCTGTTCTTCCCCAGTAATGTGGTAGACACCTTCTGACATGAGGTGCTCTTCATCCGGTGCCATATCGTTATGTCTCTGGTTGTGTTATCCCTAGCCAAGACACTGATTTTGGGAAAGATTGATGGCACAAGAAGAGGGGGATGGCAGATGCAGGGATGGATAGATGAGATGATTGAAGCAATAAACATGAGCTTGATGTAGTCCATATATAAAATAAATGCTTAATAACCTTGATTAAAAAAAAATAGATCTTGTCAAATATTACCTTTGCTTTCAAATGTACAACCTTATTTTTATTAAAGGATTCCTAACCTACTGTATAAATGCAAATGGGATAGAAGTAAGCAAGCTATAGCCAGATGGCAAACCTCTTCAAAAAGGCATAGGATATGAGTAAGATATCATGGGGACTAATTAAGTATAAATCTTTAGGCAGTGCATTTTCTGGAATATTAGATTTTGCTTTTACATGAAAAAGGCCAAAATAATATTTTGCATATTACATTACAATTACGCATTGAGGATTCTTTTCCAAAAATTAGGCAGGTCTAATATTGTGAAAAAAGATGATTAAGAGAAATGGCTATAAAAGAATTATTAACTGTTATTAGTAGTCAAAATCAATGTTTCTATGTTTATTACACATTGATGCGGTGACAGGGAGTTAAGAGAGGTAGACGGTGGTCTGTAAAAATGGTGACACTTCTGTTAAAGTTCATCTTCAAATAGTCTCCCTAGTATTTTTCAGTGGCAGAATAAAGCCCATTGGATAACCCACATTTTCAAATTACAAGCAGCCAAGTTGTCTAAAATGAAATCCCTTACAAATAAAAGATGATGATGATATTAATAACACACCAACATGTTCCGTAGCACTGTACAGGGGATTAGAAGAAGAAAAATTACAAGCTGCAGAAAATGGAGGGCCCTGTTTTGAGCTTAGAATCTTTTCAGAAAGTGCTTTTTGTCAAAGCACCCTACAATATTGAAAACTCACTACTTACAATCTAGAGGGAATGGAAGAGGCAGAAGCAAGGGTGGGAATAGACAGATAAGGAATAGCAAGGGTCGGGAAGTAAATGAAAGTTGGCTTAAGTAGGAAGGTGTGCAAAATAAGAAAGTGTTTTCATTAAGTGGGAGTGGGTCATCTAAATTTTAAGATTTTAACTGGAAGGGTTTCTATCCCAGTCTTGCATACCTGCTAATGTTGTTATTTTGAT
This sequence comes from Discoglossus pictus, assembly GCA_027410445.1. Lineage (NCBI taxonomy): Eukaryota > Metazoa > Chordata > Amphibia > Anura > Alytidae > Discoglossus > Discoglossus pictus. Next base: position 303,910,217 of record CM050166.1, on the reverse strand, counting down.
ACATACTTCACAAAAATGTTTTTCTTTTTACAAAACTACAGTGGTCAGAAGGTACAGAGTGGTGTGTTTACTTTTTTAGTTGTGCATTGTAAGTTGTATAGGAAATCTCTGCCAGATTATTAAGCAAGGTTTTCAAATCAACTATTTTTTTTAACTAGTGCATTTTACGTGTAAAGAATATGTACTTATATGGAATAATAATACAAAATAGAAACAATAGTTACAGAAATAACAAATATTTTGTCCTGTTCTGTAGTAATACATACCGAGATAGTTGTAATCCTGAGAGAATCGATAGTACAGTTGGTAAAAATAAACCACAAGCTAGGTCCAATCTCTCCATTAATGAAGCCTTGCACGTAAGGTGAAATTGTTGTACAGACGTTTTCAATAATTTTTGCAGTCATGTGGTATATGATAGGTTCTTCCTGTTGAACACAAAAAATCCATGACAGGTTACAACTTTTAACAGCAATACACACTTCTTTTTACAAGTAGCATTAGGCCAAACACAACCTACTGAAGTTCAAGAAACAAAATACACTGTTTATGAAGTCTTTATCAAAATAGCAATAATAGTAGCCGTGTAAACCATGGAAATAAAACATTTTTTGGTGGAAAATCTGAATTTGTTAATACACCGTTAGGTAGTATAGAAATACAATTTGTTTTTGTTACTTGACATCTTAAGAGCTGGATCTTGGATGTGTGTTTGCATTTATTAGTGTATCAGAGAGGTGGGAGAGGAGGGAATATTTAGAAGCCCACAGTCATTGTTTGTTAATAGAATAAGACTGGAATTAACACCACACTCTTCCCTTTCACGGACCCAGACGCAGGATGTTGCATTAAGGGATGAAACCATAACTCAAATACCACACTTGCACACAACTATGTATGTAACATGGGATGTAACAAACACATCTATGACTTTTTTCCTGATTAGCTATTTTCTTATTCAGACAAAGTTTTTGAACATATATATTTTTTTTTTTATTGTGCAGTGGCCCTTTAAATGAACATAGACAGTTCATTTCTGTTTTTGCAGAATTCAAAATGTTGTATTTGAAGATATTTAGATAAGACTTCCTCCCAATTTTGCTTCAATTCAGAAATCTGACTTAGGATCAAAATTACCATTTACATTCACATCCAAATCATGCATTAAGTACACAAAAACTAGAAAATATTTACAAACGGATGCTATGTTTGTATGCTATATTATCAAGTTATAGCCACAAATACGTGACATCTCCGACCATCGTCTTCAGGAACGGGGTTTAGCAGCCTAAAGCACTATTGCTGCATGTGGGATGCAACATTAATCAGTTACACTCAGATGAGGCAACTGCATTTTAGTATTTGGATATGCTCTTACTATGATGAACTAGGGATGAGGGGAAATGTGAGCGGGATAACTTGATAAAACAGGTTGAGGGTGTATCAGTTAGGCAACTTGTGATGAAATTAAAGAAATGGTGGTGACAGGTGATGAAATAGAATTGAATGAATGAGAGCACATGTGAAGGCACATGCAATCAGTTTATCTGATGAAGTTGGAGACAAAATGCAGGCAATTTGATAAGTTTGGATGCAAAGTTGGTGAACTGACAAACCTGTATGAGGAGGAAGCTCAGGCATCTTCATCATACATTGCAAACATTTGTAAGGTAAAGTAAAACCAAGCATAAAAATACATGCTAAAATCTATTTTTTTAAATGTTATTATTACTAGAATTCTTATTTACCATTTTTTTGAAACGCACTAACATGTCCTGTAGCACTATACAGGAGTTAAGTACAAAAAAATATATATACAATGGAGGTAAAAAAATAAACAAAAGTAATTAAAAGGAAGACATTTGGGCTTGACAAATAGTTGAGGGAGTAGAGGGTTCATTAGTGATTAAGTTTGTGGGTGAATTGGCAGCGAATAATTAAGCTGATGGCGCTAAACCTGCACTATAAATTAACACACATTATAGGCAAGAGGGCATGTTATGCGAGTTCAGAGACAGAAGAGTGTCGGTTTGTGAGGTGGTAGAGACAAAAGAAAACAAGGTAAATGGAATTGCGAAAATGTTAGTTGGATAGTGGATGTTATAAGGCCCATTGACATTCGCTGACATTTAAATTAAACATTTTAAGATCATAATTTTCTTCATGCGTACCAAAATATTGTGATGTGGATCCTATTTAGGAATCCTTGAACAACCAACCAAGGTTGTACAGAAACACCTTTTATGCAGCCTTTATTTTAATTATTCTTGCCACATACAAATTTTAAAAAAATCAATCTTTATTTGTACATTTAAAATGTTGTTAAAAATGCAACGATTAAAAAATTCATGTTAAACCCAAGGGCCTCATTCTATTATCGTCCGTAAATCGTCCGCAAAGCTGCGATTCCTTGCGGGGCTCCCGTTACCTTGCAATTCAAATAGACGGCGCCGCAAGGATATCCCCTTATGGCCGGCCGTATATCTTGCAACCAGCCGTAAGCTCAGAAATCTTTAAAAGCAAAAATAAATTCAAGACGGCACTGTAAAGCTCTGTAAATGCTAGGGATCATAATGGGGGACATGAGGATTAATAGCAACCCCCTCTCAAGCTTGCACATCAGCCCAAATCCGATATTTCATTAACTGGTTATTTTCCGGCTGCAGCGTGGGCGGGTCTGAGGTGCTCAAAGCCCTCTGGACTTTGTCCACGGATATTTGACATAAATTAAAATAAAAATTTACGGATTTGAGGGTAGGGGAATGTTGTGCTACGAATGCTAACACCTACAATCACTTTATAGTCTCCTCAGAGTGCAGGATGGCTTTATTATGTGCTTAATTGTGTGCCTGCGGGACCTTTTTGCTGCAAGTAGGCTGCGGCTCGGTTTTAGCCTTGCAGAGATAAGATCAAAGGCTTTCCTCCGGCGCGTGCTGCCGCAAGGGATAACAAGGCGCCGGCCGCAAGCCTGCCGGAGTCCCCGGCCGGAATGGAATAGAATAGGCAAATAGCTTGCGGCCGGTCCTTGCGGCCCCGCATCTCCTACGGCCGATAATAGAATGAGGCCCAAGGTGTTTAATCCTTTGGGCTTTTTGACGTCCAGCAAATTATTAAAGGTTTATTTAAGTTTTATTTTTGTTGTTGTTATATTCTTTGCTTTGATCACAGCTTTTTTATTTAATTACGTTATTATGCTCAAGTCAATAAAAGATTATTACATTAAATTTTGAAAATAAAAGAGACAAAAAACAACAACCTGTAAGATTCATCACAAACTTCTCAAGTCAATCCCAACAAATAAGATCTATATTGCAAAAGCACTGGAACATCTTGAAATTAGACAGAGATCTGGATGAAGTACTTACAGAACAAAGCACAATTACATACAGAAGAGCAAAAAACCTAAAAGATCTCCTGGTACATAGCCACAATGAGGAAAATAAAAATAAGAGAAACTGGCTAATAGAAGGCCAAAAAGGATGTAAAGCATGCAGTAAATGTAAAGCATGTCCATTTTTATTAAAAAACACAGAATTTCAAGATGCAACAGGATTAAAGAATTATAAGAGAAGACACAATATAAATTGTCTAACTGAAGGTGTTATCTACCAAATAATTTGCTCATGTAATAAAAAATACACAGGCAAAATCAAAAGACAGTTAAGACGCCGTGTATTAGAACATGTAAATGATGTTTTAAATTTAAAAGATTCCCCAATAGCAAAACATTTAAGTCATCATCACAACAATAATCCATACTGTTTGAAATTCATAGGTATTGATCCTATACCAAAAACAGCAAGAAGAGGAGATTGGGATAAACACCTACTGTGTAAAGAGGCAAAATGGATATTTCAATTGGATACAAAAAAAACACAGGGTTTAGATAAAGAATTTACATATACAGCATTCATTTGAAAAAACCTCTTATGAAAAATACCTAGATTTAATATATGAAAAGGATACAGAAGTTTAACAGAAGAATCTATATATATAGTATTCATTTGAAAGAATTACTAATAAAACAAAATACAAAAAAAAAAAAGAAAAAAACTTTTATTCAAAGATATGAAAAATTAAAAGAAGTAATTAGAATACCATCTTTATCTAGGAAACATAACCAAAAATACACAAATATAGTTGAATTGAAAAACCAAATATTTTATTGACTTGAGCATAATAAAGTAATTAAATAAAAAAGCTGTGATCAAAGCAAAGAATATAATAACAACAAAAATAAAACTTAAATAAACCTTTAATAATTTGTTGGACGTCAAAAAGCCCAAAGGATTAAACACCTTGGCCCTCATTCTATTATCGGTCGTAAATCGCCCACAAAGCTGCGATTCCTTGCGGGGCTCCCGTTACCTTGCAATTCAATTATACGGCGCCGCAAGGATATCCCCTTACCTTAGAAATCTTTAAATGCAAAAATAAATTCAAGAGTAAATGCTAGGGATCATAATGGGGGACATGAGGATTAATAGCAACCCCCTCTCAAGCTTGCACATCAGCCCAAATCCGAGTGGGCGGGTCTGAGGTGCTCCAAGCCCTCTGGACTTTTTACATCGATATGTGACATAAATTTAAAAAAAAATTATTTTCGGATTCGAGTGTAGGGGAATGTTGTGCTATGAATGCTAACACCTAAAATCACTTTATAGTCTCCTCAGAGTGCAGGATGGCTTTATTATGGCTTTAAAATGTGCTTAAATGTGTGCCTGCGGGACCTTTTTGCTGCAAGTAAGCTGCGGCTCGGTTTTAGCCTTGCAGAGAGGGTTCCCAGAGCAATTGAATAGCAACCAGGATTTTCTTACGGCCGAAACTCTTGCGGCCGTTTAAGATCAAAGGCTTTCCTCCGGCGCGTGCGGCTGCAAGGGATAACAAGGAGCCGGCCGAAAAGCCTGCCGGAATCCCCGGCCGGAAGGGAATAGAATAGGCAAATAGCTTGCGGCCGGTCCTTGTAGCGCCGCATCTTCTACTGCCGATAATAGAATGAGGCCCCTTGTGTTTAACATGAATTTTTTAACCGTTGCATTTTTAACAACATTTTAAATGTACAAATAAAGATTGATTTTTTTAAATTAGTATGTGGCAATAATAATTAAATTAAAGGCTGCATAAAAGGTGTTTCTGTACAACCATGGTTGGTTGTTCAAGGATTCCTAAATAGGATCCACAGGACAATATTTTGGTACGCATTTAAGTAATAACACCTAGGCCTAAAAAAATAAACTAAGATCATTTTTTGAGTATTATACATAATTTTCTTCACATAGAACAGCTTAAATCAGACTAAACAAACTATATTTTGGCATCATACGTTTGAAAGATTGTCTCCCCCTCCTCTTGAAAATAAACTTCTATAAGCGAATACATTTAAAGAAGTTATTTCCATGAAAACTTTTTGATATGTTGGAAATAAGTTCTGTGCAGGTATTATGCATATAGATGGTGTTATTTGTGTATTACCGTACACAGCCTTGAGAGATGGGTGAAATTGTTGTACAGACAATTTTAATAAATGTTGGTAGTCATATGATATATGACATACCCTTCCAATTAAAAACAGTAAATATTTAGCCCATTACAACTTTTACCAAGCTATGCCTAGCCTTTTCACATGCACCATTAGGTCAAATTCAACGCTTAAACCAGTTGTGAGCAAGAGTGGCCCTAAGGCCGCATGCAACCCTCAGGCGCTTCTCATGCAGCCCCAATCTGTTCTCTGGAGTGGGAGAGCACGCCGCTCATCAACATTACATAGTCCATCAAATCTCTCTAAAATCACATATATAGTTGTGAGCATGCGAGTTGTTGCTAACACTTGCGGGCTCCCGAAGCGAGGGCAGCAGTTGCTGGCATGAAGCGCCAAAGGCGCTCCATGCCAGCAACTGCGGCCCTTGTAAAAAAATACGTGATGTGCAACGACCCATTCAGAAAACACGCAAAAAACGCCCGAAAACGGCGCGCATGAAAACATCAGAAACACAATAAATAAACACAACGAACACATAAAAAGCTTATTTACAGCAAGGGGGGGGGCATCCAGCACCTCGAAAAGTAAATTTACACGTCAATTGAAGTCCAAAAAAACAAGTTTAAAGTGCCGAACATCTCCTAAGCAAGAGAAAAAATGGCCACCGAACAAAACTAAAACGAGGCTACAGACGCAACAATACTACAGTGACTCGCAAAACTGAAACAACGCTACAGTCAACTTTACGAGGTACGTAACACATCCTATGCGGCACGTACCACACTGATATTAACCACCATTTTGACAACTACTACGCATAAAATGGCGGATGGAACGAAAATTGTACGCTGGAACGCAAATAGCGCATGCGTATTGCGTTCTAACGGTCTGAGGCACCTCAAAGTTTATAAATATTGCCTACTTTCCAGAAAATTCTACATTTCTACTCAGGTGATGAACGGAGTGACTGGATAGTTAACTGCTGCTGTTACTTGAGAAGAGAATGATTTCATAATTTCCTACTTTACACTGTGCAAATTACAACTGAGAGGTAAGCTATCATATATTACATTTTATTACCAAGATAGCAAAAAAAAAAAAAAATACAAACTTTAACTATGAAAATGGGATTCATGTATGACACGCACATATATGTGTATAGGCCCTACAACAAACTAATGTAAACTCAAACTAATGAATCAAGTATATTTAAATGACATTAATTTACTGCAACTCATAGCAAAAAATAATATGACACTAATACATATGCAACCTGAATCTTTCCCCTTTTTTCACTATTCAAACAGACTTTGCATCAACAGCGTAACTCAAAAATTTGCACCGTGGACTGTCAAAGAGAATAACAGAAAGAAAGAAGAAGAGGTAAGATAGAAAAATACATTCCATGCTGAAAAAGACCATGCTTTGCAAAATCAAAAAAATAATAATATACAATTAACCATTTAACTTTATTTTTTAAACAGACACTACAAGAAGAGTAGCAGATTAAGATTGGCAGGAGGGGACCCTCTGTCATTCGGACAAGAACAACACTTAAATCAAGGTATAGTAGAAAAAGTAGAAAAAAAAAGGAAATATATCTGTTTAATGGCCGCCAATATAAAAATTTTAAGTAAAAAAAATTTTTTTTTATAAAGAACAAAACAACACAGTTCAATAAACTTCACAAAGACCTATACAATTTATAACGAAAGACAGTTTCAGAGAAAAAAAAAAGTGGAGGCCACAAAACAGGATAGCATTCGAAACATTACCAACATACATAAAACAAAAGTATTCCTCCTCTTTACTGTAAAATAACCTCCAACCATTACCCACAAGCCAAATGCAGCAACAAAAAAGTGGTGAACACAAAACAGGATAAAAATAAAAAAGCACAACATGATATAGAAAAGCCAAATAACATTCATTTTTACTGTCCAACATCATTCAATACTCATAAAGAAGACTAATTAAGCAAATAAAGTATGCAAAATATGGTGGACACAAAACCGGATTGTACCAAAAATCACAAAAAACAGACAGAAAAGTAAATTAATATTCTTCTTTACTGTTTAAGAACCTATAAGCCTTACAAAAAAGCCTAAATAAGCATACCAAAAGTGGTGGACACAAAACAGGATAATGCTAAAAACATCAAAAATAAATACATTAATAATTACAGTAAAAAAAAAAAAGGATAACTGTAATATACAAATACAATTAAAGTATTTGAAAAGGTTGCACAAAAAACAGCATAGCACAAAAATCACTATAACAGATAAAATAGACCAAAACAATGAAATATGCTATTCATTACAAATACATTCAAATCAAATAACATTTTACTTTTTGTTTTACAACAGACACTGCGTGTAGAGCATCGGACGAAGACTTACAACAGCGAACCAAGAAAGATTCTGCTTGAAATCACACTTCAAACAAGGTACAGTATAACAAGTACAAAAAGAGAAAACAAAATAAACATGTTTGCTCTGCATCCATGTCAACAGAAAAAAATAAACACCAACAACATTAAGAACCACTAATTATAACCTTTACCAAAATATTACTGACACATTTGTCATTTACCTGTTATTTGTCTTTTATGGACAACAATGTTTAAAAGTAAACCCAAACTTCAATCTAGCCAAAAAAAAAAAGGAACATAAAACAGCATAGTCCACAAAAGTGTCAAAAAACACACTAAATAACATTTTTCATTCTCAATTACCCGCCCTAATGTACAATATTAAGCATAAAACCTAACCACACGCATAAAATAGAATACTACAACAAACAGTACTAACACCGAAAAAACAACAATACAAACCTTTTCACAGACCCAACATATTTTTTTTAAATAAAATATAACAATACTATTACAACAATCACCTATAGGACAAATTACAAAGACTAATTTCTTCCCTCTACTATGCCTATAAGCCAAAAGTACAACAAAAAAATAAATTACCAAACAACAACAAAATATCGATTTCAATTAACACTATACACCTACTACATATAGAAGAAGCTATATTCTAATTACAACCTACGACAGAAAGTAAAAGCAAAAAAATAAAAAACACTTATTTAACAAGACAAATAAAGTACGGCTACAATGAACTACAATCACATAGAAACAAACTGTTGATAAGAAAAAATTTAACATCTCAAACTCAACTAATTAAACATTATTTACTTTTACAGATTAACATGGTTGATAACGATAGCAAACAAGAAAAGACGTCAAGCTAGAGAACGACAAGAGAGATGGGCCAACCAACAGACACCAGAGCAGAAGGAAATTCAACAAGAAAAAGAACGCAAAAGAATTGCAAGCAAAAGACTATCACCTGCAAAAATTAAAGATACACCAAAAAAAGCTATTAAAAAAACAAAGCATTTAGAACCTGTTCCTGAAACATCAGATGACATTTTACCTGAACTAATAAAAGATATACCAAAACAAGCCACCAAAAAAACAAAGCATTTACAACCTCTTCCTGAAACATCACATGACATTTCAACTGATGAATTTGAAAATGAAACTGATATAGGCTTTGCAAATTGTCCTTTACTCGAGTCTTTAGCAGTAGAGGTTCATAATTGTGGGGACATGAATACTCAATGTCAGTTTTGTGAGGCTTATCATTTTAAACAGGAGAGACCCAGAGATGGCCAATTTAGTAGTTGCTGTCAAAAAGGCAAAGTAAAACTTCCAGAAAGAAAACAATTCCCAATCTATTTACAAAACATTATGACTGAACCTACTTTTCCAAACTACAAAAATGTTAAGACAAACATAAGATCCTACAATAGTGCCATATCCTTTGCATCTATGGGGGCAACATTAGCTGCTAATGTATCAAGACATGGTCCTTACTGTTTTAAAGTCCAAGGCCAAATTTACCATCAGACTTCACATTTACATCCAGAGGTAGGAGAGCAAATAAAATGTGCTCAACTATATGTCCTAGATAGAATGGAAGCTGTTGACCAATGTATGCAGCTGCAAGAAAATAAAAAATGCTTACCCAGTGTTTTTATAGAGCTAGATAACATCATGTCCAATAACCCCTACACTAAAGCTTATAAAAAATTGGCAGAAGTAGAAAATGAACAACTTCATGCAGAAAGAGATCAATCACCAATCCCAAAGGCCAATATGGTGCTTAAAAGAGATAGACATACTGATAAACGTCGTTATAACTTGCCAACATCAAATGAGGTTGCAATGGTGTTTCAAAATGATGAAGGAGAACCACCGTTTCAAAGAGACATTAGAATATATCCCAGAAATGAGGAGCAACCATTAATTAATTAATATCAGTATCTTAAGTCCAAATTTAGATCCAATGACAAATCCCATTTTTTTCCCACACGGAAAAGCAGGTTGGCTACCCAAATGCTAAAGCCAGAATCCAAACTAATGTTTCTATGCTTGAATTTAAAGTAGCTCAAATTGCCATTCGAAATACATTTAATCCAATTTTATGTGGTGGAAAACTAACACAACAATGGATTATTGATTCCTATTTGCAAGTTGAGACCAATAATTTAAACTTTTTAAAATATCAACAAGATAAACTATGTGTAGAACAATATTGTGGACTAATGGACTATGTTGCTGAGGTCGCTACAAGCAGAGACATGACAGCTGGCAAAGCCATTATTTTACCATCTTCTTTTCAATGATCTCCTCGAAATATAAGAGAAAGATACAATGATGCTATGGCTATTGTCACCAAATTTGGCAAACCCAATTTATTTATTACATTTACATGTAATCCCCAATGGCCAGAAATCACACAAAATTTACTTCTTGCCCAAAGTCCTTCCGATAGACCAGATTTAGTAGCCAGAGTTTTTAAAATTAAATAAAATAAATTAATACGTGACATCACTATAAGTCACTTATTTGGCAAATGTCTTGCTTATGTATATACCATTGAATTTAAAAAAAAAGGGCCTTCCACGTGCACATCTTCTCATAATACTTCAAGGAAAAGATAATTTAGATACTGGTGAGAAAGTGGATTCAGTCATTGTTGCCGAACTACCAGATCCAGAACTATATGGTAGACTATATGAGATTGTTACTCATCGCATGATTCACGGACCCTGTGGCGAGCTTAATCCACAATCACCATGTATGGAAAATAATAAATGTTCCAAAGATTTTCCTAAAGATTATAGAGACAAAACGTATGCCAGTTGTGATGGCTATCCACTTTATAAAAGAAGAGAAGGAGATAGTGCCATTATTCGTGGGAAAAAAGTTGACAATAGATATGTAGTACCCTACAATCCACATTTACTCATTAAGTATAATGCACACATTAATGTACAAGCCTGCACTTCCATCAAATCCATTAAATATGTGTACAAATATATTTACAAAGGCTAGGATGCAGCTACTGTAGTCGTCAAAAGTGCAGAGAACCCCGAAAGCACTGAGTTAGTACATGATGAACTTGCATCTCATGTAGATGCTCGCTATGTAAGTGCACCAGAAGCGATGTGGCGCCTTTTAACATTTTAAATGCATGATAGATCACATACAGTATATAGATTAGCAGTACATTTGCCACAAAGACATTTAGTGTATTTCCATGCTGGAAATGAAAGTAATGCATTGGCCCAAAGTGAGCATCAACGCACTACACTAACTGCATGGTTTGAATTAAATTCTACAGATTCAGAAGCAACACAATTCTTATATATTGAAATTCCATATCACTATGTTTTTGTGAATGGATTATGGAGACCTAGAAAAAGCAGAGGAAATAAAATAATCCCAAGAATTTACACAGTCAGTCCAAGAGATCTTGAAAGTTTCTGCTTACGACTATTACTTTTAAATGTTCCTGGAGCAAAAAGTTCTGAACACTTAAGAACTGTTAATGACATAGTATATGAATCCTTCCATTTAGCTGCAAGACACAGAAACTTACTAGCTGATGATACAGAGTGGGAAAGATGTCTAAAAGAAGCAGCACTATGTCAAATGCCACGGCAGATGAGGGAACAATTTGCATTTATTTGTATCTTCTCAAATGCACCAAATGCATTAGCTTTGTGGGACACATTTAAAAGTAATATGGCTGAAGACTTTCTGCAACCATACAATGAACCTATTGCACACTTAAAAGCGTTAATGGAAATCCAAGAAGTATTTTTAACTCATGGATTAAGTTGTGCAAGTTTTAATTTGCCTGATCCAGGTCTTATAGATGACAAACTTTGAAGACTATGACATTCAACTACAAGTACAAAGAAAAGAAGTAAGACTTGCAACTTTAAATACGTTACAATTGCAAGCATTTAATGCCATTAAAAAGGAATAGATAATGACATGGTCAAAGAGCGTTATTTCTATCTTGATGGACCTGGCGGATCAGGAAAAACGTATCTATATAATTTATTAATGAGTTTTGTACGCGCACAATGTCAAATAGAACTGCCGTTTGCCACTAGTGGAATTGCTGCACTTTTGTTAGAAGGTGGAAGAACTGTACATAGTGGCTTTAAACTGCAAGTGCCTATTTTAGAAACCTCTGTGTCAGATATTCGCATGACATCATTACAAGCAAAAAAAAATAAAAAAAGTAAATTAATTATAAAAGATGAGGCCACAATGTTGTCATGCTATGCCCTCCAATGTATTGACCGTTTGCTTTGTGAAGTCATGGATAATACTTTTCCATTTGGTGGAAAGGTAATGTTGTTAGGTGGCGATTTTAGACAAACATTACCTGTCGTTGTACATGGAAATCCAACTGACATTATCGAAACCTGTATAAAGTCAAGCACACAATGGAAACATTTTACCCATCTTCAACTGCAACAAAATATGAGATCAGAAGGCCAAACTGATTTCAATGATTGGCTTATTAAAATTGGAGAAGGCAGAACAGAAAAAAATACCACATTTACCTGACGACACTGTAGAGATCCCACCTCATATGATTTGTCACCAAGATCTTATATCGGCTATATTTGAAGGTAGCATAAATAACCAGGAATATTCAGAGCTTGCCAACCAAGTCATCCTAACATGTAAAAATAAGGATGCATTAATACTCAATAATGAAATCTTTAAAAAAATTAAAGCACCACAAAGAAATTATAACAGTGCTGATTCTGTACTTGCTGATGACAAAGAAAGTCAGGCAAACTTTTCGACTGAATTCATAAACTCACTAACTCCTTCTGGAATGCCACCACATATTTTGCAGCTAAAGAAAGGTGCAACTGTCAAGTTACTGCGAAATATGAACCCGAAAAAAGGCCTATGCAATGGTACAAGATTAATTGTTCAACAATTAAAGGACCATTTCAATAGATGCTGAAATTTTAACTGGTACCCATAAAGGAGAGAGAGTTTTCATACCAAGAATAGATTTAGCACCAAGTGAAAGTAGTCTGCCTTTTATACTTCAATGAAGACAATTTCCCATCATTATGGCATTTGCCATGACCATTAATAAATCACAAGGTCAAACTTTCAAATCTGTGGGTATTTTCTTAGAACAACCAGTATTTGCACATGGCCAATAGTATGTTGCCTTATCACGGTGAAAACATCAACAGGCTATTAAAGTTTACATTGAAAAGAATGAAAGTCAAGGTGATTTATTAGAAGATGGACGCATTTTTACTAAAAACATTGTCTACTATGAAGTACTGTAACTAAACAATCAAACAAAATAAAGCCATGCAAAACTAATTTAAAAGCAAACGCAAACAACTAAAAAAACCACAAGATAACAACTAATTTGGTACAAAAAGTACACGCAACTGTCCATTTCCTTCAAAAGCTCATTATTAAGCCACAGAAATTACTTTATAACAACATTTTATTATTAAACTATCTAAAATTGTCAAACACATACAGAAAAGTTGTTACACATCGCGGAACAACTTTAAGTTCTCGCCTTGTCTTTTTACAGAACCACTTTTCCACAGACAAAACTCTATGTGCCATTTAAAACAATTACTACACCAACAAACAAAGGTCAACCATTCAAAAATACAAATCAATAAAGAATTCAGTCATAATTTATGGAAGTACTGTTTATGCATGATTAGCCTCACAAAACACTTGCTTTGTATTATTTTGACAAATTATGTTCAAATGTTAATTAACTATATTACTGTTTATAATGTTACAAGTTTCAAAAAAAAAATTTCAAGTTCCTTACTTACACGCATAAGAAAGTTCAAGTTTAAAAAAATATACTTTCAAGTTCCTTACTTAGACATATTACAAAGTTCATGTTAACAGCACAACCACGTTTTCAGGCGCAATGTAAATATTGTCTTTTATGTTAAACATTAATCCAGGGAGTAATCTGATCGCCAGTTAATGGGGTCAGGAAGGAATTTTTTTTTTTCCCGCTTTGAGACAATTGGCTACGTTTCAAAGAGGTCTTTTACGGTTTGCCTCCCTCTGGATTCAATGTATATTTAAGTTAACAATTGTTCACATAGAACTTGCATGTTAAAAAAACATTACCTCAAGTTTACAATACTGATTAATTTCAAGTTTAACTGTTCTTATATTCAAATGTTAATACTTTTACTCGAAAATGCTTTAACAGTTACTGTTGAACAAAAGAAAATGTTACAAAAATAAACATGTTTAATATAAGAATTATACTTATTTCCACAGAACTACAAAGTTACAAGTGTCAAATACGTATATTACTAACTAAACAAATGTACACACATACACATCTCATTGCCGTCATTTTTTGACGGGCAAGTCGCTAGTGATTAAATAATAACCAGCTGTATTCCTACATACTTTGCCTCTTTATTTATACCTCTATTAACAAGTATTCCTTTCCTACAGGGGTTTTGACATTTTGTTTTTGGTAAAAAAAATAATGTTTAAAGCACTGTGAGTCCCTTTAAGAACTTTAGGGCTGAATATGAGTCTGCATAAATGAAATATATTGCCCCACTGCCTATAATAAACATGGACAATACATTATTTGTTTCATCGTAAAGAAATTTGAAGTGGACAATTTAATTATACACACCGTTGATGACCTACATTAGAAGGGTCCATAGACGATCACAAAGAAGGTGCCATATTAAGCACATTTAATATGTGGTAGACAATATGGGGCTATAGGGCCAACTACATTTTCAGCATATTTTTATTTTTTAGCTAAAATCTGGTTCACAGCCTTTAAACAATTACAAAAAATACTGTATGAAACCATATTTACGAGTAAAGAGCAATACAAATCTTCCTAACTGATGTCTCTTCATTTCTGTCAGTGTGACCTGTTTAAAAGTTCTGTGTCTCCAGAAAAGCTCAGAATAAGGTGTTTCTCTGAAGGTTACATTTTAATTGTGAGGAGTCAGGAGAAATTGCACATATAATGAAGCTCCTCCGGGTTCCTGTTGTTCACATACATATGGCATTCTCTGCGGGATATCAAATGATGAATAACTTTACAAAACACATATAAGCAGGAAAACGCTATCAATGGTGGCTAATCTGTGTTCTTGAAGGCAAAAATATTTTGAGAGATCAATAATGAAATTTTAATCAGTCCCTCAGCAGGGGGGAAGGGGGGAATCAGTCAAAAAACGTAAGATATGCGAATAGAAAGCAATTACATTAGCAGTACTGTTTTACTTATAAAAAGATTCTCTTGAATTGTATACTGATGCATAACTACAGAATTTAAGTGTACCCCTATAATCATATATTTACAATATACTCTTTGTAAGAAGTGCTTTGGAAAATAGGCAAAAATGGTTCAAATTTAACAAAATAAGGCCTTTAATTTATTATTTTTTATGCAATTATGATGCAGTGGAAGCTGCCATTGCATTGTCCGCTGATCTACCACCGGGCATGAATGATTTTAAATAGAAATGAGGTGGCAAAACCAGCCATTTCTTTGATTATTATTAATTGAAAGTTTATTGGTTTAAAAGTTAATGTCCTCATGAGACAGAAGCTGCATAAAAGCAGCTTAGTAAAGAAATTGTAGGCTCAGCAAAGAATATTCCATATAAAATTATTAATAGAGTTTTTTTTATTTTACGTTCTAAAAACATTTAGTCTATTATCAAGTTTAGTTACTGAAATAACACCATACAATGTGAAGACATTCCTATCAGTCAAGCTAACAGTTTGCCAGAAGGTCAGTTTCTACTAATAAAGCTTCAAGTACATTTTTTTTACCCTATACCAACGTTCCTGCCAGTAGAAGCACAGTGCAGAGATCCAAAGCAGCACTGACTCTCTCATTCAAAGGAGGAGAGAGAGGTATTTTATGGGAACAAAATACTAAAACTCCTGTGATGCTTTGCTGCAGAGACTAATAAGAGGGAATGAGATCAGAGATAGTGTCCTGTTTTGATAGGATTAGTTTTGTATAAAATGTGCTGGACTGGGATTAAAGAGAGTCTCTGTGAGATGGTACATAATCATGGTGTACTATCATTCTTGGGAAAGGGCTAATGACGCTGGTATCCTGTTAGGTCCTATCGTAAAAGGACCTACACCTGTTGCTGTTCCTTTGTTTCCTGCACCCTGAGCTTGTGTTCCTAATACCCAAAGAAGAAGCTGGGTGCTGAGATTACTCCAAATCCACAACCTAGAAAAAAGGCAGGTGGTTTGGGGAGGTAGCGTGGCCCCCCAACTCTGGGTCGTAACAGGGTAATTTATCAACAAGTCCACATCATAAAAAAACAGGGAAAAGTCAACAGGATCATATCATAAAAAAGATTTGTTGCACACTCAGACCCTTAGGATAGATTGTGTTAAGTTTCTATGCTAATTTACTCACTCCAATCTGGATTAGTAGTTGATTACAGGCCCTGCCTCGCATATGTTTAGGTTGTTGGTGAATGATCATACATTTTGGTAATGCTAATGTATGTTTAACCTCCAGAAAGTGCCTCACCACTGGTTTATAACTTTTTCTTTTCATTAATTGCTAGCCTAATAGAGAAA
This sequence comes from Discoglossus pictus, assembly GCA_027410445.1. Classification (NCBI taxonomy): domain Eukaryota; kingdom Metazoa; phylum Chordata; class Amphibia; order Anura; family Alytidae; genus Discoglossus; species Discoglossus pictus. Next base: position 303,893,751 of record CM050166.1, on the reverse strand, counting down.
CACTAATTTGCTGTTCACTCCCTAAAGGTGGTTGAGGTTTTACCTAAACACATTAGGTCAGATGGACAGAGTATAAAGTAAATACACTCTTTCATACACTGTTTTGATATTTCTGCTTTTTTTTAGGAGGGTGTAGGTATATGCTCTTTATCATGTTTGTTATTTTTATTTGTAAGCTTATGGTAAAAGTTATGCAGCTAAATCACACTAACTGATAAGCATGTGTCAAGAAAATGTACACTGTCAGTCAAATATAACTCTAAAGCAAATTGAAGACTCTTGAGTATTAAGTTCATAAACACATTTCTCAAATGCTGCAGTGTAACATTGACATATCAAAAAATATTATCAACTAATCAGGAAAAAATATTTAATTTCTAGAATATTAATTGAGTATGAAACAATTCATTCTGGTGCATGAACTAATTACCAAATTATGGTGCCACATTAAACCCACTGAAGGCCCAGTGAGCGATTGTGATAGTGGCTGTAATAGTGGACCTCTATAATAATTCCCGGCCTGGGGGTTTAGCGATTTATTTATGGCTTTTGGCCAACATATACATGATAGGACAAATTGTAAAGTCTGTGACCAAAAAAATATATATCTGTTCAGTATTTCAGCCTTGTGTAAGTGCTTCATTCAAGAAAGTTAATTTTATTTTATATATCAACTAGTAACAGGTTAATATTCGATGTGTCTCTTGCCCCCCCCCTGTGTCTCTTCCCCCCCCCTCTCCCCCAGTGTCTCTTTCCCCCCTCTCCCTCCTCTGTGTCTCTTCCCCCCTTCTCCCTCCACTGTTTCTCTTTCCCCCCCTGTGTCTCTCTACCCCTCTCCCTGTACTGCATAGATCATTGCCCTTATGCGGGGCGTCTCATTGCACATGACCGGGGCAGCTCAGGTGGCGCATTGCACATGAGCAGAGCAGCGATGCGCATTGCGCATGAGCGGGGCATGGCGCATGAGCGGGGCATGGCGCATGAGCGGGGCAGAGTGGCGCATTGCACAACCTCACTCCACCAATGCACATGTGCAACGGAAACATTACACACTATCACAACAATTATATGTGACTAGCAACTTGCCCGTCAAAAAATGACGGTCAATAAAATTGTAAGGCTGGGAATGCTGTTTGGCACACAATGTAAGGTTTTTGGTCGTCAGAGCACCTCGTTGCAAGCGCTCATCTCCACCAGCGCAAGGAGCACCTTTGGTGCTCCTTGCCAGCAACTGCGGCCCTCGCTTCGTTTGCAAGAGTTAGCAACAACCAGTATTGCTCACAATTATATATGTGATAGGGTCTGATTTTAGCAAGCAATAGGTGTCTGTGCAATAGGTGTCTGTGTCAACATAATCAACATAATCTAAAATCACTATGCATCCCCCGTATCTGTATGTATAAATTTGGAAGAACAATTAAAAGGCATATCAGGTTTGCTCACACCTTTATGACCACTTTATCCTTGAAATAATCATGTAATCCAGTGGATCCCAAACCTCGATTTAGGGACCTCCGTAAAAGCCAGATTTACATTTAACACAATATGGATACAGGCGAGGCAATACGTGGCTCCACATCCTGCTGAATTATCACTGTATTCACACAGTGTTCTACCTAAATCCAGGCCTGTATGGCGGTCCCCAAGGGGAGGTTTGGGAACCAATACTTTGATCTGTCATTTCCAATTCAAGCAGATATTACTTAACAGAAGAAGTCTTAATTATCGAAAGGTCTATTATTTGTGCCCACAAATTTGATAATCTATAGTTTTACGTTGATTTTTACAAGTTTCAGCATAATTTGAGGTTAAAGGATTATTTCAAGAATAAAGAGATCATAAAGTGAAGCACGAATGAACCAAATATGCCTCAATTCATAGGTACTCATAATTCATCTCAGCACAGAGGTTCTCATTATTTGCTTTATTTCAGAAGTATTCACAATTTGCCTAAAGATGGAGGAGCTCATATGTTACCTCAACCCAAACAATTTCATATAATCGCCACTTCTTGAGGTAGAAAATAAATGAATGAATGAATGAATGAGCAAAACTTTTTAATCAAGGTATTAAGCTTCTTCTTCTTCTTTTGCATTTTGTCTTACAGACTCACATTCATATTATCATCATCTGTTCCATTTTCGCGTAACATTTTACATATATCAATTTCTCTATTAATAGGCATTTTTCAAAGCCTCTTTCATTGCATATCTTTTTAAATACACACCAAGATAATCATTCCCTTCCATGGATGTCAGATCATGAACCTCACATTCAGAAAGCAAACTCTCCATCCTATCTAAATCACTACTAATTCATAGTGCTGTATTTAGGCTACGGTTATAGAGAGTCAACTGTCTATGATTATCATATTTTGTTTTCTGCCAAAGCAACATCAGCTAAAGAACATTTTAATTACAAGCTCAATTGGGCTCAGCTAAACAACAATTTGTTCAATAGAAACTTTGCAGGTTTAAAGTCAACAATCTGTTATTAGGCCAACCTTACATTCCTCCAAGTCTTGTCCCTTATACATAGATCCAAAAACATGCCCACTATTCCACCCTCTTACTCTAGTATGTCTCACATAAATACAATTAAGATAGACAGATACTTGTGCCAGATCTACTACCTAACCAAGGATGTACATTTACCAAAAATGTAGATTGTTGTACATATGGACCAAATGTAAGAAAGCTCAACTATTTGATTATTATATGATAGTGGAGGTTTAAAAATGCTGCTCATCGTCCCTTCCCCTGTGACATTTACACAAAAGTTCCAAAGCCAGTTGGGGTTATTGTTCCCCCCACAATGAGATTTAGATATCAGTGGAGGCTGAATATGCTGTAGCGAAAATCAAAGCTCTACCTGACACTCTCTGATCTACTGTAGACCTTTTTAGGCATCACTGTTACATATATTATTTTTGCTTTTATTAAAGAAAAAAATGCTCCTACAAAAGAAATTGTTTATTCCCTCAATCTTCCTCCCCACTTTTTCACTTATGAAAAAAACAGAACAGAGATGCATAGTTTTTTCCGCTACTATTTCTATCAGTACATATACAAACATACATATATGCAGTGTTCGTATATATGCCTGAGATATGGAGGGGCACAATATTTAGATTTTTTACCATAACCCTCCAAGACATTTACAGAAAACAAGGATAACCAGAAAAATGCATTTAAGAGTTGAAATTTAGTGCACAAAAATTAGAGTTGACAGAAATCTTGAAAGAAGCATACATATATTAATAAAAAATGCTTCTTTAAAACACTTTATATATATCTACTAGGAACTTGCTTGTCAAAAATGACATGAATAAAATTGTAAGCCTTGCAATGCTATTATCACACAATGCAAGGCTATAAGCCCTATGCGCACCTTTGGCGCTCCTCGCGAGACGCAACTTTCCATCATTGTAATGATTGCCTTCGGCGCTCACTGCAAGCCTCTCCCCCTGTGTAGTTTATAGGCCTTACGCTTGAGTGTTACCCTATTTGGTTGTGTTAGTGCCTCGGGTTAAGTGTTACTGGGTTAGTTTAAGTGTTACTACCTTGTGTTAAATGTTAGTGGCGTGGATGTGTTACTGCTTATGGCTCGTTTTTACGTCCTTCGGACTAGTTTTCGGTTTGTCGGACTCATTTTAGTCGTGTTGTGTTTTTTCGGCAGCCATTTTTTTCCCTCACTTAGGTGATTTTCGATCGTTAAAAAACGACAAATATGCCTCAAATTAACTTGCAACCTCACTCACCAGCTTCCTGACTCTCCCCCTGTGCTGTGTCTGAGTGTGTAAGTGAATTTTAGGCATATTTGTGTGTTTTTGCATGCCTTTCCCGTTCAGTGGTTCGACCATTAAAGTTGGATTTTTGCGAGGCGCAGTGTATGTACGTATTTCGGTCCTAAGTCCCACCGGTTGTAAGTCCTGCGTGCTTCCCCTGGTCGCCTTGCAGTGCTCGTTGTCCGGCGTGCTAAGCGAGGCTAGCAGTGCAGTGAGCGCCTTTGGCGCTCATTGCAGCCTAAGACCCACATGCTTTAACTGTTCACCTCGCTTTGTGAGCCTCGCAGTGCAATCAGCGCCTTTGGTGCTCATTGCAGCCTAAGTCCTATGTCAATGGCTTGCCTCGCAAGTACGTTACACAATATCCTAAGCATTTCAAACAGCCCCACAGATCCACTACTACATATGACTAGCGACTTGCCCGTCAAAAATGACGGGGCAATAAAATTGTAAGACAGGTAATGCTGTTTGCCACAAACAGTAAGTGCTTTGGTGGTCTGAGATCCTTCGGTGCTCATTGCGAGCCTCGCAGTGAGCGCCTTTGGCGCTCATCGCGTGGCTCGCAATGAGCGCCTGCCTCTTGGTTGGTGTATTTTTTGTTATCAGAGGCGCTTTTGCTATCATTGTAAGGCCCGCGCTGATCTCCTTTTTGCGCTTATTCCAAGCATGTTTCCTGGTGTAGTTTGTGTCCTATGAGCACCGTTGTCACTCCTTGTGAGGTGCGCGGTGAAGGTCTTTGGCGTTTATTGCGATACTGTGGTGTTTTTTTTTTTTTTTGTATATATGTAGTTTTTCATGATAGTTAATTAATTAAATCGTAAATTAATGTACTTTACCTATTTGTAATTAATATATGCAGCAAACAATGTGCTGAAGAGCTAACAATCTGTTTTGGTGTTCCTGCACCATACAATATAGATTTGCACTGTTGTTGAGCTGAGGTGTAAGTGTCAGCAATGTGTGCAGTGTGTAGTGTAAATAGCCTGCGTGCGCGAGGGGAAGCCGTTAGGGTAGCAGTGTACTTCTGCATTCTGTAAGTTAGTGTCGTAACATGGTGGCAAATGTGTATGTGGTACGCGGGTGTGGCTAATTCAGCGTCCTTGCTAATAGTGCATCTTGTACTTCGTAGAGCTATTTGTAAAAGTCATATGTGCTTGGCGGTCTTTTGCGGCTTTAGGGGTCGTGTAGCCTCGTTTTCTTTGGGTGCCATTTTTTCTCTCGCTTAGGGGATTCTCGAGTGTCTAAACTCTGTAAATTGGACTTAAATTGAGGTGTAACCTCACTTCCAGACGTCCTGGGTGTCCCCCCTTGCTGTGGGTAAGTTTTTTTTTATTTCATTTTTGGTTGTATTTAGTCTTTTTTTTTATGTTTTCCACTGTTCCGAGTTCGTAATGTTTTTTTCTCCAAGTCCCACGGCTCTTATTTTTTTTGTGTAAGTCCAAATTTGGTCATTGCGTGTTAGAATGTTTTTTTCAAAGTCCCGCTTCTGTGGCTGTTTGTAACCGCTTGTGAGGCGCGTAGAGCCTCCACCTCTGCAAATGCGCCCCCTCACGAATTTGGCTCATTGCAGCCGATGCGGGAGCCTCCAGCTCCGCAAATGCGGCCCCTCGCTTTCTGAGGGTCCGCATTTGCAGCCTGCAATGAGCCTTTGGCAATTTTTTATGTCCTTCGGGCTAGTTTTACGTCCTTGGGCCTTGTTTTCGTCTTTTTGCGTTTTTTCAGGCAGCCATAATTTTCTCCCGATCATTTGACCGTGAAAAAACGGCAAATACGCCTCAAATTAACTTGCAAACTGACTCACAGGCTCTGTGGCTCTCTCTTTGAGACATATTTGTTGTTTTTTTCATGTCTTTTTATTCAGTGGTTTGGCCGTTAAAGTCGAAAATTTGTGTACAGGTTTTCGGTCCTAAGTCGTACGGGTCGTAAGTCCCGCGTGCCTCAACTGCTTGCCTTGCTAAGTCCTGCGTGCCTCAACTGCTCGCCTTGCTTTGCGTGGCTCCTAGTGCAATGAGCGCCTTCTCCACTCATTGCAGCCTAAGTCCCGAGTTATCGACGGCTCCTCTCGCTTTGCAAGGCTCATGGGCCGCAACCGGGCTTGCAAAGCGTGACAAACCCACAAACGTGACCAACGTTCTTGAACTGACAACTATATATGTGATATAATATATATATATATATATATATATATATATATATATATATATATATATATATATAAAATAAATAGTGCATCTGTGTTCACATTTGAATGTCTAAAACAAGTTAAAAAACTTATTTCATGCCCAGAGAAAAACAGTTATTACACTCCATCTTGGGAAGCTGAGCTGGGACATGTAAATGTGCCCACAAATGCCTCGCTCTTCAATCCATAGCCATTATCAAACATGGCTTCCTTTAAGCTTATGCCTGCTTTATTACACAGCTTTAATGCAAAGCCAAGGTTAAATGTTACACAACCCGAGAATCCTATCCACGTACAGCTGTTTCAAGCTTACTGCTATCATCAGCATGGAGCAGGATCTCAGCTTGTGTTGTGGACTATATGAGTAGGTAGTTCACCACAACAATCATTTAATATATGGTGGGCAAAAGAGCGAGAGAAGCCTCCACCGTACAGTAAATAAATAGTACATCTGTGTTCACATTTGAATGTCTAAAACAAGTTAAAAAAACGACTTCCAACCTTGAATTCTGAGAAAAACTGTTATTACACTGCATTCTGGGAAGCTGAGCTAGGACATGTAAATGTGCCCACAAATACATACATACATATTATACACACACACAGTAGAAGCCCGGTTATCCTGCACCCTACTAACCGGGACTCTTAAGCAACCGGCACCAGCATCAATTCCCCAAATTAAAAAAACTCCTGCTAAACCGGCACTATCCGGCAGATCGAGATATATATACACACACACCTATACATATACACACAGCTATACATGCACATACATATATATATATATATATATATATATATATATACTTATATATATATATATATATATATATATATATATATACACACACACACATGCAAGACATTTTTCCCTCTTTTTGAAAGCTGTGTCTTAATATTTATTATTGAATAAAAAAAGGTATTACTCTATTTTTTGCATCAGTATCATTGAACTAACTCAGCTACTCCAAACTATCTAAAAACAAACATATAACATAGTATATAGAAATGTTTTGAAATGGTAAAAAAAAACTATTGCAACAAATATAAGAAAACATTTAAAATGGTTATAACCCAGTCCCAATTAAGCCCACTAGCTTTGAAATGTTTAGTTATTCTAAAATATACCTACCCACTATAATACTAATGCAAGTGCCTTATTTAGCTACATTTATATACCTATTGATTATTGTGCATTTGTAACGTTTGCATAGATGGCACTACAATTACATGAAATGAAAGAAATACAGATTAAATAGCATGAATCAGCCTATGCATTATGTGTACTGCAACATAGGAACATTTTCTGCAAATTAATGAAAGTGGTATAATTATACATTGACACAATTCATAGGCGCTGGAAAGAACAAAATACAGCACCTCACGGTTTCTGAATTATATATAATTTGGTGAATTTCATCATAATATGAACAAATGTAGCATAAAGTTTAGGAAAGTAGATGAATTAGAATTACGCTGATTGCAGAGCTATTAGGCTAAAATTGCTGATGGAAAACATTCCTGTATTCAACATCTCATGGGCTAAGAGTTATTAAGTTATTAATGGAAGGTGTATTACCTTATTTATGATATTCTACTGCTGAAATACTAAATATGAGAAATAAACATAAATCTTTCAGAACCAGATTGAAACAGGACTAAGTAGAGTCCAGAAGCCAATTTTTACAGAATTAAATATTAATATTAAACAGAAATGCCAGAAGAAAACAAAAGTACTGGCTAATAATATGGTGAGGAAGTTCTCTTTATATTAATAACGAAAAATGTAAAATTACATTTATAAAATGCGGGCATGACAATATGATTAAATATATTTTGATTTTTAAACAGAATATCCCAAATTGTGATCTTTGGATTACTAGTGATCCATTCACATATTTAAAAGTAATCGTCACAAAACTGTGATTTAATAAAAATCTGAAATAAAATGAATAAAAATGCCTAAAAGGATCACGTGGTCCTATTTTTAAAAAATTACTATTTTGAAGGACTACACTTGAACATAAAAAACGTGTTTTTCAAATCTAAAATAAATACAGCAATACCAATAATAGAGGTTCTAAGGCCTGAGCACCTATATTGTTGGAATTTCCTAAAATAAATACAATTTCTACATTAAGACTTTTTACATGCAATGATGCTGCTATGGAATCTAAATCTTTGGGTTCAGGAGTTCAGCTTGCTATGGCGGAGGGTGACTTTGAATATATATGAAGCTTATGTCTGCACAATGAGAATCTGCCATATGCATCAGCCAGTGCTCTCAACGGACACACCCTCCAGAGAAACTAAAAGGCAAGACAAAAAATTTAAATCTCTATAAAGAATAATAGTATAGAATAATTGTACATAAAAGTTACAAAACGCAAGATTCTGTGGAGTTCTTTTTTTTTTTTTTGCTTTTGAAAACATTTTGCACATTATCATGCTTATTTATTTGATTTATTTTTTATTTTTGTAATAATACCATTTTTAGTTTTTTCCATACATTACAATTGTTAAAGAACAGACAAATAAATTAAATGTTGGGTCAAGACCAACAACAGCTTTATAGATAATTTCAACAGAGAATATATTGGGAACTATTCTTCTAGTTAACATAAAAACATATTTTCTGCAATTACTTATGTACAAAAATGTAAATAGTGCAACAAGCAAGGTTACCTTACAAAGCAAATTATTCCCAAAGGTTTGTAACAAGCCGACTTTAAACACTTGGTATGCCATATACCCTAAATAATAACAGACTATCTTTTGATTTCATTTTTGAAACTTATTCAGCGGAAACATTTTTTCTTTTTTTTAACTGAATACAGAGTTATTTATTTCAGGCTATCTGGAAGGCACTGGCTCTCTTTCTCAGGTGTCCCACTCCTGTGAGCACTACCATCTTTGTCTCTTTAGCTTAGTGAGAGAATAAGGGTTTGATTTTTGTAAAAATTATATTCAATGCATTTAAACATGCAAAAATGCAAAGCACTATCATCATTTGTATTGTTTTTAGTGGCTTTGAGGTTTAACTCTAGCCAAGGGGTAGTCAAATGTTTTCACAAAAATCCAAAAATAGCTGTGATGTTCTCAAGGTCTGTAATTTATATTCTCTATTTATGCATATACACATTTTAATATAAATATCAATTAAAAATGGCACATGAATAATGCGAACATAGTAAAGGATATTAAGGAAAATAAAACAATGTAACAGATATTTTTTGTAACTTATTTAAAGTATCACTGTAAAGTCTTAACCATAGGAGCTTGGTGTTGTAATTATGCATTGATCATTTAAGGGCCATCTATATTTTATGTTGTGATTTTTCAATAGTCTTTGAAGAAACCCTTAATACTAGTGTACTTGAAAGTTTGCATATTCTCTCTACAGTAGTGAAAGCAGATGATGATATCTATCACATTTGCATCTGAAATAGACAGCATTGGTAGTGTTTTATCAAGAGGGATTTCCTGAGTATAACTGTTGCAATTCTTCCTTCTATGCCACTGAAAAGGCCACAAGGAATACATTTCAATTCTGTCTTCAATTTCAGCTCAGTGCACTTGCCATTTTCAAGAACCTCGATGTAATGAGCTGGAAGCATATGTTTTGTGAAACAAGAATGAAAGATGGTGTGTATCAAACCAAAGAAAGCTCCATTGTAGTCAAAGAAATTCACAACAACCCATGTTGAATGTGTTTCTACGCAAAATAAATGTATATTTCTCATTGTCAGTTTCACACTGACTTCATAAAAAAACAAGTTTCCATTTTGAATTACCCCAGTTACTGTGATTATGGTCATATGAATTAGTTCTGTAGCAGTTTAAGCCTACAATGATATATTCTTGTTGTGTTCAGTGACATTTCTCTACTGTTTCCATCATTGCAAGGTAAAGGAGGTGTCACCGGGCATTCGCATACAGTGATGTACTAAACAGTGAAGTGACAATATGCCTAACCTAGCAGCTTCAGCAGTTAATAGTATATATGTATTAATACATAGCAATTTTCTGCATTTATTTTAACGAAATAGGGTAAAAAGGGGGTGACTAAAAACTGTGTTCAAATAATAAATAAAAAAAATAAACGATACAGACCAATGTATGTATCCTAGTCCAATACTGGAACTAAATGTTATTGTCACAATACAGGGGTTGTTTTTTTTTTGTTTTTTTTTTAAAGCAGTTAACAACAAAATATATACAAAGCCGATGACAAGAAAACCTTGTATCAAAGTAATATACTATAATACTACTAGCGACTTGCCCGTTAAAAAATTATGGTCAACAAAATTTTAAGCCATGGCAATGCTGTTTGCCACACAATGTGAAGTTTTTTGTACTGTAAGGACATTTGGCACTCATTGTGAGCCACATGCTGAGCACCTTTGGCGCTCATCACATGTTTTGCAATGAGCGCCTTCGGAGCTCATTTCGACCCTCTCATCTGGTGTACTTTTGCTCCTCTGAGCAGCATGTGCGCTCATCACAAAGACAGATACATATGTCTATATTTTTGTAAATAATAATAAATTAATTAGTTGCTTATTGAATATATTTTACCTATTTTTAATTAATCTATCCATCAATCAATAGGCTGAAGAGCGAACAATCTTTTTTCATTTTCCCACAGCATATAATGTCCAGTTGGACTTTTGCTGGGCAGTGGAGCTTTTTTTTATGAATGTCCCAACTGTGCATTAGAAGTAGTTTGTGTGCGTGAGGTCAAGCCGTTGGGTTATTTGTGTAAAGCACTACTGTAGATGCGTTATAATGTGCAATTTCGGAGTGTAAAGTAGCGTTGTTTGTGTATGTGCTACTTGGTTCGCGAGTATTTCGGGTGCCTTGTACATCGTACGTTCCTGTGTGAAAGTGGTACGCTGTTGGCAGTGTGTTGTGCGATCCATGGTAGTGTAGCCTCATTTTCATTTTTTTGGGCCACTATTTTTTTTCTTGCTTAACCGGTTTTCGAGTGTCGAAACTCTTTAAAAATCGATTGTTCCCCTTTCTTGGCTGTTCCCCCGTGATGTGTGTGATGTTTTTGTGGGGGTTTTTTGTGTATTTTGATTTTTGAGGTTTGGTCGTTATCGTATTTTTTCTACCTCGCGTCTCGTATTTTTTTTCTAAGTCCCGCGCATGGCTCAACTGCTTGCAGCCTAACAGCCTTATAGAATTGTGAATGGGGCAATTATGGCTGTATATACGCAGATAGGATATTTTTTTACAGAAGTATTTAGTTAATGAACGTCTATGCAAAAGCAAGCTCTTCAGTTATATATATAAAAAAAAAAAAAAGATGCTATGTGCTTATATAGACCTATACAGTTGTGCGAATGGCAATTTAATAAGTCAGGCAATGAGAGCCTTTGGCGCTCATCGGCCAAATGCTGTTATTTGTAGTGCCTTAAGAGCTCGCCTTGCTATTTGGTGCTCATCGCCTAAGTGCAGTACTGCGAGTTTTAGTGCCTTAACGGCTCGCCTCGCTATGCAAGGCTCATCCCTTAATGCTGCGAGTTAACGGCTCGCCTCGCTACGCAAGGCTCGAAGGCGATGAGCGCCTTTGACGCTCATAACCTAAGTGCTGTGCTGCGAGTATTAGTGCCTTAACGGCTCGCCTCGCTACGAAAGGCTTATCCCTTAGTTCTGCGAGGCTCGCAGGCGATGAGCACCTTTGCCGCTCATAACCTAAGTGCTGTGCTGTGAGTTTTAGTGCCTTAACAGCTCGCCTCGCTATGCGAGGCTCACTGGCGAGGAGCACCTTTGGCACTCGTCGCCCAAGTGCTGTGCGTGTTAGTGCCTTAACGGATCACCATCGGCGCTCATCGCCCAAGTCGTACGCACCACTCAAAGTGTGACGACGTCTTGTAGTTCGACAATTATAACCATATGTGATATAATATATTGCATTCACTACATGAAAAAAAGTCACAGTAAATCCTCCAACACCTTGGTCAGCACAGAGATCTTTAATCATTATTTATACTTATCTTTTTTTTTTTTTTTTTTTTTTTTTTTTTTTTTAATTACCACAGTTGTTCTTCAACTACAACTGGCAGACAACACTTGACAGCCATTTTGTCAGTAACCTGTAACGGTATCACTTCTTTTTAATTTACAGATGTCATGCTTTCAAATGAACAGTTATATCAGTCTAATGTTTTATAATGTGAATATAGGTCTTCAAATAAATAGAATTTCAATATGTATTACACATACACTTATGACTTAAAACACATGCTTTTTTGCATTTATTCAGGATTGTCTAGACTCTTATTATTTATTGAGCTGAGAAGCAGTGACATGATGTGTCATCATTTGTATAAAATCCACTGCACTTCAGTAATCAAGATAAGGAGCATTAGGCCATCTCTTCAGCCACTAGAGGACTACCGGTACTTCATTGAGATTAGCTCATCACCAATAATCAGAATCTGTTACTTTCAGCACATCATCCATAATTCTATATATGTATAATAGTTTAATCCTCAGTGTGTACATTTCTATGTGCAGCCTTAACATGATGGTAATATTGAAAGACTATATAAGAATAAATATTCATTGTAAGAATTCCCAATTTCTGCATATTTTAACAACAAAAAACATGTATATGTAAAGTATACTTCTTATACAATAAAAAATTACATGTGAATTGCTGGCAAATCAATGGTCAGGATGTACAAAAGTGCAAGACCCACCAGGTTCTTGTTGCAGTTAAAATGAGCATGTTAAAAAAAATAAAAAAATAAGAAGGTCTAGTCAGTTAATCACTGGTCATTTTTTTATTGTGAAAATTTACACATCTTGACTGACAAATACAGTTGTTCAAAATGTTTTTATTTATTATTATGCTTTATTTATAACGCACCAACATATTCCGCAGCGCAATACAGGGGTTAGGTACAAGTATAAACAATACCCCACAATGAAAATAATGGAAGACCCTGTTATTGAGCTTTCAATCTGATATACACTATGCTTTCCCTAAAGCACCTCACAAGATTAAAACTCGCAAACTTACATTCTAAAGGGTATGGGTGAGGTACAGGAGAGTGAGAGATGCATAGTGAATGAAGAGGCTAAAGATGATAGGCTTTTTTGAATAGATGTGTTTTTAAAGAGATTTTGAAGGATCTGAGGCAGGAAGATAGTCTGGTGGTGCGAGGAAAGAGTTCCAAAGAATAGGAGCAGCACGTGAAAAGTCTTGAAGACGGGAGTGAGAGGAGGTGATGAGAGAGGAGAAGAGAAGAAGGTCATTAGCAGAGCGAAGAGGGCGGGTGGGAGTGTATTTTGGGATGAGAGCAGAGCTGTAGGAGGGTGCACTATTGTGGAGGGCTTTATATGTTAGGGTCATGATTTTGAATTGTATTCTAGACGCTATGGGAAGCCAGTGGAGTGCCTGACAGAGAGGTGCTGCAGACACTGATCGTTTAGTATGGTAGATGAGTCTAGCGGATGCATTCAAAATGGATTGGAGTGAAGACAGACAGGTGACAGGAAGGCCAGCAAGAAGAGTGTTGCAGTAATCGAGGCGAGATATGTTGAGAGCGTGAATAAGAATTTTAGTTGTGTCTTGTGTGAGGTAGTGGCGTATTTTGGATATGTTTTTTAGGTGAAAGTGACAAGATTTTGTGAGTGATTGGATGTGGGGAATGAAAGAGAGGGAAGGGTCATGTAGGACCCCAAGACAGCGGGCCTGAGAGGTGGGAGTGATGATGGCATTGTCAACAGTGAGAGATATTTGCGGAGTGAATGCTGTAGTAGAGGGTGGAAAGATAAGGAGCTCTGTCTTAGACATGTTGAGTTTGATTTGACGGGCAGACATCCATGAGGATATGCTCAAGAGGCAATTGGCAACATGAGCTAGCAGAGAGGGGGATAGTTCAGGTGCAGAGATGTAGATTTGGGTGTCATCAGCATATAGATGATACTGAAATCCAAAAGATTGTATAAGGACACCAAGGGAGGATGTATAGATGGAGAAAAGGAGGGGGCCTAGGAGCATATAGATGATACTGAAATCCAAAAGATTGTATAAGGACACCAAGGGAGGATGTATAGATGGAGAAAAGGAGGGGGCCTAGGACTGAGCCTTGGGGTACAATGACAGTTAGAGGGCCAGGAGATGAAGAGGTGCAAGAGAAGGAGACACTAAATGTTCGATTTTCTAGATAAGATGTGAACCAAGAGAGAGCAGTGTCACAGATGCCAAGAGAGTGGAGAATTTGGATAAGAAGAGGATGATCAACTGTGTCAAAGGCAGCAGAGAGATCCAGGAGAATTAGGATAGAGAGATGACCCTTTGATTTGGCGTTGAGCAGGTCATTAGTAACTTTTGTGAGAGCTGTCTCTGTAGAGTGTTGGGGCCGGAAGCCAGACTGGAAGGGATCAAGGAGGGAGTTGGAGGAAATGAATTGTGTAAGGCGAGTGTAGACGACACGCTCAAGTAGTTTAGAAGCCAAGGGAAGTAGAGAGATAGGGCGGTAATTAGATGGAGAAGCTGGATCAGATGTGGGTTTCTTAAGAATGGGTGTAATTGTGGCTTGTTTCAAAGGTGATGGAAACTTGCCAGTGTCTAAGGAAAGGTTGAATAGATGTGTGAGAGCTGGGATAAGTGTGGTAGAGAGGGGGGGGGGGGGATCAGCTGTGATGGAATAGGATCATGTGGACAAGTTGTGAGACGAGAGGTTGATAGAAGGTTAGCAACTTCATCCTCAGTTACAGGGTTAAAGGAGTTTATAGTGGCGATAGGTTTGGGAAAGGGTGAAGGCAGACTGCTGTTTGTTTTTTGAGGAGAAGGTGTGATATGGCCGCGTTGAGAGGAGAATTCATTATGAATATTTTCAAATTTTACTATTAAAGTATCTAGCAAAATCTTCAGCTGTAAGAGAGGAAGGGGCGGGTGGTGGGGGAGGGCAGAGGAGAGTGTTAAGAGTGGAGAACAAATGTTTGGGGTTGGAGGCCAAATTTGATATTAATGATGCGAAGTAGCTCTGTTTGGCAAGATTGAGGGCATAGTGATAGGAGCGTAGGATAATCTTGTAATGAAGGAAGTCTGATGAGGAGCGAGATTTCCTCCATAGTCGTTCAGCGATACGGGAGCACTTCTGGATGTAGCGTGTTTGTGTAGTGTGCCATGGTTGTAGATGAGAGCGGGGGCGTCTGCCTGTGGTTATGGGGGCTAGAGAGTCCAGGGTGGAATTTAGAGTCAAATTGTATTGTGTGGTAGCAATATCAGGGCAAGTGAGGGTAGTGAGAGGACTGAGAAGGGGTTGCAGTAAATTGGAAAGGTGTTGTGAGTTAAGTGTCTGCAGGTTTCTGTGGGTTCTGGTAGTTGGGCGTGATAAAGGGTAGAGATTGGAAGGGGTAATGAGGCTGTAGGTTAGGAGATGGTGGTCAGAAAGAGGGAGTGGGGAGATTGTAAGATTGTAGATAGAGCAGTGATTAGAGAAAATTAGGTCCAGGGAGTGTCCATCCTGGTGGGTAGGGGATTCTATCCACTGTGAGAGGCCAAGGGAAGAGGTAAGTGCAAGTAGTTTTGTGGCTGTGGGAGAAATGGGAGTGTCAGTGGCAATGTTGAAAACACCAAGAATGAGTGAGGGTATGTTAGAGGAGAGAAAGTGAGGGAGCCAGGTGGCAAAATGATCCAGAAATTGAGAGGCTGGACCAGGCGGGCGATAGACGACGGCCACTCGCAGAGAGATGGGTGAAAAGAGACGGATAGTGTGAACTTCGAAAGAAAGAGAACTGGAGAGAGGGAACTGGGGGATTGCAATTGAATGACCAAGGGGAGGAAAGTAATATGCCCACACCCCCACCTTGCTTATTCCCAGGTCTGGGTGTGACTGAAATGTAAGCCACCGTATGATAGTGCAGCAGTGGAGGCAGTGTCAAATGGAGAGAGCCAGGTTTCAGTTTCATGAGAAGGGCAAAGTAGAGGATTTGTGACAGATGATGGGTATTAAGTTATGAGGGTTTCTGGTGTTTGTTGCCCTGTGGGCTGAGCGTGACTGATAGAAGGTAGGAATGGATGAGGGGCCTGGGTTAGAAAATATATCTCCAGCAGCCAATAAAATAAGCAATGAAAGAAAGAGGATGTGAGAGTAGGACTTACAGAAATGTTTCTGCTTATTGACCTTAGGGGAGGGAGGTGATAGTGACTGGAGGAAGGAGAGGAGCTCGTGGGAGCAAAGAAGAGGGGAAGAGAGCAGGGAGGGTGAGATGGTGATACAGTTTGAAACATGAATTGGAGAAAGTGATGAGAGCCTGAGAAACAGACAGGAGATGATGAGGAAGAGGGAAGTGAGAGGAAACATTGTTACACTGTGAGTTCTTGAAGGAGTGGTTAGGGATAATTAGCAGATGTCACTGATTGGACAGGTGCAGGTACTTAGTAGGCCTCAATAAATTAAGTGTAAGCAGGGTTGGGTGGGAAGAGGGGAGGGAGGGAATTGCTGCAGGTGTTGGGAATTGTGAGCTCTGTGCAGGCAGTATGTGTTCTGAAATGCTCCTAGGAACAGACAGATGTAGAGAGAGATATTTAGTGGGGGGAAGTAGGGGCAAGAAAAAAAAAAGAAAAAAAAAAAAGAAAGAAAGAGAAAAACAAACACACAGGCCTATTCTAACTAACAGATGACAACCATTAATAATGAAGTTACAATTAGTTTTGTTTTTAATAATAAATAGTTTTGTTCTAATAAAAGATTATAAATCAAAATTGAGCATGTTCACTAAAATATCTTTATTATAACCTCTACAGAGGACTGGTGCAACTAAAATGTATGTAATAAAGGTTAAGTTATATATTGGGCAGATATTGTTGTAAAGCCTCAATTATTTGTTGTTTGATTAAAAAGACAGCTTTGCGTTGCTTCATCTTTTTGCCTAATGAAAATAAAGAACATTTCTATAAAAAAGCTAGAGCTTTGTATTCTACAGTTGTCATAATGGACTGCTTCACAGTGTAAGTTATGTGAAAACAAAAGCTACAAAAGATAATACAGGTAATAATTACTGGAATTACTATTTATACAACATTTTCCACAACTCAGATTTGCTTATACTATTCCATATATCCGTGTTATGATGATATTGTCACTTATTATAATGTATGAATATAATTTATGTCATGACTGACTTCTGGGGCCAGGGTGGGACTCCCCTAAAACTCCTGAAGTCATGGACTCTAGCACATTTGAATGCTAAATCAAAATGGACTTGAGTTACATTTTAAGGACTGTGACGGGTTGTCCTTGATTTCTGTGTACTATGTTAGGCCTCAGGATCTGGTTATGTATCTGGATCCACAAGAGCATGGTCAGTGAGTATTCAGGGCTACTAATAATTGTTTGTAATGTTTAGTGGGACATGGTACTGTTTGCCAAGCCCCTTTAAAAAGCACCAACTTATCTAGAAATGTTATAATATTTATAATTGAGACGTAGTAGTGGTGATTTGGGGGTAATTGTATTATGTATGTATGCTCAGACATAGGCCCTAGAATACAATATTATATCAAGTAATATCAAATGTTACAGGGCTGTCTGATGCCATGACATAGAGAATAATAACCATAACATGCAATAGTGGGGCCAGGGTGGGACTCCATATTTTAATGTGGCTGCCATCTTGGTATTAGGAGTCCATGACACTATTTATCAGTTATTTCTCATGGCCAATTTATTATTTATGACTTACACATTTAAGCATCCAGAGGCATTTATCACCCTGCACCAAGCAGTACAGATCAGATAATCCCCCATGTTTCTAACTGGGAGGAAAGACAAGCCATTTGCCAGATGCTTTTGTCTCTATGCAGATAGTCATAAAGTTGATAAGTTTGAACAAATAGATAACCTCCACCGGTCTTGGAGGTATTGCTAAGTGGCTAAAGGTCTGCTTATACCAAGAAGGGGGCTATTGGGGATGGTTGCTTGTATGGTTTAAGTTTGTGTGTAAAGGGAAAAAAAAAAAGTTAGTCTCTGTCTATACAATAATCCAAAAGTGTGTGTGCTCCTAAAATCAAGATGGCACTAGCTGGACTGGGCCTGTAATCCTGGGCTACATATTCTGGTGATCTGAATAGGCATGCGGGTAGCCCAAACCCAAAGAGGAAGTTTTCTTTTACTGAATTGTGTTAAACTGGAAGGGTGCTGAAATAACAGTGCATATTTAGATTTCCATCCTAACTGGAAAGAAAATGCTTCCACTTGGACAACCTGCTCCATAGATGCATCTTTAGTGAAGTGACCTTCTGAGAGAAAGACATTTGAAATCTGCCACCTGTCCACTTTAGAGATAGAGGGTATAAAACATCTGTAGAGGACATCTAAACTGTGTTATGTAAGGCGACAAATAGAAAATTAGCTTCACAATTGTAATAGATTACTTAAATACTAATCACACACCATTTTATCTACTATATCCTCTGTTAGTATAATGAATAAGAAGTTAACCCTATTATTTAACACTGGGGATTTAATCTGTATTTTAAATAGCTTTTCATATATATATATATATATATATATATATATATATATATATATATATATATATATTTTTTTTTTTTTTTTTTTAACTATTAACTACAGATTGTGTTCTAAATTTAACTTGTGGCACTTCATAAGTATTTTGTGAAGTTACTTTTAGAGGTCAATCTCTAGCTTTCTCATACTGTTAAGCACTATTGCATAAGTTTACTGTGTATCCATATACCTTGATCTTTAATAAAAAAATCCCCTAGGATTTTGAACTGTGTTGCAAAAATTAATATTTCATTTTTCAATAAGAATATATTTTAAAGTTATATTCCTGTTACGTTAAACTATATAAGAGTGGTGTTTTTCACTTGTTAAAAATATCTGTAAAACTTTAGAACATCAATAATTACTGAAATATTTATAAGGCTTATAACTTGTTGAACTAGGCATTATTGTATTTTATTTATCTTGTTATTCTTGGTAAACAAGGTTTCAAACATAGGATTATGGGGCATATAGACATTTGTTCCTGCAGTGTAATAAGGACAATTAAAAATTAAAGGTATTATGTTGAAATAGGCAAAACCAAGATTTTTACAGATATACATTTACAAGTTTTGTATTGTACTGCCATCTTTTTAAAATGTATTCATTATCGTTGTAACTTCAAAAAACAATCCTCCAACACATATACGGTAATAGTTGTCAAACTACGAATCGGCGCCACGCTTTGCGAGCTCGCCAAGTGAGCTCGCAACAACTGTGTCCCTCGCAAAGCGAGGGACGCAGTTTGGTCCGCAAATGCCAACCCTCGCAAAGCAAGGGGCCGCATCTGCGGAAGGTGAAGGCTCCAACGTCGGCTGCAATGAGCCAAAGGCTCATTGCAGGCCGCAAATGCGGACCTTCGCAAAGCAAGGGGCCGCATTTGCGGAGGTGGAGGCTCTACGGCGCCTCACACGCGGTTACAAACATCCACACAAGCGGCACTTTACCAAAATAGATCTAACACGCAATCACTATATACGGACTTACACAAAAAAATATGTACCACGGGACTTAGAACGGAACATTTACGGACTTACCAAACAAAAATACGAGACGTGGGACTGAGAAAAAAAAAACATTACGACATTAACGGCCGAACAGTGCGCACATAAAAACATTAAAAACACAATACACACACAGAAAAAATACATAAAAAGCTTAACCACCGAAAGGGGTGAAGTGAAGTTACACCTCAATTTAAGTACAAATTCCCGAGTTTAGACACACGAAAATCCCCTAAGCGAGAGAAAAAATGGCAGCCGAAAAAAACGAAACGAGGCTACAGGACCCTAAACACGCAAAACACCACCAAGCACATACGGGTTTCAAAAAAGCAGTACCAGGTACAAGATACACTCTTACCAAGGACGCTACATCATACACAGCTGCGTACCACATACACATTCGCCCCCATTTTACAACACTAACTTACACAATGCGGAAGTACACAGCTACACAAACGGCTTCCACTCGCGCACGCAGCCTATTTTACTGTCCTCTCGATGAGCACCTTTAGCGCTGATAGCGAGCCCTGCAATGAGAGGTTTTACCGCTCATTGCAGGCTTCATCCAACCCGATACTTTCATGCCTCGCAATGAGCTCCTCCGGCCCTCATCGCGAGCCCTGCAATGAGCGCTCATTGCAGACGTTGTCCAAACCGCCACTTTTGTGCCTCACGCTAAGGGCGTACAGCGATTATTACGAGCTGAATCTCTCCCCACTCTCTTACCAGTGTGTCTGTTTCCCCCCTCTCCCTTCCATGTGTCTGTTTACCTTCTCTACCTCCCGACCTCTTCCTTCCCTGTGTTTTTTCCCCTTATTTCCCTCCTGTGTCTCTTTTTCCTCCTCTCTCCCCCCTGTGTCTCTTTCCACCCTCTACCCCCTCTCCCTCCCCAGTGTTTTACTCTTCTCTGTCTCTGTTCAAGTCTTGCGTACCTCGCGATGAGCGCCGTTGCTTGTATTTTCAAAGTCTTGCGGGGCTCTCATTGATGGGCTAAATGTTACGGGTTTCAGTTTAGTTTTAAAGCCTTTTTGAAAACATTTAAGTCTTTACAGCATCCATTTTTTTCCTCGCTTAGCCGATTTTCAATATCCGAAAAACGCCAATTAAGCCTCAAATTAGCTTGTAACCTCACTCACAGGCTCCCTACCACTCCCTGTGTGTGAGATTGTAAGTTATTTTTGGCGTCTTTTGGTGGTGTTCCGACGGTTTCAGAGTTACGGGCTTGAAAAAAATATCGTCCGTTAAATTCACAATTTTCTTCAAAGTCTTCCCTGCCTCGTGATCAGCGCCAAAGTCCTATGGCCTTCAGCGCTGATCGTGGTCATCGACCAGCAGCACCTTAAATCTGTTTCCATACTCCATCGGTGGAGCGTCCTCGGGCAAATAACAATGACGGGACAGATGACCCTTAGAGGGACCCTGAAGGGCCACAATTGCGAGGCCTGCAATGAACACGTTCTGCACTCATTGCAGTAAAGTGGTGCGGCCCTCGTGCTCATTGCGAGTCCTGCTCATTGCAGCAAAATCATGCAGGTCTCACGAAGAGCGCCTATGTCGCTTATCGCAAGGCCCGCAATGCGCAAACCCGTAAAATTTAACATTGCGTGACCAACATTCGTAACTTACCACAACTATTATACAGTGCCTTGCAAAAGTATTCACCCCCCTTGGCATTTTTCGTGTTTTGTTGCCTCACAACCTGGAATTAACATGAATTGTTTGAGGATTCGCATCATTTAATTTACAGAACATGCCGACAACTTTGAAGATGTTTTTTTTTTCTTTATTGTGAAGCAAACAACAAATGGGACAAAATAACAGAAAAAGTCAATGTGCATGACTATTCACCCCCCTAAAGTCAATACTTTGTAGAGCCACCTTTTGTGGCAATCACAGCTCCAAGTCACTTTGGATCAGCTTGCCACATCTTGCCACTGGGATTTTTGCCCATTCCTCCTTGCAAAATTGCTCCAGCTCCTTCAAGTTGGATGGTTTGCGCTTGTGAATAGCAATCTTTGAGTCTGACCACAGATTTTCTGTGGAACTAGGCAGCTCCTCCAGGGTTACCTTAGGTCTCTGTCCTGCATCTCTGATTAATGCCTTCCTTGCCAGGTCCGTGAGTTTTGGTGGGCGGCCGTCACTTGGCAGGTTTGCGGTGGTGCCATGTTCTTTCTGTTTGGTTATGATAGATTTGATGGTGCTCCTGGGGATCATCAAAGATTTGGATATTTTTCAAATCCTTACCCTGACTGGTACTTCTTAACAACATTGTCCCTTACTTGTTTGGGGAGTTCCTTGGTCTTTATGGCAGTGTTTGGTTAGTGGTGCCTCTTGCATATGTGTTGCAGCCTCTGGGGCCTTTAAAAAAAGGTGTGTAAATGTAATCACAGATCACGTGACACTTAGATTGCACACAGGTGGACATCATTTCACTAATTATGTGACAAATGAAGGTAATTGGTTGCACCAGAGCTTTTTATGGGCTTCATAACAAAGGGGGTGAATACATACGCACATGCCAATTTTCTGTTTTCTATTTCTAAAAAATAGTTTTATGTATATATTTTTGTCATTTCACTTCACCAACTTAGACTATTGTATTCTGATCCATCACATAAAATTCAGATTAACAAAACATTGAACTTAGGTAAAAAGTCAAGGGTGGTGAATACTTGCAAGGCACAGTATGTGATACGAATACAGTATACTTATAGAACATGTCTCCTCAAGAGCAGTATCTAAGAAAAACAATAGGGTGATATCCAGCAGCTACTCGAACTAGTTTGACAAACAGAGCCCAGTACGATATACACATACCGGTAATTAGTCAGCACAGTTTGATATATGGCCTCAGCAGTTTTTGTTGTGTCCATTATCTAACAAATTAAACCAGTGAGTGAGGTAGAAGCAACACCTTTTAACAGTATGTTTTTAATAACTCATGTATGTATACAATAAAACCCTTTAAACATTTCCATATATGTTGTTATATTTGTCTCCACATATTATCCTAACCACATCCTCTTCACCTGCTCTAGCCTCTAAGTCTTTGATTGTTCTTCACTCAAACTCCCATCAGAATTAAACAAATTTGCCACCAATTATATCTTTCAGTTATTTCAACAAATTCGTCATGCCCCATGCACATTCACACACCCAAACTTTGATCATTTCTTTCCAGTTCGCTCTATTATATAAATTATGATGAAAGTGATAGGATTTGATTAGAGCTGTTCACCTTGCTCAAGGCAAATAAATCCTGATTGTTTCCTAATTAACTATAACTATAAAGAATGAACCAAAACAGAATTTATTGAGAATAGTAAAACTAAAAATGTTTCTTAGATTTTTTTATATTTTAAATTTAAAGTATCAAGAAAGCAACCATATCTATATAGCAGTCAAAGTGTTGATAGTAGAATTCAATTTCTGTGGATCATTAGTTTCAGGAACACTAATTAAGGGTCTTGTAGAGCTTTGAACAGCCTAACACATTTTATAAATGTTCCATAATCTCATACAAAACTTGTAATCAATGCTTTTTGAAGAAGATATTTATAAGTACTTGATGACTTAAGCAAAATGCAGCTGCAAACGCACTGCAGATTTAGTATGTATTCTTTTCATTTAAAAAGTCTCTTGATTGTCAAGCCGCCTAATGAAGTCATCGTCAAACAAATCCAATTTACTTTTTGAGGAAGACTATCAAACAACTCAAAATGAAACTGTCCTCATTTGATAGAGAAAATCAGGGCGTGTTCGTTAAAGGATGTACAGATGCCATCAATCTTATAACTTCATTTTTAAATTGTATAACAAGAACTGTAACCTCCAGCATATACAATCACTTTTAGTGTTTTAAACGTAAAGTTTAAACAAAGTGGACAAGTGTCTGAGTGCGTAAGTATATTTACAAGAATTCTATAACCATACCAAATTTGTCCTATCACCCAAAAGGAAATACTTAGGTACCTGATTTACTTGAGCACAGTAGATACGCCCCTGAAGAGCTAAACAATAACTTTGTCAGTAACACTATAAAAAGGAAAGCTCAGCTGTTACCGAGGTCATGCTGGCTGGTGATGAAGACAGCTCCCAAGGTCATCTGTTGCTTTAGCCTAATAAGGGTGCTTTTCAGAATAGATAGAATGGCAAAAAGAGCAATGTAACTGTCAGGAACCCCATGCTTCTTCCCTTATTTGTCTCCCAGCATGTGCTGCAGTTCCCAGGAAGGCATGCATTTCTATGAAGAATTCTTAATGAGTCACAATACCTATTAGCAGCAGGTGTACAATCACTTGAACTTAGAGCTGTACTAATTAAAGGAACCAGGTAAGTACCTGCGTGCCTCTTGTTTGGAATCCTATTATTCTGTGGGAGCTCCTGTTTGATGCTGTGATTGCTGTTCCTTTGTTCACTTCTACTGTATTCCTGTATACAAAGCTCTCTGTTTCTACTCTCGGAGTTCACTTGTTGTCTGCTCCAATCCTCTGTTCCTGTCAGTACCAGTCTATTCTGTCTTTGTACAAGTCCAGTACCTGCTTATTCTAGTTCTCAGTTCCTGTCAGCTCCAAGTTGTTTCCTGCCTGTGGAGCTGCCTGTAGGTGCTCTCAGTAATAATGATCCTACCATCTATATGGGAAGGTAAATCCTAAATAATTAAATTTCAGGACTTTTATATAATCAACTAAAATATATGCCTACCATAACAAACATTTGTAACTTCTAAACTATATATTTTCTCTTGATTAGCAAAGACCATATGATATGAAAAGCAAGTTGCTTGCAAAAATTTTAATTTTCAATATCAAAAATAAAAATTATTTTCTAAATTATTTGAACATATTATTACTATTTCATATTTTAAATCTCTATTATTTTTTCTAATGTGCTAATGAGCAAAGTTTTGACTATGTAATCATCCATTACATAGTTGGAGCCGTTTGGCTACACCACTAATTTCCACCATAAAATCAGATTTGATGCTGCTCCTCAAACTAAGTTTCATATTTCCACAATGCTTGATTCTCACTCATTCTGTCTACCTCCTTCCCAAGTTTCATTGACAGTGTGGATATTTTCCATTTTAGATAGCTCACATGTTCCATTTTCAAGATCATTTCCATGAACCATTTGTGCATTTCAATGTGCCCTCAGTTGACCTTATGCAGAGAACAACTATAAATCACTTACCGTTTAAAAAAATAGTGTGCAGTAGTAAAATACACAAATATTTCAAAAAGTAGTTAGCAAGAGGGAAACCGCTAGAATATACACTCTATGCACAGAAAATGAGGGGGATAAAAGTTCAGTGGGTCCACACCATGTTATATATCTATTACACATGCATGATTCTTTTACAAAACTAAATGTGCTCAAATACATGACTGAATTACACAAACAATCTAAAATCAGACATAAATAATCTAAAATCAGTCATCAGACATATAATATTCTTCTTAATTTGATTCTCGTAAGATCGTTCCTCTTGAAGAAAAAAGGCAGATTACTAAAAACCTCAAGAAGTGAATTTTCTGAATTTTAGCCCAATTCTCTCCCTTAAGACCTGGTTGGTAGGGAAGATGCTCTGCTCCAGCAGTCGGCCTTACCACATTTATTCATATTATGCAAGGGCTAGTTCATAGCAGAGATCCACAAAGCTGTATCATAAGTGTGAGGACATATTATATTTCAACATTTACTTAGTTCAGTGGTATATGCTTAAGCTCAATACTCTATTAAAAAGAGAGCAAAAATAGAGTTATATTAGAACCACACATTTATAAATTCAATTTAAATACACATTTTTTGTTTAGAAGGTGTAGAAAAATGATTTTACTTCCCATGTCCCGTTTCTATTAAGCCAAACCAAGTTACATTTTAATTATATTTCTTATAATACTTCCTCTACTTAAAGGGTATATGTCTTTATCAGTGATTCTTTATTGCATAAGATCTTATTAAGACTAAAACTATAGCTTGAATTAGCAAATTTAGAAGTTGTTTTTTGGATTAAGGGCAACGGTCTTTAAAGTTCAAATCAACAGCAATTTTTGTGATTGGTATTTCAATTCAAATTCAATGTTTACATAATACAGAGGAACAGTTTTACAAAATTAGATTTTTTTTCTATGAGAACAATACTCATAGCAATACTTTAACACCAATATAGTCTGTCAGGGAAAATGGTTTTGATAGAACATTTTTATATTATACAGTATAGTATAAAAATGCAAGCTTCAGGTCAGGAAGCCCATAACACTGTCCAAGGCAAGATACTTGACTCACTAACATTGCTAAACATGGAAAAAGGCATTTCCATGAAAATCTGGATTTCTCCATTAAAGTAACTGAATGGCTTTCATGCCCATATTAACTCAAACCTATAGGCTTCAAATATGGAAATCTAACATATTCCCCATCATAATATTCCAAAGCTTGGGGTAATTAATGTTAAATATGAGGACTAAATTGAAGGTCAGAAAGATAAGTTTGAATTTCTCAAGGTCTATACAATCACTAAACCACATTTAATAGGTTTTATTGCATTGTTTGAATTGTAATCTCTCTCTTTGCTTTTTATTTAAAATGGTTTGCTTGAAATCTCTAGTTGGTGTAAAAGGTCATAAAGCTTTGGGCTTCCTTATAGCTTTTCAGTACAATAATAATAGATAGGAATCTGAAGGTTACTTACTAGAGTTTTAGAAAATAACCAAAATGTGAATTATTTCAATGATTAGATCAACTGTGAAACTATGAAATAATGTTATGCCATAATTTTATAACAATGACATTAGTTCCTCTAATATTCATCTTCTTATGGACTATGCACAGAAAAAAATATTTTGTATCTCGACTATACCTTATTATTGCACCATTCACTAATTTGTAGCACAGTAAGCCTAGGATCCATTTTTCACTCAGTTTCCAAGTTGTTTTTCTGTGACACTCAGAGCCTAGGACAGAAGGTGGAGATGGAACGTCTTCTAGTATGCCTTCACCATTTCTTGTTGTTCGTCCTAAGAGCCACCCTATGTATACAAGTATATAAATGTAACCCTACCTGCTAAAGAGACTAAAATATGTTGTGCAATTAATATTGAGATCAGACCACTGCATATAACTTACTTGAATATTTACGGTGATCTCCAAGCTTGAATAAAGAAACTTGTTTTTTACGCCCTTGTTTCATTCCTTGAATGAGTATTGGTTATTGAAAAAACACTGAAATAGGGACATGTTTCCCAAGACAACTATTGTAAAAATACCAATTTCAAAAATTGTTTATAGGGCATAAAAACCAGAAAACATTCTTCATTAATGTTATGTAATTCATAAAGCATTAGCTTTTGTTTACAATGTGGTAACCCCCTTAAGTGAGCACCTCAACTTATAAAAACTTCAATACTTGATTTAGTGCAATTCTCAAAAAACAAGAAATGGTCATGAGCCCTCAGAGTATATTATTAATACAGATTCCTGATATCCAAGTGACAGGTAGTGAATCTTCACTTGGAAGCAGCACACTGAAAACAATCACTACCTAGCAGTGGGAGATGTTCAATTTCAGGTGATTGACAGATCACAGTTTGATCAAGATGAAATCAATGGTTCTTTGGCTATACAGGTCATGTCCTATAATACTGCTGTGAGAAAGCAGACCACTGCAATATAGCATGCCCTGTCAGGAAACACCATCCAATCAGTTCTGGAAACTGTAGATTGGATAGTGATTTGTTTTTTTAAGTTTGCGATCACAGATATAATCTTTTTTTCACTTGTTTTCAATTTCCCATAGATAATATGGTACCAATCTTAAAGCTTGAATGATAGAGACAATCCGGTCTGAGATTTAGCCACATTGAGGGGGGAAAAAACAGATCAAGGTTTCAAGACATAATTCAAGGTTGGATGAAAAATTGTGATCAGTTAGTGGTGCAGAAAATGTTATAGGTTGATAAATACTATGATAAAAAAAAAATTGGGATCAAAAGGCACCATGAATAATTTTCCCTAACACTAGAGGAGAGGAAGAATACACAATAATGGATTTTTGCTAAATTATATTCAACCTCCTTATTAAACAATGCAATTTCTACAGTTAAAGTATTAAATATAGTTTAAAATTAGTGCACCATAATCATACAATTCTTGCTTCAATTTTGAAAATTTACAATAGTGTAAACTGTACTTGGTAGGAATCATATACTGACCTGTAACTCTAATATGTTAACTAAATTATCCTCAAATTATCCTTTAATTAAATAGCACATTAGGGTTATGGCCATTGTGATGAGCTTTCTACTCTAAATAAGATGATATCTAAACACACAATTTCCTCTGTCTTCCATATATCTATATAACCAGAGAACTTTGCAGCTGCTGAAATGATTTCTAATCAATTATTAAATATAACTATTGATGTACTCTCTGTGGCTCCCACTGGCAGGTTCTTCCACAACATAAATGTGAGCACTACACAAATAGTTTTTTTAATTTATGATTACACTTACACCTAATCAATTTCAATTTATGATCATTATTAAAGTTTAGGAAGTTAGCGGTAAATAATCTTTAAGGTTTGTCTGTGCATAGTTTGTGAAATAATGTACACAGTTGTACACCTGGTTTTTAGGTCCTAGGAGATGTGCTTACATCTCTACTATATTCTAAGGTTGTCAAATATTAAAGACGTTAGTGTTAACTCAGAGACCTTTAGGAATACTGCAAAACTTCGATGAGTCTAATTCATTGTAGGTTAGAAATAATACAATAGCAGGGAACCCACTTTTACAAAAAACAATATTATACAATGTAATAAATCAACTAAAGTAGAATGTAGGGTTATAGTAAAGTGGCATAGAGGAGGTTCCAAAAAGAATTTATAAACAAACAAAAAAACAAGTGCAAAATCTTTAAAGAAAATACACCACAGAGCTCTCATCATTAGGACAGATTTGGTGTAAAAATGAGAACATGACTAATTATATCAGTAGCAACAGTCTCATGGTAATCTCCATAGCCTCTCCCACTGCTGGAACAAGGATAAATATCACATCAATACCTACCAGCATATATTAGGGGGTGTTAGTGGAGGCAGACACTACTCTTGTACACAAGTTCACAGAGCATCTGATTCCTTCGGTGTAGCAAGATAAAAATAACTCCTTCAATGTAAGTTTATTGTAGGAAAATGCAAATATGTATTACCTATAGTTAGTTGTAGGAAAATGCAAATATTTATTTCCTATAGTTATAAATTATACCACATTTAGAAGCTTCACTTTCACTCCACACATCTCGTTCATTCCTCAAAACACTATCTCCTCCACATCCCAATAAGAGAACGTAGAAGCGTTCCCATAAAACTTATTCAAACCTCCTCTCACACACTCTCATTCTTCCATTGGTTGCAGGGAATATCTCCACCAATCAAGACCCTTGAACCATTCCTATATGATCTTGAACAAACCTATCCCACACCTAAAAATGACAGAAATGCCAGCAACATGTTACTCAGACACTGCTTTCCATTTTTTCACATGTGCCCTCTGGAATGCTCACTCTGTATGTAATACACTCCCTCCCATCCATAACATATGTATCTCTATTATCTTTAATATCTTAATTATCACAGAAAACTGGCAAACGTCACCTGACACTACCTCTTCTGCTACACTGTCACAAGGTGGCTTATATTTCAGCCACACTCACTGGCTAGATGATAGGCAGGAGGTACGGGGTTCCTACTCCAAAACACAGCTCTTTCCAATATAATCATTCTACTCCCTCTATTTCATTCTCTTTTTTTGGCTTCAATTTCTTTATTGCCAACCATGCAGATCAGCCTTTCTCCAAGCTTCTCTCAATAACAACCTCATTTGGCTTATCACAGTGTACTACGTTACTAACACCTTGGTGGTTACACCATTGACTAGGTTGTCTCTAATCTTTGCACATTCTCTTAATTATCTACTCTCCCTACCCCTTCCTTTCTCTGATCAACACCTACTAACTGCAGTCTTACCACTACATCACCTTTAATCGCTTACACGAACATACATAAACATATCTTTTACCACAGCAACTTTCCAATTCCCTAGTCACTTCTCTACAACATCCACACACTGTTCCCAAACTCTCATGCCCCCAAACACCTGTTTGCAGCATTCATCTCCCTCCACTACCCACCTCCAGTTCCTTCCACTACCTATTTTTAAGCCCAAGACATTACTGAACAATTCAAAAATAAATCAGGTTCAAAAAGACAAGATATCTTATACTGCATTACAAATTCTCCACTCCTGAAACTCTCCAGTACCCTGATGAGGTGGCTTCAAACTTTCCCTCATAATGATCACATTTCCCTTTAAACAGTCTCTTATTACACCCATCATAAAGATACTCTCTCTTGATCCACCCATGCTCTCTATCCAAAATTGATTCCTAAATAAACTAAAAATAAACGTTAAAGCCTGAGCTCTTAATCATCCAACTCTCCATCACATCCCTAGTACCAGACATTCCCATTGCAGCTGGCAGCTTCTCCGTAATCCCAAGGTTTCGGTCTTTGGAATCCTCCCTCTTTAGCACCCCACATATAATCACTTATTACTTATCACTTATCTGCAAAACATCTCCAAAATGCATCCTTTTGTCATGCAAGAAAAAACCAATATCCTATTTCACTCATTTATAATTTCCTGCATAGACTGCTGCAACTCACTCCCAACTGGCCTTCCACTTATTAAACTGCCCACTCTAATTCATCTTAAATGACTCTGCAAAGCTCATATATTTCCCCATTATTTTCTCATCTGCTGCCCCACTCTGCCAATCCCTTCTCTGGCACCCCATACTTACTAGAATTATACAATTCTGACACACACCTACAAAGCTCATAACAACACTGTATCCCCCGACATATCAGACCTGCTAATAAAATACTGTCACCACCGGCCATCGCCACCTGACACTCATCTCCAAGACATTTCTCGTTGATTTCTCTACCCACTCTGTCAGACTCTTCCCTACTCTTCATAACTTCAAACAAACTCATGAATTCAGAGACACCTACCATAATATCACAGATTCAAATGAGAAAGTGGAAGCCTTGAATGCTGCTGCCAT
The DNA here is from genome assembly GCA_027410445.1 of Discoglossus pictus. Lineage (NCBI taxonomy): Eukaryota > Metazoa > Chordata > Amphibia > Anura > Alytidae > Discoglossus > Discoglossus pictus. The sequence continues at coordinate 303,863,112 of CM050166.1, read as the reverse complement.
ACTGAACTATCAGCGTGCAATTTCCTCCCTTTATTTCTATATCCTTAACCTGCTTCAACTAAATCGACTCCTTCCGTACCTTTTGTCATGTTTGTTTTATTTAACTTCTGTCATATTTGTCTTATATGTTAATTGCATTCCCTGTACACCATAGTCTCCCCTTCACTTACTGCTATGGAATATATTGGCGCTTTACATGTAAATGATAATAATAATAATATTAAATATTCAGCATCTGCGGTTGCCTAATCTTGTTATATTTTAATTTATTTTACATTTATTTCACTAAAATAGTTTTAGGTAAGTAGATATGACTCATATTTGTAGCAATCAACAAGAATCCAAACATTTCCCATCACTTTTCATTATACACTAAAGGCTATTATTAAACTCAGCTAGAATAATTTTAGTAAAATGATTTAGACCTTTGCTATTATTTAAAAAAAAGGTTACATCAAAGAAAAATGACAAATGACAGGTAAAGTTTATTCATTTCAAGGGCTGCGTATGTGGACATTATCATTTGCAAAATGACCACAAAATATGTATAAGCATTTTCTTGGATACATAGCAAAATGTTTAGATGCCCTCCATTTTCTGCAGTTGTGAATATTGTATAATATATATTTCCTTGTTCTTATCCTCTGTACACCGCTACGGAATATGTTGACGCGTTACAAATAAAAGTTAATAAGAAGAAGATTCTTTGTAAGATTATTTGCTATAGTTTAGGTTTTATGGGGTCAAACTGTTCTGCTAGATTTTCTGCTTTCTCTTAATCAGTAATGTTACAAAGAAATTATGGGAGAGTATACTATCCTGTACTAAAATAGTCCAATCTGCAACTTCTGATAGCAAAAGTATAAAAAAGGTAAACAAGAAAGAAACCAATTTCCAGTTTAAATAAGCTGAATTTGGCATATTTGAGCCATTCTGTTCTAGTATTAGTGAGGGATAAATCCAATTATTTACATCTACCAGCCATCATGGGAAGCAGTAACACTAAAGTTGTTCACCATAAAAAGCTGGTTATTTTAAATTTATGCTTTGCTTGGTATGGTATGGTATGGGATTGGATGGGATTACCTTGAGATTGCCACATTGATTTTCTTAAAATTCTGGAAAATTTATGTCTATAAAGATGTCATAGATCCAAACATCACACTCAGATATGCTATGAGATAAAAAGTCCCCCACCAAACCAATGGTCTTTGTCTTGCTTTTGAGGACTCAATTATCAGGATATTAGGAGCGGTCAGTTGAGTGCTTAATAAGGTCCCATTTTATTCTTCCTCAAAATCCAATATCACTGAAGCCTGGTAAATATGAATAAAGTTTAGTAACCAAGTTTTACTATAATAACAAGCAACTTCACTAGGGATACTTTTTTGGACTGTGTGTTGCATACAGTATCAAATTCTGTATTATGATCTATCCATGTGAACTCTCTCCTGGACCAAAGTGAGATGTTTTTAAGGTTCTTTTTAAATGCCGTACAAAATCGACATTACTTTGCTGTAGCTACTTTTTTTTTTTAACTAAACATTGCTGACAATAACAATTAGCTGCTTAGATGTGCTAATCAACAACACAAACACATAGAAGCACAATTAATCCCCAATTTTATTATGAAGTTAGATCCCATTGCCCACCATTATCAAGCACAAAGCGCCACGTATTAGATTTCCGAGCCACCAATTGAGACAATAATGCAGCACAAGCATTGATGAATATCTCTGGAATTATTCAATGTAAAGAAAAACAGTACAAAGTATTGCCAGTTTTTAAAGCATTGTAATAAATAAAATCACTTGTTGTAGGGATGACAGCATTATTTTAACCTGATAATGGTGGAGCAAAAAAGACTCCCAATGAGCGTCACTACTTATTTTTTTACTCTCATTAAGTAATGTGTCAAAATTATCTTTTTAATGTATGCTAAAATGTTTGAGGCTACAGTGTCACTTTCAAGTAATAAGATGCTACCAGATTATGTAATAAAGTTGTTACAATGTACTTAAGAAGTAGAATGCCCATATACGTGTGCAACAATTCACAATATGCTAATAGTACACAGGATCCATTTCTACTTCGGCATTGCGATAGGCATTGTGATAGATCCTACTGTGCCCAAACAATCTAATAAATCCAACTGCCTGACTTCTTGTGACAGGAAGAAAGTGGTTCCCCTTTTTACTAAAAGACTATTTACTGTACATGTCTCCGGCCTTGCTTGTCACCCACTGACAGCCAACTACATGTTCATTACCGGAGCTTGGAAGCAATCCAAAAATGGAAAATTGTGTTCCAGGAGGTGGCAAAAGGTTTCAGTGTTTTGTCTTTTCTGAATGAGGCATTTGCAACGCTCACATTTACTGATCTGCACGCTGTAATCATGTCAAACAAATAATATTTATCTTGATTTTTCCAGGCAAGCAAAGAATGCTTTTTGCCTTGGGCTTTGCTATAAGCAATAACAGTGTCAAGTGGGCTTTCAGAAACGGAGTGGCAACTGTTTATAGGGTTTGTCGCCCTAATTGAGACAGGACCTGAGGGACAATTACATATTTTGGTTTTAAAGCTCAAAACAGGGCTCTCTATTTTTTACAGTTGCCAATATGGTTTCTTTCCTTGTTCTTATCCAGTGTACAGTGCTACAGAATATGTTGGTGCGTTATAAATAAAAGTCAATAATAAAAAAATAATAAAACACTGCAGTGATCCTAAATTTGCCATATTAGAGTTTATAGGGTTCATCTCCCTAATTGAGAGAGGAACGGAGGAATCCTCAATTTAAAATATTAGAGTCACATAGACAACAAGGTCCTAGAATATAATAAGAAAAAAATACACAGCCACTAATTTATGACCTTTAAGATGCAATTAGGTTGCTGTGAAAACTACCATTTTAGTATTTGGTGATCTACTTCCTATGCAGACTTCAAAAGTAGAGAGAAAGCTTCTACCTGCACAACCGTAATGTGGCAGCTACATAATCCATGGATTTCTTTAGGACTAATGCAAAGTTTAAAAGGACCAGAGATGCAAGAAAAAACTAGTAAAAAAAATGGAAGGCCGTAATAGAAAATATACTAAAGAGAAAAATGTAAAGGATGTGTTTATTTAATACTTTCTAAAAAAACTTTTATCTATTATCAATTTTAATTGTTCAAAATACTATATAGAAAAAAATGACCACAGTTATATTGAATGCTTCAACAAGCAAATTAAATGGTAGGTAATAAGAAATAAAACAGCTTCATTGAACTTTCCATCTATCTGCAGTTTGCAGGGTCTCAGAGGAGAGTTTTGTGATATAACAAGCACTTATAATCTTGTGATATCATTTTATGACTTGTAAAATCGATGGACTTTTACATGGCTGTGTGTTGTTCAGCAACCAGACCAACTAAGGATAAATAATTTACTATACTATACTATTTTTATTGCAGCTTTTAATTCCTATATGTGTGTTTCATATTAATTAACAATTTATTCATGGTAAACAAAGGAACAGCAAATGGTAGTTGTGTTATGTGCCTAAGCAGGCCATTGTATGGTAAGTGCTATTTAAATTCTGGTACTATACTTGCTTGACAAGATGCTGCGCTGCTCCAGGCTACAGCTCTCACATAATGCCAGAGGGTTTATTACAGCGGTGCATTTCTAGGGAGGACAATAAAGAAGCCTTACCCCTTCCCGAAGGCACCTCATTAGTACAGTGTAAGCAGCGAGGGGAACGGTCCAGCATTCTCCAGAGTGGGCTTTTTTTTCTTCCTATAATGAAGTGAAAGGAGCAGCAATAAAATGAACAGGGGAAAACAGTTAAAATCTTTATAGCAGCAAGCGAAAAGTCTAAATTTGATACCACAATAAATGGCTAGAGTACATATTACAGGTAAACAATTATAATAAAAAAAGAGAATCTTTATCCATTAAATAAAATTGCACTAGACATAGAATTTATATGAGAAACTTAAATCCAGCAAATTATATTGTGTGCATGTCATATTTAGAATGTAAAGGGATTTCATTCATACCATTGCTGCGAGGACTGGACACAACATTAGATACTGATAAACTGATTTGCATTCACAAAATATTTCAGTTTTGCTTTACGTAACACTTACTTTTAAAATACAGTTCTGATTTCATGGCATCTTGCTCAATTAATGGTTCATACAGTGCTTAGGCCTACAAGTTACAAGACTTTCAACATGCCTCTCTGCCTTTATGAGAAAATAATTATGGGGGAACACCCTTTCATACAACTGTCTGGTGCCTGGATACCCAAAAATATACAGTATTCATATTCTTATTGTTAACCTTTATTTATGCAGCCCTATATACAAGGGGAAAACACAATATATACAGGCGTGTGTGTACAAGAATACATATAAACACAAATGTAAAAGAGGTCCTGGGATGGAGGCCCTCCTCCCCTCCAGGCTCGGGTTTCCAGGCCTTGCACAGCGAGTACATCCAGTGCCCAGCTGGTAACACATGACGCAAGCTGCGCCCTCAGCACCTTGCGGGACAACAGAGGCCTCTCCTCCAGCCATGCCCTCAGCGGCTGCCTGATGTCTGGCGGGCAAGGGCCTCAGTTGCTGGGATGGATGCCCTCCTCCCCTCCAGGCTCGGGTTTCCAGGCCTTGCACAGCCAGTACATCCAGTGCCCGGCTGGTGACACATGATGCAAGCTGCGCCCTCAGCACCTTGCGGGACAACAAAGGCCTCTCCTCCAGCCATGCCCTCAGCGGCTGCCTGATGTCTTGGCTCACATGGCAGGTATCACACACCGGGCGGCAGCACAGGCACACGCCGGCTCCCAGCGGGCCCGCACCCCGCGAGCAGAGCTACCGAACACCAAGAGAGGAGATCGGGTCAGGAACAGGGCCTGTACCGACATAACGAACAGGCCTAGGGCTCAGCGCCCCATACAGTCTGACAGCGGCCGCGCTTTACGGAGCTCATTGATTTACGTCAATAATGAACTCAGGCCGAAGATCTCAGCCTACAGATGTGATAATGATATCGAGACACGGTAGCACACATTACGAACTCGCAAAAATCGTCCGCAACCCGCGAACATGAAAAAATTTAAAACACCATAAATACACACAACACATACATAAAAAGCTTACCTACAACAAGAGGGAGCATCCAGGACCTCAAAAAAGCAACTTACACCTGCATTCAACTCAAAATAAAAGAGTTTAGACACTAAAAAAATTCTCTAAGCGAGAGAAAAAATGGCCGCCGAACAAAACTAAAACGAGGCTACAGCACTCTAAACACGCAAAACACCACAAAAAACTCGCAAAACACCACAAGAAACTAGCAAAACACCTACGGATATTCCGCTAAGACGCATACCACACATTACCCGCCATTTTACGCTAATGCGGAAGTACACAACCACGCTAACATTTTGGTCTCGCGCACGAACACTATTACACTGTACACATTCATCACGCTTACACAGCAGCTACACACCACTAATGCTGCAGCAACATCAAAACAGATTGCCAGCTCTTCAACACAATGCTTCAAAATAGGTAAAGTATATTAATTTATTAATGTATTACATATTTCATTATTACACACCAAACAGCATTAGCTACCTTACAATTTCATTGTCGTCATTTTTTGACGGGCAATTCGCTAGTACATTATAATGAAGATGGTTATACAGGAGTAGGAGATTAATAACCATCAGAAGGTTGGCTGTATGGAGTGGTGAAGACTGAACCACCATGTTCGTTGATGGTGTGTATGAGAACTATAAAAGACCTTATAAATCTCTAAAAGCTATGGCATAGTATGACAAAGTGAGAGGTCAAAAGAGGAGTAGCACCAGAGAAGTTTTGTAGGTGGGAGTGGGTAATTGGAGTGGAGGAAGGCCCTGAGCAAACCAAAAGTAGCAGGTCAGGGTATACTTGGATAAGAGATCAGAGATGTAAGGGGGTGCAGACATATTGATGGCTTTGTATGCCAGGGGAGCAGTTTTGACTTGTATTCTGTAGTGTATGGGGAGGCATTGGAGAGATTGAAAGAGGGGCAATTAGAGGGAGTGACAAGTAAGGTGGATGAGAAGACATTCGTGATGGACTGATGAGGGGACAAAATTTATCAGAAGGCCAATAAGGACAGAGTTACAGTAGTCCCGGCAAGACACAGTGTTTTGTGTAATAAAGCAGGGAACTCTGGAGATGTTCTTTAAGTAAAGTTGGCAGGATTTAGCTAGTAGTGAATATGAAATATCACACATATATTCTAGGTATATATATATATATATATATATATATATATATATATATATATATATATATATATATATATATATATTTGTTTTTTGTTTTTTTTATATAATTTTTTTTTGTAGGTATATTCTAACGGCCATCAAAATGTTGTAGGGCTATAGCATGATCCTGCTTGGCACAAACTAATTTAGAACAAAAGAACATGGATATCAAGGGGAAAAAGGGACCCTGCAATAATTAGTGAGGATGGTAGAAGAAAGATACGACACGTGTGCTTGATTAGTATGAAGGAGAGCACGGACTATATGAACTAAAGAAAACACACAGACAGCATTAATCATCATTGTAGAAAACAAAACAAAAAGCTACTAATTTCAAAATATGCCACTGATAACCATACTCAGAGAAAAAGCACAGATGCCTTTAAATAGAAAATAGACAGGACAATGTAATTATTAATGCTCTTTAAAGAGAATCAATACAAAAATATAACCCATCCATTTTAATTAACTACAAAAACAGGATTCCACCATTCTCACAGCCACCATTAAAGGACACTTAACAAAATGTGAAATTGTTATGGATTAGGATCAGTACAAAATGCATAACTGTATTCGTGCACCTACTTATATATCTTATCTTTGCAGTATTATCGTATAACCAAGTTTTACTAATAAATGCTGAATCATTGGGAGACTCTAAAATGGAGGATTTGTCACTCCCCTTCATACAAGATGTAGGTAGCACTATTTCCGGTCTGTTAAGGATGACGAGCCTTATCACACCCTGAGCACGAGGAGGACAACGCCATCTTTCCTTTGTCCTAAACTTCTGACCAATAAGAGGAAGACTCATCCCCCTGTGGGATGACACCTAGAGACTCCTTAATGTTTTAACCCAATGTCTGATCAAGGTCACATAAAAGCGGACACTTCAGAACCAATGAATTACAGAATAAACCTGATGTTTTGCTTAAATTGTAACTTTTATCTGATTACTAAAAACTATATAAAGGATGGCTGACATAATAAAACTAGTAGAGAGAAATCTGTATACCAGAACTCTGTGTTGGTGTATTATTTTTCTAAGGTGTGCACACTATATAAATACTGGTAATTTGGCCAGGGACAGATATTTCTGAAAAATACTTTGTTATTTACCAAAACAAATGGCGCCCCTAACAGGGACTTGAGGTTTAACCGAACTGCAGCGGACAAGAGGAATTCGGACAGACTTCATGAGAACAGGCGGAGCCTGATCACCTCCGGTACACGGTAAGGACATGATTAGTACCTTATCCGTGTAGACCTGTTCTTGGGATTCTGCCCGTTGTCCAGTTCCGCTATAGGGAGGTTACAAAAGTACAGGTGATTGTCGCCTGTGTGTGTCTGTTGGTAGTGTGGGTTGAACGATTGTGATTTCTTAGATATTGTGGTTCAGGTGACACACACGTGTATGTGTGACTCTCTGGAGACGGATGACTTGTACCCAGAGACGTACATAAACCAGAGGTCACACATATGCGCTTGCATATATGTGCCCTGGGGATTGGGATTGTTTTGCATATATTTTCCTGGGAAGGGTCTATGCATGCTGGATAGATGAATATCTCTTGGGGGTCATGATGTCCTAAAGCCGTTGTAGCGTTGGAAACCCCAAGAGACGTCTGTCATTCACTACGGGTGATTAAAATGTGTGTGTGTGACACATAATTGTCGGTTTGTAGCACATAATAGTGCATAATCCCGAATCACATATCTTTGAATCTAAAGTTTTCTGCAGAAAAGGTTTGATGATTATAATGTTATATGCTATGTCATTGCTGGTTGTAATGCATGTTTTGGTGAGAAATGTAGCTTAGAATTTCTCTCCCTAAAGCTGAAAGCTGATTTCTGTGCAGCTGTGTGTCTGATTCAAGGTCAAACGACACAGATTGCGAGAAAGGAGAAATTCCAACCCCCCCCCTTAGAAATCCCTCACTCCCCCCTCCCATTTTGTTTAACTCTTTCAAGGACGTATCTTAGTTAAGATAATTCTTTCTATATCAATGCTTAAGGTCGTATAAATTACAGAGGGAGATTGATTTAAAAAGTAAATAGTTCAAAATATAAATGTGATACGATTATGTCCTGTTGATTTATATGCCTCTGTCCACTATTCTCATTGCTATCCCTTACCAGCAGTTAAGTGGTTACACACTGCAAGGTACATTCCTATACTCCTAGGAGGGCGTAACGACGATCTGAGTTTAGAGAAGACGTACAAATTAATCCTTCGTAACAGTCGACCAAGTCAGATCTTCTTCTTCAAAGCCTTTCTCAGACTCTCTCTCTCTCTCTCTCTGTATTACTACCTCATTAAACCCCTGCTGCTAAATATGTGTTTGCTTCATATAGAAATATGGGGCAGAATCAAGTTAAATTGAGTGAGGGCGTGTTGGCCCGGGATATAGTTAAGAAAAGAGGTGGTGAGGCTGTAGTGAGCCGATGTAAAAAGATGTTCAAGATGTGTGGTATTACCAGTGTCGTAGGAGGGCATTTGAAGGCAGAAGAGTGGCGTAAAGTGTTGAGAGATAATAAAGGACAGTTACAAGATTGTGGTTTATTGCCAAGTGCAGAGATGTGGTACAAAGTGGCTAGAGCAATTGCACAGGAAGGGTGGATAGAAAAAGAGATTGAATTGAAAGGAAGGAAAATTTATGTGTATCATGCTCCATGTGAAGTGGTCAGTCCCCCGAACTCACCCGTTGTCCCCTCTACAATACAAGACCCCTGTCACTTTAATGTACCACGACCACTCCATACTGCCGAACAAAGACATTCCACACAACCACAATCAAAAGATGGCGCCCACACACACACGAAGGAGGAGCTCCACTCACCCCCGAATACTGCCCAACATAACGTGATGTCACTCGTCACATCACCTGTCCAAGGGGCTCCGCCCATTACTCCTACCGCACCAGAAAAACATCCCACTTGCTTGTATCCAGTATTGACTCCAAACGGAACACTGTATTCCCCATATCCGATATTTCCATCTGTTGAGGCACCAATTGTAACAGAACATTCACCAGCAAGTGCTGGGCCCCATAGTGTGCATAGTTCACACAGCTCTGCAGCAAGTCCACTGTTCGCCCCCCTCCCCAAGCCCACAACACCACTGGAAGCACAAGCTCTGCCCATCAATCATCGACAAGATAGTTCAGACGAATCCAGTGACGCCATAAGGGGAGGAGAGGGGGTGGTAGAGTGGACAAATAGGAACTCCGATTCAAAAGTAAAATCCAAGAGGAGGAACAAGAAAAGGGGAAGTCTAATGTACGTTGCATTTACCCCGACACAAGCCACCTCCCTTATAAACACATTGCCAGACCCTGAAAAAAAACCTATGCCTTTCTATAGGAAAATTGTACAAATCCAAAAAACGTACTCAGCAGCTTGGGAAGATCTTGTTAGCCTGTGTGAAATCAAGGCAGGAGATTCATACTGGCCTATTATGCGGAATGCCATAGATCCTTATGATACACATCGTTCAAAGCATGACTTTACATCAGGCATACAGTTCTGTGATCTGTTAAGATATTGGGCGAAGGATAAATTGGCAGATCAAGCAGTTAATTTACAAGATATCAAACAGGACAAAGACGAGTCCGTAGAAAAGTTTCACGCACGACTCACACAAGTATTTACAGATCTTGGCTTCAGTCCACATAATAAAACACATACGCAGATGTTAAGTACAGCTTTCGTGCTGGGATTACATGAGACAATTCAAAAGGGCCTATTGACATCCAGACCAGAATATAGAGTGTTACCTTTAGACACCTTACTGCTGGTTGCTAAAGGGCTGGAGACAGCGGCGGCTAAACAACCTGTATCATCAGCATCTAAGAAGACGGCTGTACTTATGGTGAATTCGGAGCAATCACCACGGAAAGAAACAAGACAGTGTTTTAATTGTGGGAAATCAGGACACCTTAGCAAGAATTGCAAGGCACCCAGGAAGCCAAGACCTAGACAGCAGACAGAGGATACTAATGCAGCGCCTGTGCTTCAAGCTACAGCATAGGACAGGGGTGAGCCTGTGTCAGTGTCCCCTATTCTGGCAGTTTCTTCAGGGGATGGCGAGGTAGGACCACAAGCTATGGTGACACTACCAATAGAGGGGACGCCCACAACCTTTCTCATAGACACAGGTGCAGCCAGAAGCGTTTTAAGAAAACAAGATCTGCCCGATATATCTTACCTGTCTGACATTGATGTCGCTTGTGTAGGAGTAGATGGTGTCCCCATCTCCAACCATTTAACCCAACCTATGCAAATAGGCCCATTTCCAGACCTGCTTGCAAGATTTGTAGTATCCTCTACATGCCCTATAAATCTGTTAGGTGCAGATGTACTTTCCCGACTACAAGCATCTATCTCATTCACCCCAGATGGAACTGTACAAGTGTCTACACCTCTACAAGTCACTGACACGTCAGCACTCTGCTCACTGCCCATATTACTACACATAGACGCCAATAGCATCTGTAATACAGGGCCAGATGATATCTTGGACAAGATTCCAGCAACACTCTGGTCACAAGAACCGGAAGATATTGGACACCTAAAGGTGCCAGGAGTGGAAAAGAAGAATCTCCACTGGCAAGCAGACAGCACTCCCACTATACAAGCCAGAGACCCATATGCAGTCCCAGGACTCACAAATCCACCCCATGACTGCCTTCAGCAAATGGAAATGGAGACCTCACACCTTGCGAATGTAAAAGACCTTGCCCTGACAGACCCAGACATCACTCTGTATGTAGATGGATCAAGGTATGCTGATGAGAATGGAAAATATCACACAGGATACGCTGTGACTACGGAAAAAGATGTGATACGAGCCTTCTCACTACCTCCCTCCATGTCAGCGCAAGAAGCAGAGTTGATTGCATTGACCAAGGCCTGTGAGATTGCGACAGGAGTCCGAGCCAACATCTATACAGACTCAATGTATGCTCTGGGAGTGACTAAAGACTTTGGAGTAATCTGGAGAGCTAGAGGATTCATGACAGCCGCAGGCACTCCAGTGAAGCATGACAAAGCCATCCGTGAACTACTAGATGCTTTAGCACTCCCAAAGGAAGTAGCCATACTGAAAGTAAAGGCACATGGGAAGCTAAATTCAGACGAAGCACGAGGAAACCATCTAGCAGACCAGACGGCTAAGCAAGCAGCAATGACAACACAGGAAATGGAAAGGAGAGAGGTGGATGGAGAAATAAACATTTATACAATGCAGACTCTTCCAACAGATTTAAAATTGCTCAAAGAATTGCAAAAGACGGCAGGTCCAGAAGAAGTGAACAAGTGGAAGGCAAAGGGAGCAGCTTTGAAAGATGGACTATATGTTGACAATCTGAGATTGTGTTTGCCAAGAAGCTTGTACCCAGCAACAGTACAATGGGCACATGGGCCAGCAGACCTGTCAAAGACTCTCATGAATAACTTAATAAATAAGTATTACATGGCCCCAGGCATCACTACTCTGACAAGCACTTACTGTAAATCATGCAGTATTTGTGCCAAGTGCAACGCAGGCCGCACTGAGAAACCACCACAGAGACATTTGGCAAAATCATTGTATCCATTCCAGAGGATACAAATTGACCACATTCAGATGCCAAAGAGTGGCCGGTATGAATATGCATTAGTCATCGTGGACATGTTCTCAGGATGGCCAGAAGCCTACCCAGTCGCAAACATGACAGCAAAAACAACCGTGAAACGCTTATTAACAGAGGTCATTTGTTGATATGGGGTTCCTGAAGTGATTGAGAGTGACCAGGGACCAGCTTTTACAGCAGTACTGGCCAAAGAAATATGGACAGCCCTAGGAGTCACCCTCTCCTTTCATATGCCTTACCATCCTCAAAGTAGTGGGAAGGTGGAACGTATGAATGGTACCTTGATATCGAGGATGTTGAAAATGTCACAAGAAACTGGTATGCCATGGCCTGAAAGTCTCCCAATAGCCTTGTTCAGTGTCAGGTATACCCCTAGAGGGAAACATGCATTGTCCCCCCCATGAAATCTTGTTTGTGTCTGCTCCTAGGCTAGGGTGCTACTTTCCTCAGCAATTGCAACTTAAATCTGATGTACTTGTTGACTATGTGATTGCACTGTCCACCGCACTGACTATTATAACAAGATATTTAGTTTTAGACACCCGATATAAGAATAGGGTGTTATACTTCTAATCAGTAAGTTTTACTAATAGCTGTGAGTGTGACGAATATATTATGTCATTTTAGGGGGGACTGTTATGGATTAGGATCAGTACAAAATGCATAACTGTATTCGTGCACCTACTTATATATTGTATCTTTGCAGTATTATCGTATAACCAAGTTTTACTAATAAATGCTGAATCATTGGGAGACTCTAAAATGGAGGATTTGTCACTCCCCTTCATACAAGATGTAGGCAGCACTATTTCCGGTCTGTTAAGGATGACGAGCCTTATCACACCCTGAGCACGAGGAGGACAACGCCATCTTTCCTTTGTCCTAAACTTCTGACCAATAAGAGGAAGACTCATCCCCCTGTGGGATGACACATAGAGACTCCTTAATGTTTCAACCCAATGTCTGATCAAGGTCACATAAAAGCGGACACTTCAGAACCAATGAATTACCGAATAAACCTGATGTTTTGCTTAAATTGTAACTTTTATCTGATTACTAAAAACTATATAAAGGATGGCTGACGTAATAAAACTAGTAGAGAGAAAGCTGTATACCAGAACTCTGTGTTGGTGTATTATTTCTCTAAGGTGTGCACACTATAAATACTGGTAATTTGGCCAGGGACAGATATTTCTGAAAAATACTTTGTTATTTACCAGAACAAAATTATCAAAATTATAAGTAAGAAAATAATACAGCCTCTAGTTTATTACATGTTATATGCAAATATGCTACTATGGAATCTACTATATTTGGGTTTATGTAGATCAACTTCCTAAGGTAGGAGGAGTATTTGTATCCACACAAAATATCTGTATGCACAATGTGAATGTGGAATTATATCTGGCAATGCTCAGCAGGACTAAGCATATGTTCATTAGTTTACAAGGATACACTGACCTAAGAAAGTAATAGACAGCGGCAAGTAAGAAAGCAAAATGGAGCTAAACTGTAAAGAAAATTTGTATATAATACTTAAAAAGAAATGTAAAAGTTTATGTTGTGTTTATTTTTTTATTGCCTTCTCAAAACATGTACCCATTAGCATGTTTAGCTATTAAAAAACAATAGATGTTTTTTTTACTATAGTAGTCCTTTAAAAAGGACCAAAGATTTTATTGGTTGAATTTTAAAGAAGTAATTTAGTACAATTTTGCAGTTTTTTTATTTTTTTTATTTAAAAAATGTAAAGCACTGAATCAAAAAATAAGTGTATAATTGCCTTTGTTGGTTTGATTTTATGAGCCAATGTACAGATATATAGGTATATGAGACATAACTCTTCGCCAATGATAATACAGACACACGTACTCCCTCTGCATTTCCTCTTTGTTTCAACTTTTTGTAATGTTTAAAACATGTTCTGAGTTCCTTTAGGCAGAGCAAATAATAAGAGTTGAACATTTTCTTATACAAAGAATTCACCAAATAAAATATACCAACAGAATATAAAGCATAAAAAATAGCAAGATCTAATAATAGCTACTGAGACATAGCAACCCTTATGATTTGGAAGCTAAGATAAAATCTGCTACAAATTCACATAATTTATTTACAGGGAAATAGGAACATGTCTATTTATTCATTATCAAGAAAAAACACACCGTAAAGACTAAAAAGGAACAGTCATACACCATATCATTTCTCAACTAGGATATATCCTTGTTATTGCCCAATCACCATGCAAAACAATATCTCTAAATAACTTCCATTCATGAAAAGGGATAGTACGGAGAGCAGGCCTATGACCTCAATGGGTCCTATTCCCTAAAAGACTCACTAGCCGAAGCCCCAAATCTGGCTAATAGTTCTATACAATAAAAAGCAGGAAAAAAAATAGGAGCCTAAAAAATACCTAAACCTCTCAACACATAGTAATAACACTACTTGGTAATAGAGGACTGAAATAAAACAGGAATTATCTAGAAGGAATAATCCACTTCCATTTGGTTTTCTAATGGTATACACAGTCCAAATCGAAAAAAATAAACTAAAAAACACTTTAGTCTCTAGTGAGTACTTGATCTTCCATTAAGTATATTATTATAAGCTATAGGCTATAACATTGATCTGCAAATCAATTGATGGAATATATGCCCTACATAGGGAACCTCATAGCTACAATCCACACATTTTAAAGGGTTATAATCTATTATTAAAAAGCTATGAATAAACCCCATAGTTGGCAAAACCATCATCAGGTAGTTCCTATACAGAGTGGTTTATCCTTTAACATGTGTGGATTGTAGCTATATGGTTCCCTATCTAGGGCATACAGTGCCTTCCAAAAGTATTCACCCCCCTTGACTTTTTACATATTTTGTTACATTACAGCCTTAAGTTCAATGTTTTGTTCATCTGAATTTTATGTGATGTATCAGGACACAATAGTCTAAGTTGAAGTGAAATGAAGTGAAATGAGAAAAAATATATACATAAAACATTTTTTGAAATAGAAAACAGAAAATTGGCATATGCGTATGTATTCACCCCCTTTGTTATGAAGCCCACAAAAAGCTCTGGTGCAACAAATGACCTTCAGAATTTACATAATTAGTGAACTGATGTCCACCTGTGTGCAATCTAAGTGTCACATGATCTGTCATTACGTATACACACCTTTTTTGAAAGGCCCCAGAGGCTGCAACACCTATGCAAGAGGCACCACTAACCAAACACTGCCATGAAGACCAAGGAACTCTCCAAACAAGTAATGGACAATGTTGTTGAGAAGTACAAGTCAGGGTTAGGTTATAAAAAATATCCAAATCTTTGATGATCCCCAGGAGCACCATCAAATCTATATAACCAAATGGAAAGAACATGGCACAACAGCAAACCTGCCAAGAGACAGCCGCCCACCAAAACTCACGAACCGGGCAAGGAGGGCATTCATCAGAGAGGCAGCACAGAGACCTAAGGTAACCCTGGAGGAGCTGCAGAGTTACACAGCAGAGACTGAAGTATCTGTCCATAGGACGACAATAAGCCGTACGCTTCATAGAGTTGGGCTTTATGGCAGAGTGGCCAGAAGAAAGCTATTACTTTCAGCAAAAAACGGCACGTTTAGGCATGTGGGAGACTCACAAAATGTATGGAGGAAGGTGCTCTGGTCTGATGAGACTAAAATTGAACTTTTCGTCCAAAGAAAACGCTATGTCTGGCGCAAACCCAACACATCACATCACCCAAAGACCACCATCAGCATCATGCTGTGGGGATGTTTTTCAGCAGACGGGTCTGGGAAACTGGTCAGTGTTAAGGGAACGATGGATGGTGCTAAATACAGGGATATTCTTGAGCAAAACCTGTACCACTCTGTCCATGATTTGAGGCTAGGATGGAGGTTCACCTTCCGGCAGGACAATGATCCCAAACACACTGCTAAAGCAAAACTTGAGTGGTTTAAGGGGAAACATGTAAATGTGTTGGAATGGCCTAGTCAAAGCCCAGACCTCAATCCAATCGAAAATCTGTGGTCAGACTTAAAGATTGCTTCTCACAAGCGCAAACCATCCAACTTGAAGGATCCCCGTGGTAAGATGTGGCAAGCTCATAGAGACTTATCCAAAGTGATTTACAGCTGTGATTGTCGCAAAAGATGGCTCTACAAAGTATTGACTTTAGAGGGGTGAATAGTTATGCACATTGACATTTTCTGTTATTTTGTTCTATTTGTTGTTTGCATCACAATAAAAAAAAAAAAAAAAAAAGAACATCTTCAAAAGTTGTGGGCATGTATTGTAAATTAAATTATGCAAATCTTCAAACAATCCATGTTAATTCCAGGTTGTGAGGCAACAAAACATAAAAAATGCCAAGGGGATGAATACTTTTGCAAGGCACTGTATATTATATCACTAGCGAATGACGGCAATAAGCCGGGCAATGCTGTTTGCCACACAATGCAAGGCCCTCCCCCCGCTACTCACCACTTGCGGGCCTCCCCACTTGCAAGCCTCGCAATGAGCACCTTCAGCGCTCATTTCGAGCGTCTCCCCCCTCTACTTTACGCGGGCCCCTAATTTTCCTCCCCTGTGCCACTCTCCCCCTCTCTCTCTCATCCTCGTGTCTTTTTCCACCCTCTCCACACCCCAGTTTTTTCATGCATTCATCCATACACTATTCAAGCATATTATGCCATATTAGAGAATGCTGAGCCACATATAGAATATGAACAAATGGCTAGAACAATGTGTAGGCAGTTTCAATTCTCTTAAAAAAAAAGATGTCCATAAACAAGAAGCATGACACTAAAAGCAGCTTTTCAAATTTAGGGAATTCATGTTTCATAAATTGTCTTCTTCAAAAAGGCTGTTGTCAAGTTCTGCTAGTAATAGTGAATAGGAATATATATATATATATATATATATATATATATATATATATATATATATATAAATAAATAAACTTACCTGCACAGCAACAGTATAAAGAAGTTCTCCAAGAGATGGCAGGAAACACTGTTTTAATTTGCTGTTCCTGAAGTTGTCTTTAATGAGTTCACACAGCAATGTAATGGCCTGAAAAAGATGATATAAACATTACATATTATAAGTAAAATCATACTTACGTCAGATAAAATAGTTCAAAAAGGTATTAATTCCTTTTCTCTGGAAAGGCAAGAGGTGCAAATACAGATATGCTAGAATACTATGCCCCTGTGTGTGTGTAATATATATATATATATATATATATATATATATATATATATATATATATATATATATATATATATACACACACACTATATATTAAAAAAAAATTGAATACGTTTGTCCAATAAAAAAGGTATCACTATTCACTGCAATACATATATATACACTGTAGTATGTTTTAAAATAGATTGTTATCCAATCATTTATAAGGATTTTAATAAACCTCTCATTGTTTTTATATTGTGATCTATCTAAAAATCATATACAAGCTTAGATACATCCAATTGTTATTCTTGATTTTGCTATTTCAATAAACTCTGTTCTGTATAAAGTGTATACTTGTCTATAAATCGATCATTTAACTCAAGAAATATATTATTCTATACATTATAATATTTTGTGTCATATCCAAATTGCATAACATTATATGCTCCCTGGCTTTCAATGATTATACCACACTCAATATATAGAAGGAAAATACAAGCCATAACGGGGAATGGAGGAGGAGTTCTTCCAAATTAATATAGTCCATTTGTATTGTCCGTAAAGGGCAAAAGTAAAGGGAAGCTGACACTTTCACTCTATAATAAACCAACTATTTCTGTGCATCCATTCATTAATCAAATTAATCAATTTTCCTTAACTTGTCTCATACCATAAGATTTCTTTCTAAAGAGGAGAAATTAGCAAAGTTTAGAAATCTATTACAGAGTCAGAAATAGACACAGGGGAAAATATTTGACTCAATTACTAGGTCTTTGGCAAGAACAGGAAAAGAGAGGGAGAATTCTTGCAAAGGAACTAAAAATTGAAACATCTTTGAATTTAAACATTCATTTCAATACAAATCAGGCTAAGCAAACACATCTGATTTATCACTCCTTTTGTTGGTTTAACAAGCAATTCAGAATGGAGGAGGAGCAATCGATTCACTCTGCAGTTGTTTCTGTCTGGCTTTTAAAAGTTGCAGTAAGAGGCAGAAACACTTATGTTAGAG
The DNA here is from genome assembly GCA_027410445.1 of Discoglossus pictus. Lineage (NCBI taxonomy): Eukaryota > Metazoa > Chordata > Amphibia > Anura > Alytidae > Discoglossus > Discoglossus pictus. The sequence continues at coordinate 303,844,959 of CM050166.1, read as the reverse complement.
GCAGAAATGTACAAAAGTGTCAGTCCCCAGTCTTCATACTAATTTTATAAAGACTCAATCATGCATTAAAATATTAAGTAAAATAAATAATTTATTAACAAAAATATGCACAATAGACAGATTTAACTCTGTTATTGATTTAAAATATACTATTAAAGAGTGTTTAATAATTTGTTGTGCAAATATTTTGTGCAAATATAATATCATACATACATTTGTCATTAAAGTAGTATTTGAAGTACAATGTTAATTATGTGGCATTATAGATATATTAAGCTAAATTAAGACTTTTATATTTGTAAACTAAATCAAATACATTTTTCTAATGTTTATTACAGATTTGCAGACATCACAAAATTATGTAGCTGCATTTTACTTCTGTCCTGGGCTTAGACATGAACCTACATTCAGAAGAGGTTAAAATATATAAAATTTGAGTAGCAAAACACAATATTTTTAGGACACAGGTGATAGAAGTATAAATTTAGAGATTTAAAAAAAAAAAAAGAGTACACAAAATAATATGTGTGTACTTTTCAATATCTAAAATAGTTCAGAAAAAAGAATTAAACATTAGATTTGTCTGCGCACGCTGTTTCTGCGAGTGCAGTACCTCTCTGTGCAGTGTGTGTGCTCTCTGCGTGTGCAGTCGCAGTCACTCTCTGAGCGCAGTTGCTCTCGGAGTAGTGTGATCAAGTTAAGGTTTACATGTACTATTTGTATTTCTGTTTATCTGGAATTGGAGGATTTGCATGCAAGGAGGCTTATCCTGGAGAAAAGGAATGTGGTGTATTTGTAAGCATGGCTTTTCATTTTCCCATCTCCAGGTTTTCACAGACTATATATTCCTTGCAAATAGATCTAAGAAGAGGAAATCATATAAGCTTGGTATACTGTAGAATAGTTTGCTCATACTCTGTAGTAGGTATTGCTAGCTGTATATATATATATATTTTATAATTACATAGTTACATAGATACATAGTAGTTGAGGTTGAAAAAGGACTTTTAGCCCATCAAGTTCAACCCTTTAAGATCTCCTCTAATCTGCAATATGCAGATTAGTTATTAATTGATCCAGAGGAAGGCAAACAGAAAAAACCCAAGTGAAACTTTGCCAATCATCTCAAAAGGGAAAAAAAAAACCTTCATGACCCCAGATACTGGTGATTTGGTTAGTCTTTCTTCATAACTTAGCCCCTCCATTCCCCATAATTAGTTTTGTTGCCCTCCTTTGTACCTTTTCCAGCTCTAGAATGTCCTTTTTATGAAGTGGTGCCCAAAATTGTACTCCATATTCCAAATGAGGGCGTACTAGGGATTTGTATAGTGGCAGAATTATATTTGCTTCCCTTGCATCTATACCCTTCTTAATACATGCTAATATTTTATTTGCCTTTGCAGCTGCTGCTTGGCATTGAGCACTGTTACCTAGGTGGTTGTCCACAAGAACTTCCAAGTCCCTTTCAATAAAGGATACCCCATAGATTTGCTTCATCAAGATTATAAATTACATCGCTATTTTTCGTTCCCAGATGCATAACTTTACATTTATTCGTATTAAATCTCATCTGCCATTTAGATGCCCAATCCTCTAATTTATGCAAATCCCTTTGGAGGGAAAGTACATCATTATCCGATTTAATTACCTTGCACAACTTTGTGTCATCATCAAAAAAGGAGACACTACTTTCCAGTCCCACTTCTAAGTCATTAATAAATATGTTAAAAAGGAGAGGACCTAATACTGAACCCTGAGGAACCCCACTTACCACATTAGTCTAATTGGAGTATGTTACATTCACCAAAACCCTTTGCTACCTGTCTTTAAGCCAGCTCTCGATCCATGAGCAGATATTTACTGAAATTCCTGTATCCCTTACTTTGCACAATAGTCTTCCACGTGGCATTGTATCAAAAGACTTTGCAAGATTCAAAAAGACTATATCCACTTAGTTGCCTTGATCCAGGTTCCTACTAAATTCCTCATAGAAACTAATTACATTTGGTTGACATGACCGATACTTCATAAATCCATGTTGGCTCCTACTTATAATCCTGTTTAAATAGACGTATTCTTGTATATTATCACTTATTAACCCTTCTAAAAGCTTTCCCACTTCAGAATTGAGGCTCACTGGTCTATAATTCCCCCGGATTTGCTCTTGCTCCCTTCTTAAATATGATAATGATACAGCAATGTGCCATGTGCATGGAAAGGAAGCGGATAGTTGCACCTGGCTACAGAAAGGTTTGCGAAATACACAGGTTAAACAGGCTTTGCATGCACTAATGCACTGCTCAATACTATATTGATTTCACAGTCTCATATTTTTAGTTATGCCTTTAAAAGTATTTTTAAACATAAGAATAGCATTTTCTTGAATGAAAAAAGTGCTTGATGGCAAAAAAGGGTTACTTGTTATCCTGTATCACAGCTCAATCCTTCCTCAATTTGAAAAACATTTGGTTTTAATTTTATTTTTCTTCTAACATTTTGCCCGTTAACAAGTTTTTTTAAAATCTGATCAAGAACCAATTAACACCAGATACCCACTTTCCCCTAAAAGATATACATTCCACATTTTTTCTGTTTTCAGGTTAATCTTTCTGGTTTCAGGGACACTGCACATTTAAGAACTGGACGGCACTGCTGCACCGTAGTGGCAGAGGAACAGAACATAACAGGGAGAAGCTAAGTGGAATTGCTGTTCAAGAGCAATCTGCTACCATTTATACTACCATAATAAAAGAAGAGACTTTCCCTAGTAATCGAGAGTTTCCATTCTTAACTACATCAAAGGAAAAGGAACTCCCTACATAACCACCAATAACCCTTTAACTGCATACATTTTTCAACTAAACTAGTTCCCACAGTTAAAACGGTTGCCTTATGAGACTTAAGATAAGATGTGCAACATATACAGGATGTTTTCCCGTTACGGGGTTATAATTAGGGGTAATAGGATTGACTGAGGGGCCAATTGCCAACATTATTAAGAGGTTAGACCTGGCACATGCCCCAGTCCCTCACTCCCCATTCTCTAAATTCACAGATTTATTCAATGTGGGGAAGTGGACCAAGGCAAGGAAAAACAGGGTGGCAACCGCTTCTCATATGATGGATACTACATCTGTTCTAGGCAGTGCGTGGATTTTCAGTGCCAGGTCCCAGCAGGAGGTCAGGACAATGTGACCTTCGTATGCCATATAGATCACGCTACCTAAAGTGGACTTTTTTGCGGCCACTCCAAGGTCATACTATTTCCCATAGAATATCATCGGCTTTGACTGGATGAGTAAAAGGAGTTGTTGGTGCAAGTGTCATTGACTGTTTCCCAGAAACAGGAACCAATGAGAAAGCCAAGAACACACTACACCAGACATTTGCAACCTTTCAAGAAGAGGGAAATATGAGTATTGTTTATACAAGATCGTTTATAGCCTCCCGCTCCCCTTTATAAAATACTCCCAGGTTTCAGCAATAAACTATGTTAGGTTATGAAACCTAGACCAGGATATTGTACATTACTTTTTTTGTCTCTGCATATAGCTTTATTTTACCTTGTGGCTGGCCCAGCTAGCCCAGTTCTGTTTAAGTGGACCTTTAAATTATTACTTATTTAAGAAAAACCCGAACACACAACAATTTTCACCACATTATCCAATTGATGAGAACTCGTGGTGCATGAACCAAGACAATAAAAAGTCCTAAAACATTATATAACCACCTCAGGACACGAGATACATCCCACAGTGTGTATCCTTGTATAACAACAACTCTTTATTGAACATAAACACTCAACATAAATACATTGTAGTGCAATGCTTTATCTCAGAGTCAATGTGTACATTAGCCTCTGCTTGATAAGGGGCAAGTACAGACATGACACAACATCAAATAATATTCTAATCAAATGCCTGATTCATCCTCTGGTTAATGTGCTTTATATTTATAGGGCAAACACAGACAGTACATTTCTTAATTAATAAGAACCAATAATGTCCTACACGAGATTTTACCTGTGTATTTTCATAATTAATTTAAAATACAGTCAGCAATACAATTATGTGTAGCAACAGTAATTTATTACTTTCAACTGGAAAAATATCAAAAGCTCTAAATTCTTTGTTTTAATAAAGAAAATGGCAATGAAATGTCAGGTAGGCATATTATTAATTTATCATGGCATGTAGTGTTTGTGTGGTCCTGTAATTTATGGTAGTGTTTACAACTGGATAGACTACAATGAAGTACTGCATTAAGGGTATTAAAAGAAGAATAAATCATTGTTCTACAAATGCATGTGAATATTTATTGCTGTGCGATCAGAAAAGCTAGAAAGCTCATACAATATTCAGGCCAGTAGCATGTGAGTAAACATCACTAAATATTTAAAAACTCTCTTGAGAAAAGTTTTAGAAACAACTGGTATTCATGGGCAGCAGAGCTATTGATGAAAAATTAATGGTTCGATAACATGGCAGCAGTAAGGCTGTCTCGGCCCTACAGGAGTTCTTACGGGATGAATTTACTGAGCTACACGTTGTCTCGGCAGGCTAACCCATGTGCTAACTTACATTTAGGTAGTCAGAGGATTTGTCACGTTCAGGAGATAAAATTTACACTCTCACCAGTCCTTATGTGTTACTTATGCAGCTAAGTGATTTAAATAGCCAATAAATACAGTAGTTCGTGTAGTAAGCCCATGCAAGTTAAAGAAGGCTAGTAAACATTGCAACATTTAGTCTATAACACAACATAATACTGCCTTAGGTAAGTAAAAGGAAACCAACAAGGCTTGCAAAAGTGCTATTAGACTGGCTAAAATGGAGAAAGGAAAAATTAGTTGCAAAGGAGAGTAAGAATAACCCTAAAATATTTTTTAAATATATTAATGGAAAGAAAGACATGAAGGAAGCTATAGGAGCATTACAATGTGACACAGGCTGTCTGATAATTAGTGACCATGAAAAGGCAGATGAGCTAAATAGGTTATTTTCTTTGGTATACACAAGAGAGGTACCAGGGGTTAGGATACTGCAACATAATGGGGCTACACTACCTTCACAAAATAATTGGTTAATGCAGAAAGTAATCCAAGAGAGACTGGAAAAAATAAATGTTAATAATGCCCCGGGTCCTGATGGAATACATCCATGGGTACTGAGGGAACTGGGCTCTGTAATAGCCAAATTATTACATGTAATTTTTCAGGATTCACTCAACACAGGGTCGCTACCAGATGACTGGGGAAAAGCAGAGGAGATACCTATATTTAAGAAGGAAACTAGAACCAATCCGGGGAATTATAGACCAGTGAGCCTCACTTCTGTAGTGGGAAAGCTTTTTGAAGGGTTAATAAGGGATAGTGTACAATAATGTATATTTAAACAGGGTTATAAGTAGGAGTCAACATGGATTTATGAGGGATAGGTCATGTCAAACAAATCTAATTAGTTTCTATGAGGAGATTAGTAGGAACCTGGATTAAGGCAACTCAATGGATGTAGTCGTTTGGATTTTGCAAAGGCTTTTGATACAGTGCCACATATGAGACTATTGTGCAAACTAAGGGATACAGGAATTGCAGTAAATATCTGCTCATGGATTGAGAGCTGGCTAAAAGACGGAAAGCAAAGGATTGTGGTAAATGGAACATACTCAGATTGGACTAATGTGATAAGTGGGGTTCCTCAGATGTCAGTATTAGGTCCTCTCGTTTTTACCATATTTATTAATGACTGGAAAGTAGTATCTCCATGTCTGCTGATGACACAAAGTTGTGCAAGGTAATTAAATCAGATAATGATGTACTTTCCCTCCAAAGGGCTTTGCATAAATTAGGGAAATGGGCATCTAAATGGCAGATGAGATTTAATACAAATAAATGTAAAGTTATGCATCTGGGAACGAAAAAAAAGATATGCAATTTATAATCTTAATGGAGCAAATATAGAATATCTGATATTGAAAGGGATTTGGGAGTACTTGTGGATAACCACCTAGGTAACAGTGCTCAATGCCAAGCAGCAGCTGCAAAGGCAAACAAAATATTTGCATGTATTAAGAAGGGTATAGAAACATGGGAAGCAAATGTAATTCTGCCACTATACAAATCCCTAATATGTCCTCATTTGGAATATGGAGTACAGATTTTGGCACCATTTCATAAAAAAGACAATTTAGAGCTGGAAAAAAGTACATAGAGGGGCAACAAAACTAATAAGAGGAATGGGCCGCCTAATTTATGAAGAAAGACTAACCAAATCAAATTTATTTAGCAAAAAGGCGTCTGAGAGTAGATATGATTACCATATATAAATACATCCAGGGTCTATACAAGGCTTTGTCAAGTGAGCTTTTTGTGCAAAGAGGTTTTCAACTGACAAGAGGACATCCTTTGAGGTTAGAAGTAAAAAGATTCCACCTTAAAGAAAGGAAAGGGTTTCTACACTGTAAGGGTGGTTAATCTGTGGAATTATCCACCAAAGGAGGTGGTGACAGCGCATATGATAGATAACTTTAAAAAGGGAATCCATATATTTTTAATTACAAAGGGCATTCAGGGTTATCCTGGTGAATTAGAGAGAGAGTATTGATCCAGGGAGGAATCTGATCGCTAGTATCTGGGGTCAAGAAGGAATTCATTTTTATTCACTTTTGAAACGACTGGCTATGTTTCACTTTGGTGGGGGGGGGGGGGGGGCGTTCTGTTTGTCTTCCTCTGGATCAATTAACAACTAATCCGCATATTGCAGATCAGAAGAGATCTTAAAAGGTTGAACTTGATGGACTAAAAGTATTTTTTCAACCTCAATTATATGCAACTATGTAACTATATTTCCCTCAAACTGTGCTAACCCACAGGTCCTTGGAATGGAGGACAGATTGTATTGCCTTATGGACCCAATACACAAATTGTTCACACAGTTTACATACCTTCATGTTAGTCTTACCGTATTCTTATTAAATAAATACTAAAATAAATACTAATTAAATGTACTTATATGCACCCAACCCCAACACATACCCTCAGTACAAACAAAACCCTAGTAAAAATCAGCTACCTCCTGTTACATACCCCATGACCTTACACTATTAAAACCCCTAGTACATTTTTTTTTTTTTTATAAAAAAGTATTTTACTTGAGTAGGATGTGATGTGAGTGCGTGTTTCTGAGTATGCGTCTGTGCACGTATCAATGAGTGAGTGATGTGTCTGGTTTATTTGTTCAAGTTGAAGGGATATGTGAGGGGAGGAGAGGAGGGGTGAGGAGAGTTAGAGAAAGAGGGAGCCCAAGTATAGAAGGAGGAAAAGGGAGAAAAAAAGAGGGGGGAGGGGGAGTCAAGGAGAGGGGAAAGGACGAAGAAAGGGTCAGATGAGAGAAGGAGGTACTGGAGTTACCCATAGTGCAGGGTTAACTCCAGTAGGGCAGGAACACCAGCAGTAGGGCCAGTGGGGAAGCCTCAGATATTAGTGGAGGGAGGAGTGGGCTTCCGGGCCAGTGAAGGGAGGTTCAGGATCTCCAGACACAGTTTGATTTCCGGGCCATAGTCAAGAGGAAGATGACTGAGGAAGCTACCAGTTGCAAGAACCAAAGGTGGTGGTTATCCAGCACTCACTCAAAATAACGAGAGAAATTCCTCCCAAAAGGGGAAAAATAAAAAGCTATTTTCTACCCACTAATATAGCGTACATCGCACAGCAATGTCTCTGTAACTAAACTGCAATATAATTATTACATAAACAATGCAGCTGATGACCATGAATGACTAATCATACTGCCCTGAAATGCACACAATAAAGGTGTGATGTTATATTGATACAAATAATATACAAAAAGACTCTGTATAATGGGATAAATCCAAGCTTTCACGTAAGTGTAAGGCCAAACAATGGATCAGCAAGATCACAATGTACATTATGTCAATCACCACACCCATGACATCATAATTGGATGATATTTATATGTTCAAGATATCTAATTTTTGCAACCCACAAATGAAACTGTATATACAAACACTTACTGAATATATGAAAATTAGAAAATAGATTAAATTAATGTTCTTCTAAAGCACCATTAGTGCTGCAGGAGAAGCCATCATCAAAGGAGAATGATTAATTACTGTGTCCCATGGAGGGGCTTCGAGGCTCCTTGACCACATGGTCCACTGACTCGACAGCACCCTCATCCCAGAGTTCGACAGAGAAGCTGCTTCAGAAGCAGAGACATATCTGGAGTGACTAGCAGATGCACTAAAGATATATGTAGATGGAACTGCAGTAACAACGCCTCAAGTACCAGAACTTTGCCCGATACATGGAGGGGCACTACTTCAGATCCCTTAACACCATGTACCTACCTCACATGCTGTTAGACCACTTCTATCTCCCCTAGCAGCTGCTAGACTGCCTACCATGCAACCTCATGATGGTGCAGAGGAGAGGGTCCCAGTGTCAAAACAAATGGCTGGCACATAGAGATTGATTTTGACCCTATGTTTTAGTTATGTTTGTTTTTTCAAGTAGCTCTGAAATAGCACATAGCAGTGCTACCGGATACTGTAAGTAAACCATATATAGTGCACACCAACTACATACAGACACATAACCACATGTGATTTGTGAACACATCTCACATAGGTTTAGATTTTAACAAACAATGGATGACACAATCAATTCATGTTTGCAGGAGTCATTTTTAAACTAAATATGGCCTAAATCCTGGCACAGCCTCACTGCAACAAAGTCATAACATTCGCTAGATATGCTCATGTCATGTTTCTTAGCAATTATCATGTGATTCCTCTGCATGTGACAGGAAGTCATGAAGTAAACACACATACATTATGCCAAGCACCATGTATGATTTACAAAGTATTTGACACATTGCTGTAAGGATTCATCTTTGTTGCTCTCTGCTGTCCATATCTATTTATAGAATGTATGTAATGAACATTGACGAGATATTTTTATAGAGCAAATGTTCTTCTATAGAGTGTCATCCTAATGCAACATTGTGAGATCACTGATCAGTAATAAACGGTATACACTTTAATATCTTACTTTATTGTTTGAAAGATAATATAGCATTTGTAGCACTTCTTGGAGATGAACATCAGAGGTAGGACTGCTTATTGCAACACTAATGTAAAAATTACAAAAAATTGTACATATCCATGTATTTTTTCTCACTTGTATTTTAATTTTCCTTGTACAGTGCATTCCAGAGCAGAGCGGTCATTCTATTTTTCAATGTCACTTGCTGTGTGTACATGAATGGAATTCCCTTTCCCTGGGCGAAAGTCATTCTGGTGTACTGACCAGATGAAGCAAATATGTACTACTGTTAGTACCGTCTTAGGAATTCAATTGTTGGAGAATTCCTTTGCTAATTTTATAGTTATTCTGGTGCATTTACCAGATATGACTGTAGAAAAAGGCATAGCATTTGCATATCAGTGTTAGGTGTCAGATACGTTTCATATTTTATTTTTAGTCAGTCTCATGGCCCCCTGGTATCAATTTGCACCACATGGATTATATTTCTGGATGATCTTGTTAATTTGTTGACTGTGCTTTTTGTAAATTGCTATTTTTTTCAATAGAGTTTTGAAAGGGATTCATTGTGTTTGACAATTTATTTTGTAGTAGGTGATTATTATGTGCACACACACAGACACATTAGAACAGAGGTGGTGAGGTCTGTCCTGTGAGTGCCACCAACAGACCAGGATTACAGTATATTTCTGCATGTGTATTCAGGTTTTCTTTGATTAAGCCCAGGAGAATAACTCTATACTATTTATTGTAGTCACACACCCAGACTCACCCTTAGTGAATCTGCATAAATAAGCAGAATATACTGACCTTACAACCATTATACTGACCTTACAACCAATGTATTAAGCATAATATATGTTAAGGTGTTAGGAGTCATATACTGATTGGTGAAGTGCATTAACTCCTGGGTCTCGCTATTAAACAGATGTGACTTAATATTAGTTGGGTGACCATCTTTAATAGCGTGAACAGTTATTTGTAATTGTCTTTTTAATGTAGTTGATTGTTCTTTAATATTTATTATTGTATTGGGCCGAGTTAACCATTGGAGAGGCTAGTTTTGTGCATCAGGATGTGTAGGCCTAACTTATTTCATTAGGGTCCTGTAAATTGCTTCTCATAAATGTTCTCATATTTAGAGGTTTTCATGGGAGGTTGGGTTTTTATGTAAGGTTTGGGCTCACTGTGAGAACCCCCAGATATTTCGGAGTACATATAGTATTATTTATAAACTCTTATAGGAGACATGTAATTGCACTTTAGTAAAATTACATGTAGCGCATGGTACAGTTTAAATGTGGCATGCAATAGCTATGTTGGTTCCTACATGGAATTTGTACTAGTTAGATTTAATACAGGAGTCATGTAATAGAGCCATCAATCAGTAGGAGTGTATTTGATAGATTTTACTCAAACCGGGAACAGTATACCTCTGTGGTTCCAGTAGGATTTAAGAGACTCCCTGTATGTTCCTGGCATTTTTTATTCATACCGTTGGTAAAAACAGGTAAGACATGAACACATATAGTTTCCATTTTGTGTATTATATAAAACAGGGAAATGCTTATACCTCTGTTTCAGATAATATAAAAACAGTTTCTCCATTATGTTCTCAGATCAGGGCCACAATATTGACATATGGTTATAGTTGCTTTGATTATATCTTAAATGCCTTATTTATATTATATTATGATTACCTGATCAAGATTTCAAAGTTTTTACAGACACAAACAGCATAGAAAAAATGGGGAAAAAAGGAGCTAAATGTGTGCTTAATGGTTTTGAAATAATTAAACAAAAAAATGTCCATGTAAAAAATAAAAAAGGAACATAAAAGGGATGCTTTTCCCATTGCACCATGGATAAGCAATGGGTAGAAATCAATAAACCTAAAATATAATCAGCATTCATTTTAGATAAAACTGAACTTATTTAGATTCTTGTGGGAGGGTTGCAGGGACTATAAATACAATATTTAAAAATGCTACAAGAAAACTAAAGGTTACAGTCCAAGAATACCTATTAGACACAACTGATTTTCTATGCATGTCTTCACCTCAAATCCCCCGACAGTAGAACAATTATTCATGCAGAATTTATAAAGATGTAGCTACAGAAAATTATATTATGTAAAAGATTTCAAATGCATCAGGATATTTAATTCCCATGCACATCTTACAAATTGGGAGAAAACCTAATATATATATTACACACATATATATATATATATATATATATATATATATATATATATATATATTACACATATATATATATATATATATATATATATATATATATATTACACATATATATATATATATATATATATATATATATATATATATATATATATATATTACACATATATATATATATATATATATATATATATTACAGATATATATATATATATATATATATATATATATATATATTACAGATATATATATATATATATATATATATATATATATATATATATTACACATATATATATATATATATATATATATATATATATATATATATATATTACACATATATATATATATATATATATATATTACACATATATATATATATATATATATATATATATATATATATATATATATATGTATATATGTGTGTGTATATATATATATATATATATATATATATATATATATATATATACACACACATATATACATATATATATATATATATATATATATATACACATATACACACACATACACACATATATACATATATATATATATATACACATATATACATATATATATATATATATATATATATATATACACACACATACAGGGAGTGCAGAATTATTAGGCAAATGAGTATTTTGACCACATCATCCTCTTTATGCATGTTGTCTTACTCCAAGCTGTATAGGCTCGTAAGCCTACTACCAATTAAGCATATTAGGTGATGTGCATCTCTGTAATGAGAAGGGGTGTGGTCTAATGACATCAACACCCTATATCAGGTGTGCATAATTATTAGGTAACTTCCTTTCCTTGGGCAAAATGGGTCAAAAGAAGGACTTGACAGGCTCAGAAAAGTCAAAAATAGTGAGATATCTTGCAGAGGGATGCAGCACTCTTAAAATTGCAAAGCTTCTGAAGCGTGATCATCGAACAATCAAGCGTTTCATTCAAAATAGTCAACAGGGTCGCAAGAAGCGTGTGGAAAAACCAAGGCGCAAAATAACTGCCCATGAACTGAGAAAAGTCAAGCGTGCAGCTGCCACGATGCCACTTGCCACCAGTTTGGCCATATTTCAGCATCACTGGAGTGCCCAAAAGCACAGTGCAATACTCAGAGACATGGCCAAGGTAAGAAAGGCTGAAAGACGACCACCACTGAACAAGACACACAAGCTGAAACGTCAAGACTGGGCCAAGAAATATCTCAAGACTGATTTTTCTAAGGTTTTATGGACTGATGAAATGAGAGTGAGTCTTGATGGGCCAGATGGATGGGCCCGTGGCTGGATTGGTAAAGGGCAGAGAGCTCCAGTCCGACTCAGACGCCAGCAAGGTGGAGGTGGAGTACTGGTTTGGGCTGGTATCATCAAAGATGAGCTTGTGGGGCCTTTTCGGGTTGAGGATGGAGTCAAGCTCAACTCCCAATCCTACTGCCAGTTCCTGGAAGACACCTTCTTCAAGCAGTGGTACAGGAAGAAGTCTGCATCCTTCAAGAAAAACATGATTTTCATGCAGGACAATGCTCCATCACACGCGTCCAAGTACTCCACAGCGTGGCTGGCAAGAAAGGGTATAAAAGAAGAAAATCTAATGACATGGCCTCCTTGTTCACCTGATCTGAACCCCATTGAGAACCTGTGGTCCATCATCAAATGTGAGATTTACAAGGAGGGAAAACAGTACACCTCTCTAAACAGTGTCTGGGAGGCTGTGGTTGCTGCTGCACACAATGTTGATGGTGAACAGATCAAAACACTGACAGAATACATGGATGGCAGGCTTTTCAGTGTCTTGGCAAAGAAAGGTGGCTATATTGGTCACTGATTTGTTTTTGTTTTGTTTTTGAATGTCAGAAATGTATATTTGTGAATGTTGAGATGTTATATTGGTTTCACTAGTAAAAAGAAATAATTGAAATGGGTATATATTTGTTTTTTGTTAAGTTGCCTAATAATTATGCACAGTAATAGTCACCTGCACACACAGATATCCCCCTAAAATAGCTAAAACTAAAAACAAACTAAAAACTACTTCCAAAAATATTCAGCTTTGATATTAATTCGTTTTTTGGGTTCATTGAGAACATGGTTGTTGTTCAATAATAAAATTAATCCTCAAAAATACAACTTGCCTAATAATTCTGCACTCCCTGTATATACATATATATATATATATATATATATATATATATATATATATATATATATACACACACACATTCTTTTTTCCTACTGTTGCAAAGCATTTAATTACCAACTTCTGCACCTTCTAAGTATTCCATGTGAATTGAACCTCTACAAAGTATGCCCTTTTGAAATCAATATTTTCCTCCAATTTAATGTATTGAACATATAATCTACTGAAAGGTCAACACTTCTAACAGAAATTGAGCATTTTTTAGGAGCTGCATAGTATCTTACATGGTTAGTGTTCTAAATCAAAGTTATTTTAAAGGACTTATGATAACTAGACATTACAAAAAGCTGTGGAGATTTCCAAGTTTATTATTAATTTAAATGTTCCCATATATGTATTCACACAATAAAAAGTATAAAGAATTTGTAAAATAATAACATATTAAGTCTTAATAAGGTGGCAGAACTTAAACTCTAATTATCTATAAAGATAACAAGAACACCTATTAATTATTAGAACTTAAACTCCAGTACATTCAGATCTCAGTGCTACATTGCAAGAGCACTTTCAGGCACTTTGCTGTAACTATTCCTTCACCCTGTCCGTAATAAATACGGCTGCTCCACTCAACCTACAAACACTGCCAGAAACAAATACCGCCACTGTAACGGCACCAACCGTAAAGCACTATCTGCCTGATTCATAAAATAAATAAGTAATCACACAAGACTTCAGTGTACAGGACTAAGAAATGTTTTATTCCCGCTAAAATTATAAATATATATCCATTCAGGTATCTTTGCCATGGAAACCTTATGGATAAGCACAAAGACCTATACCTGGCATACTGAGGTCTAAAGGTTCATGAACAGTCGGACACCGCTGTATGGATAAACACCAACAATAACTGCATGTTTGTGGGAAGGGAAAGGTGCCATTTTAAAATGGATTTTTGTCACGGACACGGAGCTCTGTGAGCTGACTGGATCAAAATTTCAAGAGCCAATGAGATTAAAATTGTGCAAGTTGCATTCATGTTCTGTGCTCCTCCATAGGAAGCCTTGTAGAAAAAAATGCTAAACACTCTTACATTTATATTTGAGCTTCGATAAGTGAACTCTACACCAAAATATGACTTGCTCTTATATGATAATCTTCCCTTTAAAGGGATACGGAAATACTTTAACATTCTAAACTCAAACGTTGCAATTTTGTTTTAGAAACAAAATCCAGTTTTTCTTAGAACTAAAGTGTAAATTCATCAGCCTGGGCTGAATGGACAAGAGTTTTGCAATAGCTATGTTGATTTCAAAATTCCTTACCAAACTAATGCTAAAGTGTCATGGCTGACTTTTAGGGTCATGGTGGAACTCCCCTGAGCCCCCACAAGCAAGGGCCCTTTACAGTGTCTTGCGAAAGTATTCACCGCACTTGCCATTTTTCGTGTTTTGTTGCCTCACAACTTGGAATTAACATGGATTGTTTGAGGATTTGCATCATTTCATTTACAGAACATTTGCAGAACAACAAATAAGACAAAATAACAGAAAAAGTCAATATCCATAACTAGTCACCCCCCGAAAGTCAATACTTTCTAGAGCCACCTTTTGCAGCAATCACAGCTCCAAGTCACTTTGGATAAGTCTCTATGAGCTTGCCACATATTACTACTGGGATTTTTGCCCATTCCTCCTTGCAAAACTGCTCCAGCTCCTTCAAGTTGGATGGTTTGTTCTTGTGAACAGCAATCCTTAAGTCTGACCACAGATTTTCTATTGGATTGAGGTCTGGGCTTTGACTAGGTCATTCCAACACATTTACATGTTTCCCCTTAAACCACACAAGTGTTGCTTTAGCGATGTGTTTGGGGTCATTGTCCTGCTGGAAGGTGAACCTCCGTCCTAGCCTCAAATCACACACAGAGTGGTACAGGTTTTGCTCAAGAATATCCCTGTATTTAGCACCATCCATCTTTCCCTCAACTCTGACCAGTTTCCCAGTCCCGGCTGCTGAAAAAACATCGAACATAGACACTCGAAAATTCTCTAAGCGAGAGAAAAAATGGCCGCCGAAAAAAACGAAAACGAGGCTACAGCACTCTAAACACGCAAAATACCACAAGAAACACGCAAAACACCACAAAACACCTACGGATATTCCGCTACAGACGCATACCACACATTTGCCGCCATTTTAATGCGGAAGTACACAGCAACGGTAACGTTTTGGTCTCTCGCACGCACACTATTACACTGCACACTATTACACTGCACACATTCAGCACGCTTACACAGCAGCTCCACACCACTAATGCTGCAGCAACATCAAAACAGATTGCAGCTCTTCAACACAATGCTTCAAAATAGGTAAAGTATATTCATTTATTAATGTATTATATATTTCATTATTATACACCAAACAGCATTAGCTACCTTACAATTTCATTGCCGTCATTTTTTGACGGGCAGTTCTCTAGTGTAACATAATAGGTAAGACGTTAAGGGGGGATGAATACTTTTGCAAGGCACTGTATGGCCTTTAACATGCAATTTCCTGAGAAATGGTCCTGAGGCAGAACTGGGCTTACAACCTGGAGGGATTCCTGTAGCAGGAGGTTTTGTGGTGAACGTGGTCCCATCCCCTCTGGGTCGTGACATACAGGGATTCCACCTTACACCAGTTTATTATTTGATTCCTCTCACAATGGATTCTAAGGCATGAAAGAAAAGCTTTATATTCACTAAGAAGTTCACACTTTTCTGAGCACACATGAGAATACACATCACTAAATGGAGTGCCCTGTGGAATGGTGACCACTCAGGGTTCAATCTCTCAGGCTGTTGACCACTTAAGCAATTACAGAGGAGAAATTTACCGAAACATATCAGTATGTACCCTCCTCTAAGAACCTAAATGTAAAGTAAGTCATTGCTCAGCGTGAGAGAAACAGCAATCCCTGGGCATTGTTGTTTAGTAGTTCAGTCATGTCTGACTCTCTAATGACTAGCACCTCTTATATCTAGGAGAATAATTTATTTTAAAAGGCATTCAATAAATATTATTGTCTAATGTTCTCCTACATGGTTTTTGTAATAGGTATTGTTATAGGTATATTGTTATAGGTATTGTACTATTTGTGTGTGGTGGCCATATTATAAATTAGTTGATTTATACCTATAGAAAAGTTAAAAAAAGTCATAATTACTAGATGATTGCCGATATTGTTGACTTTTTTCACACTGAGCGGCATGCCAACTTTTGCACTCTTTTCACCCTCCTCAATAGGCCCTTTTGTTCAACCTCACTTCAAGTCATCAGAGTAGTAGCATCCATGTAACGGAGGTTGTTGATATTTCTCCCAGCAATATTAATTCATGCTTCAGATTTGTCCAGGCCCTTATGCATGATGTATTCAACATATACACTGAATAAATAAGGTGACAATATCCATCTGTGTTGTACTTCTTTCACCGATTTTGAGCCATTTAGTTGTTCCACGTTCGGTTTTGACTGTGGCTTCTTAGTCCATGCATACAGATTCCTCAAGAGGTAGATGAATTAGCTTGGTACCCCACCCCTCTTCACAGTAAAAGGCTTTAGAACAGTCTTTGAAGCAGAAGTAAATGTTCTTAGTTCATATATTGTTGGAGCCGAGCTTGCAGGTTCTTCACTATTATCATACTGACATGAGCACAATTATTTGATAACTGGAGCACACTCTGGCACAAACTTTTTGGGATTGGGATGTAGACTGAAATGCTCCTATCCACTGTTGGCATAATGTAAGTAACACTTTCACAGCACCGTCTTATAGGATTTGAGTAGTTCAATTGGGATTCCATCAACTGCAATCTTGATATCAGCAAGGCTTCCGACGGCCCATCTCACTTCACTCTCCAAGATGTCCGGCTTCAGCTTATTAGACAAACTACTGAGGTTATCAATGCGGTGAAGATCATTCTTGTATAGATATTCTGTGTATTCCTGCTTAAAAGTTAAGTCCCTACCATATTTTGCCCTTTAGTTTTTTTTTTTTTATTTACGCTCACTTTGGGCTGAAAGGTTTCCTTGAGATTCCCGATTTTCCTGAAGAGATCTCTTGGCTTTCCCATTCTTTTATATTTTTTCAATCTTTTTATATCACTCATTACAGAATGTTTCCTCATCTCTTCTTGCTATCCCCTGGAATTCTGCATTCAGTTGGGATAAATCTGTTCCTATCTTTATGGCCCTTTTACTTTCCTTCATTCCTGGGCTTCTTTCAAAGCCTTATCAGATAGCCAGTTTGTCTTCTTCGTTTTCTTTCTTTTGGGGATATTCTTTGTTGTTATTTTGTGGAAAATGCCACAAACACATGTTCAAAAATCTTCAGGCATTCTATCAACCATGTATAGTTCTTAAAATCTAATATTTCCCTCCACTGCATATTATTTGTTTCTTATCTGCTTTGTCTAATGATTTCCCCTAGTTTCTCAGTGCAATTGTGAACTTTGCAATAAGATACTCATAATCTGAGCCGCAGTCAGCTACAGGTCTTGTTTTTGTTGACTGAATAAAGCTCCTCCATCTTTGGCTACAAAGTATATATAGTCAGTCTGATTCCTTTACTGTCCATCTGGTGATATCCATGTATATAATTATCTCTGAGGCTGTTGGAAGAGGGTGTTTACTATGACCAAAGAATTATCTGGACAGAATTAAACTAATCTCTGACCTGCCTAATGTTGTACTCCAAAGCCAAACATCCCCCTTATTGCAGTTCTCTTTTGGCCTCCCAATGCAACATTTCAATCTCCTATGATGAGGTATTGGATATTTTTGTAGAATTGGATAAATGATGAGGTATTGAATATCCTTGTACAATTGGACAACTTCAGCCTCTTCGGCATCTATGGTTGGAGCACAGGCTTAGATCACTGTGATGTTGCTTACCTTAAATTTGAATAAAAATTGTTCTGTTATTTATTGTGTTGTAACCGAGCACTGCTTTGGCCACTCTTCGATTATGAAGGATACTCCATTTCTTCTGTGGGATGCTTGACCGCAGTAGAAATGGCGATTGTCTTATGTAAAATGTCCCATTCCAGTTCATTTGTGTTCACTACTTCCCAGGACACCAAAGTCTAATTTTGTTATCACATGTTTGACCATATCCAGTTTCCTTTGGTTCATAGTTCTAATGTGTCAGGTTCCTATGAGGAATAGTTATTTGCAACAGTGGACTTTTCTTTCTTCTCCAGACACATATGCAGCATGTCATTCTCTCAACTTTGGCCCAACCAGTTAATTATATCTGGTAAAACGTTACCACATTACTGGGGACGAGCAGACAGGGAGTACAACACCTTCTGACCTGGGTGATCATTTTCCAGTCCCATATTGTTATGTATCTGGTTGTACTTATCCATAAGGTTATCTTGTCATATAAAGTTGAGATACATTACACATATAACCGACTCAGTGGGAAGATACTGATCTCCTTATGCATAGTTAGCAAGGAGCCCATGTCTGGGTTACCCTATATCTCTTAAAAACAACATAAGGAATTTATAGAGACAAAAAAAGGAGACGTACACCTGTGCAAAGTTAACTGTGTATCCTGTGAAATAGTGCCCAATAAGGGTACATTCTTTCATGTATTTGCTCACTTGCTTCATTATAGAGTCCTTGCAGTCTTTTCCACTTATCTATTGCTCTTTCTAAAAATTCATACCTTCCATATAGTATCTCTAAATATTACGCCTTCTAAAAATGGCAAATCACAAATAGTAAGCTATGCTAATAAAGTGCAGCGTGTGCATGCGTGCATATACATGGTTCATACACTTTTTCATCAATGAAATTCAAGGACTTTTTAAGGACTATTAAAGGACTGTGTAAAAAATTTCAAGGTCGCATTTTGGTAATAAAATTATCGCTATAAATTGTCCATTGAAAATGTATGATGTACTACATACAAATAAAATCTCATGTTTATCAAATTAGGTTTTTATTTAATTCCCTCAAAACATTGTTTCACTTATGGGAATAGCATCACAATTTACAAAAAGGGATTTACATCTTAAGTTTAATAATCATCTCTTTAATTTTAGTATCAATGTTCGCTATTTCTGCAGTTTTTTCTTTGGCAGTTCGCCTAAAAGTATTCAATTGGGTAACAAGGTTCAGATTCAATGTTTTTGCTCCCTTTTCTGATCATTTATCTGTAGATGACTGTAGCTCTTGTACAGTTTGTTGCGATCATGCTTTCTTGGTTTTTAAAACCTGTACTTCATTTACACTTTTTCTCAGGCAGTTCTGCTTTCCTTTTCACACATTGCTCATCGAGGTAATGATGATACTTTTGGCTTGCTCCACTAGTAGATATTCTTTATTCCTTTGTTATCGGAACCTTTTCTAAACCCCCAGAGCATCTACCGTAATTTCATCCAGCACTAATCTTCTGGCGATGTAAGATTCCTCATGAAGATTCTCGACGCCTTTAAACGTTAATTTGTCCATGAGATAAGACAAGTAACAATTTTATAACTGCACATAATTTATCATATTTTTGGGTATCTTTGATTTGGTTATACAAAAACTTGACACGTGTTTCAGATGGGCTAAATGCTTCAAAGTCTGGACATTTTGTGGCAGTGGTATTTAGAAAAACCAGGAATTCAGAAAGTATTGAATCAACAATCTTCTTCCCTGACTTTTTTACAGTCTGATAAAATCAAAAGGATGTGTGTCATTTCTTTATAATAATTGCTACTTTCTGCAAACTTCAAGATTGGATCGATACAGGACATTTTTTACTCAATTGGTGATTTTTCAACAAGATTTTTAATCATTGTAAAAATAAACAATTGGCACTGATGCTTCAATTCAATCCCGTTTTTTCTGAAACTTTTTCCTTAGAGATTAGTTTTCTTAACAGTTTGTCTCCAACGAATCCGGTACCAATTTTATTTATAGAAGAAGTTTTTGGTATCGGTAAAGTCAAAATTTGCTAATTTAAATTTTGCACTTCAATTCTTGCACACTTTCCGGTTTCATTACAAAAAAAAGTGTTAAAACACTTCAAAACAAATGTTTTCAAATCATTTGCTAAAAAAGTAACATCAGAGAATCGGTTTGATAAGCAGCAAGAAATGGCTATAGCTACAGCAAGAAAAAAAGTTCAGTTTTATAGGCAATAAGAAATCGTTTAATGCTTCTGACACAATCAAATATGATTTCTTCTTTGTTTTTTTTTGTTTTTTTTCTCAACAGATAATTTATAACACTTTAGTTCTTCAACTATTTCAATTGCCCTTTCCGCAGCAGGAGAATTCTCAAGCCACCTATGCTCACAAAACTTATAAGGCAACTTCCCGGACCCTGAGAGTTACAAATAGTCCGCTCAACTTGCTGGCAAATCCTTATACAACCAATATAGGGATGAGAGAAAACTTTCTATATCCCAAGCAGTAGCGGCACAGCCATGTTTGAAACTATTATGTAATGTGTGAAGACAACAGCTTCCAATATTAACTAGTAAATTGTTGTAGTCTTTTACTAATGCATCTTGTAATAAAGGAAATATCTTCCAGTTAACTGATGGGCCATCCATTAACAAGTTAGCCACCTTGGAAAAGTTCAGTTTGTTAGTTTTGCTACAAATAGCAGATAATGTAACCTCTGCAGTCAAATGTCCCATAAAAACTAAACTAGAATAGCGTGTTCTAACAACGTTTTCCTTGCCATCCCAAAATCGAACGTAAATATCCATGTTTCTTTTGAACTGCAGTGTTCAAACTTTCATGCTATAGCAATCTAGTTCATTAACACATCTAAATAAAGCCGATTTAAATAATGGTGCCAAACCAAAGCATAAGAGGTACGCACACTTCCTGGCACCACATAAAAATTCCTTAGCAATAGAACTATCCGGAAACATACTTGCAAACAAAGTAGAAATTTCGGTACAAGAATTGGTAACTGGTGGTTTTTCACTTTAAAAAAAAAACTGTTTTAGACTGGATTTCCTTGCTTTTAAAAGTGATACATGCTTTTGCCCTTAAAAAAAAAAAAAGTTTAAATAATTGAAACAAACTCACATGTAATTTATATCACATATATAACTGTTGGTTTTGCAAAGTGAGGCTCGCAAACAACATCTCCAAGGTTCACTTTTAAAACCCGTCATTGTTGACGGGCAAGTTGCTAATCGCTTATGTAAAATATATTTATTTAAAAGTTGCCAATTTACCATTTCCATATCAAACAGCCTTGCTGTATAACCTTGCTTACATACATGAAAGCAGTGCCAGAACAAATTTAGCTAGATCTAGCCGATATTACGTGAGCCTAATGATCGTGAGGCTTGTACGGCACACATTAGGGGTGGGCAACGACTCACAACACATAAGTGTTGCCAAAACTCTGTTCTGCTACTGTGTCCCATGTGTTGCCATTTTAGCACTTTTTAAACTACTTTGGCTAGGTTTTTTTTCTGCATTACAGCAGGCAATACAAATGTATTTTAATCAGGGAATTGGAATATTCACTGTATACGAAATACACGTAACGTTGCCGATAAATCTGCATTTTATAAAAGTGGGGTTTATTAAAAAATCTGATTCCTTCATTCTTTTACTCAATGTGCGTGGATTAAGATGAATTAATAATAATTAAATAACTTACCTTTCATTTGTGATTTTAACGCAGATTCTCCCATCTTTGAAATATCCAAATCTTTGGAGCATATCTTGCACCGAGCTTTATACTTGTCACTACAGGATAACACGCACAATATTCGTTTTTTTTACGACCAACCCGGATGAAAAACACATTTACCCATTTCACAACTTTGAAAGAGGGAATTTACTAAGTTTGTTCGTTACGCTGAATCAAGGCTGAACTGAATGAGCTACTAGACGCACGTGCGCGCATGAACTGCCAATAGTGTTGCCAACTCCAAAGTCACTAAAACAAGTTGGAAAACATCATTAGGTGTGTTTCCAGCGATTATCGAAGAACAACATAATACTGTAGAGTCACAGGACCTACATGTTTAAAGTTTGCAAGGTTGCGTGCACTGTGCTTTTTTGCAACAGCGGCATCTAGTTGTGGGATATATAGGAATTAGTTTGCAATGAAAATGTGTGCACTATGTTGTGAACGCTTCCTGCCGCTGGCTTAGCCCCTGGTCTCCATGCTCCCTCTCTCCTTGTCTGTGCCCTCATGCCCCCTGTTCAGCTCTCTTGCATGGTGTCCAGTGCTGGCTGTGCTGTACCCCTAGACTCCCTCCCTTGCCCCCTCTCTCTCAGCCCCAATGCTGGATACTCTCCCTCGTCCCCTCTCAGCCCGCATGTCTCTCTTCCCATGCCCCCTAATCTCATGTCTCACCTCCCTTGCATTGTGTGCGGTGCTGGGCCCTAGACTCTCTCTCTCCCTTGCCCCCTGGTCTCTCCCTCTCTGGCCTTCAGGCTCACCTCCCTTGCAGGGTGCACGGTCCTGGCTGTGCTGGGCCCAGTACCCCTCTATCACCCCCCATAATCCGTTGTTCCTCTTGATGGGGAAGCTGATTCTCAGGGCATGGTTGCAGGGCTTGAGGATGCCCCGCACGTAGTGCCTCTTCTGTTCCTCGGTCTCCCAGTCCTCCACAATTCCAGCAATGCAGGAGCAGAGTTGTAACGGCGGGTTAGCGGCACAGGAGGCCAGGACCCCCCCACCTCGGGTCACCAGCAGCCAAAGGTAGCGGTACTTGACAAAGGGTGGCTATTTAGAGGGCACTACAGTGACTACAGAGGAGCGGCTGCCGCTGTGACACGGACAGAAAGTGGTGAAAGATAGAAGAGACAGTGGGGGATGTGTGTGTGATGGTTACTCTCCTGAGCCCTCCAAGGGGTCTATGAGACAAGGGAGAGGGCCATGCCACTGCATGGATGTAGTGTCCTCTAGCAGTAAATCAGCAATAACCACAGTGTTATTAATAGTCCTGCGCTGCACATGTTTATCTGCCTAACAGAGGTGCGCAAAAATAATGAAAATAAGCATATATTTTTTTCTTGAAAAGGCCTTTTTTAAGGACTCGGCACCTTTTTTTAAAGTACTTTTTGGTGCCCTTGAAAATGAAATTCAAGTACTTCTTAAGAACGTTCAAGGACCATACGCACTTTGATATAATAACTGATGTATATAAAACACTGATGTGCGCTCAGCGTAATACAAATCTTAGCATCACTTTTGCCCAAATACATTTTATTACTAGCATCATCATCCTCCTTTATATAAAAATAACACAAGCAATGTGTGTGCGTGCAAAGTGAATACAAGACAACACAAAAGTAGTTAGTTATCCTTATTGTTAAAGTTTACAATATATTTTCTCAAGCATCATGGTAGACTGCCAGTCAGTTCTATTTAGTATGCCAATCCAGCCCCATATAATTATTCGATTAATTCTGAGAGCATCTGTTTTCCATAAAGACTAGGAGTCACGGTAATCTAAAAAGAGAGGTATTGCCAGGCAAAGTTAAACTGCTTAATCCAAATACTGACCTAAATCTCTAGTTCATTGCATGCATATAGCATATCTCGAACATCAATTAATGAAAAAATGGTAAATGCTCAAAAGTTTGTTTTATTTCCAATATTTCACGCACAATCCATGACCTAAGCAAGGACCAGTTGGTATGTACATATAAAGATTAGACACGAATCACATATTTGATATAATGAGTAGACACAGACCACTTATTGGAGGAGAATCGGCCAAAGCGTTTATTGGTAAACATAAATAACTTATAACCATAACAATAAAAAATTAACAACAACTAAGTGAGGGGAGGAGCCTGGCCAGAGACCGTACACCCTACGCCCTGAACTCTCATCCATGGCCTACCGAGATGGAACAGCTGTACCACCCTAGGGTAGGATCTCACCCACTTTACCACTGTCGCGGCAACTCCCTACACCATCAGCCGCTGTGACAACAACAATATACATTTTCTGTTAACATATAATACAAAATAACTTAGTCAGAGGTGCTCATCAGAGAACGAACCAACCTTAATAGGTTAGTTCTATGGACATGATAACCCACTCTGAGAGCACCTCTTTTAGCTCACTTGTGCCCTTCACAGAGAGAAATATCCTGAAGTATATCAGTTTGGTCCCACTCAAAAGAGTGACCCAAGGGAGTTCAGCTGCACCTCACTGACGAGGCCTATAAAGGCAGAAACACGTCTGTGGTTTGCTGTTTCTCCTGTTCAGGGTAGAATTGCCTGGTATTTTGGAGCTGGGTCACTCTTTTGAGTGAGACCAGACTGATATACTACAGGATATTTCTCCCTGTGAAGGACACAAGTGAACTAAAAGAGGTTGCTCTCAGAGTGGCGTATCATGGCCATAGAACTCACCTATTAAGGTTGGTTCGTTCTCTAATGAGCGCCTCTGACTTAGTTTTTTTTGTTTAACATATAATACAGCCTTAAATCATATACCCAGAAAAAAAGACTACTTAATACAATCAACTAGATAAATACCTCCCACATTGTAATATATATTTTTTTAAAGGTCCATTTATTTTATATATGGAGGGCTTCTATCGCTCATTTGCCCACCATATTATAAATGATTGTTGTGGTGAACTACCTACTCCATGCTGATGATAGCCAGTAAGCTTGAAACAACAGTACATGGATAGGATTCTCGGCTTGTGTAAAATCCAACCTTGGCTTTGCATTAAAGCTGTGTAATACAGCAGGCATAGGCAGGAAGCCATGTTTGATAATGGCTATGGATTGAAGAGTGAGGCATTTGTGGGCACATTTGCATGTCCCAGCCCAGCTTCCCAGAATGCAGTATAATAACTGGTTTTCTCTGAATTCTGAGCTGGAAGCAGGTTTTTTTTTAACTCTTTTTAGACATTCAAATGTGAACATATATATATATATATATATATATATATATATATATACATACATATATATATATATATACATATATATAGATATATATATATATATATACATACATATATATATATATATACATATATATAGATATATATATATATATACATACATATATATATATATATACATATATATATAGATATATATATATATATATATATATATATATATATATATATATATATATATATATACACATATATACACATACATACACATACATACACATACATACACATATACACATACATACATACACACATCACAACAATCTATTTAATATATGGTGGGCAAAAAAGCGATAGAAGCCCTCCACTGCACCGTACAGTAGTACAGTAAATAAATAGTACATCTGTGTTCACACCTGATTGTCTAAAACAAGTTAAAAAAACTGTTTCCAGCTCAGAATTTCCGAGAAGTACAGTTATTACACTGCATTCTGGGAAGCTGAGGCGGGGACATGCAAATGTGCCCACAAATGCCTCACTCTTCAATTCATAAACCATTGTAAACATGGCTTCCTTTGAGCTTATGCCCACAGCTTTTATGCAAAGCAGAGGTTGGATTATACACAAGCTGTGATCCCTACCCACGGACAGCAGTTTCAAGGTTACTGCCTATCAGAGTGGAAGCCATGTTTAAAAATGGTTTATGGATTGAAGAGCGAGGCATTTGTGGGCACATGTGCATGTCCCTGCTCAGCTTCCCGGAGTGCAGTGTAATAACTGTATTTCACGGAATTCTGAGCAGGAAACAAGTTTTTTTTTTACTTGTTTTAGATATTAAAATTTGAACACAAATGTACTATTTATATACTATTTATTTTTATAGATTTTACTTTAGTTTCCCCTTTCTTGGTTCGTAACATCCATGATTTATGTGCTTGACATTTATTTGTTTTCCAGAGCAAAAAGGCTCAATATATGCACTCTATAGTTCACAAAAGTTCTTATCTAGATAAGACTACTGATCCAATAAATTATATATTGATCATAAGGCTGTTGACATTGGACATACAAACAGTGAAGGAAGGGCAAATAAACACCCATTTAAAAGTTTCTATAAAAATAACTACATTAAAGTGACATTTCAAGTCTTATTTTTCACATGTAGTAAAATAGCTGTTAGGTGAAAGCTGATTTGTCACGTCAGTAAAATGGAAAAAAAACTAATATGGCAGTTAATAGTGATAATTTATTCACTTATGTGCAAATCTTGATAATATATTCTCTATTTTTTCAAATATGAACCATCGTTTTGAAAGCTATTTAAAAAACACAGCAATCTTTTAAAAAAAATGTATATGGCCCCGGCAGAAACCCCCAATCTCTCTTCAGGATAACAAAGGCCATTCTAATTTCCAAAATAATTCCTGAGCAGCTCCTAAAAGGACTCTAAAAACCCCTCTCCAGGAACTTGAAACATCTTAAGATATTCCAAAAGCAGCTTAGATTCCCTCAAACACAATAACTACTTTTCATCATCACCGTAAGCACCCTGCATTTGTCAGATGAAATGGTTTGTATCCAATACATCACATCACAAGTATTGTGTGACAGAGGTTGCCATCACTGTCTGGTTTACTTAACTGCTACCTCAAGCAAGAACAGCTTGGAAGATCAAATAAATCTTCCATGCAACCAATCTTATTAATAATATGTACCATGTATGTTCAGCATCCTCCATTTCAATTAGGGACAATGCATGGTAGGGAAGAGTGGGAAGTTTACAAAATTCCATTGGTGGTGAAAAAAAGATTGTTGATCACCTAATTTGTTTTCATGGCAGAGATACTGGACTGGGTTGCCAGATCCTTCTCCAGCTTTCCCAGGTGGTCTCCAATCCGAGACCAGTGTGACCTCTTGGTTCCCTGGCTGGATTTGAACCCAGGATGCAGAGGTGAAAGCAACTGCATCCTATCCACTGGGCCACCAGGGAACCTCTAATTGCCAGTGGGAACCACTGGTAGAGTTGGTTGATGGGATTCCATTTATTAATGTAAACACTTTAATTATAACAACAGGTCCACCATATTATCCTATAAACATAACTTACATGATTTCTATGCCAATACATAGTATACATTATGTATTTCTAAAAAGATTGGTTTATATTGTAATCCGTATTAAATACTTTATTGCAGCACAAGGAAGTAACGGCAGGGAGTTGGCTGTCAGTCATACGAGGCCCGGAAGAGATCACAGATAATGACAGTTGGATACAGGCTATAAATACTTTAGCTGTGCATTTCTCAACCAGGCTGCCATGTACTGAAGTGTGTCTCAGATTAACCTGAAGGGGTCTCTGTGGTGAAACAAGTATGTTATAGTATATTGCCAATGAAATTATTGTTTTAACATTAGCAGTTTTGATTATGGCCCTTGTAAAAACTCAGCATCACACCCTTGTAAATATAATCGTAGCTTGCTATTTAATTTTTAATTTTGTTTTATAATAAATGTAATTAGCTTAACAGTTTGTTACGCTGAATCATATAAACAGACGGCGTAGAAGCAAGTCTTAGCAAATCTGCTGTATCTATGACAGCAAATTCCCAGATTTAATGATGTGTTTAACGTGTATGCTAAGTAGGGATTCCCGCATGGGGAGAACAGCATCAAGTCTATTTAGATGCGTGACGTTAAGCCACGTACAGATGAATTGGACTTTAGCTTAATGTGGAACCTGGTGTAGAAGGCACACTCAAACGCACTATCAATAATTGATTACACCATGACAATTGATTTCACCAGGTTTAAGGAAGATCTGACAGCGAGAATGGATCTCGAATTGAAAACAAGCTTATTTGGATAGAAGATTCTAAAATGCTCAAGCAAAATTGTTTTTCCCATTTCTTATTTCAGCTTAGATACTGTACCGTTTCGTAATGGATAGAAATTTACCCTCCTGGGTATAGAATTGCCAAAGGCTAGTAAAGTAGACAGAAGCAAAAAAGGTAAAGAAAAGTTCAGGATAAAAAGGACATTCATATTAATTATCACCAGTCTGTCGAAGTATAACATCTGTCATGCGAACATTTCCACTATCTACCAACCCACTTATTCCCAGTGCTGTAATTAGCACAGCTTATTGTCCCCTGGTGTCTGCTGGGTGCATTTAAAATTTAACATAATAACTAGACATCTCCTACAAGCTGTCTACTAGTCCGATCGGCATAATAGATATATGTACATTAGAAGACAGTAGATGTGCGTTTCCTGGCTAAATAAGAAGTTATTAGCACAAGCTGAATAATATACACTGCTTGAAATGAAAAGGCTATTTCTAGGGGTCTGACAAGTCAAATCCAACTGTTCAGCATTAAAAAGAACTTTACTAGATAACAATGAATAATGATGAATATTTTACAAAAAATGTATAGCTAATGAGATACAAATTCATTTTACCACTTCTGCTCATTTTCACCATTAAGTCAAGAGTGTAGTGTTTACAGGGGAATAAGCAGGCAAGAAGAATCTGAGTAAATATTAATACCATGCCATAAGGTCTACATACCAAACACGGCAAGGAGAAATACATAATAATTTAGCAGGGATGAAAATAATGTTTCTCAGAGCACTAGAAAATATTGAGATTATTATCTGAACAAAAACATTTACGTATTACATGTTTGAGTAATTAAAATAGCTAATTGGAGAAATGAAAAATTCTAATGCAGGTAAATATACAGCCGCTCCCCGGGTTACGGACGAGATACGTTCCTGTGAACATCTTTAGGGCGGATTTGTATGTAACTTGGATGCCTGAATAACAACAACAACACTATAGTAGCTTAAATGTGGTAATAATAAAGTGTAATACTGTAATAATAATACCTCTGTATTGTAATAATAATTTACAGAAACCATTGTGCTCTTTCTTTTAATTCAAACAAATAGAGCATAAAAACAAACAAACTGTAACCTGGGGAACTCATGTATTTGGTTGATGTTAACAAAATTGAGTTTGAAAATTTGGTATTTTAAGCATAAATTATGTGAAAAGTACATCTCTCTCTCTGCTACAAACTATATCTCTGGTGTTTAATTACCTCTCACAGCGAGGTGATAGAAGGAAGAGTAAGTCCCAGCTGAGATAACAAAATTATGACCAACGGTTTAATACTAATAGGCCTTCTTCAACCCTGAATGATAGTTAGTGGGTTGTAGTAGCAAGTGAGATCTTTTCAAGTAAATTGCCTAAAATACAATACAAGTTTCAAACTCTATCTAACATCTCCATTTAATACTACTACTACTAATATTATGTTAATAAACAACCAACTGCAACTATATTTATGTGTACTTTTCATTTCTGCAATAATTAGGGCCTTTGCTGTGTTCCTTTAAAGAGTGAAAGTGAGTCAGGCAACAGCCCAACTGGTATTGAATGTTTTATCCCTATTCTATCACAAGTGACTGGAGCCAACCAGTGCCACAAAGCTGGTATATTTACTACTTTAATCTAATGCCCCTACTTTACAAAAAGGGTCAACAGCACCCCAACAATTCTTAATTGCTGTCAGGAACCCCCAGTTTGCCTCTTCTGCTGCAGTTCCCAGGCAGGTACACCTGTCTTAGCAGAAGTCTTAAAAAAATAAAAAAAAACTCAGCACACCTATTATTCTTTTTCCCGTCATTCAGTCATGTTTGACTCTCCGTGACCTGATGGACCGTAACACCCTAGACACATCTTTATGTCCATGGGCTTGGTTTTCATGGGTGAGATACTGGAGTGGGTTGCCAGTTCCTTCTCCAGCATACAGCTGGTATTCCTAGGTGGTCACCCATCCAAGTACTGACCAGGTCCAACACCACTTGGGTTCAGGGTGGTGTGACCTCTTGGTTCCCTGTCTGGAATCAAACCCAGGTCGCAGAGGTGTAAACACTGAATCCTAACCACTGGACCATCAGGGAAACCTTAGCACACCTATTAGTAGCACATAAAAACTCTGCACAAATGCTTCTAACGGGTTTGCTATCACTTACTTCAGCTTAGTACCTCTATGCCTGTTTGGAATCCTATAATTCTGTGTGAGCTTCTGTTTGTTGCAGTGCTTGGTTCCTCTGCCCACTTTCACTGTATTCCCATGTAAAAGGCTCTCTGTTTCTACTCTCACTGGTTGTCTGCTCCAATCTTCTGTTCCTGTCAGTACCAGTGAATCATGTTTCTGTATACAGTACCTGCTTACTCTTTAATTTATCCTTGCAAATTTGCAAGTTTTAAATCTTGTATGGTTCTTTAGGGAAAACACTATGTATGCTTGATATTAAGCTCAAAGACAGGTCCCTCCATTCTTTTGCAATGTATTAAAATATTTTTTGCATAGTACTTAACCCATGTATAGATCTACAGAATATGTTGGAGCATTACAAATCAACAACATACATAATAATACTACAATCTCCCCTTTCTGTCAGCTCCAAGTCATTCCCTGCCTCTGTATTAGCCAGTTGGTGCTCTCAGTAATACAGATCCCACCATCCACAAGTGAAGGAAAATCCTAACTACTTATCTAAACTCTGAGGAATTTGCTAACATCCTGGCAGAGAGTTTGTTAGAACTCCTTGCCACTTATTTTGCGAACATTCAATTAGGAATCTGCAACAGCTCTGTACTGATATTATGCAGATGAACACTTTGACCATTCAAAAAACACTTTGCGTGAAAGACTGGGCGCAACTACACTGGAAGACCCTTCTAAAACAGATTTACTTGACTATCAATTCTCTCAATCAACCATGTTGTTTTGTGCACAGGGCCACAGTTGCTTCCATGTACCATAGAAGATTTTACCTCATTCTTTCAGCTGAAGCAGACGCTACAAAACCAATGATTTGAGGTATCGGAGGGAGAAAGCAGGTTTAGATATGCATCCCCATACCTATTCAAGGCATTAGTGCCCATGATTTTCTGTCCGAAAAGAGGGTTCTCCACATAACATTGATTATCAGACTGGTCAGAATCAAGATCCTTCCATAAGAAAGAAATAACGACTGGAGCACAGCAGTCTTGGTGACAGCATGCCTCCCTGGAGTGGGGCAGGATCATAAATGAGACTGCTAAGGTCTAATTGGTACTGACCTCCTGATCTAAAAAAATAGAAACTAGAAAAGCTATATAGCCACCACAACAACTTTGTTTAATCGTAAAGATCATTAAAATCAGTCTTTAGATTGTTCTGTTTTTTTTTTTCAACAGTAAATTCGTCTTGAAATCATTTCCAGTGTTTGTGCAGTTCTTTTATGCTAATCAGTAAAGGGAGAAGGGATCTAACAGCATAACACTGGGGCACATAGTTTTGCCACCACAGACAGAAATATGCAGATTTCAATACTAATTAGCACATCAACAGTAGCGTATTAGTATTGGGTAGCATAAATAATGACACACAAACTGCTAAATATCTTAAAGATGACTTTGGTTATATGAAAATGGCTAGTACAAATGTACATTCAATGTTTCACATTCTAGAAGAATACATTTAAAATGAAAGCTTGATTTTGGGATGACCAAGTCCCTGTAAGCCAGGCTACTTAACTGAGCTTCATAGTGTTAGACAGATGCTGTCCAAGGAACACTAGCTCATAAGAAATATACAAGGATAATTCAGCAAAGATGAACAGTAAATATCTCTTACCTTGTTCATATTATATCCAATATGCCAAGAACATCAATAATGCCGGTTAGCTTCTAGAATAATAATAATGGCTAGCAACATTCTAGATCATCAATTTCTAATAATATCCAGAACATCAATGTTGCCTAGTGACACCTAGACCAGGACTGTCCATCTCTAGTCCCAGAGCTGAATAAAAAATGGCAAGATTTAAGAAGCTCTGTGTAAAAAAGCAGGTGGTTCAACATGAGAGAATCTGATTAACTCACCGGAATTGGAGCAGTAAGATCCATAAATCATTGCATATTTGTAGCCCAAAAAGACTGCAGTTGGATAGCCTTGATATACAATCAATAGAACAAATATTCATACATCAAGAGTGAACATTTTCACTGTAAACTGTGTGACCAACAATTTGAATATCATACTAAGCAGGGGCATATTTAGGTTTTATGCTGTCCTAGATCCATCTGATTAATTTGCTGAAGAATCTCCCTGTATTAAGCACCATCCATCTTTCCCTCAACTCTGACCAGTTTCCCAGTCCCGGCTGCTAAATAACATCCCCACAGCATCATTCTGCCACCACCATGTTTCACTGTGGGCA
The DNA here is from genome assembly GCA_027410445.1 of Discoglossus pictus. NCBI lineage: Eukaryota > Metazoa > Chordata > Amphibia > Anura > Alytidae > Discoglossus > Discoglossus pictus. The sequence continues at coordinate 303,812,363 of CM050166.1, read as the reverse complement.
TGGTGTTCTTTGGGTGATGTTATGTGTTGGGTTTGTGACAGACATAGCATTTTCTTTTATGGCTGAAAAGTTCAATTTTGGTCTCATCAGATCAGAGCACCTTCCTCCATACACTTTGGGAGTCACCCACATGCCTTTTCACAAACTCAAAACGTGCCATTTTGTTTTTTGCTGAAAGTAATGGCTTTCTTCTGGCCACTCTGCCATAAAGCCCACCTCTATGGAGCGTACGGCTTATTGTCGTCCTATGTACAGATACTCCAGTCTCGGCTGTGGAACTCTGCAGCTCCTCCAGGGTTACCTTAGGTCTCTTTGCTGCCTCTCTGATTAATGCTGACCTTACCCGGTCCGTGAGTTTTGGTGGGAGGCCGTCTCTTGGCAGGTTTGCTGTTGTGCCATGTTCTTTCTATTTGGTTATGATAGATTTGATGGTGCTCCTGGGGATCATCAAATATTTGGATATTTTTCTATAACCTAACCCTGACTTGTACTTCTCAACAACATTGTCCATTAATTGTTTGGAGAGTTCCTTGGTCTTCATGGCAGTGTTTGTTTAGTGGTGCCTCTTGCTTAGGTGTTGCAGCCTCTAGGACCTTTCATAAAAGGTGTGTATATGTAATGACAGATCATGTGACACTTAGATTGCACACAGGTGGACATCATTTCACTAATTATGTGACTTCTGAAGGTAATTGGTTGCACCAGAGCTTTTTATGGGCTTCATAACAAAGGGGGTGAATACATACGAACATGCCAATTTTTCTGTTTTCTATTTCTAAAAAATAATTTTATGTATATATTTTTCTCATTTCACTTCACCAACTGAGACTATTGTGTTCTGATCCATCACATAAAATTCAGATTAACAAAACATTGATCTTAAGGCTGTAATTTAACAAAATAGGTAAAAAGTCAAGGGGGGTGAATACTTTTGCAAGGCACTGTATATAGACACACAATATTTCAGAAAGTGACAAGAAGAATTGCCACTGCATATAGAACTTGCTGTACACACTATTCTACAGTAACATAAGACAATCTACTGCCTCTGTAAAATAAACCTAGGTTTTGTTGGCCAGGCAGAAATACACCAAGTAGCTCTAAAATATTTGCAGCAAAAAATCATTTAATATTTTTGGCACAATAACAAAGCTTTGTTCACTAACATGGCTTTCTAGCTCTTTAATTTCTACATTAGTCAAGTTGGTAAGAGCTAGTAACAATGGAGCGAATGTGTCCTATGGAATAAGCAGCTATTAACAGGTCTCAATTCACTAATTTATTAAATATAGCTCCATGTATATTCTACATTTTCTTAACTACAAGATACTCACCTAATAGCGAAATTGAGGTTCAAGTAAATGCAGAAATTAAAAGTACACAAATATAATTCCAATCGGTTATTGTTCGATTAGACCAGGGGTGTCCAAGTTTGGTCCTGGTGGGCTTTTCTTTCTGCGCATACAAGAGTCAATCAGCATGACTGAAGAAGTGATAGTCTCACCTGGGTGCAGCAGGGATATGCTCAAATCCAGGCCTGTGTGCGACCCACCAAGACTGAACTTGGACACCCCAAGAGTAAAAAAACTATCTACAAATGACCTCCCACTTTCTAATTTTTATTTACCTTGGGGCATTTGTTAACACTTACAACAGTCTTATTATTATTCCTATCTATAACAGGGCCTCATATTAACAATATACTGAAAAAAACACATGTAAGTACAAATGCTCAACTGCAAAATTACAGTAAAGACTAAAGTATATCTGCAAAGGAAACAGATAAAACTGCACATGTAAATTAAACATGCTGATTCAGCTTTCATTTCTGTCAAGTAGCAAAGTATAATTTGTTTCTATATTTATTGTAATTAAAACAAAGTTATCTCTTGCAGAAAAAAAGCCATTCCTCACAAAATAGAACATCTAAGTGCATCTGCAAAAAAATAATACATTCTATCAGCCCAAACCATGTTGGAAAATATCTTGTGGTCAGATAAGACCAAGATTGAATTTGTTGCCCTTACTTAAAAAGAAAGATATGTCTGGAAAAAAAGCCAGCACAACTCATCACACAAAGAACACTGTATGTACTGTGAAGCATGGTGGTACCAGGAGTACTGTAATGCATGGGGATGGTAACATCATGCATCAGGGCTGCTTCTCGTCACCTAAAAAAGGACCTGTGGTCATAGATAGAGGGTATAGCGACTACTACTGCCAGCATCTAGTCAAGATAGATGGTATAGCGACTACTAGTCCCAGCATCCAATCAAGATAGATGGTATAGCGACTACTAGTTTCAGCATCCAATCAAGATGGATGGTATAGCGACTACTAGTTTCAGCATCCAATCAAGATGGATGGTATAGCGACTACTAGTTTCAGCATCCAATCAAGATGGATGGTATAGCGACTACTAGTTTCAGCATCCAATCAAGATGGATGGTATAATGATTACTAGCCCAGAGCATCCAGTCAAAAAAGATGGTATAGTGACTACTAGCCCCAGCATCCAGTCAAGATAGATGGTATAGTGACTACTAGCCCCAGCATCCAGTTAATATAGGTGGTATAACGAATAGCCCCATAATCCAGTCAAGATAGATGGTATAATGACAAGCCAGAGGATCAAGTCAAAATAGATTGCATAGTGACTACTAGCCCCAGCATCCAGTCAAGATAGATGGCGTAGTGATCAGCTCCAGCATCCAGTAAAGATAGATGGTATAATGGCTAGGTCCAGCATCCAGTAAAGATAGATGGTATAATGGCTAGGTCCAGGATTGAGTCAAGATAGATAGATGGTATAACGGAGAGGTCCAGTATCCAGTAAAGATAGATGGTATAATGACTAGCTCTAGCATCCAGTAAAGATAGATGGTATAATGACTAGCTCCAGCATCCAGTAAAGATAGATGGTATAATGGCTAGGTCCAGGATCGAGTAAAGATAGATGGTATAATGGCTAGCTCCAGCATCCAGTAACGATAGATGGTATAATGACTAGCTCCAGCATCCAGTAAAGATAGATGGTATAATGGCTAGGTCCAGGATCGAGTAAAGATAGATGGTATAATGGCAAGGTCCAGAATCCAGTAAAGATAGATGATATAATGACTAGCCCCAACATTTTGGTCATTCCAAACAGTTACAGAGTATGCAGTATAACTACCAGCTGCTATCTATTCACTTGGGAAAGCTGGTAAATGAGCTGCATATAAGACCAACAATACAAAAACAAACCAGCATTTTGGTAATCATAAACTGAAAGGTTAATACAAATCTTTACCACTAAAAAGCTATAAAATCTTGACCATTACAGTGGCTCTGTAACTGGCACACCTAAAGCTAGTCCCTGTTATTGACTACATGTCGATGACACAAATAACTAATTCCTTCTGCTGGTATAAACAAATAACCAAATAATGTCTTTCAATTAATTTTGCATTTTTTAAAACTCTACAATAGACAACTCAAAAAATAGAATATTTTTCCACTGTGAAGCACTGGTAGGTCTTCTCTGCTCTCAGCAGGGAGTACACATTCACTTATCCTGTTACAAAGACAGTATTACAGCAAATGTATTTGCCTATATATAGTATTGTGGGAAAATGTTGCAAACCATAGCTAATATATCTAAGGGTACACAATATTTCAACATATTTGGAAAAAGTCAAGCTTTTACTCCATCAAAACCATTAACTATTGAGAGAAACAAATCAAGTGCAACACAGCTCAAATACAATGGCTGGTGATACAAGAAAAGGACATAAAGATCTACTAATGGTGCTCCTAAAGATAAGAAAATTACATATACAGTAGACTGGTTTGTTAACCCTTTAATTGGCAATCATAAGCTCAGATCAGAAATTCAGTGGCCAAGTTGATTTGGACTCAGGACTGCTTTTGTCAATTTCCTTTTCTTAATAAAATGTGTGCAAAATGAAAAAATAAATAAAGCTTTACATTTTCTAAATCGCTAAATATTCTTTTTTGCAGGGTTCCATTTTGGTTTTTCGTCTGATGCTATCTCAGGAATGTATGTCCTTGTAAACCAATGTGCATTTCTGTATACATAATAAAATAAGTTATACATGTATTGTGCAGATAGAAACTTACTGTGCATTCAAAGTCTCATTCCACATCTGTAAAAACCAAATAATTAGATTTAATAGTAGTATATTATTATTTTCTCTATCTGTAACACGCCAACATATTATGTAGTGTTATGCTGAAGTCAAAAACAATACTAACCCAATGCAAAATAATGGAGGGTACAGTCATTAATCTTAAAGTCAAAGCACCTGGCAAGAATGAAAACTTGCAAACTTACAATCAGAAAATTTGGGGCTGTATTTTTTCAAATTCTAAAATGATGCATATTGTCAAGTGCTCCTAAATATCGTTTATTTTTAATTTCCGGCTAAAGGTGTCATTTAAGCTAATTTTATTAACTTCATTATTTTCATTAGTGTTTCAAACTGCTTCTCGAAGTCAATTGCTAATGATCCTGGCCATTAGGAAACAAGTCCTCAAGGTATAAAGCAAAGCTGACGTTTAAAAATAACACTATCTGACAATGCTAAGCATAAGTGGCTCTGACTGGCCCAATAATAATTTACCAAGTCCAATATTCCACATTGCAGTCATAGAGCAAATTATGTTTGCCACTATAACTAATTTTTACAGGTTATCTCACCATTTAAAAGGATTATTCAGCAAAAAAAGACAGGTATTATGAGGCATATTCATTTTGATTAATAATATTAAAACAACTCAATGTCACAATCACATTTATTAAAATGTGGAAAATGTGGAGGCTCCAATGACAATTTCTTCCAAACTTCATTGACTGGCTTTTGAGAAGATCTCAGAAAACTCCACAGGAGATATTGCAAAAAATATGTCTTCACAGAAATATATTTTTAAATTAGATGACAACAGAAAAGTTACATATAAAAGTAATTTAGCACTTAAGACCACAGGCAGAATATTCTACCTATCAATGTAACTGGCATATGTCAAAATTAAAACATCTTAACAGAAAATAGCATTGACAAAATCCATTAAAGCATAATAAGACGTAAGTCTTCACAATACTTAAACCATAGAGACTGATAAAGATTTAAATAGGCATGGAATCCACATTTTTAAAATTACACTCTTGTTTTTTTCCTCTTAGTTTTATTTTGTTTGATTTATATTGTAATCTTAAAAGGTTTTCTACTCCCGGCGCATTTAAAATGCATTTAAAACAATTTTTTTCATGAAAAACAGAATATGTTAAATTTAAGAAAAATATTAATTTTATTTAAAATTATTTTTTTAGGAAAACATTGGTTTACAGTGGTGCAGACAAAAAAGAAAAAACAACACACAGAAAGAAAGAAAAACGTCAATATCTGTGATTCTTTTTTTTTTTTTTGCATCATCCACTCGTTTCCGACTTGCCGTGACCTCATGGACCATCTTTTTGTCCATTGTCATGTTGATCCACTTGGTATTCATGGCAGAGATACTGGAGTGGGTTGCTAGTTCCTTCTCCTGTGGGCAACAGCATACAGCTCCTGGTATTCCTAGGTTGTCTCCCATCCAAGTATTGACCAGATCCAACCCTGCTTTGCTTCAGGGTGGTATGACCTCTTGGTTCCCTGACTTGGAATCGAACCCAAGTCGCAGTGGTGATTGTGATGTCTTACAGGTGTTTAAAGTGCCACATGCATCACACGTACACGTTTAGAAAATTATCACCTTATAAAAGTAAGTGATACACCTATTATTTCTGAATCTGGTCATCATTTGTCAACAGTATTTGGTTAACAGTAGAAGTACTCTGTAATAAAGCAGTAAACGAACAATCCTTGTGATTTGTATTAGTTAACTAGGCAGAGGGTATAGAGGCGGTGGGGAATAAACAATTAGAGGGAAACGATTGAAGGACCAAGATAAAGCTGGGGAGAGAGGGAGAAAGGAGACCAAGAGAATGAGAGGCAGTAGTTGACACATAGAACTGACTCCAGTAAGAGTGGTAGAGGAGAGATCTGCAATAGCTAACTGTGGTCACCCGGCTTCATTAGCACCACCAGCTCCTCCCTAAAGAGAACTGCAGGGCAATTGAAATAAAATAAAAAATAAAAAAACTTTATATTTAGGGTGATAGGATAATCAAAAGTTTTTTTTCTGTGTTTCTGCTCTATTTTTTCTGTTTGGCATATAATACAGAGAATAAACCATGACTGGCTCTGCAGCCTGTGTTTGGTATAGTAGTAGGACTGTATTTTACATGTAAACATTATGTTACTCCTTGAAGCCTTTTCCTGTTTCTTAGCGAGATTTCATCTTATTGGCTATAGGTATATATGGGAACAAAAAATAAATAGGAACACTGATTTCTCTTAGTACTGGTACCAGATATTTCATTGCAAGCACTTTGTGATTGTTAGATACATATATGAATAAGTAATAGCTGTAATATATGAGCATAGGACCACTCCACTGGTGCAATTTTACAGAGATGAAACACACACACGCAACCAACAGTAAGTAGTTGATTAAGTAGTGAGATAGTTTGTAAAGTAAGAATGTCTCTTTCTGAAACAGCAGGAAAATGAAGCAAAGGAAGTGATGTCAGAGGTCTGAGCTTCAGACATTGGTTGTTGTACTGAACATGTCAAAAGCCACTGAGATGCAGACTGTTACAATGTTGTACCTGACTCTGATTGGCTACAACTAGATATAAATGTTATTCTAATTTAGCTTGGATTTTCAGGGGCGTTCACTCTTAAAATTAACTTCCAGAAAACTAAAGAAGTTTTCTACTTTTTAGGGTAAGTTTATTAATGTTTATTTTTTTTTATTGCAATTTTTTCATGCAATTTTTTTTTTTCATACACTATTGATCCTCCTCTATCAGATACATTCATGATCCATGAAACTTCTATATACATTTTAATCATACTTTATTAGTAAGTCATTGGTTATAATCGAATATTAGAAAATAGGCATGCATGAATATACATTGCGCTATTGCAATATTGCAATATTTTAACCTCCTCTAACATGTACATAGCATCAAACCACATGGCCAGCGCTTCTGGGACTCTTCCCAGGCATCTAATCACCCATGCAATGCTTTAGACAATCAGAACGCTTCTGTTCTGTGGCTATAGTGTCTCGTTGACGGGGAAATGAGAGGGCAGAGGCAAGATCTGTTCCCAGACGCTGTACGGTGTCAGAAGGTAAACAGCATAATCCCATATATCAATAAATCAAATTTCTGAGCAAAAAGGTTATAGGAGCAGTGGCACACCACAAACAGCAGATTTAAATAGGGCTATAGTGCGACCATTGATTCATGCATGCCTATTTTAAAATATACATGCCTGCCACATGTTCTAAAGTACATTTTCAAGTACATTTTCAACTCTAACTGCACCATTACCATGAGAGTAACTGGACTCTCACGGATATATTATGCTGTTTCTATACTGTAAGGAAAAATGTGAGTGTTTGTATTATTTCTACATAGTTGTGTTATTTTAATAAAATTAAAAAAAAGTGCACTATTAGAGGGTGGTGAGCTTTTTTCCCCCATACTCTATTTTTATATTATATTATGAGTGTACAGTGCTGACTAGGAAACTGCAAGCCCTGGAGAATGTTTGATTCCTGACAGTATCATCTATTTATACAGAATAATACATATAGGATTACCACCAGCTGGAATCTATACTTGTTACATCAATTTGAGGTTTGTATGGCACTGAATCATCTCCTAATGGGACTGATATTTAACTGAACATCTATATATTCTTTAGATTGTAAATTAGCATGTTTTCAATCTTGCAAGGTGCTTTGAGTAAAGCACTCTGGACACTGGATTACAAGCTCTTTAGTAAGGTCTAATTTGTTTTACTTTTTTTTAACCGTGTACCAATTTTTTTTTTTTTTTTGTAGTTTACAGTTCTGCCCCTGCAGGTCTCCCTCAGCGAACCACCCAGGACCCCTCCCATGCACCATCCCTCCTTACTGGGAACTGAGAATCCGAGTAGTCAGTGGTAGCTCAGCGTATGTCCCCTGTGACGTCATTTTCTGCCACAGAAAGAAGGTGCACAGGTAGACTGCTGTGATCGAGGGGGGCGGGGTCCAAGTTTAAGTACATATTATTTATATAGCAGTTGGGAGAGGCCCAACATTTTTTTTTGCCACAGGGCCCTCCATTCCCTACCCCGCCACCAATACTATTCTCAGAGAGGAATAGAGGTTTGTTCTGAGACTTACTGTTGAAAATGACTCTCCCCAAACATTCATAAATGAACAGTCTTCAGTAATTACTTTTTTATGATGAAAGCTTTTGCAGACAAAAGGAATAATAACAAAATTAATATTTTTCTACCACTTAAGGGAAATGTATACAGCATAAAGTTTTGAAACAGCAGCATATGGCATGGCTTTATTAATAAAATATGATTAGAAACAATACTCCTGCTATAGAACTGTTGCCATAGAACTAATCCTACGGTTTACTTTAAACAAAAAAAGTTTAATCATTTATTAAGGAGCAAGTAAATAGCCCTTGAAATGTCACAAGTGCACGGAAAGTCAATTTAAAATAATATCTCTCTTCCAGGAAACGGTCTTTATTAACTATGGTGAGAGTACTCCACCTTATTCATAAATTTCATTTCATGGTTCTTGCACATCACCAAATATTTTCCAACAAATGCAACCCCTATATTTCATATCTCATAAAGACTACAAATTACTTTCACTTGCAAATTAATCCTCCTCCGCCTTTTTCTATAAATAAATCAGTCTAGGCAAAGACGTGCACTAATCAGCAAAGATTCATGTTTACAGAAAACTGTATAGTTAAATTGAGCAAGATGGTGCTGTTGACAACATCAAATACAGTTACACCCTCATTATAGACAATTAAATTGAAGTTTTTTTTTATGTGTCCTTTGATGTAAAGTTTTTTACCCAACATACATAATAATAGATATAGACTGATAGATATAATATAATGCGTAGTTTAAATAAGCCAGGAGAATTAGATTTTCATCTATAAACAAACTAAAAGTGTAGGTGGGGAAAACAAAACATTGCACACCCATGTTTTATATACAATAACTTGTCAACTATACGGACAAATGACTGACACACAAAAAGTAAAGAAAGCGTGTTTCAGCCACAACCCTTGAATCTGTAGGCATATTAAACCATGTCAATCCCAACAGTAGCACGAATCAATCTGCCATTTTAAACAAGTTTACACTGAAGGGCAAACAATTTAGTTTCAAACGCCACAGCTTAGACGTAAGATCTTAGAATCTGATATTATAAAATATATTGTAAAAAAAATAAAATAAAGCAGATTCTCACTGCATTATCAAAATCATGGATCCAGCCAGTGTGTAGGTGGGGATGCAACTAATCCCCATGGCTGCCCCTTGCATTTTTTAAGTAAAGTTGATAACCACAAAAAAAAAAAATTGTTATTTAATATGCAACTCAATCAATCGCAACCTTAGCATATCTACTAACGTTTTTCCCCTTAGTTTCCAGGAATCCATGCCATGTCCTAATCCCTTTATCACGTGGCATGAAGAGATTCAATATCTAGGACTGTTAGAAATGTAGTCTAACTAACTCTTGACAAACTCAGAATTACAAGAGATGTGTCATCCACAGGATGTCAATCTATATAATACAATGTGTGGGGACCTGTTTGAATACATTTGAAGAACGTAGCAAGACTCTACAACACAAGCCAGTGTATTCAAACTGGAGGATGGGTTTTGTAACGGATCTGCTGGCACCCCGACTGGGTACCTCCGTTGATGGATGCGTCCTAGCTTGCGCCGAGGACTACAAGCACCGCACCGGACACCACAACCACCACAGACTCCACAACCGCTGTAGCTTAACTGGAGCCGCACCGTCTTCCTTCCACCCTGTATGAATCTCCAGCATCCAGGGCCGTGTGGGGAAGACCTCTCCTCCAAAGAGAGTACATCAGGAACAGGAGTCCAGTAGTTAAAGTTCAAAGGAGTATGCAGCACATAGCAATCCCCAGTGTGATATAGCAATCCCCTCCAAGAACGAGACAAGGCTACGTTTTTCAGGGTCAAGTAGAACTCTCTTGCTGGCACACCCAGCCTGGTTTTTATTACAGTCAGGTAAACAGAACACACCCAGGGGAAGGTATAAACAACCAATAACACAATAGTAACGCCCACAGTTTCCCTCCCCTCTACTTGAGAGATAATTGAGTTTATTACTGTATCTACTCAATTATCTCTCAGCTAAAACTTACACATTTTTATACATTTTTATAACTTTATGATTTTACATAGTACATAAATAAAACTTACATACAACATAAATTGTGGAACAACATATTAAAAAATGGCATGAATCAGACCAGGGGTTCAAACGTTAGTAAAAGTATCTTTTGGACCCTGGCTCAAACAGGTTTTACAGAGGCCTCTGTACTGGAGACAATGGGGAAAGTAATACAATTATCCAGGGATAGAGGCAGACTCCATTGAGCACATGGTTGCAAAAAGACATAAACCACTTTAAAATACATAAAGTCACCTTTTACACATAACACACAGACATTTCACATATCCCCAGATAGCTGGGATCTGAGCGCACAAACCTACCGAATAGCGCTCAGATCCTATTCACACAGTTCAATTGCCATGTAGCTAAAGTCTTTCCCATAGTCTTTCATTATATGAATGGGCTCCGTGGCATAACTACCTGGGGTATCACCTCTCCCACAGGGCAAGTACCGAATGACCCCACTGTATTTAAAGGGCCAGAATGAGTGACATACACTCTGGTATGGCCGAATACTGTGTTTAAAGGGCAATATGTACCAGGACCATAGTCGCAGGGCAGGAGGCTGGCAATAGGTCCTCTCCAAGACCAAGTGGCGAAGGGCACTTCGTCACAGGTTTCAACAAGCATCAGTTTTACACAGTAAAACAAATATCACCTATTGGTCTTTAGAGATTACAGCTGTTAAATTCCACTAGTGACAGTTTTCTTTTTAGATTTGTATTTTTTTACAATTCATATCACCAGTTTCTACCAAAACACATATGTTCTTATTAAACAATGTACCAATTGCTAGTGATAACCTGTGCATTTTCAATATACCTGTATAACTAGAGATAGAAAGACATTTTTCGTAAGTGAAAATATATACAGATATATACAGATTAATATACGTGTTCTTTCTTATTTGCAGATCCCAATTTAGAGGCTTCAACATTTGCTGACAAAATAACTGCCTTACATATTTGAGACAAGATATCACTAAAACCTGGTTTAAGTGGATCCAGGGAAGACATGGGAAATCATGGCCTTGTAGTTGTGCTGGTGATAACTAATACATGACACGTGTGTGAAAACTTACTTAGAATATGCTACAATAGAAAAACACATTTAACGGTAATGCTGCTGAAAGGTGGGTGCCACACATACAGGATTGTAGATAGTCCATTATACAAGCTAACTTGGGACCAAAGCTGCCTTTTCTATCTCTGGCTCATAGTTCAATTGAAGATTAACAACTATTTTCCCAAATTAATGCTGTAGTTACTTCTTCAATTCAAGTATTTTATAAGAATAAACACGTAATGAATTTAAACAGTTTATTATACGTACTATTTAAATTGCAAAAGCAAATTTTCTAATAAAATACTTTTCACTGAGACCTAATTTAATTAAAAAAAACATAATTGGATTGCAGAAATCATTTACGTGCAAACTAACATCGAGGACACTGGGTGATTTCTGCCCTGTATATGTTTGCACTTGGTGGCTCACCCATGAACCTGATATAATTATTCAATAAATATTTAATTAATGCTTGTTTCATGTATTTAAGTTGCATGCTTTTAAGTTAAGAAATACATAGTCTCTGTGTATAATGTCGGCATTATTCTACAGCAACCAAAACATATGCATAATAATAATTAACATTAACTAATTGAATTAATGATTAACATTAAATTAATGACTGTTACAGTCAATCAGCATTTATACCAGTGGCATTTAATAAAACTAGCAACTTCTTAAGTATTACAGTGAGCCACTGACAGAAAGCCCATGGATTTGTCAAATATTTCCACATTGTTTTAGGTAAAATAAAATAAAAATGGTAATTCTTTGCCAAACTGGGTATGGTGGCCTACTTGAGTGCATGCAATTTTGCACAATATTGCTTTTTCTTTCCTCACTGTATCCACACTGGAGGGTATTTTAATTATATTTATTCTGCACCATGCCATAAATAGTGTCTGGTCTAAATATCTTTCCAGTGCTATACTCATTAAGATAGGGTATACAACTGAATGAGGCTTCTGTATGGAATATTCTATTTCATTCATGTATTCAATGAGCAGTTAATACATGTGAATAAGAATGAATGCTCATAAATTGTGAGCAATATTTAGAATTAAAAATTTACAAAGCAAATAGAATTTAATGGAATTAAAAACACAAATGTAAAGCAATGTCAATGGCATTGTGATTGTGGCTCTGGCTAGCAGGAAATGCTAAACCGTCAGGCACTAGATAATGGTGATACTATAATGCTATTCTATGGCTACAGACTTATTATGTTAACGTGAATTCCTTTAGCAATGGGTTCCTACAGCATATGAAATGGTCATCTAAACTCAAATTTACCTCTATAAAATCAGATTGCTCTTAAAGCCCTTTAGATCTGACTTCTAGCCAGATCCTTCCCCCATTTATGACCTTGAACGGCTGGAGAACAACAGGACCTATGGGGGATAATACTCTAACATAGTTAAAGTAAGTTTAATATTGAAAACTGTTTTTAAAATCACTGAATATAAAATCTAGTAATGATCCGTGATTAATTAAAACAAGTTGCTCCTTATATTACAGCATTGCCCTGGTCCTTTAATATAGTTCTGTTGCCCTTTTTGGAGAAATATATAGTTTTAGAGCCTAAAAATGATTCCATGGTTGAAATAGATGATTCTGCAGTGTCCTATATGAATAATTTTATTTATCGAAGGACAATCATTTTAAGTATATGACACAGGATTATAGAATAACTAATTTCACATCATGTAAATGCATCTGAAATTGCTAAGGCTCTGTAATGAATAATTTGTATGTGAGAATGGGATGGCAAGTTGTAGACTCGAAGAGGAGTAGGAAGCGTATAGCTAATTCTTTATGACAACATACAGAGTTCCAAAGGAATGATCATCTCGGATTTACACCGTCCATTAAGAGAGGCTGACAATCTAAAATGGTCCATTGCATCAAAACACACCTTTCCTTCACATTGAGACATGTGTTTATGTAGATAGAGCCACCATTTAATAGCTTTTCATGCTCACAGTGAAATGTCTGCACAAGATGTACAAAATATTGAACTGCTTAAATATTTAAACTAGATGTAAGAAAATCACCTTAAACTGAAATGGAAGGTTTCTGGATTTTACCAATTATTTAATACTAGCGAATTGCCCGTCAAAAATGACGGCAATAAAATTTGAAGCCTGGCAATGGCGTTTGCCACAAATTGCAAGCCTCTCCCCCTCTACTTAACTGGCCTTGCGATGAGCGCCTTTGGCGCTCATTGCGAGCCTCTCACCGTCTACCTTTTCCCCCCTCTACTTGACGGTAGGCGCTCAATGAGAGCCACTCCCCCCTCTACTTTACTAAGCACCTTTGAAGCTCATCATGGGCCTCGCAATAAGCGCCAAAGGTGCTCATTGCGAGCCTCTCCCCCATGTGTCTCTTCCCCTCTCTCCCTCCCATGTGTCCCCTTTCCCCTCTCTCCCTCCCGTGTCTCTTCAACCCCTCTCCCCCTCCTGTGTCTCTTCCCTCCCTCCTGTTTCTTTTTCCTTCTCTTCCTCCCTGTGTCTCTTTCCCCATCTCCCTTTCCTGTGTCTCTTCCACCCTTCTCCTTACCCTGTTCCTTTTCCCCCCTCTCCCTTCCCTTGTCTCTTCTACCCCGCTTTCCCTCCCCTGCCTCTTCTACCCCGCTTTCCCTCCCCTGTCTCTTCTACCCCGCTTTCCCTCCCCTGTCTCTTCTACCCCGCTTTCCCTCCCCTGTCTCTTCTACCCCGCTTTCCCTCCCCTGTCTCTTCTACCCCGCTTTCCCTCCCCTGTCTCTTCTACCCCGCTTTCCCTCCCCTGTCTCTTCCACTCCACTGTTCTCATCTCTCTGTCCTTCCTTCCTGTCAATCTTTCTCTCTGTCCTTCCTTCCTGTCTCTCTCTCTATCCCTCCCTCCTTTCTCTCTCTCTATCCCTCCCTCCTTTCTCTCTCTCTATCCCTCCCTCCTTTCTCTCTCTCTATCCCTCCCTCCTGTCTCTCTCTCTGTCCCTCCCTCCTGTCTCTCTCTCTGTCCCTCCTGTCTCTCTCTCGCTGTGTGTCCCTCCTGTCTCTCTCTCGCTGTGTGTCCCTCCTGTCTCTCTCTCGCTGTGTGTCCCTCCTGTCTCTCTCTCGCTGTGTGTCCCTCCTGTCTCTCTCTCGCTGTGTGTCCCTCCTGTCTCTCTCTCTCGCTGTGTGTCCCTCCTGTCTCTCTCTCTCGCTGTGTGTCCCTCCTGTCTCTCTCTCTCGCTGTGTGTCCCTCCTGTCTCTCTCTCTCGCTGTGTGTCCCTCCTGTCTCTCTCTCTCGCTGTGTGTCCCTCCTGTCTCTCTCTCTCGCTGTGTGTCCCTCCTGTCTCTCTCTCTCGCTGTGTGTCCCTCCTGTCTCTCTCTCTCGCTGTGTGTCCCTCCTGTCTCTCTCTCTCGCTGTGTGTCCCTCCTGTCTCTCTCTCTCGCTGTGTGTCCCTCCTGTCTCTCTCTCTCGCTGTGTGTCCCTCCTGTCTCTCTCTCTCGCTGTGTGTCCCTCCTGTCTCTCTCTCTCGCTGTGTGTCCCTCCTGTCTCTCTCTGTCTGTGTCCCTCCTGTCTCTCTCTGTCTGTGTCCCTCCTGTCTCTCTCTCTCTGTGTACCTCCTGTCTCTCTCTCTCTGTGTACCTCCTGTCCCTCTCTCTATCTGTGTACCTCCTGTCCCTCTCTCTATCTGTGTACCTCCTGTCCCTCTCTCTATCTGTGTACCTCCTGTCCCTCTCTCTATCTGTGTACCTCCTGTCCCTCTCTCTATCTGTGTACCTCCTGTCCCTCTCTCTATCTGTGTACCTCCTGTCCCTCTCTCTATCTGTGTCCCTCCTGTCCCTCTCTCTATCTGTGTACCTCCTGTCCCTCTCTCTATCTGTGTACCTCCTGTCCCTCTCTCTATCTGTGTACCTCCTGTCCCTCTCTCTATCTGTGTACCTCCTGTCCCTCTCTCTATCTGTGTACCTCCTGTCCCTCTCTCTATCTGTGTACCTCCTGTCCCTCTCTCTATCTGTGTACCTCCTGTCCCTCTCTCTATCTGTGTACCTCCTGTCCCTCTCTCTATCTGTGTACCTCCTGTCCCTCTCTCTGTCTGTGTCCCTCCTGTCCCTCTCTCTGTCTGTGTCCCTCCTGTCCCTCTCTCTGTCTGTGTCCCTCCTGTCCCTCTCTCTGTCTGTGTCCCTCCTGTCCCTCTCTCTGTCTGTGTCCCTCCTGTCCCTCTCTCTGTCTGTGTCCCTCCTGTCCCTCTCTCTGTCTGTGTCCCTCCTGTCCCTCTCTCTGTCTGTGTCCCTCCTGTCCCTCTCTCTGTCTGTGTCCCTCCTGTCCCTCTCTCTGTCTGTGTCCCTCCTGTCCCTCTCTCTGTCTGTGTCCCTCCTGTCCCTCTCTCTGTCTGTGTCCCTCCTGTCCCTCTCTCTGTCTGTGTCCCTCCTGTCCCTCTCTCTGTCTGTGTCCCTCCTGTCCCTCTCTCTGTCTGTGTCCCTCCTGTCCCTCTCTCTGTCTGTGTCCCTCCTGTCCCTCTCTCTGTCTGTGTCCCTCCTGTCCCTCTCTCTGTCTGTGTCCCTCCTGTCCCTCTCTCTGTCTGTGTCCCTCCTGTCCCTCTCTCTGTCTGTGTCCCTCCTGTCCCTCTCTCTGTCTGTGTCCCTCCTGTCCCTCTCTCTGTCTGTGTCCCTCCTGTCCCTCTCTCTGTCTGTGTCCCTCCTGTCCCTCTCTCTGTCTGTGTCCCTCCTGTCCCTCTCTCTGTGTCCCTCCTGTCTCTCTCTCTGTGTCCCTCCTGTCTCTCTCTCTGTGTCCCTCCTGTCTCTCTCTCTGTGTCCCTCCTGTCTCTCTCTCTGTGTCCCTCCTGTCTCTCTCTCTGTGTCCCTCCTGTCTCTCTCTCTGTGTCCCTCCTGTCTCTCTCTCTGTGTCCCTCCTGTCTCTCTCTCTGTGTCCCTCCTGTCTCTCTCTCTGTGTCCCTCCTGTCTCTCTCTCTGTGTCCCTCCTGTCTCTCTCTCTGTGTCCCTCCTGTCTCTCTCTATCTGTGTCCCTCCTGTCTCTCTCTATCTGTGTCCCTCCTGTCTCTCTCTATCTGTGTCCCTCCTGTCTCTCTCTATCTGTGTCCCTCCTGTCTCTCTCTATCTGTGTCCCTCCTGTCTCTCTCTATCTGTGTCCCTCCTGTCTCTCTCTGTCTGTGTCCCTCCTGTCTCTCTCTATCTGTGTCCCTCCTGTCTCTCTCTATCTGTGTCCCTCCTGTCTCTCTCTATCTGTGTCCCTCCTGACTCTCTCTATCTGTGTCCCTCCTGACTCTCTCTATCTGTGTCCCTCCTGACTCTCTCTATCTGTGTCCCTCCTGACTCTCTCTATCTGTGTCCCTCCTGACTCTCTCTATCTGTGTCCCTCCTGACTCTCTCTATCTGTGTCCCTCCTGACTCTCTCTATCTGTGTCCCTCCTGACTCTCTCTATCTGTGTCCCTCCTGACTCTCTCTATCTGTGTCCCTCCTGACTCTCTCTATCTGTGTCCCTCCTGACTCTCTCTATCTGTGTCCCTCCTGACTCTCTCTATCTGTGTCCCTCCTGACTCTCTCTATCTGTGTCCCTCCTGACTCTCTCTATCTGTGTCCCTCCTGACTCTCTCTATCTGTGTCCCTCCTGACTCTCTCTATCTGTGTCCCTCCTGACTCTCTCTATCTGTGTCCCTCCTGACTCTCTCTATCTGTGTCCCTCCTGACTCTCTCTATCTGTGTCCCTCCTGACTCTCTCTATCTGTGTCCCTCCTGACTCTCTCTATCTGTGTCCCTCCTGACTCTCTCTATCTGTGTCCCTCCTGACTCTCTCTATCTGTGTCCCTCCTGACTCTCTCTGTGCTACTCCTGTCACTCTCTCTCTGTCTGTGTCCCTCCTGTCTCTCTGTCTGTGTCCCTCCTGTCTCTCTGTCTGTGTCCCTCCTGTCTCTCTGTCTGTGTCCCTCCTGTCTCTCTGTCTGTGTCCCTCCTGTCTCTCTATCTGTGTCCCTCCTGTCTCTCTATCTGTGTCCCTCCTGTCTCTCTATCTGTGTCCCTCCTGTCTCTCTATCTGTGTCCCTCCTGTCTCTCTATCTGTGTCCCTCCTGTCTCTCTATCTGTGTCCCTCCTGTCTCTCTATCTGTGTCCCTCCTGTCTCTCTATCTGTGTCCCTCCTGTCTCTCTATCTGTGTCCCTCCTGTCTCTCTATCCCTCCAGGCTGTCTCTTTCACCACAGTCCCCAGCATGTCTGCCGGTCCCTCCCCAGGAAGGAGTTGAGAGCAGCTGGGGGGAGATGTTGAGAGCAGCTGGGGGGAGATGTTGAGAGCAGCCGGGGGAGGAGTTGAGAGCAGCTGGGGGGAGATGTTGAGAGCAGCCGGGGGAGGAGTTAAGCACAACAGGGGAGGAGTTAAGACCGACAGGGGAGGAGTTAAGACCGACAGGGGAGGAGTTAAGACCGACAGGGGAGGAGTTAAGACCGACAGGGGAGGAGTTAAGACCGACAGGGGAGGAGTTAAGACCGACAGGGGAGGAGTTAAGACCGACAGGGGAGGAGTTAAGAGTGGCGGGGGAGGAGTTAAGAGCGGCGAGCGGGCAAGAGGAGTTGTGAGTTGTGCGAGCCCGCAAGCGTGAGCAACGGCTCGAGCGGGCTCGTATGCTCACAACTATATATGTGATACCTATATTGTAGTAAGAAGAGCTCTCAGCTCAAATTTTACTGCCAAAAAGCACTGTTACCTAGGTGGTTGTCCACAAGTACTCCAAAATCCCTTTCAATATCTGATACCCCTAGATTTACTCCATCACATATATAGTTGTGAGCGTACGAGTTGTTGCTAATGCTTGCGGGCTTGCGCAGCGAGCCGCGGCCCTCGGTTGCTGGCATGGAGCGCCAAAGGAGCTTTACATCGCAACGCAAACAACACGACACACCAACTACGACCCTCGCAAACTTTACCTCTCAACGCAAACAACATACGAGACACGTTAACACACATTACGACCTCGCAACACTTAGACGCAACTCGCGAACATTACAAAATTCAAAACACAATAAATACACACAGCACATACATAAAAAGCTTACCTACAGCAAGAGGGAGCATCCAGGACCTCAAAAAAGAAACTTACACCTTCAATTCACTCAAAATAAAAGAGTTTAGACACGAAAAAATTCGCTAAGCGAGATAAAAAATGGCCGCCGAACAAAACGAAAACGAGGCTACAGCACTCCAAACACGCAAAACTCCACAAGAAACTCGCAAAACACCACAAAAGACCTACGGATAATCCGCTAAGACGCATACCACACATTACCCGCCAATGCGGAAGTACACGACTACGCTAACGGTTGGGTCTCGCGCACGCACAGTATTACACTGCACACATTCATCACGCTTACACAGCAGCTCCGCACCACTAATGCTGCAGCAACATCAAAACAGATTGCCAGCTCTTCAACACAATGCTTCAAAATAGGTAAAGTATATTCATTTATTAATGTATTACATATTTCATTATTACACACCAAACAGCATTAGCTACCTTACAATTTCATTGTCGTCATTTTTTTACGGGCAATTCTCTAGTTAAGATTATAAATTGCATGGCTACTTTTCCTTCCTAAATGCATAATTGTTATTCATATTAAATCTCATCTGCCATTTAGTCACCCATTTCTCTATATTATGCAAAAACATAATTTTCTAAACAATTGTTATCACTAATGACATCATTTGGGGGCATGGTCACATATGTTCACAGTACAGGGGTAATATGAGATAAGTCATAACTTCTGAATAATAAAACAATCAATCATTAACAGCAGATAAAAGGAATACCTAGATATAATGTTATGAGAAGGGAGGAAGGTGTCCCAGCACAAAACAGGTAAGAATCATTTTAAAACACTTTTTATTACTATTGGCTTTATTGTTGAAATTAGAAACACACATTTCTAGAACTAATAAGTGGCGGACTAGATGCTCACAGCCCTTTGGTTTACACTGATATTTTAAAAGGAGCACCTTCAAGACACTGTTTTTTCAAGTATGTATCAAACTAACACAATTAACAGCTGTCTAAATAATGGACATAAGCAATTTCTGGGGGAAATTTGAATATTTGTAGACTCCTTTTATGAGTTATACTTTGTGTTTGTTACATTTCTTCCTTTGAGATAAATCATGATGGTGTGTGTTTTCAATAGCAGTGGATAGAGGGGTGGAGTAGGAGGGAGCAGAGAGTCATCATTAAGATAACTGGATAAGATTGAAATTGACCACATCCATTCCCCCGACTGGCCAAGAAGCAGAGTCCTTGCTTCTGGAAATGTAAACTCCCTTCTTAAACAAAAACACAACTTCCACCAATGTATTATGGATCCCACTGGGGTCTTGCAGTGGCATCAACAATTATTTGTTTTATTATCAAAAATTAGATGTATAGCTTGTTTCTACCTAACTATGCCCCTAGTTAAGGTCAAAGTTGTCAAATGATGTTTCATTGTGCAGTGGTCCTTTCAAGGAGGAAGGTAATTTCATTTTGCTCCTAATACGATACAATTAGAAAATGGGGAGGAGTGGGAGGGACAATGGATTCAGATAAGATCTCTATTTAGCTATGTTGTGAGAGTGACACTGTAATTAGTCGCAAACATATGTAAATATGAGGGCAATCCGTGTCTACATGCAGACTAGCAGTCTAAGATGGAGAATTCTTAACGCATGCTTTTATATCCATGACTTTGTTGCTATTTAGTCATTCAGTAGTGTCTGACTCTCCGTTACTCTATGGACTACAGTACGCCAGGTGCATCTCTCAGTCACTGACCTCCATCAAGTTCCGCCTCTGTCGCCCCCTTCGTCTTGTGCTTTTAATCTTTCCCAGCATCAGAGTCTTTTCTAGGGAATCCTGCCGTCTCATGATATGGCCAAAATATGTGAGCTTCAGCCTCATGATCATACCTTCTAGAGAACAGTTTGTCTTGATTTCCTGAAGTATTGATTTATTGGATCTTCTTGCAGTCCAAGGGACTCTAAGCAGTCTTCTCCAACACCACAATTCAAAGGTGTAAATTCTCCGGCGCTCAGACTTCTTTATGGTGCAGCTCTCACATCTGCGAAAGGCACTACTGGGAATATCATAGTTCAAACTATGCAGACCTTTGTTGATAGTTTAATAGCCTTAGTTTTTAATAGCTTGTCCAAGCTTGCCATAACGTCTTTTAATTTCATGACTACAGTCACCATCTGCAGAGATCTTGGATCTAAGAAAAATAAAATCTGTCACTGCCTCCACTTCTTCCTTGTCTATGTGCCAGAAAGTGAGAATGCCATTTGCCATGATCTTCGTCTTTTTAACGTTGAGCAGCGGGCCAACTTTTACTCTCATCAATAAGTTCTTTAGTTCCTCCACACTTTCAGCCATCAAAGCAGTATCGTCTGTGTATCTGAGGTTGTTGATATTTCTTCCAGCAATATTGATTCCATCTTTGGATTCATCCAGTCCAGCCTTTCGCATGGAGGTATTTTGCATATCAGTTGAATAAATTAGCTGACAATATACAACCTTGTCGCACTCCTTTTCCGATCTTTAGGAGGATGAAATGATCTGGTACTCCCATCTCCTTAAGGACATGCCACATTTTGTTGTGATCCACACAGTCATAGGCTTTAGAATAGTCTATGAAGCAAAAATAAATGTTTTTTGGAACTCTCTTACTTTCTCTATTGTCCAGCAGATATTGGCAATTTGATCTCTTGTGCCTCTTCCTCTTCAGAACCTGGCTTGCACATCTGGTAGTTCCTGGTCCATATATTGTTGGAGTCAATCTTGTAGAATCTTAAGCATTACATTGCTGGCATGTGAAATGAGTGCAATTGTTCGATAAGTGGAACACTCTTTGTCACTCTTTGGATTGGGATGTAGACTCACCTTTTCCTGTCTATTGGCCATTGTTGAGTTTTCCAAATGTGTTGCCATAAGGCAAGCAACACTTTCGCAGCATCATCCTGTAGAATTTTGAATAGTTTAATTGGGATTCCATCACCTTCTGCAGCCTAGGGCCCATCTCACTTCACTCTCCAAGATGTCTGGCTCCAGCTCATTGGACAAACTACTGAGTTCATCACTGCTGTTAAGACCTTTCCTGTAAAGATAGATCTTCAGTGTATTCCTGTCACCTCTTCTTTATCTGCTCTTCTTCTGTTAAATCCCTACCATTTTTGTCTTTTATCACGCCCACTTTGGCATGAAAGGTGCCTTTTAGGTTCCCAATTTTCTTGAAGAGATCTCTTGATTTACCCATTCGGTTATCATCTTCAATCTCTTTACATCGCTCATTGGAGATTGTCTCTTCTTGCTATCCTCTAGAATTCTGCATTCAGTTGGACAGATCTTTTCCTATCTTTACTGCCTTTCACTTTTCTTCTTTCCTGGGCTTCTTTCAAAGCCTCATCAGATAGCCAGTTCGACTTCTTACTTTTCCTTTAATTTAGGGATTTTCTTTGTTGCCGTTTCCTGTATAATGTTGCATACTTCGGTCCAAAGTTCTTCAGGCATTCCATCTTCGATGTCTAGTTCCTTAAATCTATTCTTTACTTCCACTGCATATTCACAAGGGATATTATTTATTTTGACTTGGTCTGATGGTTTACCTCTTTTCAGTTTAATTTTCAACTTTGTAATAAGAAGCTCCAGTTCTTGTTTTTACTGACTGTATAGAGCTCCTCCATCTTTGGCTGCAAAGTATATAGTCAATCTGATTTCTATGTTGTCCATCTGGTGATGTCCATGTGTAGAGTCGTCTCGGGGGGCTGTTCGAAGAGGGTGTTTGCAACGACCAGAGAATTATCTTGACACAATTCTACTAATCTCTGGCCTGCTTCATTTTGTACTCCAAGGCCAAGTTTGCCAGTTATTCCCTACATTCCAACCTCCTATGATGATAGTAACATCTTTCTTTGGCATTATACCTATAAGGTGTCGAATGTCTTCATAGAACCGGACAACTTCAGCCTCTTCAGCATCCGTGGTTGAAGCATAGACTTGGATCACTGTGATATTAAATGGCTTGCCTTCAATTCAGATAAAATCATTCTGTAATTTATTGGGTTGTAACTGAGCACTCTTTTTGATTGACTATGATGGCTACTCCGTTTCTTCTGCGGGATTCTGGACCACAGTAGAAGGAATAGTGGTTGTCTGATGTGAAATGTCCCATTCCAGTCCATTTAAGTTAACCAATTGCCAGGATATCAATGTTTAACCTGGTCATCTCATTCTTGACCACATCTAGTTTGCCTTGGTTCATAGTTCTAATATTCCAGGTTCCTATTTTGAATTGATGTTTACAGCATCAGACTATCCTTTCCCCTCCAGACACATCCGCAGCTGGGTGTCCTTTCGACTTTGGCCCAACCACTTCATTAGATCTGGTTTTACTTGTACTTGTACTTGCCCTCTGCTCTTCCTCAGCAATGTGGTAGGCACCTTCTGACCTGAGGAGCTCCTCTTCCGGTGCCACATCGTTATGTCTCTTGTTGTGCCTGTATTTAAAGATGTCTTAACAAAGATACTGGAAAGGGTTGCCAATTCCTTCTCCAGTGGACCGTGATTTGTCTGACCTCACTGCCATGACCTGCCAATCTTGGCTGACCCTTCATGGTATAGCGCACAGCTTCATCAAAGTACACAAGTCCCTTCACCACGACAAGTTAGCGATCCAGAAGGATTACACAGCTGTAAATACTGTTAGCTTGTTACATACTTCATAAGCAAGTGACGCTTTCTCCAAACAGTGGCCCTTAGAAGGCATATTGAAGTTTCCCTGTTTTTAATATTAACATGAACTACAGAAGTATTTGTTTGCATATCTAAATATCATTTTATTAAAAAGTGCTTATTTTTGATTTTAGTCCGTCAAATCTTCCAAATGGTCCCTGCAAAGGTCTGCCCCAACAACTTATGCATACAATGTTTCTATTGGTAAGAGATAAACTAGCCGTTTACAGACTGTTTCTCAATAGCAGTGGATACATGAAAATTGGTGGAGAAAAGCATATATGCTTAAGTCTGAAACACTGTTAAAATATTAAGTGTCCATGTATCTTTTAAAACTTAAATTTGAATAAATAAATCCACAACAGTAAAATGTTCAAGGCCTAATTAGCTGGAGTCTATTATTGATTGTCTAAAAAGAAAGCAGCCTGAGCTTCCTTCAGCAAGGTGAAAGGTCTTGGCAAACTCATGGACATGTCACATCTTAGGAAAACTGCCCTGTAGAAAACCAAGAGTTCACCAATCATCTCACTTCAATATGTCTGGCCTCTTATCAAAAACGAATTTCATTTTTAATTATGAACACTAGACTACCTATATGCCTAATTGCCTTGTGTACTAAAAAGGGGTTTGCAGTCTTTTTAATTGAAAGCAATAAATGCAAAAGTTGGTTCACTTTTCAGCAATTCAGGCCCTTTAACATTACTGAGAATGCTCATCCTGTCTGATAATGGTATAGCTCACACTTTGGGCCTCATTCTATTATCGGCCGTAAATTCAAGACGGCACTGTACAGTTCTGTAAATGCTAGGCATCATATTTGGGGACATGAGGATTAATAGTAACCCCCTCTCAAGCTTGCACATCAGCCCAAATCCGAGTTTACATTAACTGTTTATTTTCCGGCCGCAGCGTGGCCAGGTCTGAGGTGCTCCAAGCACTCTGGACTTTTTACATGGATATTTGACATATATAATAAAAAAAATTTTTTACGGATTTGAGTATAGGAGAATGTTGTGCTATTTTGGCTAACGCCTACAATCACTTTATAGTCTCCTCAAAGTGCAGGATGGCTTTATTTGGGCTTTATAATGTGCTTAATTGGTGCTAGCGGGACCTGTTTGCTGCAAGTAAGCTGCGGCTCAGTTTTAGCCTTGCAGAGAGGGTTCCCGGAGCAATAGAATAGCAACCGGGCTTTTCTTGCGGCTGAAACTCTTGCGGACGTTTTAGATCAAAGGCTTTCCTCCGGCGCTTGCGGCCGCAAGAGATAGCAAGGCGCCGGCCGCAAGCCTGCCGGAATCCCCGGCCGGAGGGGAATAGAATAGCAGAATAGCTTGCGGCCGGTCCTTGCGGCCCCGCAGCGCCTACGGCCGGTAATAGAATGAGGCCCTTTGTCTCTTAAGATTTTAATGGAGCAGCAGTTCATCAACATAAATTATCTTTAAAGGAAAGGAAGAAAAATTTAAATTCCATAGAAGAAGACCGAAAATCTGAAACGGACATGGACAAATCCATAGTAGTAGCATACATCACCAGTACATTAGTTCTATGTTGGCTGCTCCTTGCACATGACCAACATGCCATGCTCTGATTTTGGCTAGTCATATTACATCAACAGGAAGTGGCAAAAATGGCATATGTTTATATGTACATAACCACATATGAGTCTAGTCAGAGATGTCCAACCAAATCCGAGGGTCTGTACCATTCTACCTTTTTAAGCTTCACTATTTTAGTATATGTAAATTAGTCATTAGCCCACTCAATGTGATTTACTTCCATAGGAAGACTATAAAAATCTGAACCAGCTCCAGCCCTAGAGGACTCCATTGTGCTCTAGACCCATAGGCTATAAAAAAAAGATCCCAAATCAGAAGAGTAACTTACAACACTATGGGGCTACTTTTATCTACAGATTTTTATAAGAAAATCTCCTATGAAACAAAACTGGCATTTGTTTATCACAAATATTACTGCTAACTTACATTAAAGGACCACTGAAGTCTGAAAATGAATTGCCAGTTTAATAAATATTTAATTCTATAAGAAATTGTATTGTATTGTATTAATGTATTACTAAAATAATTGGATATAAAACTTTACTCATGATTTAGGCCATTTTCCATTATGACCGCTTCTACTGCAGCATAACTACACATGCTGTAAAAAAAATAGAATTCTGCATTTTCTTTTACAATCTAAAATATTTTGGATATTTTCTTAGATTTTAAGTGTAGACATTTTTGTATCAACATTCCTCCTCTGATAGCAAGGCCGCCATCTTGCTAACACAACAGATGCAAATTAAAGGCATATCTAAGCGTCCCTGTTTACCTTTCTCTAATCTAACACTTGCTGCTTACATAGGCACAGTGTACCTACCAATACAAATGCTGCATTTGGGTGTAGATTAACCCTTTACTAACCTTCAATCCAGCAGCAGCTCAATGCAGAAATCTACAGATCAGTGTCTGACTCCTCCTACTTCCTTCTACAGGGGGACTACACATCCCATGATTCCTACCTGCACAAACTGCCATCATTGATTGTTAAATTGCATTAAAATGTATTATCAGCCTGTAATTGGCAAAAACAAAATTATTCATTTTATGCAAATGTTAGCAGGGATTTTAAGGAGTGTCAACATAAGCTGCTGCTTGCAAACTCAAGAGATTTAGCAAACATCAGGGTGGGTTTGTTAATGTTAATATTGTTATTTTTTCATGCAAAAATGTTTGCATACACTACTGATTCTCATCTATCCGGTGCATTTATAATCCAGGAGACCTAGATATGCCTTTAAAAGACAGTGCAGGCCCATGCATGCACATGCAAGTGTTTTCGACCCTTGCAATATCGTTTGTAATAACTTGGTGCCTGGTGAAACAAGTATGTAACATACGTAGAACTACCGGTATATGTGTATGTGTCAGACATAGAACAAAGTGTGTGCGTGCCTGTGCTGCATATTAATTTTTAACCACAGCAATATCAAGATAGAGGCCTTTCTGATACGGCAAGATCATTAAAAGCAAAATGGCTATACCTATAGAAGGATTAAATAATAAGAAACTAGTTTTATTCCTTTGTACAATATTATTTTCAGACTTCAGTGGTACTTTAATGCCATGTAGCCCTAAGTAAAAATAAATCAAATAAAACATGTTTTAATATGCTTATAAACATAAGATTTCTTTAACAGAAAATGAAATATATATATATATATATATAAAAAAAATGTGAATGTGTGTGTTCCTAGCTCATGTATAGTAGAACACTCCCGTTAAAGGACATATTTCCACTGTTCAGATACAAGCTTTGTCTGCATTCAAAGTCTACTCCCAAATCAGGAAGTAGATCAATGGAAAATAAAATGGCAATTTCTACTGCAGCGAAACCACATATATAAAGCAAAAAACTGAATTCTGTATGTATTTTTACCACCTACAATATTTTGTCTATTTTCTTCAAAAAGTATATTTTAAGTACATGACTAAAGAAGTACTTTATCAAGAACTACCGTATATACTCGAGTATAAGCCGACCTGAGTATAAGCCGAGGCACCTATTTTACCACAAAATACTGGGTAAAATGAGTGACTTGAGTATAAGCCGAGGGTGGGAAATGTGCTGCCCCCTGTGTCCCCCCTCTCTCTCCCGTGTCTCTTCTCCCCTCTCCCTCCCCTGTGTCTCTTCCCCCCTCCCTTATCACCCTCTATAACCCCCCTCCTCATCCTCAACCTCCGTCCTCATCCTCAACCACCTCATCCTCAACCTCCGTCCTCATCCTCAACCCCCCTCCATAACCGCAACCTCCCTCCATAACCGCAACCTCCCTCCATAACCGCAACCTCCCTCCTCATCCTCAACCTCCCTCCTCATCCTCCCTCCTCAACCCCCCATCCACATCCTCCCCCCTCAACCCCCCATCCACATCCTCCCCCCTCAACCCCCCAACCTCCTCCCCCCCAACCCCCCCAACCTCAACCCCCCTCCGCACCATCAACCCCCCTCCGCACCATCAACCCCCTCCTCACCATCAACCCCCTCCTCACCATCAACCCCCTCCTCACCATCAACCCCCTCCTCACCATCAACCCCCTCCTCACTTTCTCCCAGTATATGCTAATGACGCGGCGCGCATGTGACGTCACATGCGCACCGTGGTCAAGACAGAGCAGAGGACGGAGAAGAAGCAGGTAAGTGAGGGGGAGGAATTTAGAGGGGAGAAAGTGAGGAGGGGTTTGAGGAGGGGGTTTATGAGGAGGGGGGAGGGAAAGAGACACAGGGGGGTAGAGAGACATGGGGGGCGGGTTAGAGAGACACGGGGGGGTTAGAGAGACACAGGGGGTTAGAGAGACACGAGGGGGTGTAGAGAGACACTAGGGGGAGTGACTCGAGTATAAGCCGAGGGGGCCCTTTTTAGCCTTAAAAAAAGGGCTGAAAAACTCGGCTTATACTCGAGTATATACAGTAAATTAAATTAAAATGTATAATGCATTCCTGGGACCTTGTCTGTGCAGTTCATTTTTCCTTATGAAATCTTCCAATATTTTCTTATTCAGCACTTGACAAGTCTCATCATATCAGTTATGAGATAAAATGAAAATCTTGCAGCACTTGTTTTACAGATGACCTTCAAAGCCACTAGAGAAATCTCCTTTGCAAAGAACACGTAGCTCTTAACACTCTGTTGTAATTGACTGACGCTAATGTTAAACAAAAATACTCTATACAGCACTGCCGAAAAACCTGCCAGGATTTAAAGGCCATTTTAATGACCTAAAATGAGAAGATGATTCAATAAAATTTAAAAAAATTATTGGTGTCTCCGCAACTAATAATTCAGAGGGAAGATGGTTTAGAAATGAGACAAGAGCTAAAGGGTTAAGGGCAATCTGATTAGATAAATCAAGAGTGAAAAATCTTGTTGCCAAGTCTACAGCTAATGCCTGAAAATGTATCACTACCTGCTACATTGACCTCATTGACCTTTTGCAAAGATGTTTAAAGGGTCATTTACCTCATTGCAAGTGCTCTTCATGGTGTGTAGAAGCAGACGATTGTATGTTAAAATGATCTATATATATATATATATTTTTTTTTTTTTTAATTGCACTAACAACATCTAAAAAAAACTACAGTCTAAGATCTGTTTACAAAAACACTCCTGACTGTTCCATGATTAACAACATCTGCTGACACCCAGTGGTGAAGGCTCTGTGAGCACAAAGATTTATAGTTCTCCCTGAACTTCAGGAATGCAGCAGGAGATGTTAACCCCCAACCACCGTATTTAGCCAATTCCAGCAGTCCTTTCTCTGTACAGACGAATTTGTGAAGGGTTAATTCTCTTTCTGCTTATGCTCTCTGCCCAGAGCTGCTGTTGTGGGTCTGTCTGGGGGCACTGCAGTGACTCATGTAAACTGAAATTTCATTTATAAAATTCTTTGTGAAAAAAGAAAGTATTTTAAAAAATCAAAAAAGTATTTTAACATGCTTTTAAGAGATATTTTCTTTGATGTGGTTCAAGCAGTGCTGAATTAAGGGGCCCTTTAATATTAAATATTGTGTATTTTTTGTAAAAGATGTACCGGTCTGCCACCGATTATCCGGCATTGCCGATTCCGAGATTTTTGGGGAAAATCAATTTTGCCAGACCAGTGGTGGTTTCTCAAAGAACGCTGTTTTTTGGCAAGAATACTGCAGATGTATGAATTACAGTAAGTTCAGATAGGCTCAGAATGTTCTCCTTTTAGGGTCAATAAGTCAAAAAGCTTCAGAATGTCCTCTAAATAGGCTATCAAGGTCAAATAGGCTCAGAATAGGATCTGATTTTACTACTTGCTCAGAACAGGCTGTGATGAACCAAATCCTGAGCATATTTTTTTTTCTGTATTAAGCGGTTTTGGACATAACGATGACAGATAATTGGTGGCAGACCTGTATTAATTATCAATGCCTAATAAAAATATCTACCACTGGTTGTCAAAGTATGATAGCTATCATTTAAGAGAAGCAAATCCATTCCTTATAAATCAAAAAAGTAAAAATCAGCAGACACAAAAACTTCTCTTATCTGGACATCATTCAACATCAGATGTTATTTATTGAAAAAAGACAAGTGAAGAAAAGTGAATGCGTTCTTTTTTGTAAGCTTGAGACAAAGTGCTTTCTGTTGATGGTTGAAAGTCAAATACTGTGTTTACGGTTTACGGTTTCGCAGAACGATTTTTAAATGACCTTCCTATTGCATGGCTTAAGCAAACACCAATCTCAGAATGTTAATATGTTCATAGTTTTCCCATTTAGTGCATACTGCTAAATAATTAATTTTAATGTCGCTTCAGTAAATTAAATTAGCCTGGAATGTAAGAACTAACAAATTAACCGCAGCAGTGATTTCTGCAGAGATATCAAGCGTATTAACATCCCCCTGCCTTACTCAGAAACGCAGGTACAAAATTGCATGAAAATCACAAAATGGAGACAGCTGAAGACATGGTCCGTAATTAGTATTTCTTGAAATTAAGCATCAGCCAAAGAATAAAAATGTTGAGAAATATAAGAGTGCCCTCTGCTGACATTTTATGGAATCAAAGCAAATATACAGATTTGTACTGTTGAGCTATATTTTAGATGCAGCACATCATCTGCACTAAGAATAAGAATTCATATATTCAAAAAAGCTGACATTAGTTATAGACACT
This sequence comes from Discoglossus pictus, assembly GCA_027410445.1. Taxonomy (NCBI): domain Eukaryota; kingdom Metazoa; phylum Chordata; class Amphibia; order Anura; family Alytidae; genus Discoglossus; species Discoglossus pictus. The sequence goes on along the minus strand of CM050166.1, from coordinate 303,782,508 downwards.
AGAGATTGTGATTCTGTTATGGATGAGGATTGTGATCTCCCAATACAAATTGTCACTAAAGGTCACAAAGAGCCTACTATGTCCTTTGGTCCCTTGACAGTCATTGCTATGAGACTGTAACTGGTTAACTTGACATAGATCATTTAAATAAATCATTACGCTGAGAAAACCTATTCAATGCTCAGTTCATCTCACTCAGTTGCTGCAAACACTGGATGAGGTTAAAGGAACAGACATTGGCATTTGTGCAAGCAAACATGTAGCCAGTCATCTTACTAAGCTAATGTTAAATATAATGTTGAGTAAATAAATATACTGTATATACTCGAGTATAAGCCGACCCGAGTATAAGCCGAGGCACCTATTTTACCACAAAATACTGGGTAACATGAGTGACTCGAGTATAAGCCGAGGGTGGGAAATGTGCTGCCCCTCTGTCCCTCTTGTGCCCTCTGTGTCCCCCCTCTCTCCCCTGTGTCTCTTCCCCCCTCCCTTATCTCCCTCCTCAACCCCCCATATGACCTCAACCTCCCTCCTCATCCTCAACCTCCCTCCTCATCCCCCCCATCCTCATCCTCAACCCCCTCCTCAACCCCCCATCCTCAACCCCCTTTCTCACACCCCTCAACCTCAACCCCCCACCTCAACCTCCCTCCTCCTCATTAACCCCCTCCTCAACCCCCCACCTCAACCTCCCTCCTCCTCATTAACCCCCTCCTCAACCCCCCACCTCAACCTCCCTCCTCCTCATTAACCCCCTCCTCAACCCCCATCCACAACCCCCCCATCAACCCCCCATCCTCATCCTCAACCCCCCATCCTCAACCCCCCATCCTCAACCCCCCATCCTCATCTTTAACCCTTCCTCACCCCCCTCAACCCCGCTCCTCAACCTCAACCTCCCTCCTCAACCTCAACCTCCCTCCTCAACCCCCCCATCCTCATTCTAAACCCCCCTAAATACATCCCCATCTACCTTTCCCCTCACTTACCTGCTTCTTCTCCGGCCTCTGCTTCTTCCGTCTTGACCCCGGCGCGCATGTGACGTCACATGCGCGCCGTGTCATTAGCATATACCCACTACTACTGAAATTCGTAGCTGTTTGAGAGTGAAAAACTCAGTAAGGCCACTCAATGACTCAATGGCACCCGGTATATGCTAATGACGTGGCGCGTATGTGACGTCACATACGCGCCGGGGTCAAGACGGAAGAGGCCGGAGAAGAAGCAGGTAAGTGAGGGGGAGGTAGTGGAGAAAGTGAGGAAGGGGGGTTGAGGATGAGGGGGGGTTAGAGAGACACGGGGGGGTTAGAGAGACACGGGGGGGGGGGGTTTTGGTGACTCGAGTATAGGCCGAGGGGGCCCTTTCTAGCCTTAAAAAAAGGGCTGAAAAACTCGGCTTATACTCTAGTATATACAGTGTATATATATATATATATATATATATATATATATATATATATATATATATATATATATATATATATATATATATTATATATCATATTCACTACTACTGAAATTCGTGGCTGTGTGTGTGTGTGAAAAACTCCGTAAGACCACTCAATGACTCTGCCCTGTATGTAAATTTCAAATTCACATTATTATGACCACAGCCTACGTGTGAATCCAGGAGCTGGCTTGGTGAGTATATAAGGTGACATGAAGGTATTCTGCAAAAATATCAACCATCGATGTCACAGGTTAATTTTGCGATTTTTCAGATTTTGAAAAGGGGATGCTCGTTTGGCTTTCAGGGCAAAAGTGGTAGTATTTTTGAAATATGCTGCTGTGGTTGAAGTGTACCGTGACAGGAAAAGCTGCACCACTGCACATAAACGTCATGGAAACTGCAGAGCACCACGTGCCATTGAGGTCAGAGGTGAACATTGTCTGCGAAGGTGTGCGAGGGCCAACCGGCATGCTACAGTTGAGCAACTCACCATTCGATCGAGGGGGCTACCAGACGTGTATAGCCAACCCTGCGGCACATGAGGCTCCGAAGCAAACAGGTCACTGCACTGATGCTGAAAAAGGGTCATTGTCAGAAACTGCTTCAATTGGCAAAGGTTGCCTTCTATAACGAGTCACGTCTGATGGACAGACGTTGGGGCGCAAAACCTCAGAGAACAAACACTCTACAACCATTGTTGGAAAAACACAAGCTGGTGATGGCAGCATTATGGTCTGGAGAATGTTTTCTTGACATTGTCTGGGTCCACTAGTACCTCTCGAAGGCACTCTTAACCAACTGGGTTATCTATCCATCCTTGCAGATCAAGTACACCCATACAGGTTGACTGTTTTCCCTGGAGCGGATGGAATCTTCCAGCAGGACAATGCAACATGTCATATGGCCAGAATAACCCAGGAATAATTAGTGGAGAACGACGAAGACTTCCAATTACTTCCCGTGGCAATTGAGGTGGGGTTCAAGTACAGGGAATTTGGAGGCCAGGGAAGTACTTGAAAGTCTTTATTATGTCAAGACAGGAAACAACGAAGGGAGAGGAGAGGAGAAAGAGGCCAGGAAAACAGACAGGGAAGTAGGAATAAGTCTCACCAGGAGGCAGATGCAGCATTGACAGCACAGAGGACCAGGACGACCGGAGATTGACGCCAGCGTGAGGTTAGATTAGGGTAGGAAGTATTTAAAGGATAAGGGGGAGTTCTAGCTCCTCCCACAATTCCTGGTTCACAACCAGGTATTTATTACTATAGGAGAAATGCGGAGGAAAAGATGCAACACTGTTGTAGCTATAAAATACCTTCTATTTGTATCCATCTAGGTTATATATATATATGAAACAGAGTAAAATCTGAATACTGTAAGGATTAACCAGTATATCATTTTCTACTATCTAGCAATACATTAGGAAATACAGCTTCTATCCAAGATATACTCTTTATTGAAAAAGGTATTTTCTCATATTCTTTGAAGAATATAATAGGAGTTTATTTTTAATTATTCACAATAAAGGTTATATTTTATATCCCGCCCTTATTTTTTTACTCCTACAATTATACTGAATATTGCTCATATATGTCTAGCATATATATGTTATATATATGTTACTTTGTTTAGTAACACACAAAAACACACACATACATAGAAGTCTACACCATTATTAAAATAAATGTGATATAAAGTGGTAATGATGCCAGGCTAGGTTTTTCTCCACCTAAAATGAACAATAGAATGTTAGATTTTCATTTTTGTCTCAAAATGAGTAGTTAAGCAAGAACAATACACAAACATAGAATATAATTTGATAAAAAGCAAGAGCAGTTACAATTTACTATCCAAATTGAATAATACATCAACTAGAGCAGGGCACAATATAAACATGTTTTATATTAGCATGCCAATCTTGAACACGATGCCTATGTTGGTATGAACCTCCTGGGGTGTATTTTCAGTAGATGTAGTCCTTAAGAAAAACACTGGAGCTTTCACCTAACTTTTGCCATTTTCTTACTAAACAAAAGATGTAATACACTCAATAATTCTGTATCTTATTACCTGCTATAACCTCTCCATATTGGCCTTACAATCATCTCTTCTTATGCAAAGCAATCATGGCCGCTGCCTATTTAAAAAGCATCCACCATACCACTCCTGCACTTGCATCTCTAAAGACTCCCTATTACATTCCATGTATCTGCAGGTCTTTGCTTGCACTACTCCTGCTTTATACAATTCCCTACGTCTCTTTAAGACTTTGCAAGATACAAGATTACTTAAAAATATTTCAGAGAGGTCTATTTTCTACAGGCTTGATTTCCACAACACAAACACCTTATAAATCCTGACGCTTCATAATGACACAGAATACCTACTTCTCAAGTACAAAAATGAATACTCACCACCCTTCTCCTCTATAGATTTTAACTCACAAGCCAGTCATCACTTTTACACTATGGTCATCTGATAGTATTGAAGACATTTTGTTCTGGTTACTTTATTCCAGTAATTACATTGGGGATCTTGTATAATATGGGAGGACTAACAAGCAACATCTGACCTTCTCGAGCAATCCCTCTGTGCTCAGAGCAAGAAAGTAAAATAACCCAGAAAAGTGAAAGTGTTGAGAACATGTGGAAAAAAAACCTGTTTGCTTTCCATGTACCTTCTACAACAGTTATGCCTTAAAAGGAGTTTGTTTGTTATAATAACTGATGTCAAGAATTCTATGAGAGCTTAAATTGTTAGTTAACATGGAAAATAGGCTATATGTTGTATTAGCCATTTTTAAGTGAGTAATACATAAAAAGTTGAATGATAATTAGCTGCATTGATGGGCTCATTAGTATCACAGTCTCTGTGGTTGCTAAAATAATGTCCCCAAAGTTATCATGTGGTTACACCTCCTCCTGGATTTTATCAAGTTCTTTGTGCTGCAAAAGCAATGCTGTATGTCTCAGGAATTATATACTGTAGAGAAAACCAATATGCACAGCCAGTGTTTCATGCTTTTTAAGATGAAACCAACTTCTTGTTGTGACAATATCCCGATAACGTCAACTGATGAACCATTATACTTTCACTACTAGAGGCAACAACTAATTTTTTTACACATGTCTTTATTTGAATTCATAAAAACAGTATCCATAGCAATGTGTTCTGCCCCAATTAGAGAAATGTTAATTCTTCTGTCACAAATAGGCATATTCAAAAGAAGAAAAAAAGACTGTATTGAAGAAAAATGCAACAGTAATAAAGACTTACACCCACAACACTTGACCTGAGTGCCAATGATGGCTTGGTCTACCTGTAAAGTCTATCAAAAACCTTGAACACTACAAAAGACAAAGGAGTACCACAGGACCATGAACGTCTATATAATAGACCTGATTATTGTCTTATTTCAGCTACTAGTGGTATCATAGCAACAACTGTGACATCAAATATTAACTTAGCCAGACAGTGGAAACCCATTGCTCATAACATCAGAAGTTATCCAGAGAAACATCTACACACAGTCATAAATTCAAATGTAGTGAATGTACTGATCCTAAAGCAATTGTGCTAATATTCTAGTACAACAATATTCAAGATTTCACAGCAGATTCTTTGGTACTATGCCAATGAGACAAAAAATGATAATTACAGGGATAGCTAAAGAGGGAGATATTTGAAAAAAAGTGAAAATGTCATATAGTAGCTGGGCAATTAAGGTCGAAACCAGTGGTTTTCAAAAGCCAGTCCTAGAGACCTTATCTGGTGGGATAGAGGGATGGAAAGAACCTAACACCTTAAATGTTTGTCACTGTTATTAATCACATTTCAAGATTGTTTATTGAGGAATTTGTGTTTCAATGTACTCTAGTTGTTTATTGAGGAATTTGTGTTTCAATGTACTCTAGTCAAATTAGAGCAGAACTTAGTGTGCCATGTGAAGAATAACCCTGTGAGAAATGTTCTGGATCTCAAATGTGATCCCCAGAAGCACTGGAATATAATCAGCCGGTCCCCAGAAGCACTGAGATATAATCAGCCGGCCCCAGAAGCACTGGAATATAATCAACCGGTCCCCAGAAGCCCTGGGATATAATCAGCTGGTCCCCAGAAGCCCTGGGATATAATCAGCTGGACCCAGGAAGCCCTGGAATATAATCAGCTGGTCCCCAGAAGCCCTGGGATATAATCAGCTGGTCCCCAGAAGCCCTGGGATATAATCAGCCGGTCCCCAGAAGCCCTGGGATATAATCAGCCGGTCCCCAGAAGCCCTGGAATATAATCAGCCGGTCCCCAGAAGCCCTGGAATATAATCAGCCGGTCCCCAGAAGCCCTGGGATATACTCAGCCGGTCCCCAGAAGCCCTGGGATATAATCAGCCGGTCCCCAGAAGCCCTGGGATATAATCAGCCGGTCCCCAGAAGCCCTGGGATATAATCAGCCGGTCCCCAGAAGCCCTGGAATATAATCAGCCGGTCCCCAGAAGCCCTGGAATATAATCAGCTGGTCCCCAGAAGCCCTGGGATATACTCAGCCGGTCCCCAGAAGCCCTGGGATATACTCAGCCGGTCCCCAGAAGCCCTGGGATATAATCAGCCGGTCCCCAGAAGCCCTGGGATATAATCAGCCGGTCCCCAGAAGCACTGTGATATAATCAGCCGGTCCCCAGAAGCACTGGAATATAATCAGCTGGTCCCCAGAAGCACTGGAATATAATCAGCTGGCCCCCAGAAGCCCTGGGATATAATCAGCTGGTCCCCAGAAGCACTGGAGTATAATCAGCTGGTCCCCAGAAGCACTGTGATATAATTAGCCGGTCCCCAGAAGCCCTGGGATATAATCAGCCGGTCCCCAGAAGCACTGGAATATAATCAGCTGGTCCCCAGAAGCACTGTGATATAATTAGCCGGTCCCCAGAAGCCCTGGGATATAATCAGCCGGTCCCCAGAAGCACTGTGATATAATCAGCTGGTCCCCAGAAGCACTGGAATATAATCAGCTGGTCCCCAGAAGCACTGGAATATAATCAGCTGGTCCCCAGAAGCACTGGAATATAATCAGCTGGTCCCCAGAAGCACTGGAATATAATCAGCTGGTCCCCAGAAGCACTGGAATATAATCAGCTGGTCCCAGGGAGAAAAGCAAGGTGACAAGCCATCCTCATGGTCAGAAAGAGAGGATGGATTACATGTATTGGAGTTTTATTTAATGCGAATATTATGGAGTGGCATGTTCACATTGAAAGCAAAACTTAAAGGCATATCTAAGTTTCATGGATTATGAGTGTATCTGATAGAGGAGAGTTTATAATAACATTTTTGAAAAAATACCAAAATAAACATTTAAACATTTACCTTGAAGTTAGCAAAATGTCCTGCAATTTCTGACAGTTCAAAATTAGGGTAAACATCCCCTCCAACCCAGGCTACATTGGCATAAAATAAAAAAATGTGGGGGTGTCAACATAATCATTAGAGGGATTTATTAATAAAAATAAAATGTTTTATGAAATGTGCTGCATACAGCAAGGCTTTTTGTCTAAAAAAATGCAAAAATGGAATAACCCATGAAACTTAGGTATGCCTTTAAGCAAAAATGTTTAAAGTGTTTATTAATAATAATGTTAGATATATTTGGTAAAATCAAATAAAAAATATTACTGTACGCTTTAAATTTTTTACTTAATTTCTTTTTGCTTAATTTTTTTTTCTCCAAGCCAGGACTTTACTTGAGACCATTATGTGAACCTTTAAATGACCACTGCAGTGCTCATACAATACAGCGTAATTTGTTCAGCAATAAAATCAGTATACGGTATGTAAAAAAATAAAAAAACTATGTACAGTAGCTTTTAAATTATATATTTAATGTTTAGTGTTTTAGTCTGTTTCTGTCCAGCCCTATAATGTCTAGGAGAGAGGATAAGGATCTGCCCAGGGGCATTGCCCTGGTAGGAGTCTTCATTTATTCTCCTGATAACATTCCTCACTTGTCTACTTCCCTGCAGTGGTTATTGTAGGAAAACCAATGCCTGCAAGACAAAATTGAAGACAGTCTTCTGGGCAGATCCCCTTTCACCTCCTAGACAACTAATATGGGGGAGAGAAGCAGATCTCCTGGAAGTTACAATGCTAATTTTAAAAGCTAAAAGCATTTCTTCAAAATGTGTATTGCTAATCAGTTTCTAAATAAACACACATGGAGCTTTAAGTGCCACAAGCATCTTATATGGATGAGAAGCAAAATGACATGGAGGTACGTACAAGAAACAGATTCTTATTTTCTGTTGTAGAACATACTATATATTTTGCCTTCATAAAAAGATATATTTCTCGAAACTAACCTTACTGTGTAGAGAATATTTTAACAACTCATCAACAGTGTGAGTTAAAGGGAAAGCTGTCCCATCAATTCATTCCCTAAGCAAATTATTATACACGCAGCATATTTACACTACACACTGCACACATTGTTGACACCTCAGCTCAACAACAGTGCAAATCTACATTGTATGCTGCTGGAACATCGAAACAGATTGTTAGCTCTTCAGCACATTGCTTGCTGCATATATTACAAATAGGTAAAGTATATTAATTTGTGATTTAATTAATTACCGTATATACTCTAGTATAAGCCGAGTTTTTCAGCCCTTTTTTTAAAACTAAAAAGGCCCACCTCGGCTTACACTCGAGTCACTCCCCACCCCCGTGTCTCTCTAACCCGCCCCTCGTGTCTCTCTAACCCCCCCCCTCGTGTCTCTCTAACCCCCCCCCTCGTGTCTCTCTAACCCCCCCCGTGTCTCTCTAACCCCCCCCGTGTCTCTCTAACCCCCCCGTGTCTCTCTAACCCACCCCCCGTGTCTCTCTAACCCACCCCGTGTCTCTTTCCCTCCCCCCGTGTCTCTTTCCCTCCCCCCGTGTCTCTTTCACTCCCCCCGTGTCTCTTTCACTCCCCCCGTGTCTCTTTCACTCCCCCCGTGTCTCTTTCCCTCCCCCTCCTCATCCACAAGCCGCCTCCTCATTCTAAACCCCCCTCCTCACTTTACCCCTCTAAATACCTCCCCCTTTCCCCTCACTTACCTCCATCTGCAGCTTTTCCTCCGGCCTCCCCTCCTTCCTGCGTCGGCACCCGGTATATGCTAATGACGTGATGTCACGTCATTAGCATTGGCCGGGTCAAGACCCCGGAAGGAGCATGGAGGCCGGAGGAGAAGCTGCAGATGGAGGTAAGTGAGGGGAAAGGGAGAGGGGGAGGTATTTAGAGGGGTAAAGTGAGGAGGGGAGTTTAGAATGAGGAGGGGGGCTGAGGATGAGGAGGGAGGATGAGGAGGGAGGTTGAGGATGAGGAGGGGGGGTTGAGGTTAAGGAGGGGGGGTTGAGGTTAATGAGGGGGGGTTGAGGTTAATGAGGGGGGGTTGAGGTTAAGGAGGGGGGGTTGAGGTTAAGGAGGGGGGGTTGAGGTTAAGGAGGGGGGTTGAGGTTAAGGAGGGAGGTTGAGGATGAGGAGGGAGGTTGAGGATGAGGAGGGAGGATGAGGGTTGAGGATAAGGAAGGGGTTGAGGATAAAGAAGGGGTTGAGGATAAAGAAGGGGTTGAGGATAAGGAAGTGGTTGAGGATAAGGAAGGGGTTGAGGATAAGGAAGGGGTTGAGGATAAGGAAGGGGTTGAGGATAAGGAAGGGGTTGAGGATAAGGAAGGGGTTGAGTATAAGGAAGGGGTTGAGGATAAGGAGGGGGTTGAGGATAAGGAGGGGGATGAGGATGAGGAGGGGGTTGAGGATGAGGAGGGAGGTTGGGCACACAAGAGGGGGACACAGAGGGCAGCACATTTCCCACTCTCGGCTTATACTTAGGTCGGCTTATACTCAAGTATATACGGTAATTCTCATGAAAAAATACATATACAGAAAAAAAAAACACCCTATTATCGCAAAAGCCTTCACCGCCCGCCTCACAAGGAGCGCCAACGGTGCTCATAGGACACAAAGTACACCGGGGGAGAGGCTTGCAATAAGCGCCAAAAAGGAGATCAGAGCAGACCTTACAATGAGCGCAAAAGCGCCTTGGATAACAAAAAATACACCAACCGAGAGGCTCGCAACGAGCGCCGAAGGATCTCAGACGACCAGAACACTTACTGTCTGTGGAAAACAGCATTGCCTGCCTTACAATTTTATTGCCCCGTCATTTCTGACAGGCAAGTCGCTAGTATATATATATATATATATATATATATATATATATATATATATATATATATATATATATATATATATATATATATATATATATACACATATATACACATATATATACACATATATACACATATATACACACATATACATATACACACACATATACATATACACACACACACACATACATACATACACATATACACACATACATATACTAGCGACTTGCCCGCAAAAAAAATGATGGCAATAGAATTGTAAGGCAGGTAATGCGGTTTGCCACAGACAGTTAGTGTTTTGGTCGTCTGAGATCCTTCGGGGGTCATTGCGAGCCTCTTGGTCGGTGTATTTTTGGATATCAGAGCTCCTTTGGCGCTCATTGCAAGGTTTGCGCTGATCGCCTTTTAGCGCGCATTGCGAGCCTCTCCCCTGGTGTAGTTTTGCTCCTCTAAACACTGTTGGCGCTCCTTATGAGGTGCACGCTGAGCGACTTTAGCTTTAATGTGATCCTGACGTCTGTTTTTTTTTCTGTCTATTTTTTTATGATAATTAATTAATAAAATCCTAAATTAATATACTTTACCTATCTGTAATTAATAAATGCAGGAAGAAATATGCTTAAGAGCTAAAAATCTGTTTTAATGTTCTTGCAGCATACAATGTAGATTTTCAGTGTTGGTGAACCGAGGTGCAAGTGTCAGCAATGTGTGCAGTGTGTAGTGTAAATAGGCGGTGTGCGCGAAGGGAAACCGTTTGTTTAGCTGAGTAGTTATTAGTTTGCAGTTAGTGTTGTAAAATGGCTAGGATTGTGTAGGCGTTACGCGGGTGTGGAGCATTTTCCGTCCTTCCTAATAGTGTATTTTGTAGCTCGTACGGTTCTATGTAGAAGACGTATGTGTCTGGCAGTGTTTTGCGTGCTTAGGAATCGTGTAGCCTCATTCTTTTGGTTCGCTGCAGAGAACTATATATGTAACTAGCGAATTGCCCTTTCAAAAAATGACGGCAATGAAATTGTAAGGTAGCTAATGCTGTTTGGTGTATAATAATGAAATATATAACACATTAATAAGTGAATATCTAATGCTGTTTGGTGTGTAATAATCAAATATATAATACATTAATAAATGAATATACTTTGCCTATTTTGAAGCATTGTGTTGAAGAGCTGTCAATGTGTTTTCATGTTGCTGCAGCATTAGTGGTGTGGAGCTGCTGTGTAAGCGTGCTGAATGTGTGCAGTGTAATACTGTGCGTGCGCGAGACCAAACCGTTAGCGTAGTGGTGTACTTCCGCATTGGCGTAAAATGGCGATTTATCTGTGGTATGCGTCTTTGCGGATTATACGTAGGTGCTTCGTGGTGTTTTTCGAGTTTTGTGTGGTGTTTTGCGAGTGTGTTGTGGTGTTTCACGTGTTTAGCGTGCTGAAGCCTCGTTTTGTTTTGTTCGTCGGCCATTTTTTCTCTCGCTTAGCGATTTTATTAGTGTCTTATTTTTATTTAAATGAAGGTGTAACTTGGTTTTTTGAGGTGCTGGATGGTTCCTCTTGCTGTAGGTAAGCTTTTTATGTGTGTGTTGTGTGTATTTATTGTGTTTTAAATGTTTGTATGTCGGCATGTTGCGTCCGATGTTTGCAAGGTCGTAATGTCTGGTAACGTGTCTCGTATGGTGTTTGCGTGTGTAGCCTCGTATTCGTTTTGTTCGGCGGCCATTTTTTCTGTCGCTTAGCAAATTGTTTAGTGTCTAAACTCTTTTATTTTGAGTGAAATGAAGGTGTAAGTTGCATTTTTGAGGTCCTGGATGCTCCCTCTTGCTGTAGGTAAGCTTTTTATGTATGTGCTGTGTGTATTGTGTTTTGAATTTTGTAATGTTCGCGAGTTGCGTCCGAGTGTTGCAAGGCCGTAATGTGCGTTAACGCGTGTCGTATGTTGTTTGCATTGCTCGTAAAATTTAGCGACTGTCGTAACTGGTGTGTCGTGTTGTTTGCATTGCGACGTGAAGTTTGCGAGGGTCGCAGTTGCTGGCATGGAGCGCCTTTGGCGGCTCGCGAGCCCGCAAGCGTTAGCAACAACTCGCATGCTCACAACTATATATGCGATAGGATACTTCCTGCGTTAACTAATTACTTGGTGAAGGTAGTGTAGCCCTATTACGTTGCAGTGACCCAACCACTGGTACCTCCCTTGTGTATACTGAAGAAAGGAACCTATTTAGCTCATCTGCCTTTTCCTGGTCACTACAGTGCCTTGCAAAAGTATTCACCCCCTTGTCATTTTTGGGGTTTTGTTGCCTCGCAACCTGGAATTAACATAGATTGTTTGAGGATTTGCATCATTTAATTTACAGAACATGCCCACAACTTTGAAGATGTTTTTTTTTTTTTTTTTTTTTATTATTGTGAAAAAAACAACAAATAGGACAAAATAACAGAAAAAGTCAATGTGCATGACTATTAAACCCCCTAAAGTCAATACTTTGTAGAGCCACCTTTTGTGGCAATCACAGCTCCAAGTCGCTTTGGATAAGTCTCTATGAGCTGGCCACATCTTACCACTGGGATTTTGCCCATTTCTCCTTGCAAAACTGCTCCAGCTCCTTCAAATTGGATGGTTTGCGCTTGTGAAAAGCAATCTTTAAGCCTGAACACAAATTTTCTTTGAGTAGGCCATTCCAACACATTTACATGTTTCCCCTTAAACCACTCAAGTGTTGCTTCAGCAGTGTGTTTGGGGTCATTGTCCTGCGGGAATCACGCACAAAGTGGTACAGGTTTTGCTCAAGAATATCCCTGTATTTAGCACCATCCATCTTTCCTTCAACTCTTTGGGTGATGTGTTGGGTTTGCGCCAGACATAGAGTTTTCTTTGATAGCCGAAAAGTTAAATTTTAGTCTCATCATACCAGAGCACCTTCCTCCTTGCATTTTGGGTATCTCCCACATGCCTTTTTGCAAACTCAAAACGTGCCATTTTGTTTTTTGCTGAAAGTAATGGCTTTCTTCTGGCCACTCTGCAATAAAGTCCAACTCTGTGGAGCGTACGGCTTATTGTCGTCCTATGTACAGATACTCCAGTCTCTGCTGTGGAACTCTGCAGCTACTCCAGGGATACCTTAGGTCTCTGTGCTGAGTCTCTGATTAATGCCCTCCTTGCCAGGTCCGTGAGTTTTGGTGGGTGGCTTTCTCTTGGTAGGTTTGCTGTTTTGCCATGTTCTTACCATTTGGTTATGATAGATTTGATGGTGCTCCTGGGGATCATCAAATATTTGGATATTTTTTTTGTAACCTAACCCTGACTTTTACTTCTCAACAACATTGTCCCATACTTGTTTGGAGAGTTCCCTGGTCTTCATTGTAGTGTTTGGTTAGTGGTGCCTCTTGCTTAGGTGTTGCAGCCTCTAGGGCCTTTCAAAAAAGGTGTGTATATATAATGACAAATCATGTGACACTTAGCTTGCACACAGGTGGACATCATTTCACTAATTATGTGAAGAAGATAATTGGTTGCACCAGAGCTTTTTATGGGCTTCATAACAAAGGGGGTGAATACATACGAACATGCCAATTTTTCTGTTTTCTTTTTCTAAAAAAATAGTTTTATGTATATATTTTTCTCATTTCACTTCACCAACTTAGACTATTGTGTTCTGATCCATCACATAAAATTCAGATTAACTTTTAAAAAGCATGAAAATTATATATAAAGTAACTTCTCTATCACCAAATCAACAAATTTGCACACAGGAGGACCCAGCTGGCTTTAAAAATCAAGTTTGGCAACTTTTTTCCTGAGATTTGCAGCTGAACCCGAACAAAGGAGTCTCTGAAACACTGATAAACAACATGCCTACTTAAGGTTGGTAATGACTCATATTGCCTGTCTGTTTCAAACCTCTACAATTCTTTGCCTTATACTACTGGAGATCTAGTCTGTGTAATAATCTAAAGATATGGTACACAATAAACTGTATTACTTTTTAAGAGAAGAAGACCCAGCAGCTTATCTCTCAAAACTATAATATATGAAGTAGGATGTGTGTTTCTGCTGAAAAAAACATTTAAGACCATATATAAAGTGACTTATCCATCACCAAATTGATATATATATGACCAGGATTGTGCACAGGAGGACCCGGCTGGTTTTAAAAATCAAGTTTTGGGATCCAGAAGCTGCAAGCTGCACCCTAACAGGAAGAGACTGTGTGAGAGGCCCAGAAAAGATTAGGTTTGCAGTTTTTTTTAGTAGCAGCAAAGCTGTAGAGGCACTAAAAGGAGGCTTTAATACTCTTGGCTCTCAAAAGCTCAGGGACCTGTACAGTTAAAAACACTCCAAAGGGACACTAAAGAGTGACCTCACTGCTCCCTGACTCAAGTAATATAAGGGCTTGCTCAGGACTTTAAGATTCTAAGGCCTAGATACTGACCCTAAGGGGACAAATACTTTGCACTGCTTATAAGACTGCAGAAGGGGGCATACAACCTCTTTATTTTCATCTTCATTACTACTGCCTCATTACTAATGGTAACAAGATTTACCTTTCCTTATATAACGGCTTCAGCCGTGGCCTGTGCTCAGTATTGGTACAACAACAAACCAAACATCCTATTATCACTGGAGGGAGCAGCACTGCCACCTACTGGTGCTCAGAGAATAGTGCAGTCCGGCACTCAACAAGATACATCACCTGCACCAAACAGAGCATTGACGCCATCTAGTGGGACATTGATGAAAGCATCTTGGGCCTACTGAGAGCACATGATTGACAGAACTCAACAATACATGGAGATGTAACTACAGCGGCCCTACATGGTTCTAGCCGGCAAGGACCAAAAAAAACAGCAAGACAACATTACAGGAACTGGGTGTATCCCGACAGCACCAAACACAGCAGATCTAATTACCTGAGAGGATATAGCTGAAGCGGAGGGTTCTCATCAGAGCAACTGGCTAAATGCCTAGGCATCCAACAGCCAACCCAGAGACAATCAGCGGCGCAGAAATGGGGAAAAATAAAAAATCCTTACCGTCAAAAAAAATTGACGAGCATTTTAAAACTCTGGAAGCATTGGAAACACCGGCACAAGACCTCGCCTCAGAGCAATCGGACATCTCAGATTTAGACTCTCAGGAGGTAACCTTACAGCCGGAGGTATCCATCTATAGTGCCTCAATGGCAAGAATTGAAGCGCTCCTGGCCTCCCATATCAACGGAGCAGTCACGGCACTGCAAAAAGACATACAAGAGATCGGACAGAGGACCCATCAACTTGAGGAAACCATGGACCAAGTGGTAGAGGCGCAGGAGAAGGACAGGGCCAACATTGCTGGCAATTCCTCCCGTATCTCGGATATAGAAGATAAGTTGGAGGACTTGGAGAATAGATCCAGAAGATTTAATTTGAGGATTAGAGGCGTCCCCACGGCTATAGTCGATCTACCACGCTACCTTAAGGGCACGATAGATGAGATCCTCTCAGGATACCCGGACCACGAGTGGGAGGTAGAGCGAGCGCACAGGGCCCTTGGGGGGAGCCGCAATCAAGACCTCCCTAAAGACATCATTGTCAGGCTTCTGCGCCAACAATCCAGAGACCTGATCCTCGCAGCTACCCGCAACAAGACCTCGATCAGTGGTCCTGACGGGGCTAAGCTCCAGTTTTTTGCGGATCTTTCTCCAACTACGCGACAAAGACGGAGGCTGATGAAGCCGGCCCTGGAAGTGCTACTACGCCATGGCATCAGATATCGCTGGGGATTCCCCTTTGCCCTGATCTTTTCTGTGGGAGGTATCCAATATACAACACACTCCCTAGATGACTGCCAAGAGCTTCTTAAGCGTCTAGAACTAAATGGGGGGGGGGGGACCCAGCCCCTATGGCATCTGCTTCAGCAACTTTGCCTCTTCCAAAGAGACAATGGTCTGAAGTGACCAGACAAAAGAGGCCTGCTGATCACATCTCAAAAACTGTCAACAGACGCCTAAGCCAAAACATGGACACGCTGACACACTAGCACAATTGTCTTTATCCTCAGGACTGTTCAAAACGAGGGTTCGACTAAAGAGGCACCATGCTATCAAAAAGTCCTGTTTCCTTTTTGCTTTTTTTTTTGTTTGCTTTTTTGCTGCTACCTAGGGGAGACTCTCAGGAAGGTTGCTCAGAACTGAGCTAACTGTTCTGTACTACCTTTCCGCCCTACTTCTTGCCTTTTGGGCTGGCTCCTGGAGGAACTCAGGACTTTTGCTACGAGTTGTACCCAGTTGACAAAAGACTTTTGAACTGTTATTAACCCATGCTTTGCTTTTCCTTCCTACCTAGCAGGTTGTAGTAGATTGTTAAAGAAACACCTACTGTTGCTAATTGAGGGAATAATACTTAGCCTGGCGAGACCCCTCTGGCTGGTCTAGGTTTAGCTGTTTATACTGTTTATAATTTATGTAAAGAGTTTTGTTATTAATGTTAGTACAAATTATTTATAGATCTGGCTACTCTATTACGGTAACACTCCTTTTATCTTATTTATAATTGTCCTTGCCGGCAGGACCTGAAGCGGAACATGCTAGTACTTTAACGGATTGACAGGAATAGGTTAGGGCTAGAGGTCCTAAAAATGCTTGATTTTTCAATAACCACTCTATTTGTTCTTCTCACAACTTTCTGTATTTGTGCTCACCTACCATTTACTTGCCAACCGGTGCTCAACCACCCTCTACTGGGTTCGGAACTAAGCAATTCACTCTCTGATTACTGTGTCCCTGCCAAAGCATAAATTTTTATAGTATATCTAAGCTGGGATCAGCTAATTACGCTGCTTACCCGACCTCCTAATGACAATCACCATCCAAATAATTTAAACTACCCACATCCTTTGCCTACTCGCCCCCTGCGCCCCTTTAGCATTCCCGGGGTCTCAGGGCATAAGCGTAATGATCCTTAATTGGTGGAGGCTCTAGTGGCTGCCTGTTTGCAGGTCAACGGGCACAATCTAATCCCATTCATAATTACATTATCCGAGCCAAAATTAAGCCAACTGTTTTTTATGATAAGGCACCAGGGGGTGGCATCTAAACTCACGCACTTTTGCTTTTATATTCTAACTAGAATCAAGCCTGCTAGAACTCGCTCACCCAGGTCTCAGCCACTTCCACACCTCCAGAAGGAGGAGCCGCTCCTCACTCCCTCCTCGACAGCTCGCCGGAAAGGTAAAGATAATTCAGTATATCTGACAGACACCTTATTAATTTACCCATGCCCATAACAGTACTCACTCACAACGTGAAGGGCTTTAACTCTCCTTTCAAGCGGAGGAAGGCCTTTTTATACTATAAGACTTACAAACCATCTGTAATATTCCTACAGGAGACCCACTTCGCTAGGCATAAGACCCCTACATATCTTAATAAAGATTACCCTCAATTCTTCCACTCCACCCACACTTCAAAAAAAGAGTGAGTAGCAATATTGCTACATAGGAACCTCCAATTCCAGTTAACATCCAAACTGGTAGACCGTGAAGGGTACTTTATCATTATAAAAGGTACGATCTTGGGAAACACGATTTCTCTGGCTTCCTTTTATGCCCCCACAACGGCACCACATAAGGCCCTAATAAGATTTTTAAGGGCACTGGAAGGGGGGGACTGGGGGAACTTAGTGGTAGGAGGGGATTTCAATTTAGTCTTAGACCCAAAGGCGGACAAATCTAGGGCTCCAGTGAGCGACCGATTCTCCAACAAAATTTGACAAATTAAGAAACTCCTGCACTCTGTTAGCCTGGTAGATGCCTGGAGGGGACTTCACCCGAGAGGGAAAGAGTTTACTTTTTATTCACCCACACATGGCTCCTACTCGCGCATTGACACTATTTACATTAGCAGCTCACTTCTTGACAGCTCACACAGAGCGACTATAGTGCCTTGCACTTGGTCAGACCATTCAGCAGTTTTATTGGAAGTGGACCTGGGAAGTCAATTCAGCATGCCTTACACCTGGAGGCTGAATGAATACCAAATCTCACTGCCTTCAACTCAGGAGCAGATAGAGAGAGAGTTGCTAGACTTCTTTGGGTCCAATGCGGGCAGGGAGACGGGAGCGGGATGGGTTTGGATGGCACATAAAGCCTTTATAAGAGGAGTGTGCATCAAATTGGCTTCTCAGTTCAAAAAACAGAATCTACAAAGGGAGAGAGATCTTGCGAGAAAATTGGCACGACTGGAGCTTCGAAATCAGCTCTCCCCCTCCTCCTCCCTGAGAACAGAGATAGACAAGACGAGGCTGGAGCTAGATAGCGTATTGTCCATAAAAACGGACAAGGCACTGAGACGGACGCAGCATTTGTTTTACAATAAAGCGAATAAACCGGATAAATTGTTAGCCAGAAGCCTGAGAGCAAAGTACGCCCAATCCAGGATTTCCCAAATCAGGAATAAAGAGGGCGACCTCATATATAGCCAAAATGAAATACAAAAATTTTTTAGGGAATATTACCAAAATATATACTCCACTAAACAGGTGGCCACGGAAAATAACATTGCTTCTTACTTAAACTCACTGGACCTTCCTCAGATTTCGCCCGCTGACTTACACTCTCTAAATAAGGAAGTTACTATCAAGGAAGTTCTAGAAGCGATTAAGGAACTAAAACTAGGAAAATCCCCGGGCCCGGATGGGTTCACCAATATCTACTATAAGAAATTCTCAACACTTCTGGCTCCTCATCTATGTAATCTCTTTAACTCGATACTGAGAGGGGAGATTACCCCCCCAGAACTAAACCATGCTGACTTAACAATATTCCCTAAAGAGGGTAGAGATCAGAGAGATGCCAAGAACTATAGACCTATCTCACTGCTTAATGGGGATGTCAAGTTGCTTGCCAAGATCTTCTCTCAAAGGATCTCAATATTCCTTCCCTCTTTGATTCAGAAAGACCAGTCAGGGTTCATCCCAAACAAACTGGCGACAACATCAGGAGAACTCTAAATGTCATCCATTTGGCTAGGTCTAGGGGGTCCCCGGTCTGCCTGCTTGCATTGGACATAGAGAAAACGTTTGACACCTTAGAGTGGCCCTTTCTATTTGCCACGTTAGCAAAGTTTGGGTTTGAAGGCAACTTCTTAAACTTATTACACACTTACTACACGCTACCCAAGGCCACTTTAAAATTACCAGGCTCCCAGACGGCTAGTATTAATATAGAGAGAGGCACGAGACAGGGGTGCCCTCTGTCTCCGCTGCTCTTTGCTTTGGCCATAGAGCCCTTGGCCCAGGAGATAAGAGCAAACTCCTCTATAGAGGGGGTGCGGGTGGGACATCAGCATCTAAAATGTTCTTTGTTTGCTGATGACCTACTGTGCACCCTCTCGAATCCTGGCTCCTCCATAGACGCCCTACTGGGCACAATCAATGAATATAGCACTCTCTCTGGACTGAGATTGAATCATAGCAAGACAGAAGCCTTAAGTGTGGGCATTCCTGGGGACATCTTGGACCAACTGAAAAGGGTACACAACTTTCTATGGCCTGCCTTTTACATTAACTATTTAGGGATAAAGTTGACTAACTCACTAGCGGATATTTATAAAACCAATTACCCACCCCTATTTAAGACTCTTTAAAGGGACTTAGACAGCTGGACAAAAAGGCAGATTTCGTGGACGGGCCGAATAGCCACGGTCAAGATGAACATCTTGCCGAGGCTGCTTTATCTGGCCAGGACTCTGCCGATCCAAATTAATAACAGGGAATTGGCACAGTTTCAAGCCCAGGTCTTTAGATTTGTTTGGAGGAATAGACCTCCTAGGATCGCCAGACATACTATGTATAAACATAAGTCTAGAGGAGGATTATCCTGCCCTAATTTCAGTACCTACTTTAAGGCAGCTCAAATTGCCTCTATACCGTTAATACATTTTACCACCCTACAGCCCAATTGGGTTTTTATTGAAGAGCTACAAATGGCCCCATTAAAATGGGAAATCGCACACGTTTGACTCCCTAATCCATTACCCTATAACTAAATTTAAGCTGAAAATATGGAAATGGGCTAGGAAGGAACATAAACTGATTCACCCCGTATCACCTCTTACTTCAATCTTTACATCAACCTCTCTAGCGACCACCCTCACAGCTGACTCCAAAGCATTCTGGACCACACACAATTTAGACAAACTTGAGGCATGGTTTGAGGGCGACAGAATTATTTCTTGGGCAGAAATGAACAGGAAAATAGGGATACCACACCAAGAAATGTTTAACTACATCAAAATTAGACATTGGGTTGAGGAGATACATAGGATTCATGGCCCGCCCAAAGAATCGTGGATGTCAATAATATGTAAAAACACAAACTTAACTAGAGGAACCTTAGGCTCACTGTACACTATGTTTAATGCCCCAAAGGCTTCGTGGAAGCCTGCTTACACATTGAAATGGGAGATAGACATGCAACAAAACTGGGAGGGGGACAAATGGGCGGAATCCTTTCTGAGCCTATCTAAAGGCTCATATAACTATAGCTTGCTAGAAACCTCGTTGAAAATCTTACACCGGGCATACATGACTCCTGCCAGGCTAAATAAGCTATCTCCAACAACTTCAGATAGGTGCTTTAGAGGATGCCAGGGAAGGGGAGACTTTATTCATACGTGGTGGAAATGTCCTAGAGTGGCTGATATTTGGATTGAAGCTACCAAATTAGCTTCACGGATTCTTAAATGTCCCCTAGAACCATCAATCTCGACTTGTCTGTTGGGAATTCATTACCAGGGGCTGGGTAATAAGGGGAACAAATTGGCCCAAATGATTTTTTTAGCCGCCAAAAATATAATTGCTAGAAGATGGAAAAGCAGTCATATCCAATTTCAGGAAGTCATAAACAAAATAAATTATCTTTGCATTAACGAAAGAATGACTCACACTTTGTTGGACACTCACCAAATTTACCTAGAAATTTGGGGACCTTGGATTCAGTCTCCAGATAGCACATTGTAAGGTCTGGACAGGAAAGAGCATTACACTTTGGCTAACAGCGGTGGCTTGTCCGGGGAGCGGAGTGTGGAGCGGACTGGAACGGGTAGAGCTGGGAAGCGGAGAGGCAACTCATCTAGACGACAAAAGGTACTGAGGGTGGCACGGGAGATCATAGGAATGGATGTAGTGAGGAACATTTAGGAGTGGAACTTTAATTGTGTATTTACTTAAAACCATCACCAAAAAAGGAAAAAAAAGTGAGATATCTGGCTGAATGATTGTTTATTGATATGAATACTATATTTTAATAACAATAGACACAATTATCTCAATAATTTCAGTTAAGAGATGTTTGCAATGTAATTGTTTGTTATGTAACATAAAAGCTGTTGAATAAAAAATCTTTGAAACAAAAAAAAAATCAGATTAACAAAACATTAAACTTAAGGCTGTAATGTAACAAAACAGGTAAAAAGTCAAGGGGGTGAATACTTTTGCAAGGCACTGTAATTCTCAGACGGCCTGTTCCACATTATAATGTTCCTATAGCTTCCTTCCTGGCCTTCTTCTCATTAATATATTGAAAAAAATATTTTAGTGTTAGTCTTACTCACCTTTACAACTAATTTTTCATTTTCTATTTTAGCCAGTCTAATAGCCCTTTTGCAAGCCTTGTTGATTTCCTTGTACTCACTTAAAAGCAGTGTCTGTCCCCTCTTGTTTATATAAATGAAATGCTTTTTTTTTACTCTGTATCTTGATCTTTAAGTCATTAAGAAACATTGGATGTGATTTACTCCTTTTATTTTTATTTCCACGTGGTAAATGGTGATAAGTATGTAGATTTAGTAAGAATTTAAATGTTGTCCATTTAGGTTCAGTATTTTTACCCATCAGTTCTCGGTCCCAGTCTATACTTTGTATTGCTGCCCTTAGACTGTTAAAACCTGCCCGTTTTTGTTGGCCCCTTACAATTCTTTTTTTTTTTCAATCCAATCTCAAATGAGACTGTGTTGTGATCACTGTTTCCCAAAGGTTGCCCTATTTTAACATTTGATACCATATCGATATTATTTGTGATAACTAAATCCAAGATATCCTCATTTCTAGTAGGTTCTTGTGTAACCTGGGCCAGATAATGATCCCTGAGTGTACTCAAGAACCTGCTCCTCTTAGCTGAACTGCTGGCTCATTTATCCAGTTTAATATCCCATGCCCATGCTTAGCTGCATGTCCAACCTGTAACAATAATTTCTACAAGTTATATTTGTGGGTTTATAGCATACTCCAACCACTATTCTTTTGGAATCTGCAGCTCCGCTATTTAACTCTACCCACAAACATTCAATAGTATCACTAGTTCCACCAGAAATATCAGGCTAACATCAAATCCCTCTTTATTTATTTTTATTTTTTTTAAGGAAAAACTCTTCTATGTGATTATAGGTTTGTCGCTTTGGATGATGGTGCCAAATATGTTTTGTTTACATATTAAGGAACACAAACAAAGCAGCAAATGGAATGATCATTAGCAAATGTGCGCTTCAAGTCATTTTAGTAGCGCAAATAGGTTACTAATTTATCCACTTGATTGTGCAAGTAGGGAGTGAGTAGGAGTCCAGTATCAGATTATGTGCATATGAACACATTAATACAGCTCACCATACTTAACCAACTTCTCACATGCAGACATATCAATGTCTAGAGGTGATCAACAATGAACAGCCATTTTCATGCACGGCCAACATGAATCTTTTTTTTTTTTTTTTGCACACACTAAATGTGTGATCCCCTGATCTTATAAGCTTAATTTAATTTACAAAAACTAAAAGCCTCATTAAATTGCGATTTGGTCAATTCTATAGGGCTCTATATAAGCACAGAGCATATTTTTTACAGAAGTTTTTAGTTAGTGAAGACCTTGATTTTGGATAGAAGCTCACTAACTAAAATTGTCTGTAAAAAATATATGCTGTGTGCTTATATAGAGCCCTATTCAATTGGATAAATTGCAATTTAATAAGGCTGTAAGTGTCTACACAGTTTCCAATATTGATCTTGTAAGGACTAGCTTTTGCAAGCTATTTTTCGATGTATTCATTTGTTCACAAGGTTTAATGAGTTCCCATAATGCAAAGATTTTGGTCTTGGGGCACATTTTTCCAATATGTCCCATCACAAAGGGTTGCAAAAAACAAAAACAAAATAGCATGCCATACAGAATCTAAGCACAGAACCACAACTGGGCACCAGCTCTTACTATGGCATTTTGGAGACCAGGCCCTAATTACATGTGGTCCCCTATCTCCTCTTCATTTTCAATAGAGTGAGACATGCAGGCTCCTAATATGTGGCCATTATCCTCCACGTATCACTAAAGATTGTATACTTTCTTACAAAGCTATGATCTCAAATTGTGGTTGATGCAAGATCACTCTATTCATTAGAGTTATCAGCATTGTGTAAGGGGCCAAAGATGTAAAGGAGTGTGGGATCCCATGATCCATGATGTAACAGAGATGAGTAAGGACATCGAAAATATAAATTAATTTGATTTTACAAAAAAAAAAAACTTTTTCAAATGTGACCAGGAAAGGTAGTTTTTTTGCTTCAAATCCTCCCCTATTTCTCCTTTCTATCTAAGTCACCATCCTATGAAATTGGCAAATGTAAAACTGCTAAACCTGGTTATGGGGGGCCAGGCGGAGACTGAGGGCTTTGTAGGTAGACTAGGATTATGGTTGGTAAGGAGCAACTGAGGTGGGATAGAGAGAAATCTGATATACGGTAAGGACAGAGATTAAAAAAGAAGGAAGATTCCAATTCTTCAAGGATATCTCCTGTATATACTTTATTTTTTTTATTTGTGTTACGCTGTACTAACAAGAACTGTAGCACTTTTTAAAAAGGATATACTTGGCAATATGGCTCTCCCAGTTATTTCAATTTGAAATGCTTACATTAAACAAAATTAAAAAAATACTATCAACTCCTAAGTTAATATTATAAGTTACAACATAACAGTTAACAAGAATCTAAGCACAAATGAGTAAAGAAGCAATGTATACTTAGACAATATAAGGACCAACAAATCATCTTATCAGTAAACAACATACTTTAAAGCTGCATATATACTGATTTATTAGACACAAAAATGGACACTATATATGAACCAAAGTAATATATACACAAATATGAATACTTTTCTAAGATGAGCTGGATAAAAACGTCATAGTTCATGGATATGGGTTGATCAATGGAATCACCAATTGTGATTGCAGCTTAAAAAAGGGGTAGGGAAGAAGCTGTTCCTAATTTTAATAAATATATGTATATGCCACTTACCTGTTACCTATGATTAGACATCTATAACAATAGCAGAAGAAAAGCATCACCATGTATCATGTGTATTAACATCGACTGAACTGCAAAAGTAGTATGTGCACGAGCACCGGAGTTATATTAATGCAACTAGTGCTCAACATTCTTAGAACCATTTTTAACTGCTTCATTTTGTTTCATATTTCACCCAAACAAAAGTAAAATCTGAGCTCAAACTTAAATTAACTGGAATAAAAGATAAGAATGTGTCAATATTGAAGAACAGAATAGCAAAAGAAATTGTATAAAATGTCCATATATTCACATTCGTTTTTTCAATAACGACGCTGTGATAAAATATTGAAAGATATATCTAAATGAGCTGAATTATGAATGTATCTGATAGATAATTAGTAGTGTATGCAAAAAAAATTTGCATAGAAAAAATCCCCAAATAAAGATGTAAACACTTACATTGAAGTCAGCAAAATGTCTTGTAATTTCTGACAAATTAGGGTTAACACTCTCCAAATCAAGGATGAATTAGCATCTAATTTAAAATGAGGTGTTTTGGCCAATCAGGTTAGCTGAAACATTTTGATTTAAACTCTAGGGTTCCTGTTTGTGCTGTAAAACAACCTGGGATATGTAGTGTATCACTGATGTGTGCTATGTATTGCTGCTGACAGACAGAAAGCTGCAAGGAGATTGGCAGAGCAAGCAACAGCAGGTTAATATAGCTACTTTGATGCTGAATGCTGATTTTTTTTTGGGGGGGGGGGGGGCGGGGGCGGGGAATCGGATGCCTGTGTAGACCCCCAGTCCCCCCCGGATGTGTCAAAAAAATCATTAGAGGGATTTTTAGATATTAATAAAAATAAAATGTTTATGAGATGTGCTGCATACACATAAGCAAAAATGTATTAATCCATGAAACTTGGATATGCCTTTAATAATGCAACAGTATTGACTTGATTTACTAAATACCAGATTTCTCAGAATGTTATTGAAAGCTTGGCTTACCTCTACAACAGGAATATTTTCTTTCAGATCTGTTGTATTTGCCGCCAACAAACCCATCACTCTCACCACTTTAGTACGGCTGAAAAGAATGAAAAGAAAATACTAAACAGATGATCATTTCTTGTGCTTTTACACACACACACATACACACATATATATATATATATATATATATATATATATATATATATATATATATATATATATATATATATATATATATATATAGTAAATAAATAGTACATCCACGTTCACAACTGAATGTCTAAAACAAGTAAAAAACCTGCTTCCAGCTCAGAATTGTAAGAAAAACAGTTATTACACTGCATTCTGGGAAGCTGAGCTGGGACATGCAAACATGAACACAAATGCTTCGCTCTTCAATCCGTAGCCATTATCAAACAATCAAACACACACACACACACATACATATATATATACATATATATATATATATATATATATATATATATATATATATATATATATAAACATATATATATATATATATATATATATATATATATATATATATAAACACATATATATATATATATATATATATATATATATATATATATATATACGCAACCACAGCTACAAGACACCGAAGCATCCATAATACTTTGGTGAAATGTGTGTGTGTAAGAGAAACAGAGAGAGAGGTTCACAATTCTGTCAAGTTGTGCTTGCATCTATTGATGCAAACAACCTACTACTGGGTCTGTGATGAAGGAAGTGTGTGGTGTTAGTTTTAATTAGATCAAGCCTCTTCACATCTCACTGTTCATTCATCCCCATCTCTCCCTCTGAGGGTGTGTTTTCATCTCTCAGCAATCACATGTATAGAGATTTCTCACTAGGGAGACAGCGTACATTTCTGTTTAACACTATGATGCCGAATAGGTTTTAGTTAAAAGTTATGTGTCACACGTCTTTCCCATATGTCTGTATATGTCAGCACTTTATAAATAAAGAATAATAATAATAATAATAATAATAATAATAATAAATGATAGCAGGCATTTTCTAAACATGCTGGAACTATAAATACATTTCTCTTATACTGAAATGTATTGGTAATGTTAATTCATGACACCGTGGGCTGGTTTGTTTCTGTAGTGGGAAAAAATATCTGATCTCTATTTCATGCGGCAGGTAGTACAATGTGTAGTTAGTTATTTAATGGTCTGATAAAGTAACCCTGCATGTTTTTTGAGGTGATTTAGTTGAAGTTTTCTTTACCAGTTTTAGACATATACAAGTTTATTTGTTGCCTGATGTTATGCAATAGTGCCACTAGGTGGCACTGCTTGATAATACAGTATTTTAAATTCAGTAAAGAACATGATTGTATAAATAATTGTATGTATAAATGGGTGCTACAGGGGCACCTATGTTTAAAGGGATATGGAAGGTATATAATATACCTGTGTAAGTTATATACTATATCTCTGTATCCATTTGCTTTTATGTACTTAAATCTTTTTAAGAAGTGCTTATAAACTCTGTTTTTACTGCCTAAAATCAAACAAATATTACCTGTTTGGGTCTTTCTTTTACAGCTCATGAAGACACAGACTCTGCTGTACTCGTGGTGCGGTGTCTCAAACTAACCAATCAGTGACCATTTCTGCTAAGACGTGGTCCCTGATTGGCTAGGACACTACACTGCACATCCAGACATACAGAGTCTATGTCTGCATACACTGCAGCGGGGAAACAGGGTTTATTTGATTTTAGGAAGTAAAAACAGAGTGTATAAGCACTACATAATAGCATAAAGTACACAAAAATAGATAGATAACCAGGTATGCTTTATACCCATTAAAATGCAAACAAACTACAATAGTCTTGTTAAACATACTTTTGGGTTATTACAAAGCTGTAGCAAGTTTATTCTAGTTACCTATTCAAACTGAAGGGCTTAGCTGATAAATGTTTACAGTATATTAAATGGCCACTGTGACTACATTGTAATATAACCCCTTCTGGAATACAACTTAATGTTTTAAACATCTAAAATAATATAGCCTCCAATTTGTTATTTTTATATGAATCTGGATTGTGTTGAAGCTACCATGTTAGTTTCCAGTAATCTACTTCCTGGGATGGGAGGAGACTTTGAATATACAGGAAGATTGTATCTGCACAAATGGGAATTTAGCAATTATAACTGCCAGTGATCTCACCAGCAGAAATGGAATGTTTAGTTTATAAATAAACCTCTTCTTAAAGAAGAAACAGTCTGAAAAAATATATAAATGTCCATAATCAAGCTTGGTTATTCAAAATGCCATATAGAAAAGAATGGACCACAACGGTGTTTTAAAGATTCATTAAATCACATAAAAGATTTACCATTTGTTATACTGATGTGTTCCACATACCATGGTCCCTTAGAGGAGAATTAACTGTAGGAAATTAAGTGTATGCAATAAACACTCCAAATTCTTACAAGTCAAATAATGGTCATATTAATTCTACAACTACCCACTTTTTCACAGTATGCTCCTCTGCCAGTGGCCATCGCTCACATCTGTGACAGCACATATACAGGGGAGTGGCTTAACACTACAAGTGACATGCTGTTAGCACACAGACAGTGACATGCTACCTTGTAGGCATAGTCATACACGTGAAACATGGCAGCTTGCATGAGAATAAACAGGGAGAAAGAATGAGGCTCTACAAATTGACAGTCTGTAATTCTGGGGTTTCTTTATAAAACTACTTATGTTATGATACTTAAAACAGAGTTTAATTGAAATGAGACACTACTTACATATCCCAGTTTCCAGCTCCTCTCAACTGTTGTATTAGCAATGAAAACTATAGCAGTAACAAGAGAAAGAACAGAACAAAAGCATATGTAAAAAATGTATACAATAAATACTGCAAATAGAGCTCCTGAGCACATACAAAATAGAGGGTCATTGCCATTATAATTTCTCAGGGCTTAAAGGGTTACTGTAATGGACAAACTTTCATAATATAGTAGTAAAGAGCAGTATGAACAGCTTTTCAAAGCTGATTCTATGTGAGAAAACACTGAACCAAGATCTAAAACCAAGATCCACACATCTGACTTCTTATTTACTGCACAGCCTGGGAAAATATTCTGCTTTACTACTTAAATGTCTTGGAAGTCGGACCATTAAAGTTGCCCATTAAACAGATACTTAACAGTTTTTATTTTAACAGAATCTCTTTACTTTAAACTATTAAAGAAAGAATTCAGTCTCCCCAACAAAATACAGGAATACCCGGTTTATCTCTATGTGAATCAGAGCTGCTAAACAGGGTATTTTGATTATCTAGTGAATTTAAGAGCGCTAAGGGGGGATTAAAGAATGGTAAAGAGCACTATTGCGAATCAACACTCATGGGGGTAACATTAAGCGGGGGTTTGTCTGGAATATGTAAAAATAGCTAAACATTATCCATTTTTCCTAAAGTGTACCATTCAAGATATTTACCAAAGTTTGTTGTGATGCATTATTAGGCTAAAGCCCAGCCCCTGGATGTGAATTAGTTATTTGATTGTAAGTTAGCAACAAGGTCTGCTTGTTTAGAGCATGTTGTTTTATGCCACCACATAAAAAATGATCATGCAGTTAGATTCCCTCCCCACCCACTTATTAAGCACTCAACATGCTAATCTCTAGGTTAAAGGTGCTGCATAAACAATGCTGAATATTGTTATAACGATTCATTGCAGAGGGGGGAAAAAGCTAACACAACACAAGCTCAGTGTTCTCCCCAGATGTTTTTTACCAGCTAGGTGGGTATCTAGTTCTACAATGTGTGTTTTATTTGCTTCTGAAGCTGGGGGGTGGTTCTAATTAGGTGGGAAGAGCACCCTTCCAAATCAGGCTGGAGAGAACACCGAAACTGGTCATATATTTTAACTTCTATAAGTGAACTCTTTCTACAAGATCTCTGTGTCTTAGCGCATGTGAGCTGCCAAAGAACACTGAACATGAATATGACTGGCACACTTGACTGCATTTTTGATTAGCTGTTGATCTAATTAGTTCATAGAGCTTAGGATCAGAGACAAAAATGTATCTTAATTTGGCAGCTTTCACTCTCCACAAGCTTGGAGTAGTAACTGGCAAACTAAGCAAGTTTCATCATTTTTATATATATGGTACGTCTTCTATAGGAGTATTTTAAGTGTGATTTGCCATTTAAGATGGGATGACAGTATGATGCAGTGACTGGTTGTATGTCTCTGGACAGAGTTACTTACAAGCTGAGAGTTCATTAGCCTGGTGGCATTATCTTTGTGGCTGACCACTGTACACAAGTAGCAGAACAGATTGAGTTTACTCCTTGGTCCGGCTTTCTCTGAAGTGTCCACTAGAGTGCATAGTTGCACCAGAAAACTGGTCCAGTCCTGGTCCTCCAGAGATGCAAGTTTCTCAGCTGTAGATAAAACATGAGCAATACTGTTACTTATGCTCACTAATAAAATGATAAAAACTAGAAGGCATCATAAATGTTGAGATGTATTAACTGTAATATGCAGCTATATGCAGTCCTGGAACCTATCATCACATGGCTGCCTGTTCCTTTAAAATTGCCTCTAATCAAATTTTAAACTTTAGAATGGACTTCTGGTTTGGAAAGCAGATTGATAATATTGAGGATTTATTAAATTAGGTCTCAGAAAACCCATAATGCAAGCATCTCCTATTCTTTATTATTTCTGGCTCCTATTTCATTATTTTCTCTCTCTCTCTCTCATATATATATATATATATATATATATATATATATATATATATATATATATATATATATATATATATATATATATATATGTAAATGCACTCTTATGTGGCAATCAAAAACATATTGATGACTAGTTCAACCATGTGATATGTTTTTCATCACCCTTTGTATTAATTGGACACAGCAAAGAAGACAGTTACTGCGGAAAAGAGAAAAATTTATATATATATATTAAAAAGTACATCTGTGTTCACATTTGAACGTCTAAAGCAAGTTAAAAAACCTGCTTCCGGCTCAGAGTTCCGAGAAAAACAGTTATTACACTGCATTCTGGGAAACTGAGCTGGGACATGCAAATGTGCCCACAAATGCCTTGCTCTTCATTCCGTATGCCATTATCAGACATGGCTTCCTTTAAGCTTATGCATGCTGTATTACACAGATTTAATGTAAAGCCAAGGTTGGAATAAACACAGGCTGAGTATCCCATCCATGTACAGCTGTTTCAAGGTTACTGGCTATTATCAGCATGGAGCTCAGCCAGTGTTGTGGAAATTATGAGTAGGTAGTTCACCACAATCATTTATAATATGGTGGGCAAAAGAGCGATAGAAGCCCTCCACCGTACAGTAAATAAAAAGTACATCTGTGTTCACATTTGAATGTCTAAAGCAAGTTAAAAAAAAACCTGCTT
The DNA here is from genome assembly GCA_027410445.1 of Discoglossus pictus. Classification (NCBI taxonomy): domain Eukaryota; kingdom Metazoa; phylum Chordata; class Amphibia; order Anura; family Alytidae; genus Discoglossus; species Discoglossus pictus. Next base: position 303,752,109 of record CM050166.1, on the reverse strand, counting down.
CCAGCTATATTATATATATATATATATATATATATATATATATATATATTCACGATTGGATGTTAAGTGGAATCTTTTAGGTAAGTGTAGTTGAATGTTGGGTATAAATTACCTGAAACTATAACCCTTCACCAGCTAATTACATTAATGTGATGAATTAAAATCTACCTAGTTGGTAGAAGTACTAATTATAAGAAGGTTAACACTTAAATGCACCTGTGATTATGAGAATTACCAAATGCTCTTCCTGCTTATTATACCGATTATGAGAGATAATTTCTACTCATACTTTCTAATAACAAACAACTGCAATTACACTTATCAATGTGTGCATGTTTTATTTATGTAATATGTGTGACTTTGGCATGGTCTGTTTCCGGACCTATGGCTCTTCAGAGCTCCCTTCTCCTGTCCAAAGCTGCTTCTTGTGGGGTTTAATAACACACTTTAGGCTCAAGAGGTTTTAATCAAAGTCAGAGGTGAGAAAATTAAAGAAACATCTACATAAACAAACAAACTGCTGGAACACTCTCTCTAAAAATTGGGCGGCTTGTCTGCTACAGGTAGCAAAAACCCTGCAGCCACAGTAGTCTCTGTTATCCTTTGCAGTTCTAGCTGTGCCTGTAGAAATTTTACTCATGACCTCCAAACTCCGGACAGTAGTTGCTGTAGTAATGTCCACATACAAGCAGGTGTTGCACTAGACCATCCGTCCATCTAAATGCTCCACCCCAGGGACCAATAAATATAAAACAATTTGATTCTTCATGCCACTAAAATACTGTAATTTATCTGGGTTTTATACCTGCAGTTCTTTCACATGTGTAATTTTATTAACCACAGCTCTGTCAGGCTCGGCCATCCTACTTACAGTGTTCAGTCATTCTGGACAAAGACCTCTTTTCCGAATGCTTCCAGTCCCACAGACTCTTTCTTAGATCCACTTAATTTGACAAAATCCTACCCTCTGTCCCTCAGGTCCAGCTCCACCTGCCATTAATATGACTGTATAAGCCTTTTTCAGATGCAGCCTCATTGTGATGCTAGAAGCAGTTAACTTCTACCTAGATGGACTGGGCATCGGACTTTATTCAGGCTCACATAAATGCTTTTAATTACTCTTCCACATCTCTGTACCTGTCCAGCTTTGTGACAGGACCTTACAGCCAACCAGTTTACTTTGGCTGGATAACTCATATCACACTGTCAATGTATAGCAAACACAAGCTGCTACATACTGGCTCTCAGTGTCCTGATCCCATGTGACCAGTGAGCAGAGCATCCTCTGTCCCTCCCACAAACAGAGCAAAGGCAAAGGGGAAGCTGTGTGTGAGAAAAAAATACTGCAAGTGAATCTGTGCTGTGTGTGCATAAGCTTGGTGAGTGTGTGCATGTGCTCTGCATGATAAAAAAACACAGCAAGTGAATCTGTGCCGTGTGTGCCTTATGCTCTACATATCATACCCCTGGAGTAATGAGCAGAAAGGTAAGAAAATGCATAAATTATTATTATTAAATATCGAACACCAATAAAACCGAAATATCCAACAACTACAGTGTTAGTATATAATCTGTGTGTATGCGTATGTATGTATGTTTGTATATACTGTATTAGTGCATGTGGAGCAGGAAGGTTTCTCTAAAGTATTTCATAAAGCAGGCTGCTAGTTTGTGACATACAGGGCATCTATCCATGATGTTCCTATGAGTCAAAAGACTTCTTATAGAGTTTAATAGAAACGCGGATTGGTTGAAGTCACTTAGGAGGAGGAACAACACTCTGAGTTGTGAAGCAGAGGATGGGGCTGGGAATTAAACAACAACAATCAGATAAAATAAAATGTTTTTTGATTTGCTCTGTGAAAAATATACATATTTCAAAAATTCAAAAAAAATGTTTTAACATGTTTTAGGAGATCTTTATTGTGATGTGGTCCAAATTGTGTTGAAAGAACTGGCCCTGCCTGAGAACATATAGTCATCTACTGAACAGTGGGGGAGAAATTTGAAAAAGTATTGGAGCTTTTAGAATTTGACACCTGCCTTATTCCCCCACACAGGCTCAGAAGCAATTCCTATAGAAACTTAAAGCTCTTTCTCATATGCAACCCTTACCAATTTATTATAAATGCATCCATGGACCAGCAGTCACCAAAATGTAATTTTGCGGATTAAAAATGTGATTGATTAAATGTTCCTGCTCTTGATCAAATTCAGGCTTCTCAGACATATGTATTTCATGCAGTCATCCTTTAAAAGGACCACTGTGGTCAAACTTTATCCATGTGTTTTTTGTTTTTTTTAATATTCAAACCTAACCGTGGGCAAGATGTTTTTAGAAAGCAAAATAAATACATAAATAAATCACAACCTTTATATACAATTATTGTTTACAGAGTCTCTCTCTATTTTGCTTTCTTTTCTGCTGAGGCCTGTTATATTATCAGGTGGGGTGTGTCCTTTTCTACTATATAGATAGATACTTTGTGTATATTCAAAGACTCACTTAGGAAACTGAGCTGCCAAAGCCAAAATGGTAACTAACTGCAGCATACTTGTATATAAAAAATAATAAATTAAAGGCCAAATTACTTTTTTACATCCTAAAAAACATGCATCTTTTAAGGGTAGTTCCTCAAAAATTTATGTTTTAAAAATATGATCACAGTGGTCCTTCAACTGTGGAAGCAAAACTACCAATATTTAGCAGTGACAAATAAAGTGATGACTCGCACACTACCTATAGCAAGGACTTAACTTGCTGTTTCCACAAAGTGTTCTACGTAAATAAATAATCTAGATAGAGGCATACATTTAATGTCTTTCCATTAGCTTCCCTTACTTACCTGAATATGCAGGAAAGTTTAATGTTTTGGCATCAAATTTTACTGGCAATGGCTTCAAAATCTGTGGTGGAAAAACAGTAAGAGCTTAGAGAAGCTTGCTATAAAATAGGAGTATGGAAGACCTATACAACTGCACCACATAAAAGTGAAATTTTACCTAAACAAAACTTGTACTTATACAAATTCCCTTCTAGAAATTCAAATACATGTGTAAAAGTTTTAGCAACTGCCTTTTATTGCTACACGACTTCTGTAGGTTAGGTGTTGTGGCAGATGAAACATGAATGTAGCTATCATAGCTTAGAATCCAGCTGCAGTCTGATCGGCTCTTTGGCTAGCATACGTGACAAAAAACCATTTGAGTGATCTTTAAAGTTTGAGCTCCATCTAAAAACTAAGTTTCTTTTATATTAAAGGCATGTTTAAGTTTACCGGATTATGAATGCATCTGTTCGAGGAGAATCAGTAGTGCACGAAAAGACTATTAGCATGACAAAATACCAAAATAAACATTAACCAACCCACCCTGATGTTTGAAAATCTACTGCTTGCAAACGCAAGAGATGTAGCAGAGTTGGCACCACTGGAAATCCATGCTAAAATTAGCATAACATTCATAATTTGTTTTGGCCAATCACATGCAGCTAATACATTTGTATCCATCTGTAAAGCCAGATTGTGCACAAAAAATCATGGGATGTGTCAGACACTGCTCTGTAAGATTGAGCTGCTGATGGCTTGAAGGTTTCTATTGGTAGGTACACTGTGCCTATGTAAACAGCTCTGGAATGTGGAAAACCATTTTTATTTTTAAATAAAAGAAGTCTGTGTGTGTATAGAATGACTCTGTAATGTGCGTTTCTGATATAAGCAGTATGTGTTGGATCAGAAAAAGGTGAAGAAAAAAAAAGGGAAACTTTAAGCATCCACTGATACGTTATGATTACCTTTACTAATCACTAAAGGCAGTGGAATACAACCTCTGGGATTTTCTCAATTGAGAGCTCAAGGGACTGGCTAAATATAAGAGCAATGTAGACAAAAAAAAAAAAATCAGATGTTTAGTCAGCCTGTAGGTAAAGAGGGACAGTTGTCCTTTGGGGGCCTACTCTTCCATAGAGTTCTATTGTCAAGTGTGTCATTTAGAAGGCATGTTTCAACAAAACTTTTGTCTCATACATAATGTCTGTCATCATTAAAACAAATGAATACCACATATAAAAATACAAGTTGTATTTATTTATTTTAAACAATGTAAATACACTTTGCACATTATCACGTTGAGTTTTTCAAAAAAGGATATTATAGGTATGATACTTCAGTGGTCCTTTTTAAATCTAAAACCATACCATCTGGTTGAATTCCCAACAAGCACACCCATACATGCTAATTGGTGCAATGTTATAACAACTGTCACACCAGCAAGAATGTGTGGTGGGTGCATACTGGAGGAAAGACCAGCATTTATGGTGCTAGGTTAATCATAATTACAATAATTATTAATAATAATAATAATTAGAGAAAAACAAAGCACTTGAAAAGACAGATAAACAATTAGAAAGGAGCTTTCAGGCATGCATTTTAAATGAACTAGCTATTACTTAAACCAATTATTCAGTAGAGGTCCCTGAAAAAGGTTCACTGTAGATACTAAAGTATAGCGCTAGTTTTTTATGTTCCCATTTTAACCAATAAAATCGGAGGATTGGGATAAATATGAGAGATACAGCTGTTCTAAATTCTGGTAAACTATAGCCCTGCAGTTCTTATTGTTGCATGAAGTTTATAGTCTTCCCACTGGTGCAGGAATAAACGGCTCCTCGCTGTCATGTCTTTAATAGAGTGCATCCTGCTGCTGCAGCCAGTGCACTGAGTGCTGAAAATCTACTGCTTGCAAACATAAGAGATGTAGCAGAGTTGGCACCACTGGAAATCCATGCTAAAATTAGCATAGCATTCATAATTTGTGTTGGCCAATCACATGTTCCCATTTTAACCAATAAATCGGAGGATTGGGATAAATATGAGAGATACAGCTGTTCTAAATTCTGGTAAACTATAGACCTGCAGTTCTTATTGTTCATGAAGTTTATAGTCTTCCCACTGGTGCAGGAACAAACGGCTCCTCGCTGTCATGTCTTTATTAGAGTGCATCCTGCTGCTGCAGCCAGTGCTGAATTTACCACAGGCTGCGGCCATACTGTGTCCTACAGGTGCGGGTGGAAATGGGAGTGGAGGTCTCAAGCATACAGTACATATTATATATGTATATGAACATGACATTCACCATAATATTCTGCTGTATTTACTTGTTATATTGAATATTAAAGCATTTATGCAGCATTTGGGGTGCTTTTGGAACAGGATTCAACACATATTTTCTACAATTCTGTAAATTTTAACCCTCTTGTTATATCTACGTCTTGCACTTTTTACCAATTCACCTACCAAATTCATAACCCTTGCGGTACATATCTACGGTATGTTACGGAGTTAATATTAAGTACTTAATGGAAACTGTATAATTTAGGAAGGAAAATTGAAAGTAATAAAACATTTTTTTTAAATATTGTCTAAAATAAAGCAAATAGTTTACAAAGCTAAACAAGCAAACTCAAACATGTTAGATATGAAAAAATCTTCCATTTCTACTTAGACTATCTTTAAAGTTATTTTTTAAACAAAAATCTATACTGTTTAGTTTCCAGCTTATATTAATTACTTAAAAAATACTATTACATTAATTAAAAAGCATGATCAAAAGGTGTACAAATTCTATGCTCTTTATAATCAATGACATTTAAGTACCTTTGGATTATCTATTATGGGAGATACAATGAGATCAGCTTCAGTAAAGATGAGCTCTTTTATGTTACACTCAAGGTCCAGTTGACTGGTGCACACACTTTCAATCTGAAACAGAAACAATGATTTATTGCTAATGTACAGTAATAAAAATATGCACAGTAAAATTACAGGAAACTTTCAACAACCATATTTACATTTCAGGACAAAACATTCCGAAGATCAACTTAAGCAACCACTGAACTCTGGAAAATGAATCTCTGCTATATTTTTTAATAACCATTTTTGTGAATTGTAGGGGCTTACTTATTTTAGATTGCTCAGTATAGGAGCAGTCATATCCACCCTCACTTTCTCCCCATCTGATCTCTTCCTCCATCATTTTGTAGCTGCAAAGATGATGTTACTGTTGCGGGTAGTGCCATCCATACACCTGGCCAGGTTCCATTTACAGTATGCCCGGAGGAGCCAATGTATTAAACCAATAATGTAAAATAGATATTATTGTACAGCACACAAAACTCCTAAATGAATAGAAATGAAATTATACCAACATAACGTATATGTAAACATGTAAATAACACTACATAGTATGTATACCAACTATAATAGTTGTTGAAATTGCGAGTTATAATGCAATGTTAAAAGTTACGGGCTTACACATGTGCAATGAGAGCCGTAGGCACAGCACTGGGGGAGAGGCAGGGAGCCTGTAAGTGAGGTTGCAAATTAATTTGATAATTAAATTGCCGTTTTTTGGGAGGTCTGAAAACGGCTAGGCGAGGAAAAAAATGGCGCTGTAAAGACCTAACAGGGGAGGGGAGGGATAGGAAGGAAGAAAGGAAGAAAGGAAGAAAGGAAGAAAGGAAGAAAGGAAGAAAGGAAGAAAGGAAGAAAGGAAGAAAGGAAGAAAGGAAGAAAGGAAGAAAGGAAGAAAGGAAGAAAGGAAGAAAGGAAGAAAGGAAGAAAGGAAGAAAGGAAGAAAGAAAGAAAGAAAGAAAGAAAGAAAGAAAGAAAGAAAGAAAGAAAGAAAGAAAGAAAGAAAGAAAGAAAGAAGAGAGAGCGAGACAAATCCAGAGTTTAGTGGTCCTTTAAACAATCCCTAAGGCTAGTTCTGTGGTTTGAGAGATTGGGTGCATAAAATATATGTCTTTTCTCGATTGTTTAGGTAAGCGATCTTTCAGACATAGTAAACCTTTATGCAGAGCTTGTAAAACATATGTATACCATCTCAATAAGAAGTTCTATAAAACTATGTATTGGAAAAATTGTGGTATTTGGTACAACAGTGTGGCGTTTATCGAAAAACCAGAGTCAGAAACAGAGTACCGACTGAAAAAAATAGCAAATTCACATTTTCTGGGCTTATTTTAACAATGGTCTACAGATACCTGTAAAAATCAGTCACCATTCAAAAATCAAACATTCAATGCACATGACCATTTAATTTTATTTAAAATACAAAGCCACAACCAAATCATTTGCAAACAAATACTTTTGGAGTCTGTACTAAACATTTATAATAGGGTGGGGTAAAAGATAGGAGAAGTTTGATGAATTCCCAACATTTACAGACCTCAGCTAAAACAAGCTATATAAAGTATATAAACAAAAAAAAAATTGCAGTGATAAAGAGAAACATATCAATAAAGACATGATATAAGAGTGAAAAATTGATCTCATGCTTTTAAAACCATGTGATTTAAGCATTATAGAGGTTTCTGTATGAATGAAAATTAAAAAAAAATTGTTTCAGAGCTACATGAGTCCATTATTTTAACATTTGCCCAAACCTGTTAAATGATTGAAAGTAGGAAAAGCATTGAAGTATTTCAATTTAAAACTACCTTAATTTATCAATTTCCAGTGGCGAAGGAACTGTCAACCCACTTCAGTATCTTTGACAAGAAAAACGTAGGTATAAGCGCAACCAGAGACACAATGATATGGCACAGGTAGTTGACTTTTCAGGTCAGAATGTGCCTATCACATTACTTGGAATAGCAGAGGGACAGTATGAATAGCAACAGATCTAATGAAGTGGGCCAAATTCAAGAGGACACCCTGCTGTGGATGAGTCTGGAATGTAAAGGAACGTCAACTGATGCAAAAGAAAATTCAGCATAGGAATCTGGAATTAAACGGTAATATCCTGAGAATCGGTGAACTCAAATGGACTGGAATGGAACATTTCATAGCAGACAGCAAACAGATCTTCAACTGTGGTCAAGACTCCTGCAGAAGAAATGAGTAGCCCTCATAATCAAAGGTTGGCAAAGCAGTGCTCGGTTACAACGCAATCAATGGCAGAATGTTTTCAATTTGAATTCAAGGCAAACCATTTAACATCACAGTTATTTATGGCTATGGTCCAAAGATGGATGATGAAAAGACTAAAGTTGTCAAATTCTACAAGGATATTCAACACCTCCTAGATATAACATGTTACTTTCATCATGGGAAATTGTAATGCTAAAGGAGGGAACCAAAAGATACCTTGAATAATAGGGCAAAGGTGGTCTTGGTGTACAAAATGAAGCAGATCAGAGATTAGTAGAAATCTGTAAAGATAATTCTCTGGTCGGGGCGTGGCTAGCAAGTGACCTGATCAGATGTGCACAGGCTGAGCTCTGCAATAATAATCTGCAAAAACAGCATAATTTGGGGTAAATCTTACTCTAGCCATCTGAAAATTGACCTGCAAGGTCTATATTCCCCACTAACTGTATAAGTTTTACTGCAAGGGGCTAAGACTAATCCTTTTTTTACTATTATTTCCCCTCCGCCCACGAGGCCTTTAGCCCAGTAGGCCCTGGGTGTGATATAACTAAATCCGGCCTTTCCCCTGGCCTGGATTAGCCCTGTGAGACGGTGAAGTTGCCTGGAAGCAAGCCAGCTTGTGAAACAGCGTAGACAGCGAGACTGGAGGCACCCCACGCAGTGAGAGGGGTAAGAGAGTCCCTGCTGCGATATAGGCTGCTGCGGCCTACTACATCTAACACGGCGGAGACATCTGAGGAGAGTGGAAGACCCCTAGACAGGACAGACGCACCAGCCTCTTACAGCTTGGATTGAACATCCATGGCCGACACTGGCAGGACCGCTGGACGGAGCAGAGGAAGTGAGAAGCGCAGAGCTGCCACTGCAGCAGGAGGTAGCTCCGGTCCCCACTAGACAGACCCCAGTGAGGGGGTGAGTGCATACAGGACTTGGGCCACGAGAGGAGGATCGCCAGAGCAGGTTAGAGACAACACAGGCGTCACACACAAAGTACCAAGGTAAACCTGCAAAGGGGAGCGGAGACTAATACAGCAAAGCTCTTAATTACAGTGGGACAGCTGGAGCTCTCATGTGCCAAGGCGAGTAATCTTGCTAGCTAATACCACATACAGCACCTTATTTACTACTCGGGGGTCTGAACACATTAAGAGGCCCCAGTTATTTTGTCCAGTGTAACCCCGCACAATAAAGAGACTTTCCAAACAGGAAACACAATAAGCCCCAAGGCATATCCAGGTGACAGATTAGACTTGGGAAAATCATTTGCTGTAAACATTTATAGCTGTGGCAAAGAACCCAATTATCATTGCCTTAGAACTGTGACACATACCCCTTGTGATAGAGGACATTTTGTGACTTTTGGTTCCTTTACTCTAACTAGGGTGGGGCTGGGCCTAGTGACTGACCGCCATTTTGATTTCTTTAAGTGCAGTCAGTGGCATGCAGCTGCCTGACAAAGGCAGCTTTGTTATCTGTCCAATTAAAAAAAGGGGCACTATCATCTCTGCCCAGAACCAGCACACAACAGCTAACATTCACTGGGATAAAAATACTACATTTAGCCTCAAAAACGCTCACCAGAGTATTATCAGCACAGAGAGGAATAAAATATTAACCACACTGCTGCTTAGTTGAGCACTGAAAGTAATCAAACACTGCCGCCTAGTGGCCAAAGTGGTATAGCCAAAAACATCTGTATACTTCGCTCCATGTTCATGGCTATTCTTGGATGATTGTTCAACAACTACTAATATGTAAAACCCACCAACCCCTTCCTGGGTGGTGGCACATACACAATTAAAGTGACAAGTCAATAAAGTAAAACTGAAACTTAAGACAAAAGAAGGAGATGGCAGGTGTTTCCACAAGGCGCAACACTAAGGATATACAAGCTTACTGTGCGCCAAGACACACCTCACAAGCCTCACAACCAGCATCTACACCGACAAAGAGTGCATCTAAACCCATTATGGAGCCTTCCGCACCAAGCACAAAGGCGGACATACAAGACTTGAAAGATTTGATATCCCCCTTTCAATCTGAGATTACAACGGAAATCCATAGTGACGACGGAATTATCTAAGGAAATAAAAAAGTGGTAGATTCCAAAACGGCAGTGCTGGAAGATAACTACAATGAGTTACATCAGGAGCACAAGCGTATAGAGAAAGAAGTGGCGCTATTGAAAGAGGAACAAGCACATCAGCAGTCTGCTCAGAAAGATTTGGAAAACAGGTCCAGGAGACTAAATATTCACATCAGAAATCTCCCTGAATCAGTGGGAGACCTATCGAAATATCAATTTACTTTATTTGTTTACAAACATAAATAGATTTACTAAGTAACTTGTTATGTTACAGTAAGAAATATGCCCCTATGGGACCAAGTTATATTTTGTAAAACAGGTGAACTGCCTAAGTATCCACTGGTTAGGATACTAGGTGGCTCACAATTTAAATTTGAGAGGACAGTTTTTGCTCTCATCTAAGGGACTTAAATTAATGTTATTTTTATTACAAATAGATTATATCTTTAGTCAAGGTGTACTGGTGACACCTATATGTTTAGATTACAAATAATAGTTTACTGCTGTGAAGTGTTAACGGAATTGCTAAATATACACAATATAGATTACGCTAACCATTTTTTTTTAATCTATTGTTTTGTTTTTGCTGTGTTCTTTTTCACTTTTCTTCTATCTTTTTCAGTCTTTCGGCTCTCAGGTTCCAAAGCCACACCGTAATATCTCTCATATAGAGGATCTTTCTGTTCCAGTAAAAAAAAAAAAAAAGAAAAAAAAGGTCTAGGCATCTGATACCAATCTTCTTCCTGACGTTCCTTTCCTAGAGTGGGGCAAGTCATGGACACTACAACACTCAAGGCCTAAATGAGCCAGTTAAGAGAGGGATAGCAATAAAAGAATATCTACGTTTAGGGGCAGACATAATATTGTTACAAGAGATTCATTTTAAAAAAACATTCCATACCCAAATATTGGGGAGAAAAATACTCGCAAACGTTCCATGCTACTGCATAAGGTAAACAGAGAGGTGTCTCGATTCTGATTCACAACAGGCTAAATTACCAACACACTTCTTCTACTCAAAAGGATATGGAGGGCGGATATTTAGCTGTTCAAGGAACCATTAATGATAGACCAGTGTCATTGCTCAATGTATTTGTAGCAAATGTGGATCAATCCATTTTCTTTCGCAGAATCTTAAGTTTGGTCTCTCATTGGCAGCAATCTATCTGGATTATAGGAGATGACATGAACACAGTTTTAGACCCAAGTAAAGATAAGACTGGGCCCTCTATTGAATCTTTAGTCCCAGCGGCCACAAAAGCTTTTAAAACGTTGCTGAAAAATAATTGCCTATTCGATACATGGAGGGGTATGCATCCAAAGGTGAAGGATTATACCTTCTATTCGGCCAGACATAAATCCCACTCACGCATTGACTATATTCTTCTACAGCAACAAATGGCCTCCATCTTAATTGATGCGTCAATTCATCCTATTTCATGGTCTGACTATGATTTAGTAAGTACATCATTATGTGACTTATTACCAAAGGGTCTATCCTATTCATGGTCATTAAATCCGGAATGTCTCAATGACTCAGTGGTTAAAGACAAAATCAATCAAGCCCTGGTAAAATACTTCTCACTGAATAGTGGTGGTGAGGTAGATGGGATGGGAATCTGGCCAGAACATAAAGCAGCAATAAGAGGGGTCTGCATCAAACTAGGAGCAGCGCCAAAGAAATCAGATCAAAGTCAGATAGATAGGTTGAACAAGAAAATGTCATCATAATTTTCATAAACGGTTCACCACCTGGAAATCACCTCAAATTCAAGAGGAGATTCTACGTTGCTAACATGACTTGAATGGGATCCTGAGAAAGACATAGAATCACTGACAAACCCAATTTTAGCAGAAGAAATTAGAATAGCATTTAAGGATACTAAGTCCCACAAAGCCCCTGGTCCGGATGGCTTCACAAATTGCTACTACAAGCAGTACATGGAGACTTTATTACCGCATCTTCAACTTCTATTCAATGATTTTCTCTCTGGGAAAATCATGAAGAGAGAGTTTCTGGAAGCAAAGATCATTGTGCTGCATAAGGAAAACAAAGACCCTATGTAGTGCAGTAGTTCTAGACCGATCTCACTAAATCAACAACATTAAACTGTACTCCAAAATGTTTGCAAAGAGACTTGCATGCTTGTTGCCGTCTTCGATTCATCCGCACCAGGTAGGCTTTATATCAGGTAGCGAGGCACCTGACAATAAAAGGAGAATCTTGAACCTGATTGACATAGCTTCCGATAAAAAAAAAAGTTACCCCTCATGTTATCTTTAGATGCCGAAAAATAATTTGATAGAATTCATTGGATCTATATGAAAGAGGTATTACTTTGCTTATATGATTATACTCCACTCCAACAGAAAATGTCTCATACCAGGTGTTTAGATTCCAATTACTCAAAATATGCTAGAGGTGCTAGACAGGGATGCCCACTATCCTCTTTACTTTTCGCACTTTGTCTTGAGCCTTTGGCAATAGCATTAAGAGACTTACTAGACAATAATGAAATTAAATTGTGGGGTAACGAATACAAATTGAGCCTCTTTGCAGATGACATCTTACTCGCCATCACAGACCCATTAATTAGTCTTCCTGAGCGGATGCAGATATTTAATACATGTGGACAAATACGGTGCTTTAAGGTGAATACTAGTAAAAGTGAGACATTTAATATTTCCTAACCCAAACAACTGGAAAACCTGTTATCACTAAATTTTTCTTTTAAATGGTCCCAGAATCAGATTAAATACTTGGAAATTCATATCCCCAAAACCTCTAAATGAATCTATGATGCCAACTACTACAATATGTTTAAGGAAATCTACAAAAAACTCTATGTTTGGTCTTCTCTCAAAGTATTGTGGTTTGGTAAAATACATGCCATTAAGATGAATACGCTACCTAAATTATGATATCTTTTTCAAACGATCCCAACAGCAATTAGATTAAAAGACATAGCTGCCCTACAAATTGCAATCTCCAGCTTCATTTGGGGAAACAAGAAGCCTAGGATAAAAAAAAGAAACCATGAAAGCATAAAAAATGAGAGGAGATTTCGCTATACCCGACTGAGATATTATCAGGCAGTAAGATAAGCCCAAATGACCAAATGGCTTATAAGGGACTCCCCACCAGTGTGGGTCGAAATAGAATGACAAGTGCTTCAGGAACAAAACCTCATACAAAATCAGATATTACGGCTCCATGTACATCACGCGATCAATCTTAAATGATTACCATTGTGTATAAATCAATCCATTCTATTGTGGAAACAGATTAACAAAAGAACCAGATTGCTAGAGGATGGCTTGGGGGGGGAACACCATTATGGTTAGCCCACAGAATTGTTGCAGATGTACTGCTGGATTGTCAAAGTTGGTCCCCGATGGACTGAAGGACGCGGCATTTACTGCCACACAAAGAATGGCTTAACCTGATGATGATTAATACCCGGATAGGTTAAATTACAAAAAAAGACAACAAGTCAGCTAGGAAAATGCCCTTTGAACAATGTTGCTTGCACAATCCGAAAGGTAGGAAAAACATTACAACGCTTTAAAACTTTTAAAAAAAATCAATGAGGTCACTCCCAACACATTGTCATACAGATCATCATGGGAAGCGGAACTTAACATGGCCTTGGACAATAGGCAATGGGGACAAAGTATTAAAAATGCAGCAAACTCCTCTTTAAATATCAAATTGAAAGTAAATGCCTATAAAACAGTCACTCACACCAGCTAGACTTAAACATTTGAATCACATGGCAGATGGAAACGGTTTCAGAGGGTGCAACACAATAGAAACTCTAAAGCATATGTTGTGGGACTGTCCAAAAATTAAACACATTTGGTCTGCAACATATAATACATTAGAGACACTGTGGGACATTAATATCCCTCAAAAGCAAGAGGAAGCATTGCTTGTTTACCAATTACAGGGTTACCAAAAACTGCCCAGTTCTTAACAAATCAAATATTCCTGGCAGCCAGAAGCATAATCGCTAAGCATTGGAAGTTAACTACAAAATCAATTTCATCCACTCAATGCGTGTCTTATCAGCCGAAATGGACAAGAGGTATAGGCGATGGGCGACGTGTTGGGACATTTGGACCCTGAGAGCCAAAAGGTGATTTAGGAATGCGCCCAGTTTTTTGGACTGGTTCCCTCTCCCTCTTTACCTATTCCCATTTCTGTTTTACTTTTCTTATACAGTTACCACTGAAGGTTGTCTTGGAAAAGATGCAAGAGAACATATAAAATTAACTATTACAAAAAAATAAATAAATGTAGGGGTGTGTGTGTGCGCGCAACTGAGAAAGGTTTGAAGACCATATGTTTATGTGTATTTTTACTATTTTCACTGGTTATAGTAAACACCCTCTTCCAACAGTTTTGAAGATGACGCTACACATGAACAATACAGAAATCAGACTGACTATATACGTTGTAATCAGAGATGGAGGAGCTCCATACAGTCAGCAAAAAAAAGTTCAAATCAGAATTAGGTTCAAGTTCAGAATTAAACAGAAAAGAAAAAAAAGGAGGGGAAATCATCAGACCAAACAGACACAAAATAAATAATATTTCCTGTAAATATGCAGTTGAGGTAAAGACTATATTTAAAGGGACTAGACATGGTAGAAAGAAAACCTGAAGAAACTTTGGACAGATGTTTCTGGCATATTCCAGAAAACAACAGCAACACAAAATATCCCCAAAGAAAGAAAAAACTAAGATGGCAAGTTGTCTGTTGAGGCTTTGAAAACATCCCAGGAAAGATAGAAAGTCAATGGTAGAGGAGGTACAAAAATATGTTTTCCAAATGCATACAGAATTCCAGAGGATAACAAGAAGTGACAAGTAGACCAACTATAAAGAGTGATGTAAAGATACAGAAGAAGATAACAGAATTGGAAAACCAAGAGATCTTTTCAAGAAAATTGGGAATCTGAAGGATGAACTCTTGGAGAGTGAAATGAGATGGGCCTTAGGAACCCTTACTGATAACAAGGTATAAGGAGTTGATCCCAAGTGAACTGTTCAAGATCCTACAAGATGATTATGTGAAAGAGTTACTTGGATTATACCAATACATTTGGAAAACTTAACAGTGTTCAGTGGACTGAAAACATCAGTCTATATCCCACTCCTAAAGGGTGCTCCAATTATCAAACAACTGCACTCCTTTCACATGCCAGAAAGTTAATGCTTAAAAACCTGAAAATGCAGCTCAAAAAATATATGGACTACCAGATTTGCAAGCCAGTTTTTACAGAGGCAGTGGCACAAGAGTTGAAACTGTGATTGCTCACTGGATAACAGAGAAAGCAAGAGAGCTCCAGAAAAAAACATTAACTTCTGTTTCACAGAGTATTCTAAAGCCTGTGTGAATCATAACAAAATGTGGCAAGCTCTTAAAAAGAGATGGGAGTACCAGATTATCTCATCCACCTCCTGAGGAATTTTTATGTGGACCAAGATGCCACAGTCAGAACCGAACATGGAACAACTGAATGGTTCAACATTGGGAAAGAACCATGACAAGGTTGTATATTGTCACCTTATTTTTTCAACCTTTATGCTGAATACACAATGCATGAGCCTCGAATGGACAAACCAAATCCGAAATAATTATTGCTTAGAGAAATATAAACAACTTCAGATACACAGATGATACTACTTTGATGGCTGCAAATGATGAGGAGCTAAAGGGCCTTTTGATGAGGGTGAAATGAGAGTGCAAAAGCTTGCCATTAAATAGATGAAGATCATGGCAAACAGCAATAAAAGTTCCTGGCAAATAGATGGGGAAGAAGGGGGGACATGAAAAATGTTATGGCTTGGGCTCCAAGATCTCTACAGATGATGACTTCAGAGATCTTGAAAGTAAGATGTTTGCTTATCTATAGGAAAACTATGGCAAGTCTGGACAAGTAAAGATATTATACTATTAACAAAGCTCCACAAAGTTAGAATTATAGAATTCCCAGTAATAACATATAGATGTGAGAGCTGGACCATAAAGGCCAAGTGTCATAGCATTGATGCCTTGTGGTGCAAGAGAAAAACTTCTTAGAGTCCCTTGGATTGCAAGAAGATCCAATCAATCAATCAATACTACAGGAAATCAAGCCAAAAGGTTCACTGGAAGGTTTGATCATGAAGCAATAGCTCAAATATTTTGCCCATATCATGAGAAGACTGTATTACCTGGAGAAGACTCTGATGCTAGGAAAGATTGGAGGCACACAAAAAGAGGACTGAGACAGAAATGGATAGATGAGCTAATTGAAGCAAAGAACATGAGCTTGTCGCCCTGAGGTCCATAGGGTCACAGAGAGTCGAACAAGAGTGAAGAACAACAACAAATGTAATATTTTACTTTCAAATGCACAATTGGATATGCAAGAACTGCTAATTGGTGTAATGATCAGTAAAAATCACTTCATATAAAATGTTGTCTCATTTAACTCAGGATTGCCCAAATCTTCACGTACTTCTAGTTTGAAGACAGATGGCTTAGTAATTTTGATCTACTGTTCATAAAAGAAAATCATGAAAATCCAGCATGTTTCCAGCAACTGAGGAAACTTGGGGGAAACATTTCCTTTGTAGCGTTGTGTTCTCATAAATGTTCAATAATTAAACACAATTGATTCCATTTATGCAAGAAAAGGAAAAAAAACAAGTCACTCATTTTCCATCATCCTCTGTTAAACATTTTTAAGATGGACAGAAAATTGAAGGTTCCATGTCCCTTTAAAGTAAAATTACTAAAATCATTTTCCAAATTTCTGCCACTATTAAACTAACAACATTTGTTTTAGTTAGAAATGCTCAATAAATGCCATGATCAATTATGTATCAGTTGGCGGTATTTACATTTACAGGCAAATCTATAATTAAATGTGCACCAGCTGTTACTGACCTTTTCTATATGCATTTCAAAAAATAAACAAAAACGCATCTCTCACTCTCCTATACATGGACAATAATATCTAAAACTTAGGAGCCGTGAAAGATTTTGTGAAGATCAGACAGTCTTTTTCCTAGGAACCTGGCAGGAAACCATTCATAAAGATTTGTTACACTTTAGAAAATATTTAGAAGCCCTGGCTCCCAGGAAGTTACCACCCGTGACATTTGGTATTCGTTAAAATTAAAGAAATAACAAATACTTAATCAATTAAAGGTTATTTACAAAAAACAAATGATCCTATATTAAACTCACATTAAAGTTTACCATTCTAAGCCGTCAGTAAGACTTTCTGATCCCAACACAGAGATGTTAATCTTTTGTTAACGAGACATCACTGACATTAAATTATTGATAAGACCCCAAAGGACGGAGTTCATTGTCTTGAGCGCAGTTCAGTAGTACAAAAAAAGATTAGACATGCTAAGACTTAGGGAGCGTGACAAACATCTTTATTTTTGAATGATACCATAATTGGATCATCTGAATTTCATCAAAACTTAATTAGCAGACTATAACTTAAATGGACTTCAGTATTTTATGACCATGACCATGTCTTTAACATGCTGTATTATACAGAATTGCATTGCATAATAACCCAAACACATTTTAATCATGGTTACCTTGAGAATTTCTGCTGCTTTTCGTGGCGTTTGAGGTACATTAGTTTCCTTTTTATCCAACCTTGAATGCATAGGTCTTGGGGTTGCACAAGAGCTGTAATTATTAGAACTTACAGTTAAAAAAATCTTTAAAATGTGCATATTTATTCTAAAAATTAATGTGGAAACAAAAAAGTGCATAAAGATAATTAGCTGTACTTATTTCCAAAATGTTGTCGCCTGCCAAACTGGTGAAGAGCGATGTACTTAATAAATTTTAATGGTCACCCCAGCAACTTAATAGTATCATCCTTAAAGGCATTAACATCCATCTATACATTGTACTAGCTACTTTTTTTACAGTAAATCATTAATTAAGTATACAGCTTTGCTAGCGAGGTTCTAGTATGATCATTTGCATCTCCTTGCAAGGAATTAGCTTTCTCACACCTATGAAATGAATCCTGCAAGGAGTATTGACCCAAATTTGCATATTACTGCAAATTAACTATTTTTTGCTGTCAGGAATACTAGCACGCAGTATCTCACAGTTTCCACCTTAAGACTACAAACTGAACCACTCCCACTAATCAGCTCCAGTTTGTTCAACCTATTTAAAACAGATTATTTTCAATTCTTCCTTGCCTCTTCATGGGTTGAGTACTATTCCACAAGTTTGTTCTCATTTTAATTCTCAACTTCTATCAGGGTGACAACCTTTTGCCAGTCTTGAACCTCTGCCCCTCTCACCACCTTATGTCTTTTCTGATCTCTACCAGTCCTGTTTTAGCAAAAACATGTTTTTGTATATATATTTAAATATATGGCTGTGGTTTTATAACATGATTCAGTAAGCATGTATTTTTGGCATGCTTAATAATCCTATTTAGCAAACATTCATCCTATGCTGGAGTCTCCCTAGTTTGTTATAAATGGGTTTTAGTTGTGTGAACATGTACTCCAACAACCTATATAAAATGCCAGCATACATACCCCTATGCATAATTAAGTATGTGTCTGTCTAATGAAAGCAAAGATGTTACCTGAGTGAGAAGATGGCCTCATTTGACTCTCCATCAAGTGCACTTTTAGGCCTCAGATCTGCTGTGTTTCCTAATTAGGAAGCAAACAAAATATTGAGTTACATGAAATCAGTGGATTTGAAAATACATGTGAAATAATGTTAGAAACTGCATACATTTACCTATTTTAAATGATGTATGTTGACTGGCTGTGGTCCCTGTAGTGAGGATCAAACTGTTCTCAAGCTCCTCTTTGGTATTATCTTGTGACGACGTTCCACAGTTTGTCCTGTTGCAATACAAATAGGTGTTAGGCACCAACTACAGTACTTTTTATTAGTACCTTGTGCTAAAGATGGACTCCCATGTCTATTTATTTGAAGATAATCATTTCCATGTCCATTAATAAAGAAGGTAAGATCATACATCTTTCTAAGATAACTAAAATTCCAGTATAAGGTTATTTTACATGTCGTAACACTAGAGTGATCAATCTCCTTAAATGTCTATGTGGGCAGAGATATATAGTTCAAGCCCGACATGCAATTAAGGTAGCGATATCTGTAATTTTTCAAAAGAGAAAACAGAAACTTCAGTGGATAGGCATTTTTCTGAAATAAATAGTGTTACTGATCCAAGACGACAGGTGCGTGATAAAATCGTCAAGGACAATACAATAAAGAGGTCATACATTTTACTTCGAATATAACTGCATTGTATATGTAAACATGATATAAAATGGAGTGAAGAAAGATTATTGGTTTCTATGTTGTTAACGTTGAAAAGTTCAAAAGCTGAAAAAAGTTGAAAAAGCTCATCTAGACTATTTGTTACCTACTTTAAAATGCTCACCTGCATCTCAAAATCAGTAATAGAATGCTACCATCACTGATGCAATTTGAGATATAACAATCTATGGTCCCCTTTGGTTACCTAGAGCTATAAATTCTTGTTGTTTGTGACCACAGGCTTGGAGCCTGCTGATCGCTCCTGAAAACTTTTCCCTGAAAGAGCTCCAATCCATTTTCCCCATTGACTTTACATTGGGAGGCAGGCGTCTCTGGGATTGGACCTGTGATGGCCAACCTGGAGGCCTTAACTCCCCCCACCTTGCACCTTCCTAAATATGGTTGTAGTCCATTAATATTCCTCCTGCTGATCACCTTTCCAGACCCTGCTAATTCCATCACCAGAGTCAGTTGATCTGTTGGCTTTCCATGTTTACTTTAATCTTATATTCAACTTTGCTATAAAAGTAGCACATTGTCTGAGTCACAGTCCGCTCCAGGTTATGATTAAAAGGGAAAACTGAATCCCTTTACACTTTATAAAAAATATACAATGATATTTAGAACAACGGATCATTATTAAACTAAAAACAGGATAACCACAATGAAAATGCTATACTTCAGTCATAATTACCCGACTGGTCAAGCAGTCAGCACACCTGTATCTGTCCCCTACCATTTTTTGGCATCACTTTTTCAAGCTGACTGTTGCCAATAGATTATTAGATGTTGGATAACCATACATCTTACAAGAAGGGGGTTGGGAAATGTCAGTGTATCAAGTACCAAGTAACCCCCTTAACTACCCATCTGTAGCAAGATCTTAAATCAACATATTATTTATTTTTAGATGTTTGATTTGTAAGGTTGATGATGAAAATTGACAGGGGTGATGTGGATAGTGATGCCATTTGGAATGCTTATTAGTTTATATATTGGATGTGTCAGACACTGTATTACAACATTTGGTTGTGATTTACCTAAAACATAATGTATATGTTTTGTTCTGCAAAGAGAAAAAGTATAGCAAAGTATTTAATTGTATACATCTAATGTCTGGATTGCAAACTTTTCTATGATAGATTACAATTTAAAGCAGTGAGGTGCAATGCTGGCTAAAATTCAGCATAGACAGCTTTTATGTTAAGGGAAACAGAACCGCACTATTTCCCTATAAGTGAATATTGTGTTGTCTCAGTAATGCTCACAATGGGGAAGGGGTGATAAAGTTGGTATAAATTATAATAAGACTCAGACTATTATATTTTACTAGCGAATTGCCCGTCAAAAAATGACGGCAATGAAATTGTAAGGTAGCTAATGCGGTTTGGTGTATAATAATGAAATATGTAATACATTACTAAATGAATATACTGTACCTATTTTGAAGCATTGTGATGAAGAGCTGGCAATCTGTGTTGATGTTGCTGCAGCATTAGTGGTGTGGAGCTGCTGTGTAAGCGTGCTGAATGTGTGCACTGTGTGGTATGAATATCCGTAGGTCGTGTGTTGCGTTTTGCGAGTTTGTTGTGGTGTTTTGCGAGTTTCTTGTGGTGTTTTGCGAGTTTAGAGTGCTGTAGCCTCGTTTTCGTTTTGTTCGGCGGCCATTTTTTCTCTCGCTTAGATTTTTTTTTAGTCTCTAAACTGTTTTATTTCGAGTAAAATCGAGGTGTAAGTTGTATTTTTGAGGTCCTGGGTGCTCCCTCTTGGTGTAGGTAAGGTTTTTATGTATGTGCTGTGTGTATGTATTGTGTTTTACATTTTGTAATGTTCGCGAGTTGTGTCCGAGTGTGAACGTGTGTCGTATGTTGTTTGCGAGTGTCGTAATGTGTGTGTCGTGTTGTTTGGTTTGCGACGTGAAGTTTGCGAGGGTCGCAGTTGCTGGCATGGAGCGCCTTCGGCGCTCCATGGTAAGTGATCCTAGTATGTAATATGTTATATGGCCCTAGTGGTCAGATAGTATAATCTGCAAATGGGAGGTGAGGGGCCTGTGTTAGGAGGTATGTCCCAAGAAGCCAGCAGAAGAAAGAGAGAGAGGGAGAGGAAGTGGGATTTGGACTTGCAGAAGTATTTCTGCTTATGAGCTTTAGAAGGGGGAGGAGATACAGAATGGAGGAATGAGAGTAGCTCATGGGAGCATAAAAAAGAGGAGAGGAGAGCATGTAAGGTCCCGCTGAAAAGGTTTTTCTGGTGACATCATTCATGACATAATCTATAACATTAGATTAAGTCATTAGTGACACCATGTGTGATATAAATTACATCAGCTATGACATCACTCATGACATTACATATTATATGAAAAAATCACATCATCCATGATATTTCTTCTGACATCACACTAGACCCTCTATGAAGAGACACAGGGGAAGGGGAGAGAGTGTGGGGGAGAAACAGGAGAGGGCGGGAAATAGACACAGAGAAAACAACTATTTCTGTGATGAGGAGGTACTAAGTCTAAATAAACCAGATATGCAGCCTTATTAAACTGCGATTCGGTAAATTTAAAAAGGCTCTATTTAGTCACAGAGCATATTTTTTTTACAGAAGTTTTTAGTTAGTGAAGACCTTGCTTTTGGATAGACGTTCACTAACTAAAAACTTCTGTAACAAAAATATGCTGTGGGCTTAAATAGAGCCCTTTTAAATTTGCTGAATCGCAATTTAATAAGGCTGTTAACTTCTAAGGTAAAATTCCCTCCAATAAATGCTAAGTGCTATATTATAAAGGTACACAATAAGCCCCCCAAAAGCCTTACAACTAGCTAGTAGTTGCAATTCATTACATAAAATAGAAAGTAAAAGGGTCACTTTTTGGAACTAGCTAGTAATCCCCAGACGATATAAAAGTAGCAATGTCTATTATGTTACTGGACAGTGGACCACAAATAAAATGAATACTTAACTTTTATTCTTGTGATTAAAAAACATTTAATTTTTTTTAACAAACATTTTTCTTTTTTTTTATATTTTATTAATTTTTACATAAAAAGTGACAATAATCAATTATTATGGGCCATAATAGCCCAATATCAATAACTGGAATGTGTACTGTGAGTGTATAACCATAGATCACAATCTCATATCCCAAATAGATTTCTTAGGGCCTCATTCTATTAGCGGCCGTAAATCGGCCGTAAGGCTGCGATTCCTTGCGGGGGTTCAGTTAACTCGCGATTCTATTATACGGCCCCGCAAGGATCTCCTTTTACGGCCGGCCGTATATCTTGGAACCGGCCGTAAGCTGTGAAATATAAAAACTCAAAAATAAATTCAAGCCTGCACTGTACAGCTCTGTAAATGCTAGGGATCATATTGGGGGACATGAGGATTAAAAGGAACCCACTCTCAAGCTTGCACATCAGCCCAAACCCAAGGTCAAATTAACTGTTTATTTTCCGGCTGCGGCGTGGGCGGGTCTGAAGTGCTCCAAGCACTCTGGACTTTTTATATGGATATTTTACGGATATTAAAAATAAAATATTTTACGGATTTGAGTATAGGATAATTATGTGCTATTTTTTCTAACACCTAAAATCCCTTTATAGTCTTCTCAAAGTGCAGGATGGCTTTATTTGAGCTATTTTATGTGCTTAATTGGTGCTAGCGGGACCTCTTTCCTGCAAGTAAGCTGCGGCTCGCTTTTAGCCTTGCAGAGAGGGTTCCCGGAGCAATTGAATTGCAAATAGGAATTTCTTACGGCCGAAACTCTTGCGGCCGTTTTAGATCAAAGGATTTCCTCTGGCGCGAGCGGCCGCAAGAGATAGCAAGGCACCGGCCGCAAGCCTGCCGGAGCCTCCGGCCGTAAGGGAATAGAATAGCCGAATAGCTTGCGGCCGGTCCTTGCGGCCCCGGAACGGCTGCGGCCGCTAATAGAATGAGGCCCTTAGTCTTTATTTTACTCCGATATGGGTGTACTGATGCTTAAACAAACACACTAGTAAGAGTATATGTGATCTTTGATTGCAATTTTTATTTCTGAGTTTACCAATCGCTGGTGTGAGTGGGTGCTATAAAACAATCTTGTATACTTGTATTTTAAAGCTTGCATTTTAAATAAACAATGTGTTGATAACATGCACCCCCGACACCCAAAGCTCCTAAGTCTAAAAGACAAAAAAATAAATATATAGAGCCCTAACAAAATAAGACACCCTGGACTGATTTGGCGGTTTCAAGAGGCCGTCAATTCTCCTCTAATACTGGCTAAGATTGTCCAAGTCCCTACACTACACTACACTACACTACATTTAATTCTTAACTTGGGCAATTTTATTATATGGCTAAAAGTGTAGCTGCTGCGGACAGTGCCCGGCATGTGCGTTCATTAATTATCTGTTCAGGCTCCATGTATCATGTTGCATTGCTGAAAAGCAACGCTCCACCACTGTAAATATGTACATATACATATATGCATTCTTCTGGCCTTTCATTATATGAAGGGTTAATCATTTTGGTCTCATACACAAATATATCAGAATCATGCCAAAAAATTTCAAGTTGAGAAAGAAAACCTTGAGAAGGAACACAGAACCGTCTTAAAAAGAGAGTACATATACTCAGACTTGTGCTTTGGTTCAATTCTCCATTGATCTAGCCAAGTGCTATCAATGCAGGTGTAGATAACAGACAATAGTTCATTCAAGCATAAAGTTAGCACAAATATTCTGTATTATTTAATAGTTGGGCCATGGAGTGAGTTAACTCTCCAGCGGACAGAAATACATATATTCACCATTTCATACACCTGGCCTAAAATGTATGCCCTTTTGTCTTTTCTCTGTGACTATACACTCCATGTATCTTTACTACAAATTCTTTTTAAAAAGAAGACCAAAAGGGTATTACTGCTGACCAAACTTAAGAAGGGGTCCTGCTCTGACAGACAGAAGTCTACTTGCTGCACTATAATTGATTTGAGATAGTCCAGATACAATTGTTCTGTTACGATAGATAAGATGGGTACAACCTGAAATAAATTATTGGGGTCGTAATCTGGAGTAATATGCCAAATCACTGAATACTAACACGGAAGATATTCAAAGGAATAGACATCTAATTGTCATCAAAGTTTGATAAATTTTGATATACTATATATTTATTTCTATATTGATCTATCTGAATATAGAATATTCTTAGATTAAATGTTTACCCTAATTTTAAAAGGATTTGAATAAACTTTTTAATAAACTTTTTGTTGTGATCTATCTGAAAATAGATTGTTTTCACATGTTTTGATACACACAGATGTTCATCATTGATTTGCTATGGTTCCAATAAATGCTGTTCTGCATAAGGTTTATACTTGTCTATAAATTGTTAAGTTAACTCAATAAAATGTATTATTATTGTAATATTTTGTCATTAACCCAATTGCATGAAGGGTGTTAGGAGTTAGTGTAGGGTTTGTTTGTACTTAGTGAATAAGTGGCAAGCTCCCAGCGCCGCCATAACAGTATTTCTCGGGTCTTTTAGTATTACCGTAGGTGTATGGTCCAATTTATACGGTGTGTTTTTGGTACTGATCTCATTTATTAAAGATTTTTACTGACGAT
Source organism: Discoglossus pictus (assembly GCA_027410445.1). Classification (NCBI taxonomy): domain Eukaryota; kingdom Metazoa; phylum Chordata; class Amphibia; order Anura; family Alytidae; genus Discoglossus; species Discoglossus pictus. The sequence goes on along the minus strand of CM050166.1, from coordinate 303,727,136 downwards.
ATTATAATATTTTTAGCCACTAGTGGCACTTTACTGTGTATATACGTTCTAGAGCATTTCATTGATTAATTTGATAGCAATCAATCATGTTTATACAAATCTCAGGTTAATTTTTTGTACAATCTTTTGTGCAATTAATACCGTTACGATTAACTTAATATTAGATTTGTTCACTGTACTTAAATTGATCTGCAATTAATTTAATAAAACTGACTTAGCTATTCACTATTAATTTATTATTTCAGGATAACCTAGTGTGGCAAATATTATGCTTTGCTCATTGACTTTCTACCTCATCTCTTGTAATAATTAGCTAATTTACTATAATTTTTACATGTTTTGATATTGACATACCATCTGTCTGATAGTTAATCTATCAAACCAATTGTTATCTTAATCAATTATAATTGATTAAGATGACAATTGGTTTGATAGATTAACAATACTGGTAAAGTGCAGTTATGTGAGGAATTATTTAATTTGGGATTGATTTTGTAACTTGAATTGATATATATACACACACTTATCAAGTACCTTGTAACTGTAATGAGGCTCCATATGTATAATTAATCTACGCACAATTCAGATGGGACAGTCTTTATTATCACTTTTTTAATGGTCCTTTTTAATATTCTAATAAGTGTTACATTTTATTTAATGTGGTGGTCATATTTCTGTCATTAGATAAGCTTCTTTGAGATAAGAACATAATTGCCTTGTTGAGATTCTTTTCTTTCTTGCGCATTTAAGATTTACAATACAGCCATATGTTGATGTGTATTACCAAAGGTTTTAGAACCCTATTGTATTTTGTCTTTGCAATGAAAATCTAGGTTACTTATTTAACTTGTAGCAAAAATATCCAAGAGGTTTATGTGAGCCACAGACTTTCCAAAGCTATCTTCCCCCAGTAGGACTGCAGGCATTAACTTCACTGCTCAGGTATTTAGCTGCACCTGGGCAACCCATGGGAGTATGGATGGCCCTGTTCTTGGATTGATTATTTCAGTTTGTCTGAAAAACACACACAGTGAGACAGGAGCCTGCAGCTTATGACTGTTTGGAGCAGAGTGGAGAACTGCAAATGTGAAGAAATTTACAGGCCTGTGACTTTACAAACTATTGGACATTTGTTTTGCTTCACCCAGGTTTAGCTGCATAAGAGCTGGTTAGTAACAAATATTGTTTATTGGTTAAGGTAGTTCTTCAGTGGAAGCTAGGCATATTATTTTCATTGATTTGTTTTGTTTGTTATTTTTGTAACACTGGATACATTTTTAGTAAAACTTGGACAAGTATATACAGTCTCTTGTATGGAGTTCCTCCATCAAAGTGCCTGAAAAACGGGCATAGATCCAGAGGAAACTGTCAATAACTATAGGACATATAACACATGTAGCATACCTGGAGGTAAAAACAGTAGAGACATCATTGTCACCTCCAGCGAAGCTGTCTTTCCAGAAAGGATGGCGCAGGAGTTCAGTCCAGGTAATTCTATTGGACAAGAAATAGATACAAATATATTACACTACAAATGCAATTTTGTAATCTGTCATTGTATTTAAAGGAGTGAGAAAAAAAGACAGTGACTTTTCCTACAATAAATATCATCTTTGGATTTGAATACTAATATGTGGCACCAAATATTTAAACATGCATGATATCTATATGGAAAAGTTGTAGGGTGAAACGAAATACGATAGTGTAACACTATAAAGAACTTTATATGTCCCCCTAATCTGTCTTTTCCTGGAAACCCTGAGCTTCAGCCTGTACTTTTTTTAAAAAATCTCCAGAAACTTGCACAGCTTTTAATTGCAACTCAAAAAACATGTAAGTACTTTGTAGTTACATGTTTTTGGTTAGTATAGATGAGAAACTTAGGGAGAAGCATTTTTGGACAAAGGCTGCTAGAATATTTGCATTTCAAATGGTTGTCTAACAATTTAATTCAAACTAAGACAACCAATGCTTCACAATGTGAACATTAACATCTTGCAGAAATACACAGTGTTTGTAATATACAAACATAACATTATTTCATAATACAGTTTACAGTTTTCACAAGCTAATGCAACTAGCAATTCATACACGTTGTGTGTTTAGTTGCAAGAAGCTTGTGTTGTTTTAAGGGCCTCTAATGGTTCAGCTTCCATGATGTTCAATCAAGCATTAATAATTAGTATAACAAGATTCTTTAGTAAAAACTTACTTTCAGTTTATTGTGATGAAAATTTTGATAATTTGAGAGAAATCTTACACTGAAATCTGCAATTTTCACATACATTTAGACTGGAGTTCCTCTTATGTTTTTCTAGTTGTAGCAAAAAGTGCACTTTTCCCAGAAAAAAAAACAAAAAAAACTATTTTTAATCACAAGAACTGGAAAGTAGATTATACTGATATCTGCTACTTACTGAAATTTGGAACTATATGAAACAAAATTTCAAGACACTTCCTGTTTGAAGTTAAAAGCGACTGGGTCATAATTTATGCTCCAATTTAAAATAATTGTTTGGGTTTTTTTACAGGCAAAAACTAAAATAGTAATATTTTAAACTAGCCTTAGCATTTAAGATTATATATATATATATATATATATATATATATATATATATATATATATATATATATATATATATATATATATATATATATATATATATATACACACACACACACATATATATATATATATATATATATATATATATATATATATATATATATATATATACACATACATATATATATATATATACACATATACACACACACATATATATATATATATATATATATATATATATATATATATATATATATATATATATATATATATATATATATATATATATATATATATATATATATACACACACACACACACACACTAGCAAATATGCCAGTCAAAAAATGACGGCAATATAATTGTAAGGCAGGTAATGCTGTTTGGTATACAAAGTAAGTATTTTGGTTGTGTGAGTACCTTCGGCGACCATTGCGAGCCTCTTGTTTGGTGTATGTTTGGTTATGAGAGCTCATTTCCACCAGCTTAGTAAGCGCCTTCGGCGCTCCCTGCCTAAGTTCCTACGTTGCTGTAGGGATGAGTGCTGACAGCGATCCTCTCTACCAGCGCAGTGAGCACCTTGGGCGCTCCCTGGCCAAGTAGTACGGGGTCGTAGGGATGAGCACGTATGGCGCTCATCTCCACCAGCCTCCGCCTTCGGTGCTCCTTGCCTGGCCAGAACCCTCGCTCTGCAAGGTCGGCGGTAGCGGCCCGCAACTGTGGCAATCGCTTTGCGAGGGCTGCAGTTGCTGAAGGCTCACTATGCGAGCTGGCAATTTTAACATTGCGATACCAACAGTTTTTGGCAAGCTTGCGCTGCTGAGAAGTATATAAGTGACTATATATGTGATATATAAGCTTGAAACAGCTGTCCATGGATAGGTTACTCAGCTTGTGTTTAATCCAACCTTGGCTTTGCATTAAAGCTGTGTAATACAGCATGCATAAGCTTAAAGGAAGCCATTATTATTATCATCATCTTTATTTATATAAAAAAATAAAAAATTAAAAAATTAAAAAAAAAAAAAATCGCCATGTTTTCAATCCATAGCCATTACCAAAGAAAGGCATTTGTGGGCACATTTACATGTCCCAGCTCAGCTTCCCCGATTGCAGTGTAATAACGTTTTTTCTCAGAATTCTGAGCTGGAAACAGGTTTTTTTTTAACTTGTTTTAGACATTCAAATGTGAACACAGATGTACTATTTATTTATATATATTAAAAAATCACATATATAGTTGTGGACCAGGAATGCTGTTCGGAACGTTTGCGATGTTGGTCACGCAGTTGCGAGGTCGCAACTGCGAGCAGTGTATGGTGCACGACTTAGGCTGGATGAGCGCAGAACGCACTCATCTGCGAAGCGAGGCAAGCCGTGGATGGCGCAGGACATAGGCTAGATGAGCGCCAAACAGTTTAAGCACACAGGACTTAAGCTGCATTGTGAGGGGCGCAACTGCGAGCCAAGTGCGTAACTCTAAAAAAAAATTAAAAAAAATGTAACAAATATAATAACACACTCACAGACAGGACAGGGCGAGAGCCAGGAAGCCTGGGAGTGAGGTTACAAGCGATTTCTAGCAATATTTGGGGGTTTTCATGAATCCAAAATTGGCTAAGCAAAGAAAAAAGTGGCGCCCGAAAAACTTAAATTCAGAAACTGCATGAAAACGAGGCTGAGCAAAGCCAGGCACGCAGGACTTACAAAAAACACGACGGCAAACACAGTAACACTTACACCAACATCGCCAGGACGCGGGACTTTGAAAACAAAACAAATGGCTTTCAGCTTGTAACACGCAAACATTCAGCAGACACATAGAAGACAAACACACAGGGAAGGGACAGGGGGGAGATGGTGCAAAGAGACACATGGCATTCCCAAGCACAAAACTTGCAGGTTAACGAAACATGCAATGAGCGGACCGTACAGTAGGCGGGAGGAAAGGCTTGCAATGAGCGCCAAAGGCGATCGGCGTGGGGCTCATAATGAGCGCCAAAGGTGATCAGTGCAAAACAGGAAAGTTGAAGTACACAGGGAGAGGCTCGCAATGAGCGACAGAGGGTTCAAGCTTCAAGCTCCACCCATTTATGTACTACTCCAGTCCCTAACTTTCAGTTTTCTATACATGATGGGTGTCAACCAATCAATTTTCTTTCACATCTGTGACTTGGTAAAGAAGACAACTGGCTGACACCGATCATGCATACTGTGATCTAATACATTTCATCCATAAAAACTTATCAAGGTGGGACGTGAGTCTAACAGATCACCAGTCTGCCATAAACAACTTTTTACACATTTCTATTTTTAATAAAAAGAATAACAACAAAATTAAGAAATTGTTTGGATATGGATATATTACTTTGTATGCATAGAAAATAAATGTCCAACTATTTCATAGCAAAATAATCAACAGTCTTGTTTTAAATGGTTTGATACAAATACTATATCCTTTTGTGCAAATTCTGATTGCACTAAATGTTTTATCCTTATTTAATATGCCATATAGGCTGTATTAAATTGTGTCTTTCAAGATCCTGTAAGAGCCATCAGTGGCTTGTGATAAAAGGAAGTTCAAACTGATCATTAGACTGACTGAACCCATGGATGAATCAACTGTTTGGATTCCTACAAAGAGCCAGAGTAAACCCAAGTTTATATATCTCAGCTGGTTTAAAGCAACTATATCCTGCACAAGACTGGTTCACATATAAAACTGCACAATAAAAAAGTCGAAGGAGGATTATGCTCTCCAATTTCTTCACTAAACAAACGTCTGACAAACCCACAGCTCAAGAACTTCCCTGTCACAAACACACATGGGCATTGTCTTCGTTTTGTAAGAGCCATTATGGTCAAAGTCAGGTTTATGCAACTTAAAGGGACATGAACACAACATTTTTTGTGCATTTAAAAAAAGAGGAGGGTATTAACAATTAGAAAAGCTGTTTTTGTGCAAGAAATATATTAAGTAAAATTTGTTTACACTTCATTGAAGCTAACAGGAAATGCAGAGAACAGCTTAGTCTGCAGGTTTCATTGGCCGATAGAAGGTAAGCCCCTCAAAAGCAGTTAACCACCCAAATAAGATTTTTGTGCTTTGAAACCTTTATTTGAAAAAAGAAAGCACACTGTTCCAGATTATCAAATACCCTCGTTCTGAATGCAACAAAATATTTCCCTTTAAAGAACTACTGTAGTGTGGGAAAACCGTGCTTTCTGGTTATATAGGTAGTGGCATGCAATTAATAAGAAGATCCATAAAATAAAAAAAAACACATAAAAAACACGCAAATATGCAAAAAGAGTACTTAACTATTTTAAACTAACTAAAAAATACTCTGCCCATTATCAGATTGTGTTCTTTATAGCAGGATACTAAAGCATATGGTACTTCAGTGATCCTTTAAGGAGCTACAATACTGTCCCGCAAGGAGCACTGTTTTGTGTCTGAACCATTGTGCAACAAGTGCCATGCCAACACAAAAAAAAAAAACTTTTGTAATGGTAGGACCCTTTTTGTTTCCCTTCTTCCTCCCTCAGTTAGCCTTTTTCACCCTCTCTCAGCATCCAATGACCCTTTCAAATATTTTGAAAGCAAATGCTTTATTAACCTATAGGGGTTAATGTTAGGTGCCGTGGGTGTCCAGAAGAATCCCGTGATTATTGTTTAGTATGCCATCGGCATCAGTGGAGACCTCCATGATCAAGGGTTAACATTAGGTGCCATGGGGTCCATAGAGACCCCATGGTTATACTTTAGTTTAGTTTTGGGATACCATGGCTCATAAAAAGTAGTTTAGTATGAAGATGGAATCCAGGGGGATCCCTGTGCTCATTGCAGATAGCAGGTATGAAGAAGGAATCCCCAAGCTCATAGGAGATAGCGGGTCACAAGGGGGAATCCTGGGAGATTCTTGGGCATATAAGGTGTAGCATTAGTTTTTATGTAACCTTCTGCCATTGAAACAGGTTTATATAATAGACTAGCGAATTGCCCGTCAAAAAATGACGGCAATCAAATTGTAAGTGAGCTAATGCTGTTTGGTGTATAATAATAAAATAAATAATATAATAATAAAATAATATATTTTACATATTTTGAAGTAATATATGCAGAAAGCATTCTGTTGAAGAGCTGCAATCTGTTTTGATGTTGCTGCAGCATCAGTGCTGTGGAGCTGCTGTGTAAGCGTGATGAATGTGTGTAGTGTAATAGTGTGCGTGCGCAAGACAAATCCGTTAGCGTAGCTGTGTACTTCCGCATTGTATAAGTTATTGTTCTAAAACGGTGGCTAATGTGTGGTATGCAGCTGTGGCTCATTTAGCGTCCTTCGTTTTAAATGTTGTCCGACTTTTTCGCAATATCCGTAACGGTTTGGTGGTGTTTTGCGTGTTTAGAGTCTTGTAGCCTCGTTTTCGTTTTGTTCGGCGGCCATTTTTTCTCTCGCTTAGGTGATTTTCGGGTGTTTAAACTCCAAAATTTGTACTTAAATCGCAGTGTAACTTTACTTGCAGAGGTCCTGGGTGCACCACCTTGCTGTGGGTAAGCTTTTTATATGTTTGTTGTGTGTATTTATTGTGTTTCTAATGCGTTTGGGGTCACGCAGGTTGTGTCCCTTTTTTGTAACCTCGTATGTCTTTTTCGGCAATTCCGTAGGTGTTTGGTGGTGTTTTGCGTGTTTAGACTGCTGTAGCCTCGGTTTCTTCGGCGGACATTTTTTCTCTCGCTTAGAGAATTTTTCAGTGTCTAAACTCTTTTATTTTGTTAAATTGAGGTGTAACTTCAGTTTTTGAGGTCCTGGATGCCCCCTCTTCCTGTAGGTAAGCTTTTTATTTAGGCGTTGTGTGTATTTATTGTGTTTTTCATTTTTTCATTTGTGCAGGTTGCGGCCGATTTTTGCGAGGTCGTAATTGGTCGTAACGTGTTTCCTATTTTTTTGCGAGGTCCTTCGGCGCTACTTGCCAGCAATTGCAGCCCTCGCTTGCATGCTCACAACTATATATGTGCTAGGGATATGGGAGGATGTTAGGGTTACTGAGATTCAGACTCACAGAGTCCGTAGGTTTTACTGGCTTTTCTGCATGAGCCCGCTTACCGTATTGGTCCGAATATAAGCCGCACCCGCATATAAGCCGCACCCGTAAAGTTCAAGGGGATAAAATTGAAAAAAGATAGTACTCAAATATAAGCCGCACCCGTAAAATTGGAGAGAAAAAGACTCTCAAAGTGATCAGCCATTGCAAAAAACAGGCTTTCTAATTAGAACTGTAGCTTTTTTTTTTTTTGCAGGTTACAGGCTTTACAGGATATTAGAATCACCAAAACCGTAAATCGCTATTCAATACCGCAGTCTAAAGCACGAAAATCGGCACCCTTAACTCGCAATCCTGCAGTAATTTTGCGTTCGCAAATAGAAGCCGCACACGTAACAAGCAACGTTCGCAAATCGGCAATGATTTTTTTTACGGTCACGAATATAAGCCGCACCCGTAACTCGCAAGCTCAAATATCGGAAAAAAGGTGCGGCTTATATTCGGACCAATACGGTACTTGCAACTCCTGTAGTTGAGAGTCAGCCTTCCGAACATTTCTACGGGAGCAATGGAAGGTGTGACAAAGATATGGGTATTAAAGGATGCTACTAGGGATAAAGATAATTGCTATCTCAAAAAAAAACAAAGAAATGAAAGGTATCCCTTGACAAATAGTGCACACCCAAGACCCAATAACAATATAGAGAATAATGAATAATAAAACTTAACATTTAATAGTATCTTTAAAATACAAGGTTAAAATCTTGATGCTCTGATTTCTTCATGAAAAATAATAGTAATGATGGGAAGTGAGAAACTCCAAAGTCACCATATAATTATAAAACCACTGGGTCCTCTTATAGTATGACCAAGTGATAAAGTGCTATAGTGCTGTAAACAGTGAAGCAAGTATATATAGCAATACAAAAAAAAACTATATTGCATAAGTGAAGACAAGTGCAAAAATGCTGATAATAAAAATGTATAGTGCTAAATCACCTATAATAATATTAATATTAAAGTGCTGAATATTGATAGATATATCTAAAAATAGATATATCAAAATAATTAGTGCCAGTTATATGACAAAAGGAACATAAGAGGATCGATATTAGTGGAACATTTTAGTAATATTGTCCAGGAGTATTCATTTATTGATTTACAACTACTGCTATATAAAAGTTAGTTAATAGGAGCCACCTATTGTTAATTTCAATAACATCCGAATCCCAAATACAAATTCATAAATATGGAATAACTCCTATAATATTTGTTGATACCAGGTAATATTGTCTAGAAGTGGGATGGGGACTGAAAGTGTATAAGAACACAGCTATGGGTCTATTTCGAGTGAAACCCGGGGCTCCTAGCTCCACACAAGCTGCCAGACGCACGTTTCTAAATTATTTCATCAGGGATCTCACATTCCCACTGTGCAGACAGAAACTTCCTGTGTATTCACTATTGATCCTAAGGAAGATTATCTGCCTGATTCTAGGGCAACTTAGTTTTTTCAAAATGACATGGAGGTTCCACGTCTTAAAAATATTACAATTAACTACCCAACTATTTACTTGCATATTTAAACATCAATTTATTAACAAGTGTTTAAAAGCTGAAACCTTGAAAACAGTCCCTGCAACGGTCCGCCCCCTGTGGCTTATGCACAACATGTGTCTTAATGTACTAGATCATAGACTGTGTCTCAGCAGCATTCTAGTATCATTTAGAGGGGAATTTTGTTTTTTAAATGATATTTTCTGATTAAAGCTTTTTTTGCTGCTGTAAGCACATGTATTGATTGTAATGTTAAAAGGACTCTGTCACCACAGAATGTTAAAGAGCTTGAAAAACTGGCTATATTTAGTGTTATATATTTTTTTTCTAAAGTGAATCAGTCCTGGGAGACTCCATGTTTTTGCGGTATTTATAAGATGTTTTGGCATGCTAATTAGGACTAATCTGACTGTTTGTCTCTGTAGTGGCCAAAATGAAGACCTGCATTGTTATATGGCAGTTTGAGGTCTCTCCCACCCTTATCAAGTACTTTGATCGGTGCATTATAATACAGAAGCAGCAAAATCCATTCTAAGTATTTAATACATTATTTACTGTAGAGACATGCCATTTTCAACCCTAAATTAAAAAGGTGCATACCGTTTAAGGGGATCCTTCTGAAGTAAGCCGTCAAGTAAAGAGAGAAATTCTTGGGATGGCTTGGCAGCCGTAGGTGCTGTAAACGGGTCACAAATCTTTAGATTAGTCTTGGATGGTTATTTTAGACATACGTGTATTGAACTGTACAAACAATAGACCACTATTTTGAACAAAAAGGCAAGTCATACATCACAATACTGCCCATACAACAGAGTTTATTTCTTCAGTGATTTCTAAAATAAGTAAGTATTTAAATATAAACAAACAGTCAGGAGATCAAACAGAAGGTGTAATGCCAAGGTTCAAATGTAAATATTAAAAGCTATAATAATGTCTTCTTAAAATACTGATTTAATTGCTAATCAATTATTAAATAAAGACCTATATTATATAACCACTACAGTTTAAACCACAGAGAGAAAAAAAATGCAATCTCAAGAATATGAAAAAATTGGTTAAGAAAATAGTTTAAAGGTACCACGTAATGTCGCAAAGATTAAGGCTCGCTTTATAAACTAGGAACATTTCCAACATGAATATTACATTATTTAAATTTAAAAAAAAAAAAACTAATTTCCAGTTTCCCTTTTCTAAAAATGTGTAACATTTTATTTTGTCTTTTTGTGCTCGTTATACAAAACATACGTACCCTTTGGAAGTGAGAAGTCTTGATTTGTAATTTTCTCTACCAACTCTGAGAAGCTTTCTGAGAAGAATGGAGGCTGACCTGTATACAAAAGAGCAGAAAGATTTGTAGATGAACTAGAACTGAAGAGTAAATCACTTCCATGCTTTTGAACAGAAGAAGATGATGGGAAATTAATTCATTTTAAAATTGACATTAACATGACAAAAGCCATCTTCAATATCTCAGGTATGGCTCACTTCAGAAAAAATGGCTCTTACAATGTACAACTCTGTATACTGCTTAAAAAGTACATTAACTTTTTTTTAGGTTTCCCTTCAATTTTTTAAAAATGTACTACAAGAGGTTTGAATGACTGAGGCAAATATATTGCAACAAAGAAATTAAAATGTCAATTGAGTTGTTTTCTTATTTAACAGCTAACCCAAGAATGTTTGAAGTAGGGATGCAGAATTTGTTGCCCCGGGGATTGATGTAGCTACAGTCTCATTCCATATGACACCCTGCATGTACTGCCCAGATGTTTTTAGTAATGCCAGTTGAATTCCAAGAAATACATTTTTTATATATCAGTACAGGATGGTTAAGCAGACTAAATAGCCAATAACAACTGAATGAGGGGTCATATATAACAACCGGTGAGCATAGGCAGGGTTGGCCAAAAGCATCTAACACTTAGGAGCCAGAAATATTTTCTATATGTTTATATCAGGGGTGGGCAAGATCGGTGCTGGAGAACCCCACACAGGGGGATTTGGAGATATCCCCAAGGCATACAGGTGAGTGAATTGCTTCTTCTACTGACCCCTTGCACATAAAATATATCCTCAAATGCAGGCCTGTGTGGGGCCCTCCAGGACAAGACTTGCCTACCCCTGTTATATATGAACGATCCATAATTCATGGGATTGAATTACATTAGTATAAAATCATATTTCAAACTTGTAAGAATATATATATATACTACTGTACGGTGGAGGGATTCTATCGCTCTTTTGCCCACCATATTATAAATGATTGTTGTGGTGAACTACCTTCTCATAAGGTCCACAACACGGGCTGAGATCCTGCTCCATGCTGATGATAGCCAGTAAGCTTGAAACAGCTGTACATGGATTGGATACTCCGCCTGTGTTTATTCCAACCTTGGCTTTGCATTAAAGCTGTGTAATACAGCATGCATAAGCTTAAAGGAAGCCATGTTTGATGATGGCTATGGAATGAAGAGCGAGGCATTTGTGGGCATGTTTGTGTGTCCCAGCTCAAGTTCCCAGAATGCAGTGTAATAACTGTTTTTCTCGGAACTCTGAGCTGGAAGCAGGTTTTTTTACTTGCTTTAGACATTCAAATGTGAGCACAGATGTACTTTTTATTTACTATATATATATATATATATATATATATATATATATATATATATATATATATATACACACATATATATATATATATATATATACACACATATATATATATATATACACATATATATATGTATACACATATACACACACATTCCATATGCTCTCATACTGATGTAAATAACAATTATACTGGAAAAATGACTAAATTTAATCTGAAGATTTAAGTTATTTTTATTCCAATAAATTAGGACTAAAATGTGAAACAAAAATAAAAGTAGACAATGTCAATAGCTACATAATGTGGTATATTCTTAAAAAAAAAAAAAAAAAATGGATAGCTCTTAAATCCTATTTCATGCTTCAATTAATAATCATCAAAAATAAAAAAATATTCTGCTAGACCAATGCTGCTTAACTTTTTTTTTTACTCTGGTTTATAACGGCCAGTGACCTGAAGGGCAGAATTAAAACAATCATTAAAACATGCATATCTAAAAATATGTAAAATTAATATATTTTTGTATGAAATGACTAAATGTTTCAGAATTTAAATAAGATACCCCAAGTGTTTAAAAGGTCCCATGCGTTTTATTTTATTAATATTCGATTTGGGAGGAGATTCACCCTGGGCAGTCAGTGAGCCACAGAAATCAGCTGGCCCGTATCCAGCTCAGTGGCTGCCAGTTGTAACTTCATTATAACCCTTTTAAAACAACATAAAATTTTAGCTGCCTCCTACCAAAAATTTGCAAGGAAACATATCACCCAACATTTCTTAAATGAACCATTAGCTTTTATTCAACACTGAACAATATTTTACATTTCACATTAGACAGTAAATTATATATACTGTATATTTAAACTGTGCGCACAAAACTAACCTGCAAACATTTCATAGAACACACATCCAAGTGACCACAGATCACTCGCAACTGTAAAATCTGCTCCCTTCAAAATTTCTGGAGCAGCATAAACAGGAGACCCTGCAGAAAGAAATAAGAAGTGAAAATATACGCTGAACATATTATACACCACAACACCCCAAAGAGGAAGATACCCAAGCATTGTACGGGCTGCACTGTGCATTGCGGTGTCCAATGTGCGACATTTACTAAAGAAAAAACTGAACTGCAGCTCGTCACACACCATCGCGGCCAATACAATAGCTTTGTACAACCAAATATCTACTTCTCTTCTAAGCTTCAGAAGAGATCTCTTGAAGGGTTATTTCTTTAGAAGTTTTTCAGCTGTGCATTTGTGTCCGTCTCTCTGTGACCTTATAGACCACGGAACATCATGTCTCGGGTTGTGCTTATCTATAAGGAGATCTTGGCAAAGATACTGGAGTGGGTTGCCAGATCCTTCTCTAGGGGACCACAATTTGTCTGACCTCTCTGCTATGACCTGCCCATCTTGGGTGACCCTACAGGGTATAGATCACAGTTTCATTGAGGTACACAAGTCCCTTCACCACAACAAGCTAGCGATCCAGAAGGAGTGAAGCATTATAATTAAAAGGGATATCTAAGTGAGATGGATTAATACATAGATATACATGCACTCTGTAGGCAAAGAGCAGACTATGTGTATGCAGCACATGTCATAAAAGATTTTATTTTTATTAATATCAAAAAATCCTTTATGTTGACACCCCCAGGGGGTGTCTACACAACTCCCTGGTCTCCACCCAATCAGTATGCAGCATCCGGGGAGCAATATTAACCTGTTCTTGCTAGCTCCGCCAATCTCTTGCAGCTTCCTGTCACATGTCAGTGATACACTACATTTCCCAGGCTTTTTTGCTACATATCCCATGCTGCTTTGCACCACACCCAATAGGAGAGCAGTGTTGTCAGCCTCCCAGTCACTGCTGGTCTGGACAGCAACAATATTGTGTTTTTGTTCCCATTTGTTTTAAGTATAAATAAGATGAACAATGTCCATGCCAGTCCTTGTTTTTCTGCTTGGGTCTGTTCTCTGTAGCTCATGAAGACACAGACTTTGCTGTGCCTCATACTGACCAATCAGGGACCTTCTCTCAGCTATAATATGCAATGTGACGCTGAGATAGACTAGGGCATTACACTGCGCAGTCAGTACTAATGAGTTGGACTCTGCATAAACTGCAGTGGGCAGACACATACAGGTACTATTTGAATTATTTTAGGCAGTATAAACAGGGCTTATAAGCACTAATTAAGAAAATAAAGTACATACAAGTAAAGATATAGATATATAGATAAAGAGATATAGATATATAGATATAAATAAGATTATATACCCAACATCAAGAAACATTCCATATGCCTTAAAAGGTGATAGGTCTCCTAAACATAAGTTACTACTAAATAAAAAGCCACTTGGAGATAAAAATCTGTTAAAATTATTAAACATTTTGCATTAATGCTGCAATTTCTTATAGTCTCTGTGTAGCTGGTTCAACTGACACATTAAAATTGAAGTATGTAATCTGATCTTTTGAGTCCATCAGATTAGAAACTCCAAGTTCCAGTGTGACAATCACACCATTAAAAATGCAGAAAAGAACAATTCTCTCTCGCCTCCTCAAACATGGTTAAAAGAAAGACTACACGAGTACCCCAAGAAACACTGTAATCCTACTATAGACATATTTAAAATACTCCGTTTTGAAAAACTACACTTAAAAATGATAAAAATATATTCATAATGTAAAAAATTACCAGCCTTTTTATGATACTAGCGAATTGCCTGTCAAGAAATTACGGTCATAAACTTGTAAGGCAGGTCATGCTGTTTGCCACACAATGTAAGGCTTTTGATCCTCGGCCGACATTTTTTGTCGCTTAGGAGATTTTCGAGTGCCAAAACTAGTCAAATTCGGTTTAAATTTGAGTGCAACCTCACTCCCAGACGTCCTGGCTGTCCCTCTTTGCCGTTAATTTCGTATTTTTTCAACCTCTGATTTTATTTTCAAAGTCCCGTGGCCCGTAATTTTTTTTTTCTAAGTTTCGATTTCCTTTGCAAAGTGTTACGGGCCGTAATTTTTCCATGCAATTTTTTCAAACTGCTACGGGTCTCGCATTGTGAATTGTAGAATTGAGATTTCTATTGATCTGTAGTCCCGCGGGTCATCTCCACAGCGCTCATTGCCCAAGTCGTACAGGGTCGCAGGGATAAGCGCCTATAGGCTCATCTCCACCAGCGCAAGGAGCACCTTTGGCGCTCCTTGTCTGCGACTGCAGCCCTCTCTTTGCAAGGGCCACAGGCTCGCTGTGCGAGCCCGCAAGCATTAGCAACAGCCCGCAATGCTCACAACTATATATAAGTTATTATACTGCCATGGAAACTACCATCTTGTTGATCTATCTAATCATGGTAGCTGCATTATGAAAACGTGTTCGCTAAAATCGCAAGTACTGTACAGTAAAGAATAATTGCATCTAAAAGTTAAAAATGAAAGGGACTCTGTCACCCCAACAGTAAGTTGATTTAAATGTAAAAAGCGTTACACACTGGCTATACATTGTATTAGCAGTTTTTTTTCTACAGTATATCATTACGGAAATATTTAGAATTGATTTTGCAGCTGTGTATGCAAATGTGCGGCTCACAGTACTTAAGGTGGGAGAGGGGTAAAAATTGCAGCCCCTTTATTTTGCCCACTACAGAGACTGTAATGCAAACTAGCACATCAAAGCTGCTAATTAATGCGGATGAACGACTAATTAGCATACAAATGCAGCAACAACAACATGGCAGGATTGATTCACTTCCAAGAAAAATGCATAACACAACATATGGCCAGTTTTTCATGCTCTTTAAGAGTAACAAACTTGATATTGTGATGACAGAGTACCTTTAAAAGGGTGTCAATTTTTTTGCTGTCTAAAAACAATTTGAACTCATTAGCACGTTTAGTTCAAAAGACAACGTAGAAAATGGAAACCACAGTGGTCCTTTCACACGTTTACACACAAATTATGTTTTTTTAATATAGCTTATGATCCCTTTTTAAAAGTCTCTGGCTGACACCTACGTAGTTGTATTGTGTGGTTCCTATTTACATCCCCTTCAGGGTTTAACACAATCTGGGCAGATTAGATTTAAGGGGATTTCAAATGAACCAAGATACAGTACCCTTGAGTTGGTTTCTCGTGTTTCTGCGGGGCGTAGGCTCAACCATCTCACCAGAACTGTCTTCGGATCTGAGCATTGCAAAAAACTCTTCTAAGCTTTCCCCTTCGGCTTTGGAGTAACTAAAATTTGTTATTTTTAACTTGCCCGATCCATCCAAAAGAATCTGTGGGGAAAAGGAAAAAAGAGAAAAATCATTATACTTGAAGTACTACTAAAGAATCACGTTTGTTACTTAAAGAAAAGCGGACACAAAAGAGAATATGTATCTTAAAGGTCCATTAAATTGCTCTGCACCATCAAGTACAGCACATAAAAATCAAAACAGAAAATGTGTAAAAGATCATTTAAAGCTCTTTTCACAGTTTTATAGTGGTTTAAAAATGCTGTCATGATATCCATTATGGATATCAAACTGTTGCTTTAACCTGACCTGGAGTAGGAATGTCTGCACCACACAATTAACTGAACTTTTAGATACATTGCATTGGTTCCAGTATGGACCAAAAATGACAAGCTCTGTCTAAATGCAGATGTATTTAGATTGGCATATTTAATAAATAACAATACACACCCAGCAATGCAAAACTACTATTTTTTTTTATTAAAGGATCACTGCAGCTCAAGGAAAAAAAAAACACTGTTACTTTTCAAGTATGTACCAATCTAACAATTTTAGCAGCAGTGTAAATCATGAACATAAAACATTTTGTGAAAAAATATGAATTATTGAAGACTTTGTTTATATTTACAGGATCCATTTGTGTGTGTGTTATCTCCCATCCTGAGAGCTGGGTGATGAGGGTGTGTGTTTGAGCTTTTTTTTTTTTTTTTTTTTTTAAACACAAAAGCTAAATCTCCCTATGCTTCATACTGGGTGAAAAAGAACAATACATCAAATATAGAACTAATACTGGAATTATAACCATTCCTTCCAGAACCTACAAGGAAGCTGCTTGCTAGTACCACCAGCTGGTGCAGCTATTTATGTACTATACCAGAGCAGAGTAAGATAGGTGCCTAAAAACACTAACTTCAAAATCTCATAACTCAGGTACTAGCAATTTTACCTGAACATTATTCTGTGACTTGGGAAAGGTAACCTAAATGACTGTTTCTGGGAACCCACCTCACCATCATTGTAAGGTTTGCTCTCCATCGCAGCTGTAAATTAACACGTACATATCCAGGGTGTGTGGGATTTCACCAATTTTTACTGTTTTTTCACATTTCTCTGATTTCAAAATATCACCTTTAGAGGAAAGTGATCACATTTATGTGGTTATATATGTGCCAATATCTATTTATTTGAGATTACATGTTTTTGTTTCTATATCAGACTATGGCAATGGAGTGCTGAAAAAGCTATGTACACAAGACAACCCTTGTAAGATAAATTTGTTTTTCACATGGCAGTAAAACAGAGGTTTTGTTCCTGCTGTTCCTCTTGGAGGTAAAAGTCAGTTCCCAAGCATGGTGCCAATATTTGCAAGCTCCAGTCTATAGCTGTTTGCACTTCACATTGCTCTGTAAAATTGATAATTAATTCCAAAAAAGGAAACTAAATTTACTGCTATAATCCATCTAAACACAGAAACATGCTGAAAAGTATTAGAATATTTATATATTTTACACCTCATTGTTTTCTTTTAAAATTTAGATTACCTTTTGAATTATAAAGATATAATTTCTAACATCTAATCAGTATTGATTTTGACTTGAAAGAGAATCGCATATCTTAAAAATGCATCACTGTATACTGTAATACACTTTTTTTTCTGTCCGTGTTACTGCACAGCTGACACTTTATTTTGTCTTATAAACAGGATACAGATAAACAAAAGTTGCCTCATCAGTTTGGGTAAAATAGGTAAAAGCTAAATTTTGTATTGATGTAGTGAACCTACAATTATTTTAGTTCCACATATTGTCAGGGCCTAAATGCATTTTGTGTGGGTGTTTCTGGGTAAATGATCTCACCTTTCGAGGTGTAAGGTCACAGAAAAGTACCCCAAGTTGATGTATATAATGTAGCCCAGAAACAATATCAATGGCAAATCCTCTCAGGGTCTCTTCTGGTAGATATTCATCCTGAGCAATAATGGTTTCAAGCGATCCTCCTGCAATACATTTTAAAAACAAATGAATAGAATAAGAGCATCAATGTGGACAGTTTGTTCTTTAGTCAAACCTGACATAACTGAGTATAAAAGCTCAAACGGAAAGAAACCATCACAATGAATAGGTGAACATCTAAAAAAGCAGTTTTTGAGGTTTTTCGACTGATCCAGGAAGATCAAGTAACTGATGACAGAATCCGGTAGATCAAGCAGAAGAGTTGTTTATTGCAACATGTACAAAGTGACTTCTTACAGCACAGGTTGCTTATAGAGATGCCTGGCACTATGCTACATTACAGGGAATAATATATCCAATGACGTATTGCACTTATATATTCAGAAACAGCCACGTTCTTACACTACAAAGCATCCACAACCATAGCAAAACCATAGTTGGGTCAAGCCTAGCAATCACCCATCTCATGTCAACAATGCAGGTACAGATCAAGAAACAGATTATTGCAGGAAAGGGATCTATGTATATAAGTCAAGGCTAGTATAACATGGTGGTTAGGCTGACAAAATGGAGGACAAAATGGCTGAAAGCATAAAAAATGTAGGAAGAACTTCCTTATAATACTGCTAACTAATTAAATGCTTTCCAAATAACCGTAGATACCACATTTGCGTAAGAGAGCACTGTAGTCCCATATTAAAAACATGCTCTTTTTTTGTAGCATTGCATTTGGTTTGTAGTCACTGTAACGGAACCCATCACTGTTTTACCCTGTTTTATGATTATTATGGTTAAAATATGATCCTACTATATGTATGTTGGTTGATGCTCTGCAGAATATTGTCCCAGACATTTGCAGCTACTTGGCATGGGAGATAATCCTGTTACAGCGACTCTGCATAAGATAAAGGAAGTCTATTGTATACAGTGTTTTCATTCTCAGATAAGAACAAAGAAGTGTAATTGAATCAATATCTGATTGTATCAAAGTTGCCAGGGAGGTGTGACCCCCCTATTGTTCTCTTTATGTGTATTGTGTGTGGCCAAATATGGGCATGTGTATTACCTGTGGCCAAAGAGATGTATATATATTTCTGTATAGGTAAATAAAGTCAGTATTCATTTGACTCCCAAATTGTGTGTCGTCCAATATGGGAGGTCGGGAATGGTGAAACTGTAGTGCCTCTTGGGTATTTTACCGTATACCAGCGGAGATTTTGGACTGCGTGTTCCAGCTCCGTTACAGTCACCATTTTCTTTTTATCTGCTTTTACGAGAAGGAGGCAACCTTGAATAGAGATAAGCTTTTAGCAGCTTCGATGGACATCCTGATGCTAGTTGAAATCCTCCCTGTTGGGCAGCCAGTCTGATCAAAGCAAGGTAGCAGCTGACATAATAAAATATTTACAGCATCCTAAATATACCCAAATAATTGTATGCACACAGATCTCTTTGAAGGAGGTCTATGCAGTGTGTGATTGTAGCATCTGAATTGTTCTTTAATGTGGTTAATATGCTAGAGAACACTTACTAGATCAGTTTTACTTGCTTTAAATATGTCATAAACCTATATGCCAGAGGTAGAAATCTCAGAGTTGGCTTCCACATTTCCACTGTTACAGACAGAAGCTTTCTCTGCATTTAAATTCTCCTCCCATCAGTGGAAAGAGTGCAGCAGAAAATAAAATGGCAGATTCCACTGCAGAATACATGCATATAAAAAAGGTAATACATTTAAGGCATTATTTGTTTTTTCTATCTTTCTATAGACCGTTTGCTTGTCATCAAGCGTGGTATTTTAAAGAATCACCTTCATAGTTTAAAAAATTTAAGAAACATAAAATTAAAAAATATACAGCACTGCATGCTAGTCATGTTTTTCAGAATAAGCATTTAGGAAACAAATAAACAGTGGGTAATGTATATGATCTAAGTGTACCTCTGATAATGAAATGCAAAACTGGCAATACTTATATCAATCACATCTTTATATAGGGGTGGACCATTCCTTTAAACCTCCGAAACAGGACTCCTAAAATTTTTACGGTTGGCTCCTAAAAATTAAAAAATGTAGTGGATCTCTAGGACTGGCTTCCTTCCAAGCTCCTAGAAAAAAAGGTTTTTATTCACACCTGATCATATATTGGACATAAATCTACATTCAGTATTGCCTAGAAGCGGACACTTGTCTCTTACAGATGAATATCTTGATGTACAGTGGATATAAAAAGTTTAGCCTGGCTTGTTTTTCAATTGAGTTGTACAGTTTATAGGTCACATTAAAAGGTGGAAAAAGTTCTGAAATGATTTATCTTTGTCTAATTTTTTTACAGCACAGAAACCTGACATTTTAAAAGGGGTGTGTAGACTTTTTATATCCACTGTATAAAAAAACAGCAAAAATTGGGAGTATACACTCCAATTTGGTATTCTTTGGTTTATCTATGTAGACATGCATTGGTACAACCTAAGGATGCCCAATATAAAGTCGAGAGAACCTGTTCCTAATAATCTTCCCGAGAAATATTCAAAGAAACATTATATATAGCGCAACTCCTCTAATTACTGGAGAAACATTAGGGGTACTTTATAAAAGTGCATGAAAAATTACTCCTAGTGACCTGCCTTTCTGGATTCACTACTCTGATTTTTGAAGGCAAGCTTTGCACAATCCACTTTGTCAAGGTGTTTATTATTGCTCAGTTTAATATTATATCAATATACAGTTAATTAAGTTTACATAATATTTCTGTCATGCAGCTATTCTACATTAATTTCCAGACTAATTCTATTAGTGTCTAGGGTATACTTTTCTAATGTTGCAAAATCTATCATCACTGTACAACACGATCGATCCTGGCAAGATTAATTTTACGGTTTTGGACCCTCGTATATCTGAATCTATTTACTAATGAACTATTGTAATTTAGGAAAAACTTCAAGTTTGTGAAGTAACAAACTAGCATCAGCAGTTGTGTAAGCTAAGGACATAAAATATTTTTTTAGAGAAAGATCTTGATTTTTGAAAAATCTGTGTATAGATTGCCCTGTCTTGTTTGACTTCCTGCTAAACTGGAGCCTGAGAAACTGTGCTTATATTACCACTGGAAGGAAGAGTGGGGTTGGAGAGAGCGGTGATGGGTATTTGTTATATCATTGTAACATTTAATAGTTGATATTTCCCCCCTGTCCTTGCACATAATCAAAAAGTAAAGAATAAATGCTCCTGCAGAATTATATACGGCCCTCTCAAAAATCAGCTTTTAATGTGTGGATCAGCAAAGGCATCAAAATATTTATCTATTTCTAATCTAGCTTTAAGACATTTTCACGACATAAAATCATCATTTTTAAACATATTTTCATCATATAGTGTTCTTTTAACACCACAAATAATAAAAAGGTTGCACCCACTATCTTGTAAAAGTAGACAGTTCTCGGGGTACAATGATTTACTGCAGGTACAGCTACATTAAAACATCTAATGATAAATTAGCACTCTTAGCTGAAGTTCATTTATATATCGAAACTAGCAAAGTAACATTAATTTACTCTTGATGTACAATTGTTACAACTGATATATAAAATGTTCACCTTGCAGATCAAATAACACACTGACATATTGCAATGTCAAATCATCTAGACCTAATAAGATTAGATCAAATTAGCTAAAAAATACAAATGTATCTAGTTAATCATTAAAACTCAAATCTTTCATGTGGGAAAACTTGATAAACAGCTCAACATTTCCTGTAATTGTGTCACTTCCCTTGCAATGTACAACTAATTTTATTATTCCCTGTTGAATCCACATGAGTTGTTTCTGGGAATGGTACCAAATGAATTATAGACTATGATCACAAATGAGAAGTCATTCCAACTGATCTAAAAAGGCAGGCGCTTGGGTGACAGGGCGTGTTAATGAACTCAAGTTATAATGTAATGATTATATTGCTTTAACAGATGGGACCTGATGTTACTAAAAGCCTGGAGTGATATCTCACCTGTACACAGCTCCATGACAAGCCACAGATGGTTACTTGTCTCGTACCACTCATGGAAATTGACCACGTTCCTGTGTCTAATGTTGTGTATCAATCGAACCTGAAATATAGGATAACAAAAATCAGTTATACAAGCATAGCTCTATAAAATGAGTTAGGGGATTTACATTACATAAAAACATTTTTAAAAAAAGGTGCCAATTGTAAAGTAGGTATGCCCAAAGCTGGTGCTCAATAGGATTTACCACACCAGATTTCCAGGTGAGTCCATCAGTAGCTGCATTTTTGGATTTTGTTACTAGTAATAACATATAAAAAATAAAAAAAATTGTCTGGTATTGGATTTCAGGGGAGTCGGACCAAAGCATTTTATAATTTAGCAGATCTTTATATTATTGTTACGAGCAACAACAAAACTAGAGGTGCTCATTCCAAGAACACACATTATAATAATAATAATAATAATAATAATAATAATAATAATAATAATAAATTACAAAAAAAATAAATAGAAGAAGTGCTCAGAGAACTAACTAGCCTTAATTGGACAGGATAACCTTAGCCTTAATTGGGCATCATTAATGAGGTGCAACTGAACTCCTTAAGGCACAGTAAGCAAGGGGTCCATGTCTGAAATCCACCCTTAGGGAGACTAGGCACACAGCCATTTGCATCAACAACAACAAAAATAGAGGTGCTCAATCTGAGAATGAACAAACCTTAATAGGTTAGTTCTACAAACATAATTACCCAGTCAATTTTAGCTCACTTGTATCCTGTAGCATATCACTGTAGCATACTGTGCCTTAGGCGGAAACGTAGGTGTGGAGTTTGCTGATTTTCCCGCTCTATGGAGCGAGACCAGATGGTTATACCACAGGATATTTCTCCCTGTAAAAGGGCACAAGTAAGCTAAAAAGGAAACTGCTCTCAGAGTGGGTTATCATGTCCATAGAACTAACCAATTAAGATTAGTTTGTTATGTGAATGAGCACCTCTATTTTGTTGTTGATTATTATTATTCTCACCATTAGGACTATATAATTGCAGAAAGAATAGAGTTTCCTGCTAATGGAACCTTAGATTCTAAAGCAAGGAGACTCCATAGGCATGCCTAAGTGCAAATCAGGAGTACTAAGGCCCCGTTCTTCCAGATCTTGTTCCATTACTAAATATATAAAACTATCTTAGCTTTTATAATCTTTTGCCAACTTTCTAAAATGTAAGAGGACAAAAGGGAAGAAGAGGTATTAACTGTGTGAGTATCATAATAGCCAAATGTTCAATGTACAGGGTCGAGCCTACTTTTGACACCAGCAGCATGTAGCCAATGAAATACGGCATAAGTCATCAACTGGCTCAGTGAGTATATAAAAGGTGACATGTAGGCATTCTGCAAACATATCAACCATCGCTGTCATAGGTAAAATGTACTATTTATCAGTCTTTGAAAAGGGGATGATCATTGGCTTCCGGGCCAAGGGTGACCGTATTTCTGAAAAAGTGCACTTTGTGAAATGTTCCCCTGCGGTGCTTAAAGTGTATTGTGACTCGACAAAAGGCATCATTACGAAAAAACGGAGTGGAAAGTTTGTCACTGATGGCAGAGGTGATTTTCAGGTGTGACTGTATGTGAGGGCCAACAGACAAGCTACAGTAGAGCGTGAGGGTTCATAGTCAGAAATGTCTTCAATACGCACAACCGTACCGAAAATGGACCTCTTCTGATTGGCAAAGGGTTGCCTTCTTTGATGGGTCAGGTTTTCTGCTTCATCAACTGGACAGATATTGGCGTGTCAGACGCGAAACCTATGAGAACAAACACTCTGCAACCAGTGCTGAAAGAACACAAGCTGATGGCAGAAGCCTTATTGTCTGGGGAATATTTTCTTGGCACTGTCTGGGTCCACTCATACCTCTGGAAGGCACGGTCAACCGATTGGGCTATCTATCCATCCTTGCAGATCAAGTACACCCATGCATGTTGATGGTCTTCCTTGGAGCAATGCAACAGGTCACATGGCCAGAATTGTCCGGGAGTGGTTGGAGGAGCACGACAAAGACTTCCAAGCACTTGCCTGGACTCCAAAAACCCCAGACTTGAGCACCTGTGAGATCACCTCGATCACCATGTTCGCCGTATGGTTCCTCCACAATGCACTCTGCATGGCTCCAGATTCCATTACCAACCTTCAGCATATTACTGACTCACGACCATGCCGTCAATCTGCTATTCGTGCTGCACACAACGGTTATTCAGGATAGTAGGTCATAATAATGTGACTCGACTGTGTATTTCTTTTTTATGTCCTTTATACATGAAAAGATGGAGTATTTACAATGATAGTAGGATAGTTAACAAAAAAATATGCAACTGATAATCTGCTAACAGAAAAGATCAGTCTTTTAATTTGTGCTATGACTGTAAAAGCAATTACTGCTGTTTGTGAAGTATAAACCTGTTATTGTTTTGGAATCATTGCTTATAGGGTAATACTAAAGCTTGTTATCTATCTATAAGAACTGTGACATTCCATTGTTATGGACTACGGTTAATCAGTGTATTTCAATTAAAATTCAAGGCATGCCATTTAACACCACAGTAATCCAAGTCTATGCTCCAACCATGGATGCTGATGGGGCTGAAATTGTTAAATTCAAAGAGGATATTCCACATTTCCCAGATAGAACACCAAGAAATGATGTTACTCTCATTATAGGAGATTGGAATGCTACAGTAGGGAACCAGAAGACCCTGGAATAACTGGAGTACAAAATGAAACCAGTCAGAGATTAGTAGAAGTAGAAGTAAGAAGTAAGAGACAGTCTCACCTCCTTACATCCAGCTCACACCACAACCAGCTGTTCTTATGAACTATTTACTGTCCTTAGGTGATTGATTAATAATGGACTGTACCTGGGGTAAGAAGAAAACACTTTCCTACATGAATTACGTTTTATTTATTCTGTATGTGTATAAACTTCATCAGGGTCTACTAGAAGGGGAGAAGTCGCGAAAGGTCCAGCCAATACACTAAAAGTCAGATGACCCCTGGTTGGACTGTTATGCATATGTTTACCCACACATTCTCATTAACCCCTTTTACCCGATCCTCTGAGTAGACCAAACAAGTCAATGAACTTCAGATATCTCTGGGTAGGACCATTGACCCAATGAGTGCATGATTCAGTTACTTCAGATAAGAAGGCCACGTTGACCACTCCTTGTCACAGACACTGCAGTGCCCAGCCACCCTTGCAGAAAACACATAGTTTCCTATTCTTGGAATATGCTCTGATCCTCTCTCAAGGCAGCCTGCCTGGATTGGTTAAGCGCTAGTACAAAGAACTGGAATCAGCAGAGTATAAGTTTAAGAAATTGCAAACCCCAACTATATTTTATAGTGGGAATCCATCAATCTTATACACACACACACACTCTAAACAATTTTTTTTCTCCATGGCCCACTGAGACCTGGCAATATGGGATTCTAATTTAAAAATGAGGATTGACAGGGATTTTAGGAGGCATTTGGAAATGGCTTCCTTACTTAGTTTTAAGGGTGACCATACAACATCTTAGCCTTATATGGAGGTTAAAGAAACACCCAGACTAGAGCTGGAGTGCTGCTAGTTAGTCTCTGAACTGCCACAAGGATTCCTTCTTACACCAGTCTCTGCATCTGCCAGCATACCCCAATATCCACTAAATCAAGGAGGTGGTTGTAACAGTAAATCCTTTCTTACAACATACTGCCAAAAGGAACCACTGACTCGATAGTTGTTGCAGGTTACCACTAGTTTTAATCAAGGAATCTGTTATCAGCTGGGACAGCTCTTTTAATCTTGGCATGCACTACAATCTGCCCCCCCCAATCATTCCTCACTGACCCTGAAAAGGCATCAGGTAAATGCTGTATACCACATCTTCCACCAATTTGATTACCTGCCAACAATTGGCTACAGGACTGGACAAACAGATACAGTAAAGTACTAGCATGGAACAGATACTGTTACCATCCGGACTGCCTCAAATTCTAAACTTGCACACTTAGTATTAACAGGTTTTCAATCTTAACAACTGATGACAGATTTTTATTGTTCTATTGTCTTACTTTGATTGAAATACAGACGATGTAAAGTGTCATTAATTATACCAGACTTTATATCTGTGGAAGATTTCAAAATTCAAATGGACACATTTTACACTACCATTCCTTCTTAAGGGTTTAGATGACTTTAGCAAGTGCTAAACCTCTCAACAATTATCTTTTTGACAATCAGTAATACATCATGTATATAATGCAATGAGACTTAATCAATTCACCATTTTTTCTTGTTTTCTTTTTTGGACATCCCTCATAAAACTTACCGCAACTATTGCCAGATGGTAAAACACTAACCTCATATACGTTCACCATCTATAAATTACTGATTAGTGTACTAACTATTATCATTAGACCTCCACTACTTATAGTTACAGGTGATTATATATTTGTTACCAATCTTTTAAAATGAGACATTAAATACAACTTTATATATATATATATATATATATATATATATATATATATAAGTTATCCTTAT
Source organism: Discoglossus pictus (assembly GCA_027410445.1). NCBI lineage: Eukaryota > Metazoa > Chordata > Amphibia > Anura > Alytidae > Discoglossus > Discoglossus pictus. Next base: position 303,700,574 of record CM050166.1, on the reverse strand, counting down.
TTAATATACTAAGTTATTAGATACCATTACTCCCATTTACAGCCACTTATGGACATCACATATTATAATTGTCCAACTACGATTCGCCGTCAAGCTGTCTTGTGCGTAGTGCGTACGACTTAGCGATGAGCACCACAGGCGGTCATCGCACAGCGAGGCGAGCCGTTAAACCCTACCACTTTACCGATGGTACGACTTTGAGATGAGTGCCGCAGGCGCTCAGCGCCCGGCAAACCTCGCTCAGCGAGGCGAGCCGTTAAACTGTAGCACTTTGGCAATGAGCGCCGCAGGCGCTCATTACAGACGAGCCTCGCATAGCGAGGCGAGCCGTTAAACCGTAGCAGTTTTTTACACAAGACGCAGGACTTAGAAAAAAAATCAGAGATTAAAAAAATTACGAGATAAGCGGCAGAACCAAAACAATAGAAAAAAAACACTAAATACACACTAAAAAATAAAAAAAAAGGTCACTTACAGCATGGGGAACCAGGCAGAACGTCTGGGAGTGAGTTGGAACTCCAATTTACATCGATTTAGACGAGTTACAAAGATCCAAAATCGGCTAAGCGAGAAAAAAAATGGGCGCCGAAAAAAATGAAAACGAGGCTATACTACTACGAACTGCGCAAAACACAGACACAGACGTATGTGCTCGAAAAACAACGAGACAAAGGATGCGCATTAACCGCACAATGAGTAAAAAAAAGACAGTAGCGAGTACATTTTACGAAACGCAATTTAAAAAAGTTAAAAAAAAACTGTGTATTTATTTTAGGGAAATAAAAAAGGGACAAATGTAGCTGAGACATTTTGTATTGCAAACACATTTCACAACATTTAATTTTTATTGACCGTCATTTTACCGTTTTACCATATTTACCGTTAAACCGTAGTACTTTAGCAGGCTTAGCGATGAGCGCCGCAGGCGATCATCGCCCGGCGAGCCGTTAAACCGTAGTACTTTGGCAATGAGCACCGCAGGCGCTCATTGCAGGCGATCCTCGCATAGCGAGGCGAGCCGTTAAACCCCAGCACAAAATACGTCCGCAACTCGCGAACATGAAAAAAAAGACAAACACAATAAATTCACACAGAACATACATAAAAAGCTTACCGACAGCAAGAGGGAGCATCCACGACCTCAAAAAACAAAGTTACACCTTCATTTAGCTCAAAATAAAAGAGTTTAGACACTAAAAAAATTCTCAAAGTGACAGAAAAAATGGCGGCCGAACAAAACGAAAAAACGAGGCTACAGCACTATAACCACGGAAAACACGTACGGATAATCCGCTAAGACGCCTACCACACATTACCCGCCATTTTACGATAATGCGGAAGTACACAGCTACGTTAGGGAAGGGGAACTTGTGAGCTAGCGAACATTTTCAGTATCAAGTGCAATTCTAGTAAAAGCCTAGGAGTTTAAATAAAAGGAGGGACTTCAAAGAAAAGGGAGGTCAGATTTATAGTGCAAAGGAGGAAAACTTTATATAAATATATTATTTTATATTCTTTATTTTTCCCACTGAAATTTCGTAGACAATAATAATAATTATGAGTCAGTCCAGTGGCAACCTTATTCAGTGTATATCCTGTCATATGTATGCAATACTGGAACAGATGATCCAGGGTCCATACCTCTGTGAGAGGTGTGAGCATGTTGCCTCTCTAGAAGCTCAAATTGGAGATCTGGAGAGGAGAATTACAGCACTTAGTGATATTGCTCCACTGAAAAGGGGGTTGGTGCTCACTGAGCACAGTTTAGCTGGGCCTAGCATGGAGGGTGGAGCTGGGGCTAGTGAGGATGTCCAGGGAGGCAGCTGGGTTACAGTTACAAGGGGAAGCAGGGGGAACAGGAGGAGGCAGGCCAGTTCTGAGTTGGCAAATACCAACAGATTTGCCAGATTGAGTGAAACAGTTGGCGATGTCCATTCAGGAATGGCAATGCCAGATAGAGCTGTTCCCTCTAACAGCCAGGCGAACAGCTCTACTGGAGGAGAGGGAGGGCAGAATAGGCAGAACAGACAGGTTTTGGTTGTAGGGGACTCTATTATTAGGAAGGTAGACAGGGCGATTTGTCACCCAGATCTCAGCAATCGAACAGTTTGCTGTCTCCCGGGTGCTCGGGTTCGTCATGTTGTGGATCGGGTAGACAAATTATTGGGAGGGGCTGGAAATGAACCGGCGGTCTTGGTACATATTGGTACCAATGACAAAGTTAGTGGAAGATGGAGTGTCCGAAAGAATGATTTTAGAGAACTAGGTAATAAGCTGAAGGCAAGGACCTCCAAGGTAGTATTTTCTGAGATGCTACCAGTGCCACGTGCTAGCCCAGGGAGGCAGAAGGAGATTAGGGAGGTTAATGCATGGCTAAAGATGTGGTGCACTAAGGAGGGGTTTGGCTTTTTAGAGCACTGGGCTGACTTCTCACTTCGGTACAATCTCTACAGTAGGGATGGATTGCACCTTAATGATGAGGGAGCTTTTGTACTAGGGGATAGGATGGTAGAAAGGCTGGAGGAGTTTTTAAACTAGTAGGTGGGGGGAGGGACTAGATATAAGTAATGGGGTAGAAAGTGTAGAGGGTATAGGGGATGAATTAACAACTCATAGGGGAGGAGATGGGGAGAGGGGTAGTATAGTCAATACGGAGGTAGTACTAAGTAATTCAAGTACAGTGGCAGGCACTTCGGAACTACAGACTCATAACATAAGGTGTATGCTTGCTAATGCCAGAAGATTGCCAGGAAAAATGGGAGAGTTAGAATTATTAGCAATTAATGAAAAATGGGATTTAATAGGCATTACCGAAACGTGGTGGGATGAATCTCATGACTGGAATGTTAATCTGGATGGTTATAACCTATTTAGGAAAGATAGAGGCAATGGTAAACGAGGAGGAGGGATTTGTCTGTATGTTAAGCCTGAATTTAAGGCTATAGTCAGAGAAGATATTTATGGTGGACCTAGTGATAAAGTTGAATGTTTGTGGGTAGAGTTAAATAGCGGAGCAGAAAATTCCAAAAGAATATTAGTAGGAGTATGCTATAAACCCCCAAATATAGCTGAAAGTGAGGAAATACAATTATTGTTACAGATTGGAAATGCAGCTAAGCACGGGCAAGTTCTAATAATGGGAGATTTTAATTACCCTGAAATAAACTGGATAAATGAGACCAGCAGTTCAGCTAAGGGGAGCAGGTTCTTGAGTACACTCAGGGATCATTATCTGGCCCAGGTTATACAGGAGCCTACTAGAAATTAAGCTATCTTAGATTTAGTCAGCCCAAATAATATTGATGTAGTATCAAATGTTGAAATAGGGCAACCTTTGGGAAACAGTGATCACAACACAGTCTCATTTGAGATTGAATTAAAAAAATAAAACTGTAAGGGGCCAACAAAAACTCTTAATTTTAAAAGGGCAGATTTTAACGGTCTAAGGGCAGCAATACAAAGTATAGACTGGGACAGAGAACTGGCAGGTAAAAATACTGAACATAAATAGACAACATTTAAATCTTTACTAAATATACATACACATCGGCATATACCGGGTGGGAATAAAAGTAAAAGTAGTAAATCACAACCCATGTGGCATAACAATGATTTAAAGATTAAGATACGGAGTAAAAAACAGGCATTTAAATTATACAAACAAGAGGGGACAGAGACTGCTTTACGGGAATACAAGGAAATCAACAAGGCTTGCAAAAGCGCGATTAGACTGGCTAAAATAGAAAATGAAAAATGTATTGCAAAAGAGAATAAGACTAACCCTAAAATATTTTTTAAGTATATTAATGGGAAGAAGGCGAGGAAGGAAGCTATAGGAACATTAGAATGTGAAACAGGCTGTCTGAAAATTAGTGACCAGGAAAAGGCAGATGAGCTAAATAGGTTATTTTCTTCGGTATACACAAGGGAGGTACCAGTGGTTGGGACACTGCAACATAATGGGGCTACACTACCTTTGCCAAATAATTGGTTAACACAGGAAGTAATCCAAAAGAGGTTGGAAAAAATAAATGTTAATAAAGCCCCGGGTCCTGATGGAATACATCCAAGGGTACTAAGGGAACTGGGTTCTGTAATAGCCAAACCATTATATTTAATTTTTCAAGATTCACTCAACACAGGGTCTCTACCAGATGACGGGAGAAAAGCTGATGTGATACCTAGATTTTAAAAGGGAGCAAATCCAGGGAATTATAGACCAGTGAGCCTCACTTCTGTAGTGGGGAAGCTTTTAGAAGGGTTAATAAGGGATAATATACAAGAATATGTCTATTTGAACAGGATTATAAGTAGGAGTCAACATGGATTTATGAGGGATAGGTCATGTCAAACAAATCTAATTAGTTTCTATGAGGAGTTAAGTAGGAACCTGGATCAAGGCAACTCAGTGGATGTAGTCTTTTTGGATTTTGCAAAGGCTTTTGATACAGTGCCACATGGGAGACTATTGGGCAAACTAAGGGATACAGGAATTGCAGTAAATATCTGCTCATGGATTGAGAGCTGGCTTAAAGACAGGAAGCAAAGGGTTGTTGTAAATGGAACATACTCCGATTGGACTAATGTGGTAAGTGGGGTTCCTCAGGGTTCAGTATTAGGTCCTCTCCTTTTTAACATATTTATTAATGACTTAGAGGTAGGATTGGAGTGTGGGGTCTCCATTTTTGCTGATGACACAAAGTTGTGCAAGGTAATTAAATCAGAAAATGATGTGCTTTCTCCCTCCAAGGGGATTTACATAAAATTGTGGAATGGGCATCTAAATGGCAGATGAGATTTTAAATGTAAGGTTATGCACCTGGGAAGAAAAAAAATAGCCATGCAATTTATAATCTTAATGGAGCAAATCTAGGTGTATCAGATATTGAAAGGGATTTGGGAGTGCTTGTGGACAACCACCTAGGTAACAGTGCTCAAAGCCAAGCAGCAGCTGCAAAGGCAAATAAAATATTAGCATGTATTAAGAAGGGTATAGAAGCTAGGGAAGCAAATATAATTCTGCCACTATATAAATCTCTAGTACGCCCTCATTTAGAATATGGAGTACAATTTTGGGCACCACTTCATAAAACGGACTTTTTAGAGCTGGAAAAGGTACAGAGAAGGGCAACAAAACTAATAAGGGGAATGGAGGGGCTAAGTTATGAAGAAAGACTAACCAAATTAAACTTATTTTCTCTAGAAAAAAGGCATCTACGAGGAGATATGATTACCTTATATAAATACTTCCAGGGTCAGTATAAAGATTTGTCGGGGGAGCTTTTTGTGCCAAGAGGTTTTCAACTGACAAGAGGACATCCCTTGAGGTTAGAAGTAAAAAGATTCCACCTCAAAGAAAGAAAAGGGTTCTTCACAGTAAGGGTGGTTAATCTGTGGAATTCTCTACCAGAGGAGGTGGTGACAGCGGATTCGATAGATAACTTTAAAAGGGGACTGGATTTATTAATAATTAAAAAGGGTATTTAGGGTTATCATGGATAATTAGAGAGACAGTAATGATCCAAATTTTTTACATTTCCCCTTGAGACAATTGGCTAAGTCTCGCTTGTTTTTTTTTTTTCTATTTGCCTTCCTCTGGACTAATTAATAATAATTAAAAAAAAAACATTAAATAATTGATTAATAATTAATTAACAACTAATGAATTAATAGTAAATCCGCATATTGCAGATCAGAGGAGATCTTAAAAGGTTGAACTTGATGGACTGAAAGTCTTTTTTCAACCTTAAATACTATGTAACTATGTAACTTTCCAAACATACACATCTCATTGCCGTCATTTTTTGACGGGAAAGTCGCTAGTTAATGTTATAATTACACATTAAAGTCTATCATACGTCATCATATTTGTTGTTAAAACAATAATCTCATTTCACGTTTCCTCTGTCACCCTCTACCCTTTCCCCTACTCCTTAACCACAACTGCTCCTTGCAATCCTTACACAGTAAAAAAAACTAAAGCATTTGATATACTTATTACCTATTGTATTTGAGAAACAACTATTACTATGTTAGAGAGATGACTAATATATCTCTTCACTTGTGCAACAGAGGGTCTACTTATGAACTTTTTTGCTGAAGTTTGTCTGACCTTGAGAAAGACACATACAATGAGACAGTAGCTTATGACCGCTTGGGGCAGAGTGGAGACCTGGAAATCTGAAGCAATATACAGGGCCAGTGATTTTTCAAACTATAGGACTGTTTGTTTTGCTCCTCCTAGGTTTAGCTGAATGAGAGCCAATTAGCAAGGAAAACAGTATTTTGGTTAAGGTAGTGCATCAGGGGATGCTAGGTCTATTTTCTTTCATGGCTTGTTATTCTTGTACCACTGGCTAAATTTTAAATACAACTTTAGTACACTGGTAACTTATCACACGTGGTATTAAAAGTGGGTTTAAGATACAGGAAGTTGTGAAAGTCCTGGTAAAGATCACTGCATACAGCACGTGCGGAGACAAGCTAAAGAAGACAGAAAAACAGCTGAAAATAGAACAAATTACTTTTGCCCCAGCTGCAGCACCTGAAGCCTGCAAAAAACTACAGTGAATTCCAAGACCAGTGGCAAGATTAAAGCTAATCTCTTCCTAGATAAAATAGCTAGTGAAGATGATATGGAAGCATACCTACTGACCTTTTAAGGAAATGCCACCAGGGAAGCTTGGCCCCAACATCACTGGGTCAGGATCATTACCTCTTACTTATGTGGTGAAGCTCAGAAATCCTACTTTGCTTTCATATCAGTATAAATTATTGTCTGCATTCATGTCAGAGATCCTTTCCAAAGTTACTGGACAGAGATGCCAGAGCACAGATTCCACTTACAAAGTTACTGGACAGTAAGACCCCTCACTCATGGATGTTTGATCTGCTACATCTAGAACAAAAATGGCTGTGTCCAGAAAACAACATATACTGAATTGCTGGCGATGGATCACTATTTAAGAAATCTTCCTTCAGGCTTATGATAATGGATCTGACATAATGAACCAGAGACTTCAGATGAGCTAATTACATGGACAAAAAGATACCCGGCTATGAATTAACTCACGGTGCTCAAGGGGGTGGAGGGGGCCTTAAAAGCATTGAAAGGTGGCTTAAAAAAGCAAACTCAAATCAATAATTGGGTTAGAAAGCTTGAAATGAGATAATACCACGTGACCCCAGAATATGGAAGATATCAGCCCCAGAATATACAAGAAATACAGGTTGTTGAAAATCCAAAGCACAGACAGAACCCAGTAAGCAATGTCAAGTCCTTCTATTGTGGAGAACATTGTGGGGAAAATATTGTCCAACCAATGCAATGTAACATGGGAGAGCACCAGAACAATTGTACCTTTATCAACATGGTGGGACTGGCAGAAACATTTCAACAATTTAACGAAAACCTAAAAAGGTTATTGGTAAAGAAACCACAGCATTAATCAATTGAACAAGGGTAGTGACTTTCTTTTCAGGCAAAATCATAAAGTTTGGTGAAAAAAATATACAGTCAGGTCCATAAATATTGGGACATCGACACAATTCTAAACTTTTTGGCTCTATACAACACCACAATGGATTTGAAATCAAACGAACAAGATGTGCTTTAACTGCAGACTTTCAGCTTTAATTTGAGGGTATTTACATCCATATCAGGTGAACGATGTAGGAATTACAACAGTTTGTATATGTGCCTCCCACTTTTTAAGGGACCAAAAGTAATGGGACAATTGGCTGCTCAGCTGTTCCATGGTCAGGTGTGTGTTATTCCCTCATTATCCCATTTACAAAGAGCAGATACAAGCTCCAGTGTTCATTTCAAGTGTGCTATTTGCATTTGTTGCTGTTAACTCTCAATATGAGATCCAAAGAGCTGTCACTATCAGTAAAGCAAGTCATCATTAGTCTGAAAAAACAAAACAAACCCATCAGAGAGATAGCAAAAACATTAGGTGTGGCCAAATCAACTGTTTGGAACATACTTAAAAAGAAAGAACGCACCGCCGAGCTCAGCAACACCAAAAGGCCCGGAAGACCACTGAAAAAAACTGTGGTGGATGACCGAAGAATTATTTCCCTGGTGAAGAAAACACCCTTCACAACAGTTGGCCAGATCAAGAACACTCTCCAGGAGGTAGGTGTATGTGTGTCAAAGTCAACAATCAAGAGAAGACTTCACCAGAGTAAATACAGAGGGTTCATCACAAGATGTAAACCATTGGTGAGCCTCAAAAACAGGAAGGCCAGATTAGAGTTTGCCAAACAACATCTAAAAAAGCCTTCACAGTTCTGGAACAACATCCTATGGACAGATGAGACCAAGATCAACTTATAACAGAGTGATGGGAAGAGAAGAGTATGGAGACGGAAAGGAACTGCTCATGATCCAAAGCATACCACTTCATCAGTGAAGCATGGTGGTGGTAGTGTCATGGTGTGGGCATGTATGGCTGCCAATGGAACTGGTTCTCTCAAAAGCAACCAAAGAGTTTTTTTAAGGGAAAGAAGTGGAATGTTATGCAATGGCCAAGTCAATCACCTGATCTGAATCAGATTGAGCATGCATTTCACTTGCTGAAGACAAAACTGAAGGGAAAATGCCCCAAGAACAAGCAGGAACTGAAGACAGTTGCAATAGAGGTCTGGCAGAGCATCACCAGGGATGAAACCCAGCGTCTGGTGATGTCTATGCGTTCCAGACTTCAGGCTGTAATTGACTGCAAAGGATTTGCAACCAAGTATTAAAAAGTGAAAGTTTGTTTTATGACTGTTAATCTGTCCCATTACTTTTGGTCCCTTAAAAAGTGGGAGGCACATATACAAACTGTTGTAATTCCTACACCGTTCACCTGATTTGGATGTAAATACCCTCAAATTAAAGTTGAAAGTCTGCAGTTAAAGCACATCTTGTTCGTTTCATTTCAAATCCATTGTGGTGGTGTATAGAGCCAAAAAGATTAGAATTATGTCCCAGTATTTATGGACCTGACTGTATATAATAAAAGAGGCATAAAATAGGTGCATGAAACCGTGAATTTCTAACCTACAAGTACAGCAACACTAAAGGTACATGGAAAGAAGATGACAATCACTGCTCCAGTGGGCGCTAATGTGCCTTATCCTGTTGTGCTATGAAGGAATTATCCCAATTTTGAAGACATCCTTCAAATCAACAAATGGGAAACCGAAGAAAAGCCTGAAGAGAAACCCCAGACTACACAAGAATCTACCAGGTTACATCTGTCATGTTTTGACAGTGACCAATTCTCTGGACAGAGCTTGCTCAGAGCAACTTCTAGAACTTCAAAAAGTTAATAAAAGATATGTGCAAGCCCCTACAGCAAAAATCTTGGAGAACCTCTGTCTTCCACCCACAGATGGATGGATTGGTGGAACATTTTAATATGATCTTCAAGAGCATGGTAAGAAAAGCGGTAGCACGAGACAGGGTCCAACTTTTACCTTTCTTGCTCTTTGCTATCCAGGAAGTACGGTACCTCAATCCTCTACTGGATTTTCCACTTTTCAACTTTTTTATGGACGTTATCCAATGAGGATTCTAGACATACTACAAGAAGAGTGGGAAGAGAAAGCGGTGCCAGATGAAAACTTAATGGACTATGTGTAAAATATGAGGGAAGCAATTTCCCTGGTTTGCCCCTCTGGTACAAGACCATATGGAGAAAGCCCTGAGACACCAGCTGACCTATTATAATTGCAAGGCACAAATAAGGAAGTTTCAGCCGGAGACAGAGTGCTAATGCAAGTACCTCGAGCCTAAAGCAATCTTCTGGCCAGATGGCAAGAGCCCCATGAGATTATTAATATGTAGGAGAATTGAATTTTTATAAGTGAGGAAACTGGAGTGGTGGAAACCAGAGCAGACCTATCACATAAACCTACTAAAAACATTAAGAGCAGATGGCAGATGCTGTTTGACTGAATAGTCAGAAGATAACAACGAAACAGTTAGAATCCACATAGTCAGCACAAGTAAAAGTGCATGTATCTGGGGACATGACCCCTGAACAAAAATAAAGCTATAAGATGTTGGAGTAACATAAAGATGTTTTCTGCAGTGATTTTTGCAAACTAAATTCAATGTTTTAATTTCATGCTTATCCCATCCCCAAGAGTGGATGTACTGATAAGATTCCTGCATTTGCAGCCCACTCTAACAAGGAAACATTGGCAGATACCCTTCACCGAAATGGCAGAAGTGAAAATAGCAATTACTACTGCAGGATAAAAAGTCATGCCATTTGGACTACATGGAGCTGCACCAACATTCCAGCGGCTAACGGATAAACTTTTACGGCCTATTGTGAACATGTCCGCTTACTTACATGGCAATCATTCATACTACTGGGCAACACACCTGACAAAAGCAAAAGCCAGTACTAGGGACCCTGAGACAAGCATGACCCTGTGAAATTTGCTATAGGACTGAGTGAAGACAATTATTTGGGTTATACTTTAGGAAGATGTCTGGTAAAACCACAGCTGAATAAATTTGAGGCAATCCAAAACTTTGAGGAAAGCCCAAGTGAGGAAAAACCAAAGTGAGGGCCTGAGTACTATCAAATATTTGTTCCCCATTTATCCACAAGAGCTGCCCCACTGATGGGTCTGATCTGACTAAAGCTAGAGCTTTTAAGATAGGGAAATGGAGCAAAGAGGCTGAGGAAGACTACAAAGAAGTAAAGTCTGAACTTTGCCGAGAACAGGCCCAGATTTTGAATGGAGTTAATCCTATAAAATAATGTGTCCGATGTGGACCTGGTTTTGGAGCAAGTTCATCCTACAAACTGATAGTTCTGGTGTGGACCTGGGAGTTGTATTATCACAGATGGTGGAAAATGGAGAGCATGCCACACTGTTTCTTAGCAGATAATTGCTGCCTCAAATGCAGAGATACTCAGTGGTAGAGAAAGCATGCCTGGTCATAAAATGGGCAACTGAAGCTCTTCAATATTAAGTGTTGGGATGAAAAGTCATGCTGGTATCTGAAGTGGATGCAGCAAAACAAGGAGAAGAACAGAGGCTTGGTTATAAGATGCTTTTTGTCTTAACAACAATTCAACTTCACAGTCATCCACAGAGCTATATGCATACACTGACTCGCGGCACTGGTCGCCCAACCCCTTAGCATTGAGCTGGGGATATGGATGTGTGATTCATGAGTCATCATACAAGGCTTGAATGATTTATACATTTTCTTCCTAAAATCATACAATTTTTTCCTGTTCCGGTCTGCCCTCTGTAGCTCATAAATACACAGCCTGTGAAGTGCAGTGTCTCAAATCACCCTGTGAATGACCTGTCTCAAGCAGCATGTTGCAGAATATTGCAACCTACTTGTGACTAGGAGATACTACACACTGTATTCATAAGCTACTGAGGGGAGATACAGATAAGAAACGATGTCTAAGATTTTATGCAGAAAAAAAAATAGCTTTTAGGCACTTCTTAATAAATTACACAAAAGTAAGTGATACATAAATACATATTTTATATTCATAGTGAAATCCAGAAACCTTCTATTTCCCTTTAACAAGACAGTTAAGAAAGTTGAGATCCACTCAGCTAGTGTCACTTTCTACAAAGGTTTAAAGTGTACATAAAACTAATTCACTTACCCAATTTGTTATTTCCGGTCTTTTACTTTTGTCGATACAAAGTATGGCAACAAAACTGACTGTTCCTTTTCTTCTGCCCTTGTAAACAATGGATTTGCTTCCTTTTCCAACCTCTTCATACAAAATATAGTTTTCCATCTTATAGTTTAGTGTTCAGACTCTATACAAATGTTGGGGATATTACAAGCAACAGAGGTATTCCAACATGCGAGAGGACTACAAAAGAAAAATAAAAAGTATTAGCAACACACAATTCATGAAACTAAATAAAAGGTACAAATCATACTGCAACATTACATTTTTGTCACATACATTTAGAATTTTATTAAGGTTTTATGTTCATTTTTGGCTTAGTGAAAATAACAAAGGACTTGAGAACTACCCTACATAAACACGTGCAATATTAGATTATAAAAGTCCCACAAGGTGCTTGCTCAGAAGTCTTGTCAAATGGAAAGAATCCATGGATACTGAAAGTAACCACATTATCAGTAGTGTATCCCTGCAGTTTTAATACACATAATAATCTTAGTTAGGTTGTGGTTAAATTGTAAGCCTCTGTCCTAATTGATAAAACAATTTAATGGCAAAACACTGCATATAATAAGTAGCAAGGGTGTGATTAATTTATGTTGAAACCTGTGATAATTTAATGTTATGGATAACTAGTAACTATAGTATAAAAGAAGAAGATTATACATTTTTTGCAAACTGAGGATTTTGTTATGGTTAATTTGCTATAAATAATAATGAGCAATTTCAGTGCAATTCATTCTCTGTTTTGCTGTAAAAGATGATTGGCTGTAGTTAAGTAAGAATATATACAATAGCAAGGCTGGTTTTATTTGCGTAAGACCTCACAAGTTTTACTCTTCCTTTAGATTGTAAATCGGTGAGTTTCCAGTCTTGTAAGGTGATTTGGGAAAGCCCTATAGACACTGCTCAAAGACAGCGCCCTCCATCCTTTGCAATGTAATAATACTGCTATTGTTTTTGCCTTGAACTTACTTAGAGCTACGGAATATGTTGGTGTGTTACAAATAAACAATAATAATAGTGAATCTATACTCCAACTTAAACCCCCACAGTAAAAAAAAACATTTTATTCTAACGTATTTCTTTTTATATACAATTAGGCTGCATTGGATTATACCATGTTGTTTTCTTCTGATCAAGTTCTTGATCAAATCTTCAGTCTGCTCAACAGGAATGTGACAGCCAAAACTTCCAATAAGACTAATAGAGACTCACTGTATTACAATGACAAACCCTCCCAAGTAGCAGACATAATCAGTACAGATAAAAAAACTAAACCTTGGGTTAAAACTGGATTATAAAAGGTTGTGTAAACTTGTTTTGATTTCTAAAAACATTTCACTAATTCAAAAGACTTATTGAAAATAATGTCACTGGAGTCATTTGTAAATGTAAATGGTGTCACTCAGTCATGTCCGACTCTCCGTGACCTCATGGACCACAACACACCATGCTGAGCCACTTGGTTTTCATGGCAGAGATACTGGAGTGGGTTGCCAGTTTCTTCTCCAGAGGGCCACAGTATGCAGCTCCTGGTATTCCCAGGTGGTCTCCCATCCAAGTACTGACCAGTGTGACCTCTTGGTTCCCTGGCTGGATGTGGTGAAAGCACCTGCGCCTAACCACTGGGCCAGCAGGGAACCTTGGAGTCATTTACACAGCCCCAATAAGGTTAAATAGGAAAAGCATTGTGTGTTGAAGATAGAGATTAAAAAATGAATAATGGTGGAACTAAGATCTAAATGAGACGGCATAAAGGATTTAGAGAAAATATCATTGCCTTGCCATGATATTGTCCTCATCCTCCCATCACTCCTTAATTAATCTTGACCAATCTTATCCAGATAGATAGGCGCAACATAGTAAAATAGTAGTGAACTGTGTGCAGCACTATTTTACTATATACATTTTATAATCTGCCATTACCCTAACCCTAAGAACACATTTAATAAATTCTGTAGCAGCACTCCACCTGCTGGTCCGATTACTCTGCATTCAGGAAGCTTGTACCTGGGCAATAGGCATGTGACAGTAACATGTGCCACTGCTCTTAGCAGAACTATTGCAAGTTCTAGTTTATAAGGACACACTTTCCTGAGAAAGTTACTAGCAGCAACAGGGAAGGCAACAAAGCCATGCAGTAAAGATCCATTGAATGCAAATGTTTCAAAATATAAAGGTTATGCCTAGTATCATGTATTCATAAAACAATATAGAAAGGTATCAGCACTATTTACAGAATGTAATAACTAAGGTGAGACCCCTCCATTTCCTTTATTACTGGATAGGGCCTGGTTTCCATGATATACAGACCATGTAATGCAATGCAATGGTGAGTAGGCAATGGTGATCTGTCACTCTATTGAATTCATGTGCTGTTTTATGGTGCTTGACAGGTAACTCCTAGGCTTCATAGACCAGCATAGGAACTGGAGAGAGTTATTTGTAGCCTCGTGTTTTGGTCCATATGGGCAGTAGATCACACACCTGCACGCAATGTCTCCCGAGCCCGGGTGATGATGCTACCGGGTCACTGCCTGGGACAGCTCTGCCTGAGACTACCTGGTACTCCAGCACCGCTTCCTCTGTGTGACGTCACAATCACACAGCACGACCAACTTTCAAAGTCACTACCAACCGTTCACAGGCCAACTGCCGGGCCATGGGAACCCGCACAGAAAGAAGGGGCGACGTTTGTGGTACTTCTGTTGTTTTTTTTTTATAAAATAAAATTAACTTTGAATTTTTTATGTATCTATTGCACAGTAAAATATTTTTGTAATTAATAAGGTTGTGCAACAAAAAAGATTACATTCAATAATACCGAAATGAGGCTTTCGCTGCAATCTCCCCTCTTCTTTAGCTAGTTGTTGGACTATTCCATCTCCATGGTAACTAGGCGGGAGGCCCAGACGCTAAGAGAAAGTGTTAGTGGATTGGGTTGCATAGTTGCCATGGCAACAACAATCTCTCTCCTCCTTCTTCTTCTTTACCTCCTTCCTTGCAATAAGCTCATGCGAAAGAAAGCTATACAATAAAGTTCCAGGGAGATATTTGCTGTTGAGTGTTATATATTTGCATGGCATGGAAATACAATATATGAAAGATACATGAGACATTAAAATACTGAACAACATAAAATATGTAATACAAAGAGAGCATGGTGTAAAATCCAAAACGGAACAGGCCTGAACAGGTCATTTATAAAATAAATCAATATTAATATCACTGGGATATGTTAGATATTATTAAGAACAATATTTAAGAACCAAAAACTATTTAACATAATACTTTTTTAACCATTTAAAAACCAAAATGTCACCCTGTACAGGTTAAAACAATGCAATCCAATCTTTATAAACGGAATTGATGCTAAAATCATTGGGATGTGTTAAATATAATTGAGAACTAAACCCATATGATAGTATATTTTATTAACCCTTTAAAAAGTAGGAATACAACTTTTGATGAACTTTACAAAGGGTTAAAAATATAAAAAAATTCCCCAAATACACATAACTAGGTGGGATTCAGGTAATAACCTACATAAATTCCACAGAAACTAATTTCAAGTACCAAAATACAATAAGTCGCAAAATGACCCAGAACGGCGACTTTTCAGGGGGTCAAAAATACCAAATGCACTAGCTGGGATTCATGTAATAACATTCATAAATTCCACAAAAACTTATTTCAAGTACCCGTTCCAGGCCAAAATACAATATTTAGCTATATATTGTATTTTGGCCCAAAACGGGTACTGAAAATTAGTTTATGTGGAATTTATGAAGGTTATTACACAAATCCCACCTAGTCATGTGTATTTGGTGAATTTGGTATTTTTAACTCTTTGTAAAGGTGCTGTTCCAGATTATTTCATAAAAAATTGTATTCTGGCTTGTTATAGCGATAATAAAACATACTATCAGATAGGGGTTGGCTCTTAAATATAGTTCTCAATTATATTTAACACACTCCAATGATTTTAGCATTAATTCCCATTATAAAGAGTCAATTCTGGTCCTGTTTTAGCCTGTTCCGGGTGATATTTTGGTTTTTAAAGGGTTAAAAAAAGTATTATATTGAATTTGTTTTGGTTCTTAAATATTGTTCTCAATAAAATCTAACACATCCCAGTGATATTGGTATTAATTTATTTTATAAATGGCCCGTTCTGGGTTTTACACCAGGAAGTGTTGGATAATTAGTCATGCATGGAAACCTCTACTCTGCTTTGTTAGTTGAATACTATGAATTCTACTACCTAGACTATATTTTAGGATAAAACAAGAGGTCATGACATTTTGATTCTTCTTTTGTAAAGTAAATCTTCAAAACAATAGAGTGCCTGTGCTTGTCATTCACTGGCTTCGCAGACAACAGGGAGCACTGGGGAAGTCTGCTGAGCTCCACTTTCAAGCTTCATGTAAGACTTCACTTAGTAGGACAACAGCATTAAGGAAATCAGCTGAGCCTAAATGTCTTTCAGCTCTAATACTGTGTTTTAATCTCAAATGTGATCACTCAAGAAGGCAATATTTTGCATTATAAACAGCATGCCCCTTGTAACGGAACCCATCACTGTTTTACCCTGTTTTATGGTTATGGTTAAAATATGATCACATTGCTGTACTGTAGATATGTTGTTTTATGTTCTACAGAATATATTGGCTCAGAATATTACAGCTACTAGGCTAATAGATAATCCTTTTACAGAGACTCCTCATAAGATAAGGAAGTCTATTGTAGAAAGTGTTTTCATTATGAGACATAGAACAAAGGGAAGGATAATCTGATCAATGTCTGATTGTATCAAAGTAGCCAGGTAGCCTCCGGGGGGTGTGACCACACCTATTGTCTCTCTATGTGTATTGTGTGGCCAAATATGGGGGATGTGTATTGCCTGTGGAAAGAGATGTGTATATATATTTCTGCACAACAAAATAAAGACAGTATTCTTTGACTCCCAATTGAGTGTCGTCCAATATGGGAGGCTGGGGCTGGTGAGACTGCAGTGCTTCTTGGATATTTTACCGTATACCAATGGAGATACTGGACTTCGTGTTCCAACTCCGTTACATCCCTCATGTATTATTTTAGATAGATAGATAGATAGATCATCATCAAAATATGAATAAGGTTCTTGATAATGCTAAAATATGGTCCGTTCATTGAACAGTTACAACCCAAGCGCAGTGTACTTTTATGGGAAGCTATGATTAATAGGCATACATTAAAGGGCTGGTGCACAGTATTATTTGTGTGTTTATTTTGCTCCCACTTTGAATTAATCACAATTTTGCACCTGATGACATTTTTGTATAATGTAAATAGATATTTGTTTTAATTGTAATGCTTTATGTTTAACAGCCAACAAGCAATGACATCATATAAGCCAAAGTCATGTGTAATTTACAGGTATGTGTGGCTTTAAAAATGCTGGAGGTCTTGTGATCTCTAAAATGGACACAGCAAAAGTACCAATTATGGTAAAATTAAAAAAAAAATGCCTATCAATAAGAATATTTGCAAATAATTGTTGATACAAAAATATTTAGCTTTTGATAATTGAAGTTGAATGCTATTTTAAGGCAGAAATTACTTTTCAAGATCCCATTCCATTTTCCTCTATGTTAATACAGTTCATTAATTATATGAACAGTAGAAACAGTAGAGAGGGTATAACTGGAAAAGCATGTCCAGTTGGTAAAATAAAGGCCAGCTGTAAGTTAATAAAAGCTTGACATGCTTGTGAAGTATGCAACAAACTAACATAAGTCATGGGCACAAAATAATTTTATGGAAAATCTTCATGTTTGCAAACTTGGCTGCCTGTATGGGTGTAGTACATGTGGGGGGACAAGGGTGACAAATCCAAATCTGTGTGTTTATGTGTAGAGAAGCAGTTGTGTGGTATTGTATACTATATGCAGTATCCACCCCAGATTTTCTTTGGCTCCTACACCCATGGCTACATGGAAGCTATCATTACAGTAATACTACATAGGGGAGTGGGTACAGAGCAGGGCAAGAAGGTACTTATAAGTTTACTTGTGATTGCTTCTATTGTATGGGCAGGGCAGAGAAAAGATGTCAAATCCTAAAAGATTATTTTAATCACCCGATAAGTCAACAGATCCCCTTCCCTACTTTGTCTCCAAGATATATAATAAAAATAAACAGAACACACCCCTCAGGTTCCAGGGGAATAGAGTAGGGGGCAATTAGCAGGTCCCACAAGCCATTGCAATATAAGCTGTATGGACTTTAAGTAAAGGGACAGATTCAATTAAGCTAGGTATATGAGGATAGTGTAGCGCATGATTTTAAACTATCTATGGGATAAGAAGTGGGTCCCAAAAGCTGCTAAAATAGACTCTGTAGGGCATTTTAGAATAGGTATTTTAACAATAGCTGGTCATCTGCAATTGTATTGATTGTATGAAACATTTAAGAAGTCTCTTTTCAGCTAAATCCCTGTAGATCATTGACATAGATATGGTAATATTGTTGTTCATTATTTTGGTATGAGAGTTGTATTTCTTTATACAAATAGTTTATGATATATAGTGTGTTAAAGTTCATTGCAGTTTTATAATCAACTGCCTTATTATTTTTTGATACTTATTACTTGACTTTGATACAAGTGGCAAGATTTGATTTATGGTACTTGTTATGTGACTACATATACTTTACCTGTTGACCTCAGTGATTGTTGACAACTTTAAGATTGTTCAGTTGATCTCTAGACATTATACTTACTTGTAAACACTTGCTGAAATGATTTGCAAAGATACTTTTGATAGATATTTATAATTGCTCAGATTAGTATATTATCTTTAAATCTAACTATAATTAAAACAATGGTATTGTGATTGTCATAGTGGGCGATATAATTAATACATTTTCATTTGTAATTGTTGTGTTTACTTTTTTAGGAATTGTTTTACTGAATGAATTAATAAATGCTAATTTCCATTTTGATCTATTTTTTTTGTGTGTGTGTACCACTCCTATGAGGTAAAATCAGTTGGTTTAGAGGTGTTCTTTCTTCATATTGTATGTTAAACACTGAACAACTGATATGACTCAGAATAAAAATATTGATATGATTGTAATAATAAAATTAACATTTAATATTTTTGTAAAACAAGGGCTAATATAAATTAAAAAAAAACATTATTTTGCTACTTTTTGGGTTTATCATCAGTGAGTGTTACCTAATATTTTAATTTTTGGTGTATAATGGAGATTGGGAAGCAGGGAAACTTCTCTATCATGTGCTCCTGATACACTGTGTGTCTGCCTGGTAATGCCTATTTATATATATCCTTATAATTAACCCCACACCAATAATTTCAAAAATATATCCCTCTCTCCTTTCCTCAAGTCTTAGCAGACTCTAGCGTAGTTTCCAAACATCGGTGGATCTCTAGAGGCCTAGATAGATTTGGTTCATGGTTTACTAATGACCGTCTTATGACCTATGATGAATTTGACTCATAATCTACGTCAAGCGGAGTTCTACAATTTAAAAAAAATAAAACGCTGGACCAACAAAATGTTTATAATCTTGGGGCCCCCTAAATCCTCTTGGATTTTCCTAATTTGTAAAAATCTCCCACTCTGCAAGGGTATAGTGGGGACACTTTAAAACGTCTTTACAAATAAAGCTACGTACGAGAAGCCCAAATTCTCGCTCAAATTTAAGCAGAGGATCATTTATTATTTCCACTTAGAAACGTCCCTCAAGGTCCTCCAGAGAGTCTACTGTACACCTGAAAGCTACAAAAGATCAACCGCCGTGAAAGCAACAAACGTTTTAGAGGGTGTCAACAGATAGGGGATCACATTCACACTTGGTGATCTTGTCCACTAGCCTAACTTGCCACGACACTCTTTAAGGTGGTGATTCCAACCAGGATAGAATCTTGCCTTTTGGGGGTTTGTATAAAATTGTATCCTCAGGTCAAAACAAATAGTTTCAGCTAAAGGTCATTGCTGTTAAAATACATATACAGTTCCAAGCAAAAGTATGTGAACCCTTTGGAATGATATGGATTTTTGTTCAAATTGGTCTTAAAATGTGATCTGATCTTCATCTAAGTCACAACAATAGTCATTCACACTCTGCTTAAACTAATAACACACAAATAATTAAATGTTACCATGTTGCTATTGAACAAACCATATAAACATTCACAGTGCAGGTGGGAAAAGTATGTGAACCCTTGGATTTAATAACTGGTTGAACCTCCTTTGGCAGCATTAACTACAACCAAATGTTTCCTGTAGTTGCAGATCAGACGTGCACAACGGTCAGGAGTAATTCTTGACCATTCCTCTTTACAGAACTGTTTCAGTTCAGCAATATTCTTGGGATGTCTGGTGTGAATTGCTTTCTTGAGATCATGCCACAGCATCTCAATCGGGTTGAGGTCAGGACTCTGACTGGGCCACTTCAGAAGGCATATTTTCTTCTGTTTAAGCCATTCTGTTGTTGATTTACTTCTATGCTTTGGGTCATTGTCCTGTTGCAACACCCATCTTCTGTTGAGCTTCAGCTGGTGGAAAGATGGCCTTAAGTTCTCCTTCAAAATGTCTTGATAAACTTTGGAATTCATTTTTCCTTCAATGATAGCAATCCGTCCAGGCCCTGAAGCAGCAAAGCAGCCCCAAACCATGATGCCCCCACCACCGTACTTCACAGTTGGGATGAGGTTTTGATGTTGGTGTGCTGTGCCTCTTTTTCTCCACACATAGTGTTGTGTGTTTCTTCCAAACAACTCAACTTTGGTTTCATCTGTCCACAGAATATTTTGCCAGTTCTGCTGTGGAACATCCAGGTGCTCTTGTGCAAACTGTAAACGTTCAGCAATATTTTGTTTGGGCAGCAGTGGCTTCCTCTGTGGTATCCAATTTGTGCAGAAATCCATATCATTCCAAAGGGTTCACGTACTTTTGCTTGCAACTGTAGTTAGTAAGTGGAAATCTATGACTTTAAGCTTTCAAGAGGCAATCAGAAAAAATAACTTCATATTTATAAATGAGAAATTAACTTGCACTATTTTAGACAAGATTCCTCAATTTCAGAAAATTTGGAAGCCCTAGTTGGAGTCGCCTCTTAGTGCCCCATTAACTTGATTCTAGAGTTTCAGTACAACGCTTAGGGTCAAACCCTCCCCACCACTTAGCTCTGATTTAGGCATACTATGGGCCTTATTCTATTCTGGGCTGTTACTTGCAAGTAACTACCCGATTTGCTACTTTTGAGCTACTTGCTCAAGTAGCTCTACTTCTACTTAGCTATTCATGCCATTGGAAGTAGCATCAATGGGACTGAACATGAAGCCAGTAACTCCCGCTATTGAAACAGCCAATGGAAGCAGAGATCGTCATATTGAATTCAATGTTTCCAACCTCCAAGCCTGTAGAACTTATTTACACATAGAAAATATTTACACATCTTAAATTAGAAATAAATATGAGATCTGAAGGCCAAAATCAATTCAACGATTGGCTATGACTGGAGAAGGAAAACATAAAAAAATAACTAATTTACCTGAAGATACTGTTAAAATTCCATCAGAAATGATTTGCAAAGAATGACTAATATCGACAATCTTTCTCAATACCATCAATAATGAGGATTACTCAGACACTGCAAGCAAAGTCATATTAACATCAAAAAATATAGATGCCTTGAATCTAAATAACGAAATTTTAAAATTAATCAATGCACCCACAAAATATTATTACAGTGCAGATTCGGTTCTGGCAGATGACAAAGACAGTGAATCTAACTGTACAATGACATTTATTAATTCTTTAACTCCCTCTGGAATGCCACCACATATTTTGCAACTTTAAAAAGGGGCAATTGTCATGCTACTGAGAAACATGCATCCAAAAAAGGACTTTGTAATGGGACCAGATTAATTGTGAAGTATTTAAAAGATAATTTTATACATGCAGAAATTATGAATGGTACCCATAAAGGTGAACCAGTTTTTAATACCAAGAATTGATTGAGTGAGAGTGGTTTGCCTTTTGTACTTCAAAGGGGAACATTTCCCATTATCATGGCATTTGCCATGACCATTGATAAATCCCAAGGACAAACTTAAGCCTGTGGGTATTTTTTTACAGGAACCTGTATTTGCACATGGCCAACTCTATGTTGCATTTTCAAGATGCAACAATCCAGAGGAAATTATATTGTTAAGTTCATATTAAAGAAAAACCAAGTCAGGGTGATTTATTAGAGGATGGACGCAATGTTACCAAAATCATTGTGTACTATGAGGTTTTGTAAACATAGAGAACAGTGGTTTTATTTTGACGACGGAAGTTGATATCACTTGGCCACTATTATACTAAGAAACTCCATAAAATGGCAAAAAACATAGAGAACAATGATTTTACTTCTAGGACAAACTTAGATGTCTCTGGGACTCTTTTAAGAGGACCACTATTTCACATAGGAAACTCTATGTGCCATTTTCCAACAATGCTTTCATCTCAAATTCATAAGAAAAAAAAAAGATATATAGAGAACAGGGGTTTTATTTCGAGGACGAACTATGTTGCATGTTACAAAGTATTATGTAATGGTTTACAGTATGTATTCATCAAAACTTCAGCCATTGTTATATTATTTTTGCATACATGAGAATCAAAATAGTTAAAAAATTATGTGTTACCTGTTGGTGAAATACAAATTGAAGGTTAAAAAAAATATATATATTTATTAGAAATGTTGTACTTTTTTGTAGATAACAAAAACGTTAAGAGTGTCAGAGACCTACTTTGTGTGGCAAACAGCTTTAACATTATATATATGTTACAATACATTCAAAATAGTACACTTACCTGTTCGAAATGCCCATCCCCCCGTCCTCCTCGAAGTCTATGCAGGCAGGGCCTCTCAAAAAAAAAAATCAGACGGTCTAAAAAGTGATAAAAACTAACAGAGCTCCTCCCTTGAGGAGCTCCCCGCCGCAAATGAAAGTTCTCTTGCATGCTCCACTAAAATGTAGAAATTACAACTTCTAATTGGATAAAAACGCTGTCAATCATATTTCAGCCAATCAGAAGGTGCAAGGTGTGAGCCAATCAGATAGGGATACACTTCTATATTCCATTCCGATTGGCTGATGTAACTGTCAATCATTTCTAATCCCATCAGAAGGCACTATTGCCTTCAGCCAATCAGAATGGGATACACCCCCATGGGGTGTATCCTATGCTGATTGGCTCCAAGCATATGCGCCTTCTGATTGCCTGCTGTAACTGTCAATCAGATTGCAGCCAACCAGAAGCCGCAGATGCTTGGAGCCAATCAGAATGGGATACACCCCACAGGGGTGTATCCCATTATGATTGTCTCACACCTTGGCGCCTCCTAGCCATGTCAGCCAATCAGAAGGCGCCATTTCGATTTTTCGACCCCGAGAACCATAATTTGCGTCAGGGAGCTCCTCAAGGGAGGAGCTCTGTTAGATTTTTTTATTTTTAAGAACGACGGATTTATTTTTGAGGGGCCCTGCCAGAGACAACTTCAAGGAGGAAAGGGGCATTACTGGATGGCCATTTTGTACAGGTAAGTGGCCTATAAGGCCTATATAATATTACATGCTGTATTTATTTATGTATTAATTGTACTCTTTCTTTTTATTGTAGTTGTGCCGGACCAGTGG
Source organism: Discoglossus pictus (assembly GCA_027410445.1). Classification (NCBI taxonomy): domain Eukaryota; kingdom Metazoa; phylum Chordata; class Amphibia; order Anura; family Alytidae; genus Discoglossus; species Discoglossus pictus. The sequence continues at coordinate 303,677,194 of CM050166.1, read as the reverse complement.
ACATTTTTGGATTGGTCCCTTGTCTGGGACGAAGCACAGAGGACGAGCATCACTGAAGGAGCATTTGGGCAAGATAAGTGGTATAATTTACTATTTATTGCTGGGTGTGGGTTTTATATTTTTATAGTAATAGTGATGTATTTATTAGGGCTGGGGTAGGTAGTGTAGGGGTTAATAGAATAGGGTATTAGTTAGAGGGAGTTAATTTAGATGTATTGGTTTATTGGTGGGGGGAATAGTGTAGTGTAGTTCTTGTACTTAGTGTCATGATGGTCCTGGAGGACCCTCATGGCACTTATAGGTTTAATGTTAGGGTTAATCATTGCCCCATAAGGCTCTTTATAGACCCTTATGGGACTGATGGGGTTAAATAGAGCCTTATTGGGGTCTGTATAGACCCCCATAAGAGATGGGGTTAATTCGAGTCTTATGTGGGTCTGTATAGACCCCCATAAGTGATAGGGTAAATTGTGGGTCCTTTAAGGACCATTAAGGACCTTTGTGGTGCCAATTTTAAATGCTGCGGGCGTCCCAATGGGGACCTTTACAGCAAGGGTTAATGTGGGGGCCCTCTGGGGACCCTGCAGCATAGGGGGTTGATGTTAGTTGCCACAGGGTTACTTACAGTACTCCCGCGGCATGGGGTTAACAATTTGTGTGCCGCGGGCCCTTTAAGGGTAATTTACAGTTTTAAATGTTGCAGGGGTCCTGATTGGGACCCCCGCATCATGCGGTTAATGTGGGGACCCTCTAGGGGTCCCGATCGGGATCGTGGGGGTTTGATTTGGGAGCAGTGGGGAGGATGTGTAAGGGCTTTGCAAGCACTTGCTACATCTCCTTGGTACAAGTAAGCTGTTGTTGGCTTTTGCCATTTACGGGCTTGACGGGGTGGTTAGGAAGGGGAGATCGGAGCAACTGAATAGCGATTTGTGACTTGCAGCCTTGAAAGATCAAAGGCTTTGAGGGAAGTGACAAATCGCAATGGGTCAGTAGAGATCGCGGGGCGTGACAAGTAAATTGTTCAGGGGCCACAATCGAAAGGGAATTAAATAGCAGAGTAACCTGCGACCTCCACTTGCGGGCCTGGGTCCCAAAAAAGTAGCAATAGAATGAGGCCCTATATGCCTAACCTAGCATACCAAGGTCTCATAACAATTAAAGGCAACTGCTATATCTTTAGCACCTATATCTAAACTTCTATAACTTCATATAAGAGCATTCTGTGCTTTGGTGGAACTATCCCTTTAAGAATGTAAGAGATTTGTAAGTGAAATAGTTACCTTTTCACCGAAAGCTCTGCACTATACAATTAGTTTCTGCATAATGGGATAATTACTGGGCAGTAAAGAAGAATAATACTTTGTTCTTGAACTTTATACAGGTGTAAAATAATCAGGGGTGAGCTAGCCTTGGGGGCAGAATGACATTTGCCCTTTAGTCAGCTTTGAAAGGGAAAATTAGACTCACTAGCAGAGAAGAGAAACTACATATTATGGACACCACTCTGGTTCCCAGTCACTAGATAGTAATTGAAAGTAGCTTTTCGAAGGGTTCTCTGCAACTCTATAAGGGTCTCTCAGCTAATGGTGAGAAAGAGCATCCAAAATCAGGTGGATAATCTGTAAAAACCTTTTCATTTGAAATATACAAAGTAGGTGTTTGTTGTTCAGTCTATGTGACCCTATGGACTGTAGCACACAAGGCACATATGTCAGCCACTGCCCCTCTGTGCTTCCATAAGTTCATGTCGTTTGCTTCCATGACCTCAACTATGCATCCCCACAACTATGCATCCCAACTATGCATCCCCACATCTGCCATCTCCTTCTCCTTGTGCCTTCAATATTTCCCATAGTCTTTTCCATGGAATCATGTCTTCTTTAGATATAGCCAAATTATTTGCTTCAGTCTCATAATCAAACCTTCCAGTTAACAGTTTGGCTTTATTTCCTGTAGTATTGATTGATTTGATCTGGAACTGTAAGCCGTTTTCTCAAGCACCAAAATTCAAAGGCATCAATTCTATGGCGCTCAGCCATCTTAAAGGTCCAACTCTCACATTGCTATGTTACTACTGAGAACCCCATAGTTCTAATCAATTTTTTTAATGTAATATATTTACTTTTTAATAGCTTGTCTAGACTTGCAAGAGCTTTCCTTCCAAGAAAGTATTTTAATTTCATGGCTGAGATATTAGAGCCCAGGAAAATTATATATGTCACTGCCTCCACTTCTTCCCCATCTATTTGCCATGAACTGAAATTGTTGTTTGCCATGAACTTCTTCTTTTAAATGTTGAGCAGCAGGCCAGCTTTTGCACTCTTGTCGTTCCTCCTCACCTCATCAGAGTAGTATCATCCATGTATCTGAGATTGTAGATATTTCTCCCGGTAACATGAACTTCCTGCAGGGTACTTATGATATTTGGTCCTTACAGAAACTGCTTAGGCTAGGGAGCTGCCAAACTTCCAGGATTGTAATATTGCTTTAAATTGAGCCCAGTGGGATCAATCAAAATGAGCAATACTGAGTATCTCACCTGGGCAGAGAGACAACAAAATCCTGGACTGTTGTTGGCCCTTTTAGGACCAAGTTGCCAACCACTGAGCTATATGCTCCTTTCTTCAAGACACAGTTTAGTGTGAATTTTGCCCAAATCAAAGATCATTTGGATTTCAGGAGATGATCTTTTGTGTCAGAACACATTGATTTAGCCTATATAGGACCACTGCATGTTTGTGATGTATGTGGCAAACTAATAACATAAGCAGCTATGCAAGACATGAGCATAAAACATTTTTAGCGGAAATCTTGTATGTAAGCTTTTTTGAGCACTTTCTGCTAGCTTGGAGACAGGACAGTGAATGGAGAGGAAGGGATATATTAAATCACTGGAGGCTTTTGTATTTGATGCAAAAATCTTCTTATACACATGCTCAGAACTTGATCCTGCAGAAATGCACACATTCCTCTTGTACATTCAACATTGACATACACTGTCATGGATGTCTCTATGGTCCAGAGCCTTCAAAATATATTTATTTCTAATAAAAAATAGCTTTGTGACACAGAGATGCCAAATTAGGCTCCTAGATTCAAGTTTTTCAAAAATATAATTTCTTCATCAAATAGCGATATATTAAAGGACAGCTTTGGACCGTGGTCCTTTGGTCCAGCATTTTCTTCTCTCATTAACATAACTTGATAATGTGCAAAATATTATTAGAAACTAAAAAAACATTAAAAAACAGCCTTTACGTTTTTAATTTGATATGCAATTATTCTTTAGTGCAGGCTTCCTTTCTCTTTACTAAGATTGTTTCTTGCAGGTTCTGTTTCACCAGTGTGTGTCCTTGTAAACTAATAAACTTTCCATTAGAGATCATGAGTGCAATGGCAGTTGTATCTAACACTTTTTCACTGTGAAGATACAATCTAGCTGTGTATTCAGTCTCCTTCTACCTCATTCCACATTTCACCAAGTAGATTACTATAAACTAAAATGACAGACACACTGCAGGGGCAAATCAAGTGCTGCTCATATGTCAGAATAATAAACTGCAGTTTAAAAAATACATAAATAAACGTTATGGTTGATCCAATGTTACTGCATGTGGGAGAACATACGACTTTTGGTTCAAATAATCTGTTTGCCCCTTATTATACCTTTCCATATATATGTGAATTTAGTAATGTAATAACACAACCTTGTGACACTCCAGTGATGTGTTCTGCAACCAAAATGAAGTGCAGGGATCATGCTTATATTGCCAAGAAGCTCTGTATGCCAGGACAAGATGCAAATGGAGCTGTTTTGGCAGCAGAGTATTGTTAAAAAAACAGTGCGGCTCTCACTAATAAACTTGAAATGACCTTGAAAAGGATACAAAAGTGATTTAATTCTCTATCATAGCTATCTGAGTGATGTGTAGCACAATAAAGGACACCGTAGTCATTTTTTTCTATACAGTCTTTTAAATAGTTAAACTTGAACATAAAAAAGGGGAAAAAATGAACGGTAATAGCTTATCTGAAGCTTTAAGTTTTTTACTTTACTTTTATATGCAACTTTTCTTTACTGTGTGTTTCCATTTTATTTTCTGTGTTGATTCATTTTGTTACTTTCTCTGTATTATATATCTGTCTAAGCTTTACATTAGTCCTAACGAAAGCATTAGCAATTACAGATGCCTCATTCCCATTGTACACATATAAGCTTATTTTGAATTCAAAGTCTCCTTCTACCTTAGGACAATGATCAGCAGAAACTAAAATAGGAGATTCCACTGCAGCATATTTGCATATAAAATCAAATAAATTAGAGGCTAGTTTATGTTTTGTTTACATTCTAAAAACAGTTTTTGAGTGTAGTTCTTCAAAAGAATAGAGGAATTCTCTTCGGTCACTCAAAATACTCTTATTATTATTCCATTATTTTTTAACATATGAGATATATACAGTGCCTTGCAAAAGTATCTTCCCCCCCCCCCCCCCTGGCATTTTTTGTGTTTTTTTTTGCCTCACAACCTGGAATTAGCATGGGTTGTTTGAGGATTTGCATCATTTAATTTACAGAACATGCCCACAACTTTGAAGATGTTTTTTTTTTTTTTATTGTGAAGCAAACAACAAATAAGACAAAATAACAGAAAAAGTCAATGTGCATAACTATTCACCCCCCTACAGTCAATACTTTGTAGAGCCACCTTTTGCAGCAATCACAGCTCCAAGACGCTTTGGATAAGTCTCTATGAGCATGCCACATCTTACCACTGGGATTTTTGCCCATTCCTCCTTGTCTTCTGTGCTTTGACCCAGACAAGGGCCCATCCATAAATTTTCACAGGTCTGCCCCCTACAAAAAACAGAAACATTACAATTAATACATAAATACATACAACATGTAATACAATACATTCTAAATAGTACGCTTACCTGTCCCAAATGCCCATCCAGCGATCCCCCCGTCTTCCTTGAAATCTTCACAGGCAGGGCCCCTCCAAAAAAAACAGACAGTCTAACAAATCATAAAAACTAACAGAGCTCCTCCCTCGAGGAGCTCCCTGCCGCAAATAAGAGTTATTTTGCATACTCCAAAAATTTAGAAATTGTTCCTTCTGATTGGCTGAAAACGCTGTCATTCATATTTCAGTCAATCAGAAGGCGCCAAGGTGTGAGCCAATCAGAATGGGATACACCCCTATATCCCATTCTGATTAGCTGATGTAACTGTCAATTATTTCTAATCCAATCAGAAGGCGCTATTGCCTTCAGCCCATCAGAATAAGATAGGGGTGTATCACATTCTGATTGGCTCACACCTTGGCGCCTCCTGATTGGTTGAAATATGATTGACAGCCATTTCAGCCAATCAGAAGGCGCCGTTTCAATTTTTTACCGCAAGAACCATAATTTGCGGTGGTCAGCTCCTCAAGGGAGGAGGTCCATTAGATTTTTTTATTTTTTAGAACGTTAGGTTTATTTTTGAGAGGCCTGCCGCTGACAACTTCGAGGAGGACAGGGGCATCGCTGGATGGCCATTTTGTACATAATATTACATGTTGTATTTATTTATGTATTAATTGTACTCTTTCTTTTTATTGTAGGTGTGCCGGACCAGTGGACATTTTTGGATTGGGCGCTGGTCTGGGACGGGGCACAGAAGACCAGCATCGCTGGAGGGGCATTTGGGGGAGGTAAGTGGTATAATTTATTATTTATTGCTGGGTGTGGGTTTTTATTTTTATAGTAATAATGATGTATTTATTTTAGGTTGTAGTTTTTAATTTTCTGAAAAGTTCCTTTTTTATTTTCAGTAAGGTTTTGGTTTTTTTATGTAATCTAGGTTTGTTTTTTTGTGTGATTGGGTAGGTAGTGTAGGGGTTAAAAGGATAGGGTAGAGGGGGTGAGCTTGCCACATCTTACCACTAGGATTTTTGCCCATTCCTCCTTGCAAAACTGCTCCAGCTCCTTCAAGTTGAATGGTTTGCGCTTGGAAACAGCTACCCTTAAGTCTGACCACAGATTTTCTATTTGATTGAGGTCTGGACTTTGACTAGGCCATTCCAACACATTTACATGTTTCCCCTTAAACCACTCAAGTGTTGCTTTAGGAGTGTGTTTGGGGTAATTGCCCTGCTGAAAGGTGAACCTCCGTCCTAGCCTTAAATCACGCAGTTTTTGCTCAAGAATATCCCTGTATTTAGCACCATCCATCTTTCGCTCAACTCTGCCCAGTTTCCCAGTCCCGGCTGTTGAAAAACATCCCCACAGCATGATGCTGCCACACCCATGGGGATGATGTTCTTTGGGTGATGTGATGTGTTGGGTTTGCACCAGACATAGCGTTTTCTTTGATGGACGAAGAGTTCAATTTTAGTCTCATCAGACCAGAGCACCTTCCTCCATACATTTTGGGAGTCTCCCACATGCCTTTTCGCAAACTCAAAACGGGCCATTTTGTTTTTTGCTGAAAGTAATGGCTTTCTTCTGGCCACTCTGCCATAAATACCAACTCTATGGAGCATATGGCTTATTGTCGTCCTATGTACAAATACTCCAGTCTCTGCTGTGAAACTCTGTAGCTCCTCCAGAGTTACCTTAGGTCTCTGTGCTGCCTCTCTGATTAATGCCTTCCTTACCCTGTCCGTGAGTTTTGGTGGGTGGCCGTCTCTTGGCAGGTTTGCTGTTGTGCCATGTTCTTTCAATTTGGTTATGATAGATTTGATGGTGCTCCTAGGGATCATCAAAGATTTGGATATTTTTTATAACCTAACCCTGACTTGTACTTCTCAACAACATTGTCCCTTACTTATTTGGAAAGTCCCTTGGTCTTAGACACTTAGATTGCACACAGATGGACATTATTTCACTAATTATGTGACTTCTGAAGGTAATTGGTTGCACCAGAGCTTTTTAAGGGCTTCATAACAAAGGGGGTGAATACATACGCACATGCCAATTTTCTGTTTTCCATTTCTAAAAAATAATTTTATATATCTATTTTTCTCATTTCACTTCACCAACTTAGACTTTTGTGTTTTGATCCATCACATAAAATTGAGATTAACAAAACATTGAATTTAAGGCTGTAATGTAACAAATAGGTAAAAAGTCAAGGGGGTGAATACTTTTGCAAGGCACTGTATTCTTGCCATCATTTCCTTAAACATTGAGATTTTGCAATTCAATACAAAGAGACTGAACGGTTTTCCTTAGGCTACCCCCACAGCAAAAGCTTGTTGCAAGAGAATACACTTTAACAAGTCTATAGCCAATGGATCTCATTGTGTTAATATAACCTTTGAACATTTGGCACTGACTGATAGATATAGCCACCGCCCTCCACTGACCTTATGATTGGCAGAGACCATCAACTGCTAAGTTTGATATCTAGTTTAACATTGAATATTGCTTTTTTCAATAATTGAATATGAGTTATTTTAATGATGAATGACAAATAATTGCATCTAGTGCATGTTTTTAAGGCATTACTGCATTCCTTTAAAGAGACACAGTGGATGTTTCACAATATCATATAATTTAAAACTATAGGTAACATTGGATGCTACCAAAAGCAAACTTTCTTATTAAAATTACATTAGTGTTTATAAATTGTATCTGTGTGTCAGCCTATCTGATCCTCCTATAGGCTGCTATCTCCTTATCTAGGTTAATGATTGCTAATTACTCATTGGGACCTGCACAGCCCAAGCTTGGAGGGTGGATCAGAAGCAGGTAAAGATTAAACACTTTCATGTGAATTTACTGTAGGAAAATGCATTTAAAAAAAATTCACAAAATAAAATCTTATTATTATACCATATTCAGAACCACTATATTTCTCTTTCATCTTGTACTTTTTTTAAACTGATCCTCTGAAAGAAGAGAAAAGTGGCTGAGGAGCAATCTGAGGCGTAGCCCTTTCAACACCTCTACATATTGCCATTGTCATGGAGCAATAATCAAGTAAATAAGAGCTCAGTGCTGCTGTCTACTTTTGGATTATCTATTTAGGAACCGGCAGGGTCTGATTGACAGCACCTATGCAAAACATTTTTAGGCAAATAAATGCTCCTATATTCATACAAAAATCCAATATAAGTCACAAAATAAAAATAAAAAACTAGACAGAAACAGACAATATTGGACAAATTCTTAGGTAAATCGAGCGCCAGTGACGGGAAACAGACAAAAAAAGACATTGATCACCAGAATTTAAGTTACCCGATGTTTTATTGAAAGGTGGCTCCCCTTTTAAACAATAATTCCTTTGCTCCTCTTCAGCTTCTGCCATCATCGCTCCTCAGTAAAGGTAAAGTTCTGGTTACATTTTTATTTATGTATCAGATTTTGGGCTGGGAACAGATTATGACAATTTTAGTTCATTTATATGGGAAATTATGTTTCTATATCTGATTCAGTATCCGTCCGACCCTCAGGAACGGAATAATGAATATAGAGGTTCCACTGAAATATATACAAGTATACCCCGCTTAACGCTACCCATTTTAGCGCTGATTCATGATAGCACTCAGCTGAAAAGAGCAAAGAGGAAAAGAAAAGTATTAGCCTGGACAGAAAAAGAAATAGCCACAAAAGAAAATACAAATTCCTACCTCAACCAACCAGAGAGAAGGTACAGAATATTTTTCATGTTGTTTCTCATCATGTGGTTGTTGATTTTTTTAATACTGATTTACAGAACATGAGTGGGCGCAAAGATCAGGCCAAAGCATTCCTCTGGATGTGAAGATGCAGGTGCTGGACCGCTTGGAAAAAGGAGAATGCCAAGTGGACATTGGTGCAGATTTAAAGTTGCCAACCTCCACAATCTGCACCATCCTTAAAAATTAGGAGAAGATCAAGTCTTCGGCAACCAAGATTACCCGGTCCAGTTGCTATGCCCTGGAGGAAATGGAGAAGTGGCTTTCCATCGGGATCAATGGCGAAATAGAGCTCCACATGCCTCTCAGCCAAGCCATCATCATGGAAAAGGCCAGAAGCATCTATGGTCATATCCAAAGCCTGAGTTATTAGTGACCTAAACAGATTACCCTGGATAGAAAAATTGTAATGATAACATGAAATCCAGACCCCTCTATAGATCTGGAAATCATGTGGATGGGGGGGTATAGCAAGCTATTTGCCCAAGAGGATGGGCTAGAACTGGCAGAAAATCTTTGGTGTTTTGTGTTATCTGAAAATGTGTTTTTAAAAATAAAGAGGTGCCAGTCTGATTTTGGACATACTAAATGTTGGAGTCTGCTTGTACTAATCAAGGGTACAGGGTGTGTGATTATTAGATCCTAAGAAAAGGAGTCTGATGGTGCCTGCCTCTTCAGAAATGATGCTGTCATCTGAATTGTCTGCTGGTGCCGAGATTTCCAAGAATCCAAACAGTCTATGTTGGTAGTTAATCTGTAGTACATAGCGGGTGGGCCCTGGGCAGCAATAGCCCCTACCACTCGGATCGTCACATGGTGGTTGCAAAGTTTCCAGCCACTTTGAAGGACATCATAGAAAGAGGCAATTATCCTCCAGAACTGGCATTCAACCTTGATGAGACTGGACTGTTCTAGAAGTGAATGACAAGCCGCAACTTCATTTTTTTTGAGCCAAGTGTGGCAGTATTTCTGTAAAGGTGCAGTTTGTGAACGGTTTGTGTGCTGTAAATGTGTTTGAGGACAAACCGACACGCTACAGTTGAGCAACTCACCGTCCAAACGTCCAGGTGGCTACCGCTACAGTAAAGCCATCCCTGTTGCGTTTCGGGCTCAGAAGCAAACGGCTGATCACTGCACCCATACTGATGAGGGTTTATTGTCAGAAACTCCTTCAATTTACATGACTGTGCCGAAATTGTACCTCTTCTGATTGGCAAAGGGTTGCCTTCTCTGATGAGTCACATTTCCTGCTTCATTGACTAGATGGATGTTGGAGTGTCAGGCACGAAACTTCTGAGAACAAACACTCTGCAAACATTTTTGTAAGAATACAAGCGGGTGGTGGCAACGTTATGGTATGGGGAATGTTTTCTTGGTATTGTCTGTGTTTAATCATACCGCTGCAAGGCACTCTCAACTGATTGGGTTATCTATCCATCCCTGCCCTGCAGAACAAGTAAATCCATACATGTCTTCCCTGGAGTGGATGGGATCTTCCAGTAGGACAATGCAACATGTCATATGGCCAGAATTGCTTGTGAGTGGTTGGAGGAGCAAGATGAAGACTTCCAAGTACTTCACTGGCCTCTAAATTCCCCGGACTTGAACCCCATCAAGTACCTGTAGGACCACATTGATCTCCATGTTTGCCATATGGATCCTCCACCACACACTCTTCAGCAGCTGTCGGATGCACTGCAGTCTGCATGGCTCCGGATACCCATGCCAACCTTCCAGCATCTTATTGACCCACTGCCATGCTGTCTATATGTTGTTTGTGCTGCACATGGTGGTTATTTGGGATATTAGCTGGTGACCATAATAATGTGAGTGAACCGTGTGTGTATAAATAAATATATTACAGAGTTTATTAATAGTTTAATAAACATCAATGTGCTTAGCACAAGTCATTGTGGTGTTGTAGTGCCTTCCCACAGGTGGTATTA